>CM070719.1:5367579-6567579 GCA_036346275.1 Otatea glauca
GAACCCAGAACAGCAGCAATGGTTTTTAGAAGAGGCAAATCATTGAGATCACGGCTCAGACTATCTAGGCGGTCCACGTATAGAACGATATCCGGGGGACATTTCTTGGTATATTTCTTGACAGCAGCAAGAATTTTCCTGTTAGATCCTTGGTCCATCACATTGGGTCGAAGGCCCGGTGTATCAATGATTCGTATCTGGACACCATCTACATTACCGACAATTTCCCGCACGCTGGTGGTGGCTGCACTAAAAGCATCAGTTTTGGACTTTTCTTCACCAAAAATAGAATTTATAGTTGCACTTTTGCCAACTCCAGTCTTCCCTAAGACAAGTATGTTGCAGGAGAAGCTCAAATCCTCTTGTCCCTCTGCTTCAAGCTGTAAGGCTTTCTTCCGTGCGTTCTCAAGGCTGAAAGCTCGGTTTGTCTGCCTTCCATGTCGGATACCCTCAGCAAGGCTCAGACGGTACAACACTTGTGCTGCTACTGTTTCTTCAGGGGTAGCCCCCAATCTATAGACAAGACGCAGAAACTTCACCCGGATCAACTCAACCTTGTCATGCAACTTCTTCTCTTCCTCCGTCATCTCCTCATTAGGCTCAGCAGTCGGTGCTAGCTCGGTGGGGCTGAAGAGGTTTGACCGGGCAGGTGGGCGAGGGGCAGTTGGCCTCAAAGATGGGGCTGATGAACCCAGACCAGCTGGTCGGTCCATGGAGAAGATTCTAGAACCATCCTGGGAAGCAACTGTGATATTCCCATCTGGGGATGCACCGGTTGCTGCTTTCAGAAGGGCAGCCAAGGCAGCAGAATCGAATCCCTTCTCATCCTCATCGTCATTATCGTCGTCATCTTCATCATCCTCGGAATCATCAGGCACAATCTGCCCACCCATGCTATTAGTGTACTCTCTTGTGCTGCTCAAGCCAGACACATGACTACCACTAGAGGAGCCTTCCCCAAGCTCCTTCATGATCTGCTTCACGGCTTCAGAATTCTCTAAGATTGCAACTCGTGCAGGCCTCCTATCAGAGCTCATCCCATCGACATCCTCGTCAGCCTCGTTACCACCCCCGTCTTCATCATCAGCTGCAGCTACAACTATCTCATCATCACCAGCCTCTTCTTCACGGTCAACAACCTCTGCAGCACCTTCATTCTCCTCACCAGCATTATTTTCCTTGATTTGTTCTGGAGCCAACTCTCGAGGCAAGGTAACATCAGCGCTACCAGCAACGACACTCTCAACCTCTGTAGGCTTCTCGATTCCAACATCTTCCACCCCTTCACTTGTAACCACCTGGCCCTTGACAGTTTGTGCCTTCTCAGCACTTTCATCAAGCACGATGTCTGCATTTGCAGGAGCAAGTTTCTCCAAGCTACCGTCATCGATAACCTGGATTGGTCATTTGCATTGTTCACATCCCCACTAATATCATCAACACTTTTAACAACAAAATTAGATTGAACATGGTCACTTACCACTGGACTCGTGGCACTTGCTGGCTCGGGCTTTGCCGCCTTGTCTTCCACACCAGCCTCCTCCTTCAATGATTCTTCCAGAGAATCACCTCCCACAGCCACCCTTTCAGCACTCGCTTCCTCCGCCTTGCCACCCAATTCACCATTAGCTTCAGCTCCAGGAGCCACTTTATCCTCCGGTTCTACCGCCTCCATGCTCCTAGCAGAAACCACAACCTCTTTCTGGCTCCTCAATTCACCACCATGTCGAGCCCCAGGAGCCACCTCCACACCCTTTTCGCCCTCCGGCTTGTCCTCCTCGGCCAATTCCGCATCAGCCACCACCTCGCCCGCTTCCTTCGCCTCCAAAGTTGCATCTTTGTCCTGATCCTCCCCCAATTCACCCCTCTCCTCACCTTCCGTCGCATCAGGGAAAGCCAGAGAAGCATCCCCCTCGCCCAACTCGCCGTTGTCGGACCCCGCCGTCACCAAGGAGGCAGCCTTCCTATCTTCCTCCGCCAATCCCCCACCGCCGTCCTCCTTCTTGGCCTCCGCCGCCGCCAAGCTCCCGCCTTTTCCACCCCCCTCCGCCACCTCCACCACCCCACCTCCCGCCGCCTCCACCTCCCCGTTCTTGGCCTCCGGGCTACCAAAGCCCCCACCTTTCCCCTCCAATCTCACCTCCTCCCCATCCGCTCCGCCACCCACCTCCTCCGCCGCCGCCGCCTCGACTTTCTCGGGCTCCTCCGCCGCCGGGGGCTTCTCCTGGACCACGGGCACGACTGGGGCGTCGGTGGTGGCCATGGCCGCCTCTTGCTCCGTCCGCAAGCAACGACGCAAGAAGCAGCAGCGGTAGAAGTAGTAGGATTCTCGGAGTCGTCGGAGGAGAACGAGAGGAGGAGAGGATAAGGTGAGGGTTTTAGGTTGGGCTCAATATATAGTTCGATTTGGTTTGGGCAAATTGGGGAGATATGAGATGATGATAAGGTGATTTTTATCTCTCGTTCTTTTCGTCCTTTTCTTCCTGTCTCTCTTTTTTTTCCTTTTTCTAGGTTTTCCCTGCTGTGCTTGTATTGTTGTTTACCTTTTGATTTTTTTTTATTTGGGTGGGGTTTTGGATTGATTTCTCTTGTAGCTGGGGAGAAATGTCAAATATCTTTTCTAGGTTTTGTTTCAGGGTTTTATGGCTTTGGTGCTGCCAAATTGTTTGGTTTTTAATTGTTGATTTAATAATATGAATTAATTCAAATAGATATTGTAAAACCATTTAATTCAAATATTTAAATTTGGTAGTTTAATTATTTTTATCATCAGAGGTCACAGGAGTAAAAAAACTAGAAGTGAAGATAAACACTGGTTTAGTGTTTTTCTTTTGGAGAAAATTGATCTGGAAGCGACTATTCTCCACAATATTTAGGGCATAACAAAAACCAACACTTTCAGAAACCCACTAAACCTGCCTATAGGGAAGTTGAATATGTGGCTCTTCAAATCTTTTGCAGCAAGAGTGCTTCCGCAACTAAGGTACCACTTTATTACCATATTTTGTAACTAAGTGCTATCATCTCAATTTTGGGTCTATCAAATCAACTTTAAACATATGCTACAATAGTAGCATGTGTTTTTTCTTCCCTTTTCCCTTTTATTTATGATTCATCATTTTTTGAAAATTTTGTTTCCCTATCACCGATTGATTTTGTACTTGAAAATTGGCATGACAGCAAAAAAAATTGTAGCTAACTCCACAAATATTTTTGAGATTTTCAAAGTTAATCTGATGTGATAATCAAAAGGGTTAGCATTACAATGCCTAGCTAATTAAGTGTTTGTTCTATACATGCCTCCCTTCTATAGTCTAAATTGCTAAGGACTTGTTTGTTTTTGTTTTGGATTCTCTAAAAACTGATTCTGGATTGTGGTTGTAGAGAAGTTGATTCTCCAAAAGCTGGAATTCAAAAGCACATATGAAGTGGATTGTAGATTCTAGTGTATATGGGTGGTCTGGATTGTGAGAATCGATTTCTAGAATCGGGCTATTTGTTTTTTATTTTGCTTTTGAGGCTAAAATCCAGAATCAAAAGTAAAAACAAACCGGCCGTAATTGTCCTTGTAAAAACTTGCTGTTCTTGTGCAACAAAGTGCCGCCACAATACTATATTTTCTGGTATATTATTCTTTTTCAGTGGAAGATGCCTTTCCGTAGGATCAAGCAAAGCTTGTCCAAGGAATGCACAAAGAGCAATGATACCGGGAAGCTATCCTATACAAAAAAAAAAAAAATCGGTAACTTTTCTAGCCTCTAAATTCGTTTTTGACAAATTTAGCTCTCTTTTGTTTGAATTTGCGAAACTATTTCCCTTGTTGAATTTGAAAGACGCAGCAGACGACATGAGCCACCTGCTGCCTTGCCAGGGGAGTTTGGCCGGAACGACGGCCACCCCTGGAAGGACATGTTAATCAAGAAATTAAATAAGCGAAATTAATTAAATAGTGATTTAATTAAGTGATTAATTAAGTGGCATGATTAAATTAGTGATTAATTAAGGGGAGCTCGGAGAGGTAACGGCTAAATCTACAAATTATTTCGGAGGTGAGTATATTTGCAAATCACGCATACTGCATATGTGTTGCGCATGCTTCTTTCAGATATAAAGTTGTGAATTAAGCTACGGGTCAAACTAGCCAGCCAATGGGATGGTTCAAAGAGAGCAAGATGATATTGACTTATCTTTGACCATGTTGGTTTAACCACATCTGATCTTGAAATCTTGCCTATTGAGTACACATGCATCAGTTGGATCAGTGATGTTCAGAAGGTGAAGGGCCTATTTGATTTCATGCCAATTTTATCATAACTAATCTTGGCAACAAAATTCAGCACCACTAGTGTGGCAAAGTTTGACAAAAAATTGAGTCTATAACGCGTGAGGCATAGCGCTAAGAAAGTGTGGCAAGCCGCAGTTGTGGCAACAAACTAAACACCCGAATAACAATCTGCAGTACACCTAAACTTAGGCATGGCAAAATTAACTTCAAACTAAATAGGCCCGAAGACTTCCAAGAATCGTCTTTGTTGATGTGTGGCGATATTGTTGTAGAGTGACAGATGCTGCCACACGGTTGTACCAGCGTGGCCTCCTTTGTTTTGCCACATCACAGACGGTGGCATCGGTGAAAATGGTAAATTTTTTGAAATTAAGTTTAAAATTACTTGTGGTGTGGCAAGTTTTATTTTTGCCACACCACAAAGAGTGGTATGGCCGTATGGCAAACATAGGTTATTTTTGAAAATAAGTTAATGCGGAGCTGCTTTCAAAATATTGTAAACGAAGGGTTAATTATTATTTTCATTTTTTTATATACGTGTCTTTTTGACTTTGATCAGTCAAACTTGATAATCCTTGACCGATAATTTTTTAAAAAATGAGTAGATTGGTTGTATTAAATGGAAAGTTAGATTTTTCAAAAGAAATACTTTTATAATATTACATTTCCACAACAATGATAAATATATTAATGTAAAACTAAAAGTCAAATGTTAACTTTGGAGACCGTCAAAAGTCAAGAGTATCAAGCATTTGAGTAAATTTCACAAAGCCATAAGTTTTTTTTATAAACTATAAAAAAACTATAGGTTTTAACTCTATCTCACAAAAATACATATTTTTATGAGAACTTGTGTCATAAAATTACATGTTTTAGAATTGATCATTTCTTGTAATAAGTATGGTAGTGTGGGCCTACATAGCAGCCTCACGTTTTCCTATTTTCCGTTTCACTCATGCATAAGGCTACTATGTAGGGTACATTGTCAGACCTGTTATAAGAAACAATCAATTCTAAAATATGTAGTTTTATGAGACAAGTTTTCTTAACATCTTTACTTTTATGAAATAGAAGCAAAAACTTATAGTTTTATTATAGTTACATAAGAAACCTGTAGTATGTAAAATTTACTAGAAACTTATACGCGGCGTGCCACGCCGCGGGCGCCGCTCTCCACGCGAGCAAATCGAGAAAACGCGCGATCGACGCTCCACACATGAGTAAATCGAGAAAACGCGCGAAAAAGACCTAAAAAGGATTTTGTGTTTTCCGCAAAAGGGCTTAAACGCAATGCTAGAAAAACGCAACAAGGACCTAAATGCGATGTATATTTTTTCCCAAAAAAGGGACCTAAATGTTCCCCCCCCCCCCGAAAAGGACCTAATCGTAATTCTGTTTTTTGGTAAAAGGACCCGAGCGCAAGCCTTAAAAACGCATAAAGGACCTATACGTAATATATAGTCTTTTTTCGGAAAAAGGACCTAACCGTATTTTTTTTCCAAACAAAGGACCTATATGTAATTTTTTTTTGAAAAAGGACCCGAATGTAATTTTTTTCGACTGGCTCGGCTCGAGCCGCGAGCCGAGCCGGCTTGCTCCACGGCTCAAATCAACCACAAGGCCGGAACCTTGCAGGCTTTAGTAGAAGGTTATATTCCATGTGTTTTAAAATGGAGGGAGTAATAAATTGTTATCGGTTGACAGATTGTTACGCTTTGCTAGGACAAGTAATATGGAATAATACCTTTCCTAAACTTCGCATGGTTCCCGGCTAGAGAGTCACGTCACGTCACGCCCTTTGCAAAAAGGTCTTGCTGTTTTTCGTAATTGCGTACAGGTCCCGATTCCTCACGGCCGTCCGTTTTCCATGTCGACGCAGATTCGGCCGTCCACGCACCCCGGACCTTGACCCCTGCCTTGGCAAAAAAAATCGGAGTGCTCAAGAAATTTCGAGTGGCCTCTATCGTTTGCTCCTTCCGCATCGCGATCCCCTCTTGCTTGCTCGTGCGTCCCCTTCGCCCGCGCTGCCCTCGCCACCGCCGTCGCCACCATTACTCTAGTTGTCGGTCATCCTCGCCTCCTTCGTCGGCTTCCCTGCTCTACATGCGCCCTCTCGAGTGCTTCGCCGCGCACCTCACATACGAGCATAGCCTAAGGGTCCACGATGCCATCAGCTCTAGCCTTTTCGGCTACAGCGCCCGTTCCGATGAGATCCACGCGCTCCTCGATGGCTAGGCCGGTCGCACTGCCGGTGGTGCCGACGTGGCGATGGAGCGCAAGATGAGTAGCTAAGTGAGGGACGGTGGATTTCGCTAGGCCCGCCCTTCTTGCCGCGGTACGTCCTTCCTCCCGTTGGTGGATTCCCCGCGCCTCGCCTGCTTTGCTTCGCCGGGGAAAGACAATAGATTTCTCAAGGTCTTGCTCACCTCCGTAGCAGATTTCTTCGTTTAATTGTCGCTCTGTACCACTTCCTCTTCTTCTGACACGATTAACCCTTTTTTTCTCTGATTTTTATGGTGCCTTTTTGTGGCCCGACCCGCCCGGCTGTGAGCTAGTATTACTTACCTTACGCTGGAAAGAAACGTCGTGCGACCAGCCACGTCAAGTCACCTTTTTTGTGAAAAGGCCCTCCGTGAATTCTGAAATTACGTCGAGCCCCTCCTACCGGACCTTTTGCAGAAAAGCTCCTCTGGTTCTGCCGGGAATACTTCAAAAAAGGACTACTGAATTCGGATATTACGTCGAGCTCCTCTCCCATGTATTTTGCAGAAAGACCCCCTGGTTTCAGAAAATTTCAAAAGAGTTCTACACCAACATTTTTCAAAAAAGAACTGGTGGCTACGGAAAATTATGAACGATCACGCACCGGATCTTTTGCAAAAAGGGACTCGTGGTTCTAGAAAATTGCTAAAAAATCTCCACCGGCTCGTTTGCAAAAAAACTCTCGGTTCCGGTATTTTGCATCTAAAACCGAACCGAGCCCTTTTGAAAAAATACCGTGGCCATGGATTTTGCAAACGGACCTAGCGATTTCCCGTAATCTTATTACCATTCTCCGTTTATGTGAAACAAACCCCCGCGGATTCTAAAATTTGGATTATTTTGGTTTTCCTTTGATTTTTTACGGTTTCACCAAAGAAAAAATGACATCCACCGTTAAGATGGGTTTTACAATCAGAGCACTTAGTCGAAATTTGACCGACGCTTGCGTGGTTCATACTAGTTATGCATAACAGCATAACCGGGAGTATGGCCTTCACCTCTCAGGGTCTATGGCACATCTATACCCCTTTATAATGCACTTAAGCATTCTTTTGTACGTCCACCTCAAATAATGCACTCCACTAGAGATGGTCCAACCTTTATGCACCCAGCGAAACGTCCCTAAAAACATGCCTCCATCAAAATTAACCTCTCAGATCTTTCCTCAGCTTTACTCACCCACATCCGATGACCATTGTTTAATATGTCTAACTCATCCTCAGAAATTTCACAAATGATTTCCCCACCTCCAAAGATCATCTCAAGGGAAAGGAAGCAAATATCCTGGAATTAAGGAAAAGGAAACAAACGTTCTAAAAAAAGGAAAAGACCATATATTACGTGCTGGAAGAAGGAAACTAGAAGACAGGGCACTATACTAGTCTATAAAGTTGCTGTTTTGGCGACAATTGATGACCATCTTTTCAGAGGAGATTGACGGTCAAATATAAATCTTTTTAATTCTTTTTTGGGGAGAATGTCTTTTTTTAGGTGAACAAAATTCCGCACGGTTACCAAATGGGCCTTGGGCTACTAAATGGGAGTCATGGCCTAGGGCCCACCACCCATACGCTCCCGACAACTACTCCCACTCACTCGCGCAGAGAGACAAAACTCGCCCACCGTGCGACGCGACGCGATGCTCTCGTTCTCATCGCGACGCGGCGGCCTCTAAGTCTAGCCCCTCCGGCGACGGCGACTCACCGCCGGCGAGCCGATCCACCCCGCGACGCCATTGTCACCCTGTAATGTAGGTGTGGTCAGGCGCCCTCTTCGGCTCTTCCTCTTCCTTCCATGGGCATGGGATTGGGGGGCGTGAGAGGGGGCACCGGAGGAGGGGGAGGGGGCGCCAGCGCCGGTGAGCGGTGGCGGTGGATCCTCTTTCTCGCGCTGGTGTCCGTATCCTTCCTGTTCTCCCTCCTATTCCTCTCCGCCTCCTCCTCCCCCCCGCGCCTCCGCCTCCCGAGGCCCACCGCCATCACCACCCTCTCCGTCGCCGGCGTCATCCGCGGCCCCGAATCTCCGCCCTGCCTCGCCTACCTCCTCACGGGCGCCCGGGGCGACGGGCCCCGCCTCCTCAGGCTCCTCCTCGCGCTCTACCACCCCCGCAACCGCTACGTCCTCCACCTCTCCGCCGACGCCTCCGACGCCGAGCGCCTGGACCTCGCCGCCAGGGTAGCCGCCGCCGCGCCCGTCATAAGTGCATTCGGCAACGTAGCCGTCGTCGGCGCACCCACCGCGGGGACGCCCGTCGGGTCCTCCGGGCTCGCCGGCACGCTCCGCGCCGCCGCCGTCCTGCTCCGCCTCCACCCCGACTGGGACTGGTTCCTCACACTCGACGCCGCCGACTACCCCCTCGTCACCCAGGACGGTATGGCAGCTCAACATTTTTTCAAATCTCACCTCACCTCACCTTTAATTCCCCTAGTTGCATTCTAGTTATCTGGATCAAAGAGAAATTCAAATTTTTTTCTTTCCAATTTCAATTCACTGTTACAGAACGAGACACATGGATTTGCATGCGCTATTCTAATTGGTACAAATCTGCGCCATTGATCTTTCAATTGTTCGATTCTGACTTAGGGTGAAAAACAAAACTAATTTTGCTGGCTACATTTCGATTGATCTTCTAAGTTCTAATCAACATCAAACTGAGTATTAATCCTTATTTGGGCCACGAGCAAAGTAATGATGGTTTACAGATTGTGACAACAAGTCAACCGTGGACATTTGGTTCAGTTCCAAGTGCCTGCTTATTACCCACACACATGTAGTGTTATTGCAGTTATTTGTTGACAAAGGTAGAGCTCCATATGGATATGTATTTCAAGTTAAATTGTCTGTTTAAAAATCATTAAGTAAATCTAGGCTCCTCTTATCCGTTGGTTCTGATGTATCTGAAATGGAATAGATAATGCACATGACAGAACGTGCACTCCTGCTACTCTCATTTTTTGGCAAGTGCATATGTTTGCGTATAATCATATCTATGGGTAGGTGACAAAGCCAAACCACAAATGATGCTGCTGCATAATTATCATGATATGTAAAATTATTGACCAGTGTATATTGTGCTAACCTTTGGTCTTGCTTTGCTTTTCCACATGAAATCTCTGGTTTCTATCTTAAATATATTTGAGTGATGTTTTCAGTTTAATTTTGGTTGCTGATCATCATTGTGATAGTTAACTTTATACTGATCATGATATTCTTGTATGTTTTCTCCTGTTTCAGACTTGATTTATGTCTTAACGTACGTTCCAAGGCAGTTTAACTTCATTGATCACACTAGTGACATTGGACAGAAAGTGTATGGATCATCTGAACTTAGAAATATTTTTTGCTGCAAACAGTATTATTTTTGATAAAAATTTCACTGCAGATCTGAGAAAGTGCAACCAATGATAGTGGATGCTGGAATTTACCTGGCAGGGAGGAACAACTTCTTCCGAGCCACGGAGAAACGGCCAACTCCTGATGCTTTCAAGTTCTTCACAGGCATCTCTTGCTCTCTGCGCTTGGTTTGCTGTCATTGGTCTTCATAAGTTACTCACTCATCTACGTTTCCTTCTTAATAGGTTCTCCATGGGTCATCCTGAACAGGCAGTTTATGGAGTACTGTATTCTTGGTTGGGAGAATCTTCCTCGGATTCTTCTCATGTACTTCAACAACGTTATGCTACCTCAGGAAGGATATTTCCACTCAGTGATATGCAACTCACTGGAGTTCCGTAATTTCACTGTGAACAACGATTGGAGGTACAAGTTGGGGGATGATCCACCCCAGACAGAGCCCCGTTTTCTGAGCATGGCACATTATGATAAGATGTCGGATAGTGGGACACCTTTCGCAAGGCGGTTTCGGGAGAATGAGCCATTGCTAGACAAGATTGATAGGAACATACTCAGGCGTTGGGGTCACAGACCTGTTCCTGGTGCCTGGTGCTCAGGCAGGCAGAGCTGGTTCAATGACCCGTGTTCCCAGTGGAGCGACGTGAACATTGTCAGCCCCAGCCCTCGAGCCATAAAGCTGCGCCAATATATAAACCGGGCTTTAGAAGAAGCAGATTTCGGCAGCAATTCATGCAGGCGATAGCAGCGTTGATGTCGATAGCCTCAGATCCCATGGTTGAAGGCTTTGAGCTTTTCCATTAGGCCTCTCCGTTCTGCAGAATAAGTAGCTGTACCTCCCTGAACTGAAATGGACACTTACTGCGATTGAATGAAGACATAGTTGTGGCATGCTGGGGATGACTCTTTCTAGATTTTTCGTGGTAATTATCATAGGTCCTGTTTGTTTAAGCTTAGTTTTTTTTCTTATAGCATAAAATCAGCCTTTTGGCTTAAGTAGCTTAAAACTAGTCCACTTTTATACATGATAGACAGAGGCGTAGCCAACATGGGGTTTTCATTGGGCTTGACCCTACCTTTCGCCAACACCGGTAACCTTGCACGAGGTTTCTTCATTGTATTTCTTTTTTTTCTCTCTATTTCTCTTCTATTTATGTATGAATTGGATTGCACAACATTATATTTGATATGTTTATCCTAATTCAGCTTAATCCTCTTCGATTTTTTGTTTTTAAAAATAGCTTAGCCTTTCCAGCCCCTCCTCTATTTTCATCTTAGCTTTGTCACTGATGGTAGAGGTGGATTTTACTCAAATTTTAGTGGTATTGGTCTAAAATTAACTCTTAATAAGCCAAAAAAAGTACCTCTCTTAATAAGCCAAACTAATATAGTGCCTGTGCTAACGCTACGACGACAGTACACCCGCTTATCAATTAAATGAGAAGATAAGTATGAATACAACACTTAATAATAAAAGAGAAATTTAGAATTTTAAATGAATTTAGAAAGAAAACGGAACTAAATGGAGGTCGAATGGTAAAACGGGCTCCCAAAAGATTTTAAATCAAGAAAGAGAAAGAAAAAGGATTTTCGATTTTATATTATTTTTTTTAGCTTCCACAGAGAGCACAGGCGTGCTCTGGCTTGGCCATAAGGAGGAAGGCGGGGTGGTGGTGGTCGGTCGTGGGTCGACCTTTGGTGCTGGCGAGATCGTCGACACCGGCGCCTCTGAGGAGGAGTCACGGTTGCGGTGAATTTCAGGGAAAGATGCGATGATGGCTTGGGTTACCTCCAAAATCCGCGATCTTTACAAGAGGAGCTCTTGGGATTTACGCAATGCGATGGTGTGGAGGAGAACTCGCCGGCTTTTATAGCCCCGAAACAAGCATATTTATGGAAACCATAATTTGAAATCAAATCAGATTGGGAGGAAATTTTGGCAATAGAGCACGAAATTTGGTGAATTAACACCTTAGATGGAAAGAGGAGATTTGGTGCGGGATTGATGGAGCTTTGGAGTTTCTTTCTTGCTTTAATGGAGGGAGGGAAGAGAAGAAGCTTCTCTGGTCTGGGCTGCAGTTAGAAGAAGCTACAGGTGAGTTGATTCATTTTTTTTAAATATAGAAGGATTTTTGAAAAGATAGCACATTAGGTTAAAAAATTCTAGAAAAATTCTCAAAAAAAACTTTTGATTATTTTGTACTTAATAAAATTATTTTCAAAAGAATTTAAATTATAAATTTGCCGAGGCACGGCGGCCGTGAGGTTGCTGACCAGCAACCTTCGCCGCAAAGCTACCGATGGCGATCGTGGAGCCATTGCAGACCTGTGTTCTCCTGGCCGCGCTGCCCCATCTCCCGGTTTCGTTTTCCCAGTACGTAATGTATGGTCCTTTCCTTTTCCAGGACGTTTGTTTTTTTTTCCTTGATTCCAAGACATTTGTTTCCTTTTCCTTGTTGATGTTGGAGGTGAGGAAGGTGCATTGTGGGCCACAGGGATGATTTCGGAAATATATGTTAAAATAAACTGCGCTCGCCGACCGCTGGATCCGCAAGGAAAAAAAGATAAAAATTAAACAGTGCTCGTCGGTCGCTGGTTCCACGAGAAAAAATTGAAAAAAAATAACCAGCACTCACAGACCGTTGGTTCCTTAGATAAAAATAAAAACAAAAATTCAACGCTCTCCGTGCGCTGAAATTAGGCTCTATGGGGCTAGATCCGTAAAAAAGTCTCGAGAAGGGTCATATTCGGAAAAAATACAATCACAATGCCGGGACAATAAAAATTCAAGTCTTATTTCCTTGCATGTGGATCCTCCTGTTTATTTCCTTGTTTGATTCACCTCCTTCCAAATATGTAGTACATACAATTTTGGCGATAAAAAATTTAAGTCTGGTTTCCTTGCATGCGAATACTTCTTATTTATTTCCTTGTTTGATTCGCTCTCCTTCCAAATATGTAGGTGGGGAGAGTGCATTTGTGGGCCACGGGGATGATTAGACACACTAAATAATGGCCATCGGATGTGGGTGAGTAAAGCGAGGAAAGATCCGAGGCGTTCATTTTGATGAATGCAAGTTTCTGGGGACGTTTTGCTGGGTGCACGAACATTGGGCCATCTCTAATGAGGTGCATTATTTAGGGTGGACGTAGGAAAAATTGCTTAGGTGCATTATAAAGGGGTATAGATAAGCAAATTTTGGTTTTCAGTTATAGAAAGGTTTATGGCTTTTGTTTAAAAAGTTATCCTTTGTTTAGGCTTTGATTTGTTGGCTTTCAAGCTAGAGAAAAAGACCAAACAAATATAAATATGGTTTTGGCTCCAGAGTTTCACTGAGGGCTTAGGTAACCTCCATTTCTGGCTCCACTATGAGATTGAAGGTAGAGAGAATAGGGTAGGCAGTCATAGAAGCTTGTAGGTGGTGCGTAGTTCACATGTGGTGCTTAGTTGTTGAGTGAGAGATATGTTTGTGCTGGTCACGGTTCCAGTATTGCAATTTAAGCGGTTACACTACGGCCACTGGATATAAATTGGATGGCTCGAACTTGTTTGGACACTGTACATATACTGTTGCAATAGCAAAATCACTCTGGTATATGGACTGTATCAAGCGATCTCTGTTCGTTGGTGCTGTTCTCAACACAGTTGAATGAAATGTTTTGATCCTTGTGCTTCTATATTGGCAGAATTGGAGGGGAACATAAAACAAGGGATCATATCCATCTTATAGGCTTTGTTGGCAGTACGGTTGTAATAGCCTGAATTTTCAAAAGAAATAAAATTCAAAAATGCAACTTGAATTTTCAGCTTTAAATTGAAAACTTGAATTTTCAACTTTAAAGTGAAATTCCATCATTTTATGAATTTTCCAGGATTTTTGTTTTTTTTTTGAGAAAATGTTTTTAATAGTCAAGGCATGGTCTCTGAATTTTTAATCTCGAGTTCAAGTTCAAGTGGACATAAAATTTGGAGAAAATTTATTTAAATCCTAATTAGCCCCCGAAACATCACTTTAAAGTCTCAGAAATTTTTGAATGCATTTAATGCTTAGAGAAATCGAAAGCAGCAAAATTCAAGAATAACAGAGATATTGTCAGATTTTTATAAAAATGTATAAGCTTGATTATACTCTAAAATTTTTATGGTATCATCTGCAACACCCTAGGACCATACAATACAATTTTCAAGAAATATTTAACTCTATTTATTGCCTCTAGAAAATCAAAAACAGAAGAACTTATACAGACAATAGCACTGTCAGAATATTATAAAATTTCACAAATGTTATTATGATCTAAAAATTTTACGAGAGTTTAAACATTTCCCCAAGACCCTACAACAAACTTTTCAAAAAATTTAAACATCATTGGATAGCTGAATCAAAATCTAAAAGTCTTGGCCGAGACACAAAAGTTAAAAATGAAAATCAAAAGCCAAAAACGGAAGGCATAATAATCCTCAAAAACCCTTGTCCTCGTTGCGAAGGCAAAAGGCTAGCAGGTGTGTTTTCCTGGTTTGGCTGTTCTTCCCCGCTGCCTCTGCCATGTGGGCCCTCCCCCCCATGATCCCGCCATCCAGCCTCCTCAGTCCTCACTCCCTCCGAGCGCACGTAGCCGCGAGGAGCGTGCACATGCCCTCGCTCGACCCCACGCGCATGCCACGCGTTTTGCGTTGATGCCATCCTTCTCCCTCTGGGCCATGGAGGCGAGCTCGCGGAACCCGCTCCAAGCACCCTCCTCCCTGCCTAATAAATGCCATCCATGGTAGCATCAAGCTTTCTCATACCTTCTTCCTCCCTCCCCTATTGAATCAAACCCCAATTGCGCACCTGTGAACGCCATTGCCGCAGAGCACTTTAAGGATTAGGACAACCTCAATTGGAGTACTCGGTGAACCAATTTTGGACTGAACTTGTGTGGTACCTTGGTTGTAGCTCTCATTGGCCGAGTCGCCGCCGTACCGCCCCTCTCCTTCTCTAACTCCAGTGACCATCGCCAGCCTACTCTGAAGCTTCTCCAACTCTCCAAGGTATCAAAATGGGACCCTGCTAGATCCTAGACCGCTTCCCCTCTACTTCCCAAGCTTGAGCATGCTCAATTTCCTCCCGT
Source organism: Otatea glauca (assembly GCA_036346275.1). Taxonomy (NCBI): domain Eukaryota; kingdom Viridiplantae; phylum Streptophyta; class Magnoliopsida; order Poales; family Poaceae; genus Otatea; species Otatea glauca. The sequence continues at coordinate 5,382,587 of CM070719.1, forward strand.
GGTTAACCGCCATCTTCTCCGCCAAACCTCCACACCGCCAGCCCACTCCGGCCTCGCTCCGTTGCTGCCGATCGGTGCCCTGGACTCCCTACCTCCTCCTCTAGCTCGCCATGCCGTCGACCGAGCTCTGTTGGCCCTCCCTCGCCGTCGGCGAGCTCCCCTGAGCCCCCTCTGCTTTTGGCTTGCCAACAAGTGGGACCTCAGCAACTTTGCGTAAAATCAGAAAACCAGGAAAAGCCGAAAAGGAATTTTTGAAAGCGTATTTCGCATTTTTTTGTGAATTTTCAGAGCCTACAATATTCAAACATTTATAACTTTTGCAATTTAACTCCAAATTTAGTCAAAATAGTTTCTAAATTCTTCTAAAATTATGAACTTGCCACCTATGCAAAATAAAATAAAATAAATTTTGACAACTATTTCAAAATTTTAATACAAAATTTAAATAAAACCTTGAATATGCACTATTTGAAAATTTCACAAACTAACTCCAAAATTGATGAAACCAACTTATAAATTCTTCTAAGACCATAAGAACTCTATTTCTACAAAAATATTTGAACTTGGACTTAGTTTGAATTAAACTCCTACTTAGTTTAGTATTCAATATATATACAACATTCAAATATGAATAACTATTGCAAACAAGTTCAAAATTTTGTGAAACTAGCTCCTAAAATCTCCTAAAACCATGAGCCTATTTCTCAATAAAAATAATTGAAATTGAACATTGGTTGCACTTATTTCTTAATTAGAATGATTCTTGTCCTAATTTAAAATTCAAATAATCATAACTTATATAAATAAACCTAAAAAATTTTGAACCCACTTTCTAAAGATCCTTATAAAACCAGAGCCTATGTTCCTGTAATTATATTTGAAGTTTGATGTTATTGACTTCTTTTGCCTCTTATTGTTGTTTTGCGTCGAACTGCAGTTAGACACCGACGTTCCAGAATCTGCGACTGTCTACACCGACTTTACCCAAGAATTCAATAAGCAAGACAAGCACCCCTTTGACTATGTTCACCCTACTATTTCACTTAAGTTCTATTACTTTTGTCAAATCTTTGTATGCATGAATGTATGTTTAGTAAATATTGCTATATTATGAATACCGGTAGATATTTCCCATAACTCATGGAGCTTCCTTAATGAATATTGTCGTGCCAACCTTAATAACCTTAAGTTAGGTATAGACATCTAATAATGTCAAATTGGGTATATTCGAATATGTATGCATTTGCTTAGTCATCCTTTAGAAATGGATAACGGATATGCATTTGCTTAGTCATCCTTTAGAAATGGATAACGGATGGTCGGATATGCTATTTGTTATGAAAATAAATTTTGGACATGTTGGAAATATGGTTTCTGGTATTTTTGTATAAAAATAAAAATAAAACTATGGTTTGACGCGAGCAAGATATGTCAATAGCAGGATGTGCGAGGGATGGACTTACATGTAGTGTAGGGGAAGTATTCTCGCCCGGATCAGATTAAGGATCGAACGTAGTGTTGTATAATCTAACATAATTAGTGCAACCACAAGTGCTATTATGGGGTAGCCTTAACCAATTAAATTACTTGGGACTAGCTTTGCACATTGGAAGGCTGTAGTAGTACAGGCAATTTGGGTAGGTTTGCTTGAAGGGGTGCCCTCACCGAGGTGTTGGGAATAACTCCTGCTGATACAACAGTGTATGCCTTGCTATGGGGTGGGGGAAATGGTTATGGCAGGGATGGACTGCCATGGTTACTATGAGAATGATAAGGATGGACTGTCATGGTTACTGTGTGTGAATTTTATTTCCTCCCGCCGTAGCAAGGGTTTGACATCATCGCTGATGCAAAGTTAGGTCTAAGTAATGTAAAGGTTCATGTCATGACATTTTGGCCACACTCCAAAGGAAGCGTGAAAATATTGGTAAAAAGAGCTGATCAGGTCTTGTAGGTAAACATGTACACATCTGCAGAGCGTAAAATTTTTCGAAGAGTCGTGCTCAAGGTTATCAAAGACTTGTTGCACTGACACTAGTTAGAGCTTTTGATATTTTCACCAAAAGGGTTGAATTTGAAATATTTGTCGAAAAACATTTGTTTAAGATTTTATGCCAGGGTATGGCAAAGGATAATTTGATGGTCACGATCATGAAGGACTGTGAGTTACTATATATTATGATATTCATACCTGCTATTTATATATTAGTCCAAAATTGTTTTTACAAATTCCATTTGTAATCTATTACTTGATATTCATGATCAAATTTGCCTTATGCAAATGAACCTGTTAGCCTTCTTTATTGACAGAGCTTACATTTAATTATATCTTTGTGACACTACAAGTCTTGCTGAGTATAAAAGTATTCAACCTTGCTATTATTGCTATTCAATGGGAAAAGGAATGGAAAACCCCAACGATGTTCTATACCATAGGATATGGGGATTTCATTAATGTGTTCTTCTAGGAGTTTTATCCTTGTCAGATGTTTGAGCATTGCTATAGGCATACTACTGGATATTTGTATCTTCCGTTGCACACTGTTCGGACTCTCTAGGTCTTATTGTACATTTATCTTCTGCTACCATATGTATAATATTGTGTATGGATGTGATGACAATATTGTAAATGTGCTTAATAGCCACTGATCATGGGACTAATACTAAATGCACATGGTACCTTCTCGGTATTCCAAGCCAGAAGGGAGGGTCCCCACAACGGTCGTATAACTATTGAGCTTTGCCGCATTGTATTGAGCATGGTTATTAAAGCGATAAGGCGAGACGATTCACCAAATTTTTATCGACAAAGCGCTTAAGGCGCGGCTAGACAACGCTATACACACATCCTAACCTAGTATAGCGGTAAATTAACGTGTAGCACCCATTCTCTTTGAAAGTTTTTTTATTAATGTTAGCTTATCTTCTTCTATGTAGCACCCATCCCTTTGCAAGTTTTTTAATTAATGTTAGCTCATCTGTTGGTGCTAGCTACTAGCCTACTACAACTACTAGCCCACCCCCAAGCTCTGCTACTACTACTACTAATACTACACATTAGGCCTACTGCTGTTGGCTACTAGCAAGGAACACAATAGAAATCGAGAGCAAAGCAAAAGAATAGGGGAAAAGACAATATCTACAAATGGGACAAAGAGGAAGGAGAGGAGATGGAATAATTATAGACTAAGGACGACGTCGTCGCAGGTTGGCTCGTCTGGGCAGTGGAGGCGGCAGTTTGTCGGGAGGATTGCGAAGGGGGAGAGAGGGGGAGCAACGTCATCTTTGCTGTCGCTGCCATAGTCACCTCCGCCGTCGCCATGCCTTTGCTCATAGGTAGTTCTCTTCTCTAACCTCCGCTTTCTCTCCTCCCTAGCCCTCTCCCCCTCCCCTTTCCTTCCCCTTCACCTTCTCCTCTGTCGGAGTGGAGGAGACGACGAGGCGGCTCTCACGCCAAATGGGGACAAGGATGCAAGTGGCAACGAGCGGCTGGCCCCGCTCTCTATTACTCCGAATCCTTTGCTCTCTATTGCCTTGTCTTTGTACCCTCTTGTCTCCACGACTAGTTGCGCGGCGATGGCTTGACCCGCCATTTCTTAAGCTCACTAAAGCTAGCACTGTTCGATGATCCGAACTGTTTATTACTTCGATCAAATGGTGCTCACAGTAGATAACTACTTAAGTTGCAGCTTACAAGTTACAAACTGCACCAGAACTCTATCCTGACATAGTGGCCAAGGTCCGTATCCCTGACATAGTGGCCAAGGTCCGTATTTTCCCCTTGTCCGGTTTTTTGCCTACACGGTACGACTGTCTGTCTCCTTGGGAACTGGGATTATCCGTGGTAGTCACAGCACAGAGAAGTCGAAGAGGTTCGCAAGAAGCTGTGACTAGAGGTGGGCGTCGTCTTGCGTCTTGCGGGCGGCCCGCCCGGCCCATCGTGCTCGGGCGGAACCGCGTCGGCCGCGCGCGCCGGCCGTCGTGCCGCCCGGCTCGCCTTGGCGAGCCCAAGCCGCCCATTTACGCCGTGCCTACGCCGTCTGTGTCGGCCCGGCCCGGTCCATTTACACTATTGCGGCGAGTAAATGACCCAAATTTGCTTGTAGTAGCGTGCGTCTGCGATGCTACTGATGCAACGAATGTATAGCCACCTTGATTAAATAAATATGTAAATCTACAATCGAGCAACACGCATGGGCGAGAGATCCTTGGCGATCACAATGGTATCAAGTTTGCGATTGATGGGCATCCAACCGTCGGATCAAGCGAATCGGCGGTCGGATTAACAAAGCGGTCTTGCTACGATAAATAGATGCAGTATTCTGTTGCGATAATTCTGCATTTTGCTACTGATGAAATTTCTGCAGTTTTGCTACAGTAAATTGCTACTATTTGCTACAGTGCATTGCTCCAATTTTGCTACAGTAGATTGCCGATTAATTAGATCGTTATTAGCGAACACGTATTCGTTCTCTTGTGTATCTCTGGAGAAATTAGCAAAGTAAGTAAATAAATGGCAAGAAGAAATGTACACGCAAAGCAATGACTAAATGAAAGCATGCGAAAGAAACATCCTGTGTAGATATCGGTATTGCTAGCAATGGACACAAATATTGGGGGAAAAGAAGTAAATTTTATTAAATCTTTAACATTTACAAAGTTACTGCCTCGTTAAAAACCTTACACCCCGGTGTGGGGTACCCCCGGTAAGGAAAAATCTGATAACTACATTTATATACATAGACTACCCGAGGTGAGATTGTCAAAGTCGCTACGCGTCAGTGATCTCTGATCCTCTGGTGATGTTGTGTCCTCGATCTGACGCTCCAGTCTTTGAGGCATGTAATTGCCTCAACCATCTCAGTGTGAGAGCGGCCTCCTTGGCTCAAGTATCCTCCCACCGAGGCCGAAAGTGGATTCCGACAAGGCGGTGGACACGGAACCGTAAGTACATCCCGTGCGAAATGGGATAGCACGGGGTAAATACGTTGGTTATTCTTCCACCACAAAAGCAAGTTAGGTTGATTTTCCTCGTCCATGTCAAGCTCGGACTCCATTAAAGGCGTGTCGAGGCAGTGGTTGATCTCTACCCGTGGATTCCATTGTGGTGCGCTTTCGGCGTTTGGAAGATGAACCGGAAGATTTGCCTTTCGACTTCTTCCACATGTTTGAAGCCATCGAACCGCCTCGTGCTTGTTGCGTTGTTGAGGTAGATCTTCGTGCTTCACTACGTGCCAAACTTCGTAGTATTTGTCAAAAACTCTGAAAAACTCGTTATAAACATGAGTATAGGCCTCGGAGAAATCAAGATCGAATGTCTCACCTATTCCCGCGTAGGCGCCCTGCAAGTCAGAAAATTTTCTCCGAGGATCCAAAATGACAGCAAAACAGTACAAATGCGGAATAGCTTGAAAATATTTTAAATTTTTTTGCTCCATTGGTTCTATAATGGAACGTAAAACATAATTATCTCTATTTTCTTTAAAAGTATTAGCAATAAGCCAAAGCCACTCGATAACTAAGCAAGAAGTTGGGTAATAAACACCGGATAATTTTTTAGTTGCGTCGTAATTTTTTTTTAAAAAATTACGAAAATGATTAGCAATTATCCAATCCGCGTCAGTAACCAATACCTCACCATTATTGCAGTTGACGAAGACAGTGATAATGTGCTCGTAGCCTTCGCACCGTTGCAGCATAGTATAAGTTGAGTTCCATCTAACCTTCATATCTAGGTTGAATCTTCTTGGTACCATATTATTGGCCTTGCAGTACTCTGAGAACTGGGCAAACTTCACAGGTGAATTAGTAATAAAATCGATAGCATTACGTATGCCCTCCAAAGTAGGTTTCATTACATGCATACCTGCCTGTACAATGAGATTAATAATATGGCATACGCATCTCTGGTGGAGTACAAAACCTCCAATATAAGACTCTAGGCGCGGTGAGAGATGCTCCATAGCCGTTGTGTTAGCTGATGCATTGTCAAGAGTAATGGAAACAATTCTACTTTCTATTTTAAATTCATTAACAACCTCGAGTATACGGGTAGCGATAGCATGTTCGGTGTGTGACTCCGAGATTGGCCTAAACCCTATAACTCTTTTATTTAGTACGTACTCGTCATCTAGATAGTGCGCAACAATACTAATATATCTTTGCTCTTTGGTGAGAGGAAGTCCATATATCGGATGTTAATGCGAATGAAAACTAAGCGTCATAAAGGTCTGCATTTTAACATTTCTAGTTTAGTTGTAAACATTTTACCAACATCACGTGTTGTTGTTCTTCTACTAACATGTTGGTATTGCGGGCAAAAACCACGTTGCACCATTCTCTCAAAATTAGAGCTCTCACCCGTTCTAAGCGGAAGATCCTCTGTAACTATGTAACGTGCAATTTCTTCTCTAGCTACGTCGGCGTTGTATACCCATGTGCTTACCGAACCGTCGGTGTTGAAGTTGAGCTGTGTCTGTACTCCCTCGCCCGGCCTCTGTCCGGCCGATATCTTCCTCAAGCAATTCTCCGCGTGTCTCTTTAGATGACCTGTACCACCACATGCACGTGCAAATAGTTTAGATTGACAGTATTTGCAAACAGCATACACTACCTCATGTCCGTCAACAGTTTCGACGGTTCTGTCCATATGTTGCCAGCACCACGCGCGTCGACTGCCGGCTATGGACGCCCGTGCTGGCTGCATGGATATGTCGGGCTGCGTGTTCGGTGTGGATACCGACGCCCGTCCCGCATGCACCGAGGTAGCGGCATCCGAGCTCGGTGCATCCGGAGTGTATGAGGCATCCTCGATGCCGTGCGTGCCGTCGGATGCGGTCATCCATGCCGTAGTCTCCCATCTTTGGGGAGAGTTGGCGTGGATCGATCTCTTGATCTGACGAGGGGACTAGGAGGCGCGGCGTGCTCTCTCGCTTTTGCTTTTGCGAAACATTTTATTTCACAAGAGAGCAAAAAATGCAAGCAAATAGAGTGAGATCATGAGAATATCTTTGGCGCTGAGCAAAAATGGGCAAGAGAGAGCGCAAGAGAGTTGAGAGTTGTGCAGAGAAAATGCAAGCCATCCCCTGTATTTATGGTGTGTCCAACGAAATAACCGTTGTTCTGCTGTCGCGTGATTCCCTCGAGTGTGAGTGTGTCCGTTCAAAATTGCTTTAGAGAGAGCGGGTTAAATTGCACACTCGCTCATTACGAAAATTGAAAAGCGGGACGAAATGACAGGGCGGGATGGGATCGATCAATCACATCGCTGTCTCTCTCGCGTTCAAAACTTCAAATACATCAGGCGCGTGATTTTCTTCCCGTGATTTCCTCGAGTGTGAGCATCCATTCAAACTGCGGTTGCATGCATACACACACAGAGCATCGAATCATTTTGTTTTGCTTTTTGAGTGACACCGCTCAATCACATTCACATCACTCTTTCACCCACGGTCAAAAAAACAGCTCTCTCTCCCGCTTTTCTCTCTCCCACGCCCCTCTCTCTCCCTCTTTTCTCTCTCCCACGCTCCCCTCCCCTCTCTCCCGCTTTTCTCTTTCTCCCACGCGACGCGACGCGCCCACGCCCCTCTCTCTCTCGGCTTTCTCTCTCGGCTCGCGTCGTCGTTGCCGTCCGCTCCCGCACCCGCTCGGCGTCGGCGCCTCGCCGCTTCGCCCGCTCCTGCTGCGGCCGCACCTCGCTCTCCCCTCCGGCCTCCCCGCATGCCGCTGCTGCTCCCTCTCCCTCCGGCCTCCCGCGCCGCCGCCGCTCTCCTCCCCCTCCGGCCTCCCGCGCCGCCGCCCTCCTCCCCCCCGGCCTCCCGTGGCGCCGCCGCCCCTCCTCCCCTCCGGCCTCCATGCCTGCTGCGCGCTCCTCTCCCCTCCGGCCTCCCCGCTGCGCCGCCGCTCCTCTCCCTCCGGCCTCCCGCCCGCCGCCGCCCCTCCCCTCTCCTCCGGCCTCCCGCGCGCCGCCCGCTCCTCTCCCCTCCGGCCTCCTCGCGCGTCGCCGCCGCTCCTCTCCCCTCCGGCCTCCCGCGCGCCGCCCTTCCCTCTCCCCTCTGGCCTCCCGCGCGCCGCCCTTCCCTCTCCCCTCCGGCCTCCCGCGCGCCGCCGCCCTCCTCTCCCTCCGGCCTCCCGCGTCGCCGCCCTCCCTCTCCCCTCCCTCCCTCCCTCCTCTCCTCTCCCTCTCCCTCTCCCTCTCCTCTCCCTCTCCCTCCCGGGCGGCGGGCGGGCGCGATCTGGGTGGCGCGTGCGCGCAGCGGCGCGGCGCGCGGGAGCGGCGTGGGGAGCTGGTCAGGCGTGCCTGCCCCGGCCGCGGGCTGTCTTTGCGGGCGGCGTGCTGCTCGGGCCGGCCGGCCAAGACGGCACGGCCCAAGCAGGCGTGCCGGGCCGTGCCGCCCGTCGTGCTCATATTTTGGGCCCGGCACGGCCCGACGTATAGTAACGGGCCGGCACAGCACGGTCCGCTAACGTGCCGGGCCGGGCTTTGGCCGTGCCGTGCCCTGCGTGCTCCGGGCCGGCCCAACGAGGCACGGCCCATGTGCCCAGGACTAGCTGTGACGAGTGACCGAGTAGGTGAAGAAGATATGGATGCAGATGAGAGAGCAGCCTCCTACCCCAGACGGCCAAGCATGGCAGCGGCGTCAGAGGAAGGGAACACCTCTGCCAGTGCCAGCAGAAAGAGGTGTCGTTTCACGCTTGCGCCGCCGGCGCGGCTGCTCTGTTCAGAGGATGAGACTGAAGAAACCCACGACGACGACCCTGACCCCGACCCCGAGCAAGACGACGGCGAGGAGGAGCAGAGCCAAGGCGAAAGCGATCAAGATCCATCAAAGAAGGATGAGGGTAAACAGCTGGGGGAGGAGGAGAGCGCCGGCGGCCATGAAGGCACCTCCGATCCGGCAAGGGTGCCGCCGCCGCGGCGCGTGGTGATCGCGGACGTGACGGTTCAGGACGCTGATGCCCTGGAATGCGGCGTCTGCTTCTTACCTTTGAAGCCTCCCATCTTCCAGGTACACACACACATCAAGATTATTAAGATTGATTACTGACTAATCATCTTGATCAGTATAATTCTCGTTAGTTGTCCTTGCATGCGACGCAATCAGTGTGAGGTGGGGCACGTGGTGTGCTCGCCGTGCCGCGACAAGCTCACGGCGGCCGGCAAGTGCCACGTGTGCGGCGTCCCCATCACCGGTGGCTACCGCCGGTGCCACGGCATGGATCACCTGGTGGAATCCATCCGCGTGCCGTGCCCGAACGCAGCCCACGGCTGCGGCGCCAGGCCGGCCTACTACGACCAGTGCGCCCACCGCCGGGCGTGCCCTCACGCACCTTGCCATTGCCCCGCGGGTCACTGCGGCTTCGTCGGCTCCACGGCGGCGCTCCTTGACCACTTCACCGCTGAGCATAATTGGCCGTGCACCTCCGGGGTCAGGGCCGGGCAGAACTTCGCCATCCACCTCCGCTACGGCTTCAACGTCGTCGCTGCCGACCATGACGCCGGCGGTGACCATCAAGGCACCACCATCGACAACCAGTTCTTGTTCCTGCTAAACGTGGCGCGGGAGCCGTTTGGCCGCTCTATTTCCGCGTTCTGCATACGTCCTCATGCCGCCGTCGACGAGCCGGTGCATTGCGTGCTCGGGCTCTCCTACTCGCGCTACAGCTACAGTAGTGGTGATCTGTACCACGACCATTATCAGCGATCCGATTTCGAAGTAGCATGCACTGATCTCTCCAATGGTCAGCCCAATCCGGAGGATTGCTTCCAGTTCGTCGTGCCCAACTCTGTTCATCGAGACGACGAGGATACCGTCAAGGTCACTGCCTATATTACCATCAGTCTTAGGTATAAGTTTTTTTAATCATATGTTTATTTTCAATCCGACGTTTGCAAGTCTGCACAGGGATTTGGGCGAAAACGTTCCACTCAAAGTTTTGTTTGGGAGGTCTATTCTGTGTCGAAATCCTTGTAGATGAGCCTAAAATCCCGATTTATCTATAGAAATCCCGGCCGAGGATAAACTTTCCAAACAAGGCTTCACAAAGTAAAATTTGAACCGTTAGATCACGTGGAATCAGCCAACATAACCGTAGATGGACTCCATGGGATCTAATCCTATATACGAATGTGCAAAGTCATGTGGTATCAGCCAAGTGTTTTATTTTAGGACAAAAAGTTAAATTAATTTCTATTTTTGATTTGCATTATGGTTTTTGCTCGTGTACACTGCACAAGAGTAGTTGAGTGGGTCTATTATAAGCTGGTAGTATGAGAGGTGCTTCAATGCTTTTCTTTTTTACAATTGCACAAATATTAAAGCATGAATGAAGGGTAGATGGAGATTACTTACCATTCGCTTGTTTTAAGATTTGTGCAACTTGTATTAGGAGAGAAAGTATTGAAGCACTGCTCTGGTAGTATTGGTTGTAAGGATTGACAGGTGGGCCCAAGGGTGAGGTGCTAGGCCGGTCGAGGGAAATTTGATACATGTCATTGTAAAGTTGCGGATATAGGGAAATACAATCGTATAGTTCCATCTCACGAAAATGCCACCTCAAACTCATGTTGTTCGCAAAAACACTACTCATGTATTGTAACATTTCGATAAACTCAAAAATGGGAAAAACAAAAATTTAAAATTGAAGAATGGAATTGAATACAAATTTCAATTGGAATCAAGATTTTAATTTTAAATATCAACTTTTTCCTTAGTTTCTTAAATTCTGGACTTAAGAAAAGAAAAATTGCAATGTTAAAACTCTTTCTTTCAAAATGAACAAATTATGAAAACGAGTTTGAAGTATGATCTTATTCTGAAATTTTCATCTTTTCTGAATTTTTGTTGGATTTTGGTCTTTGGGAAAATTCTTTTACATTGTTGGATTTCTCTTTTCTGAAATTGAAAAGCTAAAATCACATAATAGAAAAATCCAGAAAAATTTAGATAAACCCTAAATCACCTCCAGAACATACTCAAAGTTTCAAAAGAATTTGAATGCATTTAATATATTAAGAAAAAAACTAGCATTTAATCAAGAACATGAATTTTGTTATATTTGTTTAAAAATATCTACGCATGATTATTCTCTATGATTTTTATGAATCCTTCTACAGCATTACAGTAACTGACCTAAAAAGTTTTGGACCAATGTGAAAACATTTATAGCCTGTTTATTTTTGCTTTGGATTCTCTAAAAGCTGATTCTGAATTATGATTGTAGAGAAGCTGATTCTCCAAAACTTGGAATCCAAAAACACATATGAAGTGGATTGCGGATTTTAGTGTATATGGGTGGGTTGGATTGTGAGAATTGATTCCTAGAATTGGACTGTTTATTTTTTATTCTGCTTTTAGGGTTAGAATCCAGAATCAAAAGCAAAAACAAACATGCCCTTAATATTAATAAGAAATAAAAAATAATGACAAATGACTAATAACAGTGATCTTGTCAGAATTTATTAAAATTATAAAAACCTTATCTCTTTCTAAAATTTATATTACTCACCTAAATTATGATGTGACCACCCATAAAAAGGTTTTAAAATAAATAAGCTTGTTTGGTGCATTTATAAAACCCAAAACTAAAGCAAATTAAAAACAACTAAAACCATACTAGAATTTTATAAAATTATCTAAGTTTAATCATGCTCTGGAAATTTTATGGTAGCATCTGTATACCCTTAAAATCATGTATAAAATTTTTAAAAATAATTTCTTTTAATTTGTTACTTAATAAAAATTAAAATTCGAGAACCAAATTTTGGTACAGCCAACTCTTCAGAATTTTATAAATTTCCACAAATAAGATCTTCAGCTGAAATTTCTATAGTAGGATAGAGATTACCTACATATCATGCCTAGAAAGGTTAATTTTTTTATATTATGAATAGTACCTCAATTAATCGATTGAACCCTGATCTCTCCAGCAATAGGGTAAGTCGGTTTTCTCTGTTCTCTCTGACCAGTGGGGCTTGCATTTGTAACATCCCGAAATATACAATAATAGGAAATTAAATATCTTGAATTTGAATATAATTATTTCTAATTTTTCCTGACATTATTGGGATTTCTTTGGTTTTCCTGATTTTTTGTATTGTGAGAAAAATCAAACAACTAGAATTAAAGAATGGATAATGGTAGAAAGATAAAAAGGTAAAAAAATAAAATTTTGGAAAAAATACCATGGAACCCTAACCATGCTGGTAAGTCAGTAAAGACAACAAGTAAAAATTTTATGCACACAAAAACAAATAAATAAAATAAGTGACATCTCTTTTGACTAGAAACAGTGTAAGTCAGAATTAATGTAAAATATTCGAAACTTATCTGGAGCCATAAAAATTACCATAACACCCTCATGGTATACTTTATCTCTGGTAAAAATTTCAGGAATGTATTATGTAATTTATACTTTCTAAAAATTCAAAAATAGAAGCTTCAAAAATCTGAAAATCAGCATGTTAGAATTATTACAAAATAAATACATAATATTTTATCTTGAAATTTTATGGGAGAATCCTTGACCTAAATATAACTCTTCATAAAAGTTTCAAAAATAAATAATACAATTTGAACCCTTAAATAATTAAAATACCAAAATGAAAATTTTGGCTGATGCACAGTGTCAGAATTTTAATTAATTCATTATAAGATATTTTGGTCCAAAAATTTTACTGAAGGATATAAACTACATGGAGACCTCGGTCAAAAAGTTTTACAATTTTTTAACTCGATTTGATAGCTGTTTTAATGCCGAACATGGAGCTGTCCTGAAGCCTTATCTCCTTATCTCGTCTTCCACCACTGACGTGTGGGCCCATCCACTTTGTTACTCTGTTTGCTGGCCGGTGGTCCTGACCCCACTTGGCAGTCGCTCCTCCCTTTCCTTCTCTCTTTTCCTCGGTTGCTCGCCTCTGCTCGCTCTCTCCCGATCCTTCTCCCAGTCAAGCCGCCATTGCATCAGTCAGTCGCCGCTCTGACTCTGCAACCATTCGATCAACGCCACATTCGTCCTTGGAAGCTGTGTGCCATGCCCTGCCGTTCAGCCTCACTTCATTTCTTGTCGGCATGAGACTCGCGCCACTGCGCCCGAGCAGCTCAGAGCCAGCCGCAACTCCCCTTCCCCGTTCAAACACTGTGAACCCGAATTCGACGGCTATAAATACCACATGGGCGTCGTCATTGAGGCCCCTCCTTACTCCTTATCATTCACTAAACCCAGTGCAAAAGCCGAAGCTCTTGCCTCTGTGAATCGCCATTCTCGCCGAGCGCCAACCAAAGGGGAGAAGTGGAAGATCAAGTAATCCGGTGAGATATTCTCAAATTCCTTGCGAACGTAGCGCTTGTGAGCATCACTGAACTCATCACACTCTTCAATTTCAGCTCCTTTCTACCGATCAACTGCCGCCGCCATTGTTCTTCTTCCTAACGGTGGTCTCTCGGTGGTGGAGCTCTCCGGTAAGCCCCCGATTCACCCAATCGCAAAAATGGAACCCTCTAGCCTCTTTAATGCTTAAATCGTTACCGATTCAGCCGGAGACCCACTGCTTCTTCTTCGGCGAGTCTCCACCATTACCGCCGCCCCCGCACGGTGGCAGGGCACTCCGGCCATCACCGGAGGTGAAGGACCACACCACCTGGTGCGCGTCGCCACCCTGGTGCTCACCGTGCCCTCGGCCGAGCCCCTCCGCCGCGACTTCGCCGTCGGCGGTATGCCCTAGCCGGTCCCCTATTTGCTCTCACTGGCAATCGGGTCCCATCTGTCAGTCGCCAAATCGCCTTCTCCTGATCGAACCCTCGCGCGTGTTCTTCTGGACTCGCTCCCGACCACTTGTCCCGACCACTTTTTCGACCATTTTTTCGACCACTTTTCCGCCCACTTGGCGACCACTTTTCCGACCATTTTTCTAACCACTTGTCACGATCACCTTCCCAACCGCGAACCACCTTCCCGATCACGAACCACCTTCCGACCACCTACCTGACCACGACCATCTTCCCGACCACCTTCCCGACCATCCGCGGTCAGTCGCTGGTCGAGCCGTGCGGTCACTGGAGGATGGGCCCAGGATGTCATTAGTTGCGGGCCGATTCAAATGCGCCAGCGCGCCAAAATCGTAAGACGCTTTCCAACAGCGAAAGCGTATTTTGGAATTTGAGTGTATTTCCAAAACCGAGCCACTTCAATTGTCCATAACGTTTGAATTATAACTCCAAAATTAGTGAAATAAAATTCTATATTCATGTAAAATCAAGCTCTTTCAGAATATGCAAAAATATTTTGAAAATGATGTCTGGGTAATTTTGAAATTCAAATTTTAGTAAAAAGGCCAAAGATATGCTTTATATAAAAATTCTACAAATAAGCTTAGAATTGAATGGAACCAACTTTAGTGAAATCCTTATGCTTACAGGAGTTCAAATATATAAAAATATTTAAGTTTCATTTATGTTTGAACTACTTTCTATTAAAGATTTGCATTCAATACATTAAATATTCAAATAAGCATAACTTGTATGAAAGAATTATGAAATAAGTAAAATTGATTTCTGAATATTAGTGTGACAGTAGAATACCTGAATTTGCCAAAATAATTAAGAAGTGAACTTGAATTGAACTATCTTGAAAAATATGGAATAACTTAAATGTAAAATGTACATATATGCATAGAAAACCAAATAGTTATAATATGGATTAAATGAATTCAAATAATCACCAGAACCATCTTAAACCTTAAATCATTCCTGTTTAATGCAGTGAATCTTTATTTGATTTTTCTGTCTGTTTTCTTCTTGTCCTTATTGAAGTTTATTATTTGCTATATTTCCGATTGATCGATGTGTAGAATCCAACCGCGTTTCTGCATCGGTCTTCTCCGTCAGCTGTGACCGCATCTTCGTTGTAAGCAATAAATAAGTAAGGCAAGCATCCCCTTGGACCATCTTGATCCCAGTATTTAATTTGCATTGTGTTTATTAAAATGTTTCAAGCATGCATTTACTTTCTGTAAATTCGCTATTTTGTGGTACTTGTAGTTATACCTGTTGTCTCATGAAACCTCCTTGATAAGTATAGACATGTAAACCTTGATAAGCAGAGATTAAGCTTAGACATTAATTAATGTTACGATGGGTATATGCGATTTCATAACTATCCATGCTTAGCCATGCTTTAGAACTAAAGAGGTTGATGATCAGATCAAAACTTGTTTCTTGGGAAATGGAAAATGTTGGAAATGAAGTTGTTGGTTATGGGTATTTTCATTAAAAACCCAAAGTAAAACTATGATTTTGATGCGGGCTATTATTGGCAATAGCCGGAGGTGCAGAGAGATTTGCACGTAGTGTAGGGTGGAGTATCGCTCGTGTCACAGTAAGGACCGAGCAATGGGACTCTATTGATCTAAGAAACCCGTGCAACCACAAGTGTTGGGATGGGGCAGCCTTAAACCAATTAAGTTATCTAGTTTAACTTTTCATTTATGGAAGGCGGGAGTATAGCGGAAGCTTTCCGGTCAGGACTGCTTGTGAGGGGCTTCCGCACCGAACTTTCTAACCCTCGGTGTGGGTAAATGCATACCCGCGCAACGGTATACGCCCCGCCGTAAAACAGAAACAGATGTTGTGTCTATGTGAAAGGAACCACGTCTCGTGTGAGTGTTTCTGTTTTATGGCAGGGATTAACGTCCCGGGCTGATGCAAAGTTAACCTAGGTAATGTAAAGGTTTTCGTCATGAACATTCTGGCCACACGCCAAAGGTGCGTGAAACATGCGGCAAAAAGAAAAGGTCATGACTTGTGGGTAAAGTTGTACACCTCTACAGAGTGTAAATCTAATCGATTAGCCGCGTCCACGGTAAAGGACACTTGGTGAAGTCATTCCAATGTTAGTCTTTGGTATTTTTCTAAAATTGGGTTTTGGTCTGGAACCTGTTTAGCAGCTGTTGCTTTATGTCAAAGGATCGACATTATTGGATCCTATTTCTGGATTATTCGATGCTCACGATGGGTTGTTAGTATTACTTATGCTTTACTTATTTCATATCAGTTAACTTGCTTTTACAAATTTCGTTTGCAAATAACTTGATTTCTCAATGTCAATTCTGCTTTATGCAAATTAACTGTAGTAGCCTCCTTTGAAATGGCTTGCATATATTATAAGTTTTGCTCAAGTCTTGTGGAGTACGAAAGTACTCACTCTTGCTTATATGTTGTTTTTAGGTGGATAAGTCAGCGTAGCTTCGAAGGTTTCTTTCGTCGCAGGTTGCGGGATTTTCTTCATCGTGATCTTTCTAGGGATTATGCCTTGTCAGTTGCCTGCGGGTATGGATGGGCACACTATAAGACTTTGCTTCTTTTGCTGCTGAAATCTCTGAGTTGTAAAGTTTCCTCTATATAATACCTTTCGCTTAATAATATTCGTTGTATGGTTGTGATTCCAATTGGTGTATATGTGTGTACTAGCTACTGATCATGGGACTAGTACGGAATGCAGATTTCTATTTTTGCATGTATGTAAAAATAGGGGTCGTTACCGCATTGTAGCTCAACCCCACCTAGCAGCCCTTGTGCTTTCCTTCTTCTCCAGTAGGCTGTCCACGGCATGGAAAAGGATTTCCTCAGCCACTACCATTACCTCCGAGACACCGCCACTTTGTACAATCGGTCAAAGCCATAGCATCTCGATCAATCTCGAGCCTTCGCGCCACAACTGAGCCGACTCAATTCCGCCGTATAAGGCCAGGCACACCACCCAAGCTTTGTAGGCCATGCCCTGCTCTCACCATGACCTGCACCAGCTTGACTCTGCAAGACCCGCGCTGCTCTGTCCTCGGTCGTAATTGGATTCGCGAGTTCATTACTCTGTAGCCACCGCCTTCGTTGCTTATTTAAGCCAGCCGAAGCAACATCAAAGCCCCCCTCAAACCGCCTTTATCCTTTCCCCCACCTGAACCAAGCCCCAAAAGTCGCCACCATTTCCGCCATTGTCGCAGCTATGCCAAAAAGGGGAAGATTACATTAAACCTTTCTGGGGAACCTCTTACCAATCCAAGCTAGTCTGAGCATCCTTAGCAACTACCAATTGCTCTCCAATACTTGATTTAGCTTTGGAAGCTTTTGAGCCCACAACCATCGTACTCTTCTTCCCCGGCTCCGATCCACCGGTGGCAGACTGCTTCAGCTACTTACAGCCGAGAACAGCAGGTAAAATGGATCCCAAATGACCCACTGATGCTAACCCCCATGAAACCTGAGCATAAGTAGCCTTCTTCTTCATCCCCGGTCGCTGACTCCTCTGCGCGCCGCCCCTCGCCGGTGGCAGCTCACCTCGCCGCCACTCCACTACCACCAACAGGTCCCCTTCGTGCGCCGTGCCCTACTCTTGCTGGACAGGCTCATGGATGGTCGGCGCCGCTACAATCTCGCCGTCGGAGATCCTTCTTCCGTGCCCCTCTATTCTGTGCGGCTGTTGCGTGGGGCCAGACGGTCAGTCTCTCGTACTGAGCCAGCTCACTGACACTATAGTCCCGAGTGTCAGTCGCAAATGGTTAATTCAAAAACAGCCAAAAACAGATATGCGCTTTCAATAATTGAAGACCTAGTATTCCATTTCTTTAAAGAATTTTCAAATCCTAGAGATTCAAACATTTATAACTTTCACATTTTAAATCCAATTCTAGTCAAATAAATTTTGGAATTCATATAAAATCATAATATTTCAGAATATGCAAAATTGTTAATTTTTTAATCTCAGTTTGAATTATTTGAATTAAATTTGGATAAATCCTAATAGGATCACTATTTAAAATAGGTAAACCTAAACTCCTAAAATAATGAAATTAATTTTGAAATATGATAATACCTGAAATGTTCTATTTATGTAAAAATGTTTAAATTTGAACTTAATTTGTATCAAATACATAAATAAGTTGGTTCCAATGCAATGAAAATTCAAATAGATATAACACAAGTGTACAAATTCAAAATTTGGTATAACCAGTTACTAAACCCTACTAGGACTATGATATCACTATTTTTGTAAAAATATTTCATATTTGATTTAGTTTAAATCAAGTTTGTATATAACCTTGCTTTTAGTACACATGTGAATAGAATATAGTTAAAACACATAAATAAAGAAGAATACATGTAAACCCACTTTGTAGTACTCCATAGGTCTTGATCATCTAATCCTGCAAGAATAATTAATGTTTAACTTAGTTTGAGTTGAGTTCCTAAAAAGCTTTGCTTTCCATGTACAAAAGTTAAAATACAAAGAACCTTTACAAATAAATGTTAATACATGAAAAACTAGGTTCTTAAATGCTCTATAGGATTAGACCATCCAATAATGTAAAAATTATTATGATTAGTCATGGTTTGCACTTAACCCCCCTAATTGAACCATACTTTCATGTAATATATTCTTAAGGATTCAAAATATAAACAAACAAATATAAATAAAATACCACAAATAAATGTTAAATCATGAAGGACCAGTTTTAAAGGTCAAGACCATCTCAATCTGCAAAAGATCTAATGTTTGATTTAGTTTGAATTAAGTTCATAATAGATTTCATTTTCTATGTGACTAAAAACTAAGACATTAATAACTTTCACAAATAAAAAGATATAATATGCAAAACCAGTTTCAAGACACTTATAAGGTCAAGATCTTCTAATGCTACAAAAATGGTTGCATATATGCTTATTTTGCATTCGCAAATCTAAAAAGAAATCAAACCTCTTATAACATAAACTTTAGAAATGCATAAAATCAGGAAGTGAATACAATATCACAAATAAACACTAATACCAATAGAACCGGCTTAAAAATACTCCTAGGGTCAAGACCATGTAATTCTACAAAAATAATTGTACTTAAACATGCTTTGCATCTGCATCCTATTGGAAGCCTAACCTTGTATAATATAAATCCTAAAATCCATAACACAAACTAATGAACTTAAACAATAAGAAATCAATATTTAAAATGTTTTTTCATCGGAACCTTTATATCGATTTATTTGACTTCTTTTTGTCTCTTATTTTGAATGCTTCTTATTGCTGCGTGTAAATACCAACGTTTACGAAGCTGCTACTAAAGACTTCGACTCCAAGTTGATTGCTGAACCAACAAAGCAAGACAAGCACCCCCTTTGATTATATTGATCCTAGTAGTTTAATTTAATTTTTTTTGTCAAATCTATTTATGCATGTGCATATTTTTAATAAATTGTTATATTGTGGTACTGGTAACTTTAATCATATCTCATGGAACTTTCTTAATAAATATTAAACTATGAATATTTTTAACCCTAGAATAAGGATAGACAATACATAATATCAACATGGATATACGCAATTATTTAATATTCATGCTTAGCCATGCTTTAGAAATGGAAAGTTAAATGGAAAGACATGTTGCTCTTTATAATTTAAAAAGGTTGGATATGACATTAAAGGTTGCTGATATTTTGGTAAAAATAAAAATAAAACTATAGTTTTGACGCGGACGATTGTTAGTAATAGCCGGATGTGCATGGGACTTGGATGTAGTGTAGGGTAAAATAATCACCCGGGTTAGATTAAGGATTGAACTATGAGTTGTTTTTAGGCTAAGGACACGTATAACCACAAGTGCTGGTATGAGATGGTCTTAACCTATTAAGTTACTTAGATTTAACTTTGCATGTTGTAAGGCTGGAGTAGTACGGGCATTTCTAGAAGGTTTGCTTGAAGGGGTGCCCTCACCGAGGTGTTGGGAATATCGCCTGCCGATACAACGGTGTACGCTATAATATGGAGAGAAGTAGGACGATGGGATATGAAACCATTAGTCATATATCTATTGTACAAATATCTTCTATCGTCATAATATGGATTTGTCGTTACCGAAGGTGCAAAGTTAGGCGTAGGTAATATAATGGTTATGTTATGATCTCTCTGCGGCACACCAAAAGAAGTGTGCTAACAGCTTACACAAAGAGTTCATCATTTCTAGTGGATAAAGTTGTACATCTCTACAAAGTTTGAATCTTTTTGAAAAGCTGTGCCTATGGTAATGGGCATTTGGTAAAGTTATCACATAGTTAGATATTTTGGCATTTTAAAAATGGATGATTTGGAAATGTGTTGGAAAGCTTTTATTTCAGATATTATGCCAGGGAATGGCAATGAGATGATAGGATTCTCACATTCATGGATGACTGTAAGTTAGACTATGCTATGCTACTCTTATTTATTTATATACCTGTCAACTTGTTTTTACAAAATTCCATTTGCAAATTACTACTTGATTTACATATTCAACTTCGCTTTATGCAAAATAACCATAGAAGTCTCATTTGATATAGCCTGCATTTACTGTACTTTTGCGATACACCTGAATTCTTACTGAGTACGAAAGTACTAACTCTTACTTATTTGTTGGTTTAGTTGAAGAAGAGACCTCCGAAGATATACACTTTGCCGCATGATATGAGAATTTCGATGATGCGATCTTCTAGAGCTTATACCTGGTCAGAGGGTTTGTATGGGCATACTACAAGTCTTTCGTATTTCCGCTGCATTTTAATTTGACTTGTAGGTCTTTATTGTATAAATAGCTTTTGCTAATATATGTATAATATTATGTATAGATATGTTACCAATATTGTAAATGTGCGTACTAGCTACTAATCATGGGGCTAGTACTGTATGCACATAAATCATCCTTCTTAATACTCCGTACCCAAAAAAAGTATTCCGTACAAAAAAAAGGTCGTGACATGTATATACTCCTTATATGTATTTTTGTATTAGACTAGAATGGCCCCACTCTTTTTGCCTTGCCTTTGATGCAGTGGCATCCATGGTTGCTCGATCCGTTTCACCCGCACAATAGAAGCATCAACGTGGCGATGTCTTCTTAATTAATTCACACTTAAACACAAGCTTGCAAACTGTGGTTGCATTGATGGGACCGGAAGACCAACCCAGCGTCGGCACCATGGACAAGCGGATGTCACCGTCGCCATGAATGCCACTAAGGGGGATGAGAGGCGGCCATGGATGCATGCGCCTACTAGGAGTTAGTCGGAACGTGGTGGAGCAGCGGTGAACTCACGGCTTGACAGTCCATAACATGGTCACTGACTCACTGTCGCCGAGTAGTCGGAAGCATCGACAACAACCACGGCGCTGGCTAGTTCGGCCTCCCTAACTCGATTCACTTAGCTACCAATCGCTTCTAGCTCTAAATTGTTAGAACTTCGTCGAGAGACAACGTCCAGGTTGCCGGCGAGATCACGGCCAACAGGATACACAAGAAACTCACGCGAACAATGGTGTACACGGTCTTGTTTTGAGCTACAGAATTGACCACATTTCCGGTGTCTATTGCTTTGCTTATAAAAAGGATTACATGGAAATAAATCAAGACCTCTAATCAGCCTGACACAAACACACGCCTAAAACACACGCTTGATTTAGGCTACTTGCTAAACTAAGAGCTGCTTGCCAAACAAAGGCAAACACTAAACTTAGCACCCAAGGATTATATTCAACAATCTCCTCCTAAGCCTTGTGGTGCGTGTTTATGTACACTAATCAGGCCGATCTTTGAACGCAGCTCAAAGAACTTACTCTTACCGAGCGGCTTCGTTAAGATGTCACCCAGCTGTTCTTCGCTCTTGATGAACTTCACATTGATCAGGCCATCATCAGCAGCCTCCCTAACAAAATGATACTTCACTTGGATGTGCTTACTTTGTCCATGAAGTACTGAGTTCTTGATCAAAGCAATGGCAGACTGATTGTCCACCCTCAACATTGGCGCTCTCGGTGTTGACCCCTGCACCTCTGCTAACACTCGAGCCAGCCACAGAGCCTGACAAGCGGCATTTGCAGCTGTTATGTATTCTGCCTCGCAGCTTGATTGTGCCACAACTTTCTGCTTCATGGATTGCCAGGTTATTGGGCTGCTGTTGAGGAAAAACATCACTCCCGTTGTGCTCTTCCTTGCATCAACGTCGCCAGCAAAGTCGCTGTCACTGTACCCTATCAGATGGGCTTCAGTCTCCTCTTTCCTGCCGAACCAGAGTCCCCAATTCTGGGTTCCAGCCACATAACGCAGAAGGTGCTTCACGGAGGCGAGATGGTCCTTGCGTGGGTCCTCCAGAAAACGGCTAACATACCCAACAGCAAAAGCTATATCAGGGCGAGAGTTAACCAAATACCTCAAGCTTCCGACGATGCTTCTATATGCCGTTGCGTCCACCGGCGGCTCCGTGCTCAGTCTGCTCAATTTCAGGCGAGCCTCCATCGGCACCTGACAAGGATTACACCCCACCATGCCGCTTCTCTCCAATATCTTGCCGGCGTAAGCACCTTGGCTGATCGAGACTCCCCTCTGCTTCACCTCAATGTCGAGGTAGTAGTGAAGTAGTCCGAGGTCGCTCATCTTGAACGCGGCCGCCATCTCCCCCTTGAACGCCTTGATGTCGTGGATGCCCGAACCAGTGATCACGAGGTCGTCGACATAGACCCCGACCACCAGTTGGGTGCCGCCGTTTTGCCGCACATAGATGGCGTGCTCTGAAGGACATCTCCGAAGCGGCGGCGATGAGTGTGTCGCCCACCCGATACCAGCGCGCGTGCTTGGTGTAGGCCGTACAGTGCCTTCCGCAATTTTAGCACCTTGTGCTCCTTGCCGGTGACGCATTTAAACCGACCGATTCGCTCGTAGACCTCCTCTTGTAGATCGCCGTTTAGGAACGCCGATTTGACGTCCATGTGGTGCACCTCCCACCCCTCGTGCGCCGCGAGAGCGATGAGCAGGCGCACCGAGTCCAAGCGAGCCACCGGCGCGAACACCTCGTCGTAGTCGATGCCGTGCCGCTGTGCGTAGCCCTTCACCACGAGGCGTGCCTTGTGCTTGGACACCGCCCTGTGCGCGTCCCTCTTCACCTTGAACACTCATTTCACCCCGATCGCCTTGCAGCCGGGTGGGAGGTCGGCGTGGCACCACATGCCGTTCTCCTCGATGGACTCCATCTCCTCCATCATCGCCTTCTTCCAATAGGGACTGCGCTCTGCCTCGGCGAATGAGGCAGGCTCATCAGCACTCACCGTGTGCAGCTCCTCCATCGCCAGCACGCGTGGCACGCCGCACAAGTCGTTGACGCTGTGGAAACGGAGAGGCACCATATTGTCGTGGTCGGCGTCCAGGTTGTCATCCTGCGACCCGGCCTCCAATTCGCCACCAGCCTCATCATCGGCCTCGTCGGGAGGCAGCGAGTGTTCTCCCGGTGCACCTCCTCCAGACGCCTCGACATCGACATCAGCCGCTGGTGCAGAACCGATGGTGGCGTATTCCACCGTGAACCCGTCGTCGCCGCCATTCGGTTTACTGTCATTTCGCTGGTGCCCCAGTCCCACTGGGCTTGCTCGTCGAACACCACGTCACGTGATACTTGGACACGCTTCGTGACGGGGTCGTAGGCGCGATACGCCTTGGAGCCACGTTCGTAGCCGACGAAAATCATCTTGCGGCCGCGATCGTCGAGCTTCTTCAGGTGCGGTGCCGTCTTCCGGACGTAGACGATGCAACCAAATGTTCTGAAATGGTGTACCGCTGGCTTATTCCCGTGCCACGTCTCGAACGGTGTCATCCCTTCGACGCTCTTTGTTGGGCACCTGTTTAGCACATACACGGCGGTACTCACCGCCTCGCCCCAAAACCAGCCGGGCAGGCCCTTGGCCTTGAGCATGCTCCTCGCCGTGGACACCACCGTGCCGTTTCGGCGTTCCATGACGCCATTTTGTTGCGGGCTGTAGGGCGTCGTGTGTTGACGATGCATGCCTTCAGCCGCGCAGTACCGCGCGAACTCGGCCGCGGTGAACTCGCCACAGCGATCAGTGCGGAGCTCCTTCAGCTTGGCACCTGACTCCCCTTCCGCCTGCGCCTGGATTTCCTTGATGGCAGCCGCTGCACGATCCTTTGAAGGAATCGCGGCTACCCACATGTATCTGCTGAGATCATCCACCATCAGCAGGAAGTATTTGCTCCCTCTGGACATCGCCGGTGTGATGGGGCTGCACAAGTCAGCGTGCACCAACTCCAGCGTTCTTTGTCGCGCGTACTCGCTTGCGCCGGAAGGAAATCGCCCGCTTGCCGACCTGGCACGCCTCGCACAGGTGATCGACCTGCCCGATCTCTGGCAGGCCGCGCACCAACTCGTCCTGAGCCAGCTTCCTCAGTGCAGCCATGTTGACATGGCCGAAACGCTCATGCCAGCGCCACGCCACCTCCCCGCTGCGACTGCGCACCGCATGGCATGACGGCTGTACAAGCTTGACGTGGAGCAGGTACAGGCGGTTTGCCTCACGCTTCACCGCCGCCAGTAGCAGTCTGCCAGGCTCCCGGATCCGCATCACTCCGGACTTGATCTCAACCTTGTACCCATCCTCGTCAAGCTGACCAACGCTCACGATGTTGGTCATCAGCCGTGGGATGAAGTAAACGCCGACGAGTGACTTGAGCTCACCGTTCTTGCCCTTGAACGCAATGGTCCCGCGGCCCTCGATCCGCGCCACCGAGTTGTTGCCGAAATGCGCGGTTTCGAGCACCGCTGCGTCGAGCCTTGTGAACGCGATTCTGGATCCGAACATGTGATTTGTCGCCCCCGTGTCCAGGACCCATGTCCCGGCGTCGCGCTCCTTCTCGTCGTCGAGGTGGGCGAACACCTTCTCCTCTCGAATGGCGACCAGGGCGCTCGAGACCACCCTTGGTCCGCCGGGCCCATGCTCCTGTTCCTCTCCCCGCGGCACTGGTACAGCCTGCGGGAGCGAAACGTCCCTTGCCAGGGAAGGAGTCGGCGATGCTGTCGGCGAAGCTTGTGGCGACGGAGTGGACAGATTGGGCGAGATCTCCACGAAATGGAGCAGGGCCTCCTCTTCTTCTTCCGCGACATGGGCTTGCTCCCTTTTGGCCTGCTGCTGCTTGGCCTGCTCCTTCTTGGGCTTGTAGCGGCACTCGCGGGCCCAATGGCCCATCTTCCCGCAACGTCGGCATTTGTCGCCAGCACGCCCACGCCCACAGCCACGCCCTTGTTTCCCTCCTATGCTCGAGCCACCACCACTTCTGGCACCTCTGCCAGCACCGGAGTGGATCTCTTGCTCGCGCTTCTTCCGACATTCGTCCCATTCCTCCTCCGTGAGGTACAGCTTTCCTTCGTGCTGTAGCGACGCCGGCGCTTCCTCGAACGCCTCTTCCGCCTCCTTGAGTCGCCCTGTCAGATCGGCGACCGACATGGTCGATACGTCCAGCAGCGTCTTGATCGCAATCGCGATCTGCTTGAAACGAGGTGGCAGGCAACGGAGCATCTTGGCGACGATCTCGGCGTCCTTGACTTCCTCATCCAGGGTGGCTAGATGCGCCGCCATGTTGTTCAGCCGGAGAGCGAAGTCCTCGACGGTCTCGCCGTCTTCGAACGTGGCAAGGTCGAATTTCCGGCGCAGCTGTTGCGCCGTCGACTTCTTCACGCGATCATCCCCGACCCTCAGGGTCGCGATCGTGTCCCAGGCCTCCTTTGCCGTTTCCAGCTTGGCGATGGTCGGCACCATCTCCGGTGGCACCGCTCCGCATAGAGCGTCCAGCGCCAGCATCTCCTCCTGAGTGTCGGCGCCGCCGTCCTTGATGACGTTCTAGAGAGCCCTGGCCCTCAATTTCACCTTCATCAGGAGTGCCCAGTCGGAGTAGTTGGTCTTGGTGAGGACGGGGTAGCTACTCCCGGCGCCCACCTCACGAATCACCCGCTGGACCACCACGCCATCTTTGGAGGTGCTGTCTTTCGACATCTTCAGGCTCTGATACCAATTGTTAGAACTTCGCCGGAGAGACAAAGCCCAGGTTGCCGGCGAGATCACGGCCAACAGGATACACAAGAAACTCACGCGAACAATGGTGTACACGGTCTTGTTTTGAGCTACAGAATTGACCACCTTTCCGGTGTCTATTGCTTTGCTTATAAAAAGGATTACATGGAAATAAATCAAGGCCTCTCAATCAGCCTGACACAAACACACGCCTAAAACACACGCCTGATTTAGGCTACTTGCTAAACTAAGAGCTGCTTGCCAAACAAAGACAAACACTAAACTTAGCACCCAAGGATTATATTCAACATAAATCCCCGTACGCAGATCTCAGTAGAGCACCTCTGACGGCCGCACCTCCCTCTGACGACGACATGGGCACCAAAACCACAGCCCGTAGACCAACTCCTCTAAGCTCCCCCCATCTTATCCCTTCTCTGAAAGCTCTGCTGATCCGCATCCTCGCTTCATCACCGACAAGGACGAGCGCGTACCTCCACCAGACGGGCACCGGCAGCCATGAAGAAGGGGACGGGGAGAAAGAAGATAAGGGCAATATAGTCTTATTTGAGGAAATATGTACATGAGTGGTATTTTTTTAACAGCGTGGCTATGTAGTGACATTTTTATGAGATGAACTTTGCATTTTTGCAATGGCATATATCAAATTTTGTGAAATTTTACGGTGCATTATACTAGTAGTATATAGTGGGGGTAGAAATCAAATCTAATCGTTGATTTTTTTAAGTGTATTTCTACTACTCTACTACCATAGAAAGTATAAATAAATTCTAGCTAGTCTGATCCACTGGATTGAAAAGAATGAGCGGTTTATATTGAATTTAGTGTACCGTAAAAGAGCTCCAAATTTTTCCTTGTTATAATCCACACGCTGTAGATGGGTGAGACAATTTGAACAGAGCCTGGTAATTGCCTCTTCTTCCTCTCCACCTGTCTATCGTTCTTCTCATGTCCCTCCCCTCCTCGATTATGCCCTAAATTATCAAACTACCTCTCCAAATACTTCTCAACGAGGAGCAAGTTAGCTCGGCTGGTTGGGACGCGGGGGCGTGCCCAGGCGGCCTGTG
The DNA here is from genome assembly GCA_036346275.1 of Otatea glauca. Taxonomy (NCBI): domain Eukaryota; kingdom Viridiplantae; phylum Streptophyta; class Magnoliopsida; order Poales; family Poaceae; genus Otatea; species Otatea glauca. The sequence goes on from CM070719.1 coordinate 5,409,537, forward strand.
TTCAAGCGCCGTTTAACGCAGGTTTCTCACGGAGCCGTTTGCAAACACGTGTGTAGGGTGTGTGTGTGTGGAGGGTGTATGTTTATAGATCGGCTGTTGTTGCTTTCTTTTTTAATGAATGCCAATGCTTTTGGCATTTTTTTTTCAAAAAAACAAAAATAGTTCTCATCCCAGTGCAATTTGTGTCCCGTATTTGTATGAAAATAACAAATTGGTCGTTGAATCTGTGAGCTAAACTGGTTGTGTAGGTTTCGGTTCTGTAGAGTTTAATTTTGAGTTTCAGTTTGATTCAGAGTCCTGAACCGTTACGGTTGGTTATTGTGTGTGTTTGCCGGATAAATAGTATTGCTGGATTAGAAACAGTAATCGCAAAAGCTAAACTCTGTTAGCAACTGAATTGGTTATGATTCGGTTGAAGTTTGAGTCTGTTGTCAACAGAATATCTGTAAACTTAGGTATAAAAAGAGTAATGGGAGAAACTAGAAAGCTACGGTGGTTTTGCAGCACCAAAACTGATTCCATTGTTTTTGCTGTTTTCTTGTACATCTTTGCTCTGAATCCTTTTGCGTCGAAGTTCAGAACAGAGACATCTACAGAACAGCGATACAGAACAAGGAGAAGAAGCAAGCTTGGATCGACAAGCTTCAACAATTGGTTTCTGAGCCGTGATCATGTGACCACCGGGCATGACGAGAAGCAGCGACTTGTCGGGGACAGAAGTAGAAACGTCGACAAAAGGAAGAACGCTGACAAGAGCTGGTGGATTGCCGATTCAATACCCGATTATCAATGATACCAACTACAGCCTGTGAGCAGTAAAGATGAAAATCATCTTGCGATCTCTCGGAGTATGGGCAGCAATTGAAGGAGCACTGCTTGTCAAAGATGAGAAAGATCACAGAGCTCTGGCTGCAATTCCGCAAGCAGTGCCAGATGTTGTGATGTTGGCGATCGCAGAAAAGGAAATGGCAAGAGAAGCTTGGGAAGCCATCAAATAGATGCACATTGGTGAGGATCGCGTCAAGAAGGTGATGGTGCAGGAACTCAAGAGACAGCTTGATCGAATGATTATGCAAGATTTCGAGAGCATTGCTGATTTCTCTCGGAAGCTCACTAGTTTGGTGGGCGAGATACGTGCTTTGGGCACGGAAGTGAAGGATAGTGCTGTGGTGGAGAAATTTTTAAGTGCGGTACCTGATAAGTTACTACCCATTGTCGGCACAATTGAACAATGGGGGGATTTGTCGAGCATGTCATTGACAGAAGCCATTGGCAGACTCTCCATGTTTGAAGAAAGCATAAAAGGGCGACGTCACCGCAAGGAAGATAGGGAGCAATTGATGCTTTCACGAGCCCAATGGGAAGCTCTATCCGTAAAAGAGAACAAGGGCAGAGATGTTCCCAGCAGCGGCATCAAAAGAGAAGGTGGCCGTGGCAACTTTCGGGGACATGGCCGTGGTCATGTTAATGGTCGTGGAGATGAAACAAATAGAAAGCCATATCAGAAGTTTGATAAAATGAAGATCAAATGCTTTAATTGTTCCAAGATGGGCTTCTTTGCATCCGACTGTACTAAGCCGAAAAAGGAGAAAGCACATTATGTTGAAAAGGTTAGGGATGATGAACCGGCATTGTTGATGCTTGAAGCTTGTGAGCTCCCAAAATTGGCAGATCAGGGAACTGATCTTGTGATGCTCAATGAAGAAAATGTCGATCATAACCTAGGACATGGAGGAGATTGCTCTAATGATCTGTGGTATTTAGACACAAGTGCACATGACAGGAAGTGCGAAGGTATTCACAGAACTGGATACTTCGATTAGAGGATCAGTGAAATTTGGCGATGGTTCAATTATAGAGATTCATGGCCAAGGATCTGTTCTTCTAAAAGGCTTGGCTGATGAACACAAGCTGCTCATTGGAGTGTACTATATTCCAAGGTTATGCAGCATGTGGTTAGTCTTGGACAACTTGACACTTGTGGTTGCAAGATCGTGATTGAAGATGGCTGGTTAAGCATCTGTGATCCTGACAGCAAGCTATTAATCAAAGTGAAGAGATCTTGGAATCAACTCTATGTTCATTGGTTAAAACATGCACAACCTATATGTCTTATGGCATGGTATGAAGAGGAAGAATGGATGTGGCATGCCAGGTTTGGTCACATAAGTTTTCGGGCATTGAAGAATTTGTCACAGGGTGACATGGTTGAAGGAATGCCACATATTGAGCATGAGGTGTAGCTCTGTGAGGCATGTTTGCTGGGAAAACGAAGAAGGAAGCCGTTTCCACATAAATCCTTATATTGTGTAGAGTTTCCATTAGAGCTTGTACATGCGGACTTATGTGGTCCAATTAGTCCACTGACACTGGCTGGAAACAAATATTTCTTTTTTATGGTTGACGATTACTCACGTTTCATGTGGATGGTGTTGATCAAGAGTCTGACGAAGCTTTGCTCGGTTTCAAGAAAGTCAAGGCAGTGGCTGAGGTAGAACTGGAAAGGAAATTAAAAACACTTCGTACTGATCGTGGAGGGGAGTTTGTGTCACATGACTTTGAAGATTTCAGTGCACAGGAGGGAGTAAAATGACTCCTTACAGCTCCTTACTCACCGCAGCAGAATGGAGTTGCGGAACGTCGGAATCAGACAATAGTTGGCACTGCAAGATGTCTTCTAAAGAACAAAAACATGCCTAGATGTTTTTGGGGGAGAAGCAGTAGCTACGGCTGTATATCTTTTGAACCGAGCACCAACTCGTAGTATTGAAGCCAAAACACCTTGTGAGTTATGGTATACAAGAAAACCGAATGTTAACCATCTTCGTGTTTTTGGCTGTGTAGCTCATATCAAAGTAACAGAAGCTGAAAGATAGGAGTATCAAAGTGGTCTTCATTGGCTATGAGCTTGGCTCAAAAGCATACCGTTTTTATAATCCTAAAACCAGGAAGTTGGCTGTCAGCAGAGACGTTGTTTTTGAGGAAGAAAGACAATGGAGCTAGGACAGTGAAACTGCAGTGGGTTCTGATAATACTCAAGAGATGTTTACAATTGAGTGGGATATTAATGCTGCGACAGGCTCAGAACCACAAGGCGCAGAGACAGCCGATTGAGCAAATGCAAATAGATGTTAGTAACAGCCAAGAAGAAGGCGCAGAGTCAGAATCAATTGAAGAGTTCTCTGAGTTCTCTTCTCCATTGTTGACCATTCCAGGAAATACTCCATATGTATCGTCATAGGCTACACCAACTTCAAAATCATCCTCAGAAGGACCAGTTCGTTTTCGGGTACTAGAAGACATATATGATGCCACAACTGGGATGGAACCACAAGATTGTGGGATGTTGACGCTAGCATTAGAAGAACAATATGTAGTACGCCTAAGCTTAGGCGTGACAAAGTTAGCTTCAAACAAAATAGGTCTGAAGACTTTCAAGAATCTCCTTTGTTGATGTGTGGCAAAACAATATTGTTGTGGAGTGACAGACGCTGCCACACGGCTGTACCGGCATGGCCTCCTTTGTTTTGCCACACCATTGATAGTGGCAGGTAGGGATGAAAGCGGAAACATAATTTCCGACCGTTTCGAAGAAAAAGGGAAATGGAAGCCTTTTTTTTCGGAAACAAAAACGAAAAATGCCGGTACTTTTCCATACGGAAATGAAAACGGATATGGGAGAGCCATTTCTAACGGAAACGAAAACGAAAATTTCGTATAAATGAAACAGAAAATCTCGTTCGAAACTTGGCCCACCTATAAGTCATCTGCTGCTAGCTACTAGCCTACTACTAGCCCACCCCAAGCTCTACTACTACTACACATTAGGCCTGCTACTGTCGACTACTACTACTAAAACAAAGGAAAAAAAAGCAAGAAACACAATAGAAATCGAGAGCAAAGCAAAAGAACATGGGAAAAGACTAGATCTACAAATGGGAGAAAGAGGAAGAATAGGAGATGGAATAATTATAAACTAAGGATGACGCCGTCGCAGGCTGGCTCGTCTGGGTAGTGGAGGTGCCAGCTTGTCAGGAGGATTGAGAAGGGGAGAGAGGGGAGCAGCGTCACCTTAGCCGTCGCTGCCACAACCACCTCCGTCATTGCCGTGCCTTTGCTTATAGGTAGTTCTCTTCTCTAACCTCCGCTTTCTCTCTTCCCTAGCCCTCTTCCCTTCCCCTCCTCCCCTTTCCTTCCCCTTCACCTTCTCCTATGTCAGAGTGGAGGAGACGACGCTACGACTCTCGCATCGGATGGGGACAGGGCTGCAGGTGGCAGCAGTCGGCTGGCCCCGCTCTCTATTACTCAGTATCCCCTGCTCTCTATTGCCTTGTCTTTGTACCCTCTCGTCTCCACGACCAATTGTGTGGCGATGGCTCGACCTGCCATTTTGTCAGGACCCGAATATGCAAATCCGGACCCTCTGTGTATTCTGCACTAGTCTAGGATCACGCTAGTGTACACAGGCTCAACATAGATGAATATCACAATCATACTCCATGATAGCATAATAAAGACTTTATCAGAGTTTAATATAACTGTTGTACGACCTTATGGTCAACCTTATATGAATACGCCTCGCAGGGCTAAGACTGAAAGTAAATAAATAGCAGAGGAAATAAATACAAGTATAGAAACCCTTCAATCTGCCACAGGCAACTGACAAGGTTCACACCCTAGTTATTCGCCTCTTTTAGATACTCTTCCTCAAAAGCAGGCGTTGCTTCTTCTCGAACTAGTGATGTTTTGTTGCAAGGGGGGGGGGGGTTGAGTACATAAAGCACTCAACAAGTCGTGCACAGAATGAAAGTCTAATATACTATATGCATGGCTTCTTACAAAGGTTAGGCTAACATGGTTAATTTGCATAACAGCAGTTGTAAAAGAATAGCACAAATAGATTGAAAGACAGTAAAACAAATAATAACAATAATACATTTTCCATTTGTTTTCCAACAACCAACTCACAACCTTATTCCACATTTCACCTCCATACCTATAATTGTTTTTTTAATAAAATCTAACCCTTGATTGTAATCACCGAGCAATGCTCAATACCGTGAGCACGGCTATTCGAATAGGTTTTACACTCTGCATGGTTATACACTTTACCCACAAGATACAACCATACATCACAAAGGCGAGTGATTATAACAAAGCCTTTCCAATGCCTATCTAAACCCAGTACTATCCGCTAATGTTTCAACACTGGTGGGACTGGTTACCACATCCAGGGACCCCGCTTGCGCCATGTGAGCACACCCGTGTGAGGACTGGTCACCACTACCTGGGCCTCACACTGCCATAAATAGTACAAAAGTTTAGACTCAACAAATTAATCAGCTAGGTCTGTCCCACAACAGACATGTGATTGTATGAATGACTCAGTTCAAATTCTTGCAAGATTAAGTCCTTAATTGACCAAAGCAAGAGTAACTAAAAATCAACATAACCATGAACCAACCATTATCATAAAAACCAATACGACCGCCCAAGTGCCACATTGGCCCACCACAAATACATGCCACTTGCCTCAGTCTAAATCATTTTACCACCCTAGTTGATTACCATGCACCACGTGCTATCAACAACAACAACAACATTGTATGACAACACCCGACATACAAGTTAATAAACATGTTCCATAATCATTAAGCAAGATTAGCCATCTTTACATAAAATATTGGCTCGTTGCATGGCTAAGCATTCTACTTGCGTTCTAACCAACCATATTGGCAATTATAGCTACCAAGTAGTATTAAACCATTCTAGAGTGAAATGAGATACGACATACGACATGACAAGGTGGATGTAATTCAAAGTGCACAATAACTAATCCCAACATATTTGAAACAGTGATACTTGAATTAATATGCAATACTTTGAAACAATATAATATTTAAAGCTTAGGTTCAACATGATCAAAGCACAACTTGTCTTCAAATAGCTCTGACTCCTGCTCTGGACCTTACTTTGACATTGCCTCCTCAACCACAAACTCCCTGGGCAACTCGACGTCTACGCGTAACGAGCGAGAAAGCAATAAATAGCAAATACAGAGAGTAATATTAACTCCAAAAATTAAATAAAATTCACCATTAAATAGAGCATGATTTTAAAAATTTTTAGAAACTGGAATTACCTCAATCAGAGTTCAAATGCAAAAAATATAGCTATTCAAAGTTTGAAATAAAAGATAATTATGAAAAATAGAAAAACCGAATTACTTTTACACTGGAAAATAGCATTTATGACGTCATGCTGATGTCAGCACCTAATATGATTTTCGACTAATTATTTTTCTAAAGAAAAAGGATTTATGACGTCACGCTGACGTTAGCGGACACGTGGCCCAATCAAAAGGTGACACGCGTCACTAGCGCATGGACTCGGTTGACGAAGCTTGCAATGGCGACGATGGCGTGGCGGAGCGGGTTCACCAGAGATGAAGATGAAGACAACGGCCACGGCGCTAGAGAACTTCTCCGACGATGTTTCCAGATGAGATCGACGTGGCTCGACGAGAGCAGTCCACTGGTGGCCCTGGCGACGGCGGAAGCAGACCGACGGCGACGGAACGAGACAGAAACCACGACGGCATAGAGCGCAACTACGACGAGCTTTTGTGGGTGAACGGCGGTGGCTCAGGATGCGTGCGCTAGGGCTATGGACGCGTCTCGGAGTGTGCAACACCGGGGTGTCCTCGGCTTCCGTGTAGGGCGTGGAAACCAAGGGCCCTATTCGATCCGAATATGGTGAGCCGATGTGGCGCAGTAATGAGAGTCCACGTGGATCCGATCGGACGACTGGTAGCGAGCGGCGGTGTGGCACAATCACAACACTTTTGCGCAGACAAGTTTCACTTAAAGCCCTGACTGATACTAGGCTGCTGACAGTTTACCCCTCGGGTGGAGCGTATAAGTCATACTCCTTGGCCTCTTCATGAGCTTCTTAGAGAGTACCCATGTCTCACGGACTGCGACCAATAGTTAAACTCATATAGGTGTGTTCTTTCAAGAATGCTCTGTGGGACAATATCTTTATTTGTGTAAAAACCAACAGAACACATTAAGACCGTAGTCAACCTGCCTCACAGATTTTAAGAGTACGGCATCTTTCACGGAGTGGGATGTAGAATGTACTCTATTTCAGTTAATCCAATAGCTTGTTATTATCCAAGTACTAATTCACGGGATCTCCGATCACATAGCTTGGGTTACCACTGTGGTTAACTATTTGGTAAGTCTCATTCCCATCTCCCTTGATGCACTATCTACCATATTTCATGATAGACTCTTTGTAAACGGATATACCAGATTCTTAGCGGTTTGGATATAATCCAAAGCTATCACTCCTGAGTTTCTCAATTTCCTAACATATTTCAATCGTCTTTTTACGTGTCTTGAGGACTTCATGTTATCCTTTGCACTCTTCACTTTCACAATAACCGTTTGATTATCATAGTTCATAAGGATAGCCGGTATCGGTTTTTCAACTACTGGTAAGTTCATCAAGAGCTCACGAAGCCATTCTGCTTCGATAGTGGTTGTATCTAATGTTGTGAGTTCTTCTTCCATGGTTGACCTCGTCAATATAGTCTGTTTACAAGACCTCCATGAGACAGCAGCACCACCAAGAGTGAATACATACCCACGCGTGGCCTTGAGCTCATCAGCATCAGATATATAGTTAGAATCACTATATCCCTCAAGTACACTAGGATACCTAGTATATTGAATTCCATAACTCATAATACCTCTCAGATAACGCATTACTCTCTCAAGAGCACGCCAATGATCATCACCTGGATTAGAGACAAACTGGCTCAATTTGCTGATAGCAAACGAGATATCAGGACTTGTAGCGATAGCTAGGTACATAAGTGAATCAATAATCTGAGAGTATCTCAGTTGATCCCTAGTAATTCTTCGGTTCTTCCGAAGTATTAAACTAGCATCATAAGGTGTTGGAGAAGGCTTATTGTCCATATAGCCAAAATGGCTTAAGACCTTTTCCACAATGGGATTGCACAAGTGTAATCCCATCCTCACCTTTAATCAGCTTGATGTTCAGAATTACATCAGCTTCTCCTAGATCCTTCATATCAAAGCTTTGGGACAAAATCATTTTGACCTCATTAATCATATCAAGATTTGTTCCAAATATAAGTATGTCACCACATACAAGCATAGAATAACTCCCTCACCCCCACCATAGCGGTAGTATACATATTTATCAGCTTCGTTTATATCAAAGCCTTCAGATGTTAAAGTTCTATCGAACTTCTTATACCATTGCTTGGGTGCTTGCTTAAGGCCATAAAAAGATTTCAGCAACTTACACACTTTGTTCTCTTGACTATTTATTACAAATCCATCGGGCTATTCTATATAGATTTCCTCATCTAACTCTCCATTAAGGAAAGCTGTCTTAACATCCATTTGATGAACGAGAAGACCATTAGAGGTATCTAAGGACAATAGTACACGTATTGTGGTCAATCTAGCAACAGGTGAATAAGTATCAAAGAAATCCTCGCCTTCTTTTTGGGTGTAACCCTTGGTCACAAGCCGAGCCTTGTACTTCTCAATAGTACCATCAGGCCCAAGCTTCTTTTTGAATATCTACTTGCATCCAATTGGTTTACAACTAAAAGGACGATATGTGATTTTCCAAGTTCCGTTAGTGAGAATGGAATCCATCTCACTACGGACCGCACCCTTCTAGTAGTCTGCATCAGGAGATACATATGCTTCTGAAACAGTCTTGGGAACATCAAACACAAGGTACACAGTGAAATCATCACCAAAGGATTTTGTGGTCCTTTGTCTCTTGCTCCTTCTAGGAGCATCACTATCATCCTCCTCAGGAGTTTGTTCAAAATGCTTAATTGGTATGGCAGGTTCAAGAGTTGAATCACAAGCTTGACTCGAAATGCGATGCCCTTCATAGGAAATATATTCTCAAAAAACGTTGCATCTCGAGACTCCATTATCGTACCGACGTGCATATCGGATACCTCAAATTTAAATACTAGAAACCTATAGGCAATACTGCAATGAGCATATCCCAGAAAGACACAATCAACAGTTTTATGTCCAAGTTTGCGCTTCTTTATTATCAACACATTGACTTTCGCCAAGCATCCCCAAGTGCGCAAGTAGGATAGTGATGGTTTTCTTCCTTCCCATCCCTCATATGGAGTTACCTCACTATTCTTCGTGGGAACTCTATTCAGGACATGACTCAAGGTCAATATGGCCTCCCTACACTATGCCTTAGATAATCCCGCAGTGTCCAACATGGTATTAACCAAGTCAGTCAGGGTATGGTTCTTCCTTTCGGTAACCCCGTTAGATTGGGGCGAATAGAGAGGCGTCCTCTCATGGATGATACCATGCTCTGCACAGTATTGGGAGAATTCATTGGAGAAATACTTTCCACCATGATCCGACCTAACTCTTTTGATTTTTCTTTCCCATTGATTCTCAACTTCTGCCTTATAGATTTTAAAGTAGTCTAAAACCTCATCTTTTGTTTTTAAGAGATACACATAGCAAAATCTAGTCGCATCATCAATTAAAGTCATGAAGTATCTTTTTTCACCTTTCGTCAACACACCATTCATCTCACAGATATCTGAATGTATGAGTTCTAATGGTGCCAAGTTTCTTTCCTCGGCTGTTTTATGAAGTTTGCGAGGTTGCTTAGACTGCACGCAACTTTGGCACTTAGAACCTTTGACAATGGAAAATTTTAGAATTAATTTCATACTGGAAAGCCGAGACATAGAACCAAAATTAATATGACATAGTCATGAGTGCCAAACACTCTCCTCACTACCAATAACATTGTCACAAAGATGATTCACAAATTTATTACAGACGTACTCAAGGGAAAAGCGGAATAAGACTCTGCTGTCATAGCCTTTACCAATAAATAGTCTATACTTGGATATGACTACTTTATTTGACTCAAACACCAACTTATATCCTTCTCTGCAAAGAAGGAAACTACTAACGAGATTCTTGTTAATTGAAGGGACATGCGGCACGTTCTTTAGCCGCACGATCTTTCCCGAAGTAAGCTTCATATCTATCGTGCCAACACCAAGAACAGAAGCATGTGACCCATTTCCCATCAACACGGAGGAATCCCAAGCAACCTGGTAAGAAGAAAACAATGATATATCAGCACAAACATGAATATTAGCCCCAGTATCAATCCACCAATCGGTAGATTGACTAGCCAAAAGAATAGTGAGTAAATTACCATACCCAGGTGTCTCCTTCTCGGCATTGCCAATAGTCACACTGATAGATTTGGAGTTCTGTCCCTATTGATCCTTTCCTTGTGTGCGGCTTGGATATTTCTTTGCCTAATGTCCAATCTCACCACACACGAAGCAAGGCTTGTCATTCTGTTGTTTCTTCTTCTTAAAGTTGGTAATCTGAATAGCTTTTCCCTTTGACTTATATTTCCCAGAACCAGGATGCTGCACAACAATAGCGTTGGATTGTCCCTCAACTACCTTTGGGTGCACATCCTTCGCCCGAACTTTCTCCTCAACATCAAGAGACATAATTAGACTCTCAACAGAGATTTCTTGCCTCTTGTATTTTAGAGATGTGATAAAATTTCTCCACGAGGCCACCAGACACAAACTTGTTGGGTAACGTGCACTTGAGGTGATCAAGTTCCCTCGCAATGAACTGTATCTCATAAGTCTATTCAACCACAGAGCGGCCATCAACCATTTTGTATTGTTCCATAACATACAGTTCACTGCCAGCATCTGAGGTACTGAATTTATTTTCAAGTGCCTCCCACATCTCCTTTGCATATGACATGTGTATATACATATCACAAAGACGATCTGTAACAGCCCAAAATTTAATAAAATAAGAAATGGAAATTCAAAAACTTTTGTATGATTTATTTTTGCATTTTCTAGTTTTTCTTGAATTATTACCATTTCTTTTGGCTTTTTACTATTAAAAGAAACCCAAATAAGTGGTATGGTAAAATGGTAAATGTAAAAAGGTAAAAACACAAAATCAATAAAATCTGAAAAAATCATAATAAAATATCAGAGCACTCTAGAACCCTTCTCATGGCATTTGAGGTGATCTAAACCAATATAAAAATAAAGAAAATACAAATGAAATCATGGGATAAGTCTGATCTAGCTAGATCTTGTCAGAGTTGTGTAGAATTCTCTAGGGCTTATCTAAAACCAGGATTTTACCATACTGACATTAGAGACTTATCTACCTCTGGTAAAAATATCGAAAATTAAAACATATATTCGAATCCTTTAAAAATTGAAAAATAGACAGTAAATAAAACTAAAAATAGCAATGTCAGAATTTTTAGAATTTAAATATCAAGGATAAAAATCTTAAAATTTTAAAGAAGATAAATATTGTGATTAAAAACCTTCACAAAAATCTATATAAAATATAGACCTGATTTTGACCTTAAATTAAATAAAAGTCAGAGAATGGAAAATCCGGCAACATGCATTGTCAGAATTAATTAAAATGTTCTTCTAATATTTTTATCTGAAAATTTTACTGGATAATTATCTTTATCTTTTCGACATAGGTAAAATTTTCAAAAATAATTAAATTGAAATGGTGACTCAATCTTGTGGACCAAGCTAGATCTGTCCGGAAATCTATGGAGACTAGAACCTAATCGGCTTACAGGTGGGCCCGGCTACCCAGCTGGCCCTTGCCGACTTCCATCACCACCAGATATGCCCATTCTACTGTTTTCTTCTTCCTCCCTCCCTCTTCCTCTCGGTTCTCCCTCGCGCAGACCTAAACAAGCGAACCGCCTCGTCCCGTGTCGTCTTCCTACCGCAATGACGTGCAGCCAAGGTGCCGAACCGCCTTACTTCCCTATATAAGCCAAGCTCAGCCTCGGCCTCTCTTCATCCCCTCCAAGTCTGGCGAGAGCCTGAGAAAAGGGAAAAACCCCAATTAGCCCATACAAAGAATCCCAGCTCAAATCAGTTAGCAAAGAGCTTCCTTATAGCATCTAAAACCCATCCCCGCCTCCGTTCATAGCTCTTCTTCTTCGACGAGCCCTCACACCGTGTAACTCTTTCCTCCGCCACCTCGCACAGTGAGAGCTCCATTCATTCACTCATTTTCTAGTATTAGTAACGAAATGGAATGTTTGAGTCACATAGATGCTCATGGGGGATGCGCCGCGGGAGCCCTTGCCGGTGCTTCGCCACCGGTTGGGCATGGCCATCGTCGTGGGTCCACGGTGGCTCGCCACTTTTTCTTGTCGCCGGTCGCCAAGAAGACCACCCCCATGTGCGCACAAGCGAGCTGATTCCGATGGTGGAACCCATTCATCCTCCCCAGCAGTGGTTTGCCGTCGGCGAGCTCGAGGGTGACATCCTCTGCTTCGGGACGCCGACAGGCGGAGCCTACTTGGCAGTCGCATGACACATCTGCGTCACTACTACGCGGGACCATTTGTCAGCCCCTAGCGTCTTGCGCTGTCGCTGGTCACTCGGGCCCAGCCGTCAACTGGCGTGTGCAGGTGCTGTGCCCTGGACCCGACCGTCAGCCTCATGAGCGTAGTCGCTGGCTTATGGGCCCGTCCCATCGGTGTAATAGCACAAGCGCAACCCAAAAACGGAAAGTGAATTTTTGACTCGAAAGCGTACTTTCCGTATTTGGTAAATTTTCTAATTATCAGTTAGTTCCAAAATCTAGCTTATTTAATAGTTCATATCTTGCGCATTTCAAAACCAAATTTGATGAAATAAATTTCTAAATTCATGATAAATCATGTAGATTTTTAATATGCAAAAACATTATGAAAGTGAACTCTGTTTAAATTTTTAATCTAAATCTGAAGGAAGAAGGCTAAGCTATGTCATATATAGAATTTTTGCAAATGAGTTCCAAATTGAATGAAACAAAATTTGCTAGAATTATTAGATCCTCAGGAACCTGAATATGCAAAAACACTTAGGGTTCACTATGGAAAATATTTAAGTTATGTCATTAATAGTTCAATATTAATACAAATAATTTTTGCTTCTTGAATTTGTTAATATAAATAAATAAATACATAATGTTGCCTTCTCAATTTATAAAAGAGATAGAAATAATTCATAAGACAAGTTATATCAATACTTAGTAACATATATGCATATGCGTATATAATCAAGTGAAGACATAAAATCATAAGCAACCCAACTCTAAAAATCCTACCTATTTTCTGCAGTTGTGTTCTTATTTGGTTTTGCTATCTGGTTTCTTTTTGCCTTATCAAAGTTTATTACTATTTACTACGTTACTATTGAAACGACGTGTAAAACCCGACGAGTCTGAGCTAGTCGCCGACGATCGTGAGTTCGACTTCGGTGACTATCAGCAAGGCAAGCACCCCCTTTGACCATGTTGAACCTAGTTTTATAAATGTTTTATTAAATATTTTTATTGCATACGCTATGTTCATTATATACTGCTACTTTATGGTTATTGGTAATTATATCTGTAGTTGCATGGAACTTCCTTAATAAGTATGGATTGTGAACCTTGATAACCCTAGAATAAGGTTGACATTATTTAATGTCAACATGGAATCCCTCACACCTAGATATCATGCTTAGCCATGATTAAAGGAACATTAAAATTTTAATAAGGTTAAAATTTTTGGATATGACAAAATGCTGGGTAAGACCTTTCTTTATGGTGGATGTTTTGATTGAAAATAAAAATAAAATTATGATTTAGACGCGGGCGATTATTGGTAAAAGCTGGGTATGCAAGGGACTTGTACGTAGTGTAGGGGGAGATTATCGTCCGGGTCGGATTAAGGATTGAACTAAGTGTTCGTTAAACCCAAGAATTATCGTACAACAACAAGTGTCGATATGGAACGGCCTTAAGCTATTAAGTTACTTAAAAATGGCTTTGTACATTGGTAGGCACGAGTAGTACGGGCTTTCAGTGACTGATTCCTCGGAGGGGTGCCCACACCGAGGTGTTGGGAACAACGTTTGCTGATATAACGGTGTACGCCATACTATGGATATGCTTAATCATTTATTGTACAGTGACTGTACAAACATTTACACCATGGTATGGGTTTAACGTCATCGGGTTGGTGCAAAGTTAGGGTTAAGTAATGCAATGGTTATGTTATGATCTCCTTGTCGACACACCAAAGGAAGTGTGTTACTGGCCTGGAAAAAAGGGGATAATCATTTCTTATGGGTAAAGATTTACACCTCTGTAGAGCATAAAACTTTTCGAAAAGTCGTTCCCGCGGTTATGGGAGTCTTGGTGCGCCAGCACTAGTTAGATGTTTTATTTTCATAAGACTGGATTCTACCAGGTGTTGGTAGAAATTGGTTCATGGATATGGTCATGATACCCAGGTTCGTGAAATTTACTTATTTACGTACTGTTATTTTATGTATTAAATTGCTTTATTTAAAGTTTTCTTGCAATCTACTATTCAATATTTACAATTACAACTTAGCTTTGTGCAAAATAACTGTAGAAACCTTTTCTTTGAGTTAGCCTGCATGTATTATAGGATTTGCAAAAGTCTTGCGAGTACATAAGTACTCAACTTGCTCTTGTTGAAATTTTTAGGTGAAGAAACAGATTACCACGACGATACATACTTTGACGCAGGATTCGGGGATGCTAGCGATGAGTTTTACTAGGGTTCACCTTGTCAGTTGCCTGTGGGGATAATGGGTTAAAGGCATACTACAAGATATATGTCTCCACTGCAATATTTACTTTTGGTATTGTAAGAATATTATGTAATACTGCTTCCGCTGTTGTAATAAAGTTCATGTATGGTTGTGATATCAATTTGTGATTGTGCGTACTAACCACTGATCATGGGACTAGTACTGTATGCACACGGTACCCATTATTGATATTTATTATCAAAAATGGGGTCTTTACATGGTCTGAAAGAACGTTAAGAACGCATCCTACAAAAAAGTGGTGGTATCCTTGAACTCCTTTTCCTACTCAGTAGTAAGGGTTCCTTCAGGTTTGCCAGCTGCAACCCAGTAGACGTTCATAAAAATCTATCCGGTCTCATTGCCTCAGCAAATCCAGATGCTTTCATCATATGCACCATGAAAAGCCTATCACGTTTTTGGATTGTTGGATAATTAGGCATATTAATGATGAATTTATTCCGAAAATAAGCTATGACAATAATTGAAGACATAACAGAGAAAACACATAAACTAGACACAAGTAATATGGCTATTGCAATGTCTATCTCATCCATATTATTAGATAAACAGAACAAAGAGATAGTTCGCGTTCGTTACCAAGACGACGCGAAGACATGGCCGAACCGGTAGTAGACGTTGATGAAGATCAGCAAGCGATGTAGTCGAAGCTGATCGTCGGTGAAGAAGCTTCCCAAATACGTGATTCATCCTCTCCTAATGCAGGATCTCAAAGACGGACGTTTCGAAGACCTGCTCTCCCAATAGTCGGTGCACGCCGGCGAAGGGATGGGGAAGTATAGAGAGAGAATCGTGTAGCACGACACGAGTTGGTTACGGATACCGCATAAAATTCACTCCACGATTCGATTCAGTTACGGATAAGTTCACCTGGTGAGGTGAGCGAGCGCGCGCGTGTATTCTCTTCTTCCTCTTCTAATGCTCAAGCATGGTGGAGGGAACCTCCCTTATAAGGTGGTCTTCATCCACCCCCACTAGCAATATGGGACTATTGCATTTTTATCTCTCTTCCACCTAATGGGCCTTTAGGATTTTTCAAGAATTATTTGCGAACTAATTGGCCTCTAGCCCAATAATTCGAACAGATTCTTAGCAACTCATTTGAGAGGAAGCTGGCACTCCTGAAAGGGCTTTCACCAAGACTGGAGGTTTAGTTAACTTGTCTCACCAAATGCTTGTTGGAGTTAATTCATTTTCTTACAGATAACTATCTACCTACAATGAACTGGGAAGGTACTAGTTATATTTAGATGCATCTCTATGCAAGGAATGAGTAGGCATTGAGTTGGAAGCATTTTCACTTTTGAGCTGCAGTCAAGGAGACGGGTCAAGATTTATCACTATAAGTGGAGCTAATTAGGAGCTGTAGAGTGAGTTGTAGACATTAAATAATTATTATTATGTTGAGTTGATTGAATAGAGTCGGTTACTGAAGTCGGTTTATAAAGTCTATAAAAGGCCTCGAGGTTTCCTTGTGTATGCTAGAAAAGGATGTAACCTTGATGAGATGAATGAGAAACAAGAAACAGTAGTATTAAAAGTTAGTGCTCTGTTGTCTTCTACATCTTCCTTTAGTCCATTGCTTATTGTATTATCCAATCCCCAACGATGCTAACAGCATCCAACCCACTACTTATCAACTGAATTGCACGTCAAACATCATGACTAAGTACACACTTCATATGTGTGTCAACTAGTTGCCATGATCTGGAGTTTGTTTTCGTCATGACCTGGAGACTGTTTAATTGCTTTGCTGAGGAGCTTGCGCAAGTCGTCGTCGTCGTCGTTGAGAAGGCAAGGGATATCATCGGAGCCGACCACACCGGAGCAGCAGCAGCAGCATCCGGCAGCGAGGATGCCATTCGGCTCTGCGCCTCTGCCTCCGCCGGGAGGTTTGCTAGGGAGAGAGCACCAGCTGCCTCACTGTCACCCTCAGCAGCGACGCCGTACCTGCAGTCTCCCAAAAGTCGCTCCTCCGCCTCCACGTCGACGTCGACACCGGTGGCGCGACGGCTCTTCCCGTCCTCGCAGCACGCGCCGGAAGCAGCGGTGCATGTCCTCTCCACGGGCATAGCGACTGCTCGACGACGGTGAGCTAGCTGCCTAGCTAGCCAGCGCTCGCTGATGCAACCAAAGGAGAATTAACATGCATAATGAAGCTGCTGCTTGTCTTACCAGTAGCATGCATGCAGTAGCATAAACACGATGGAACTGAGCATTGTGCAGCATGTATGCATACGTTAGCAACGACGGTTGCATCAATGGAGATTTGCTTAACCGCCATGAGTAGTTAATTAGAAGTACAACTCCGATTAAAATTCAACCATGCATCCAGTGCCAGTACAGTACGTGTGTGTACGCATATAGGAGTATAATCCAACCCCCAAATTCCAACTAGGACACAACATTAATTGTAATTATGCTAGTCTAACGCAACACATACCAAGGTTATTACAATGCATTTCATGTTGCAAATAATGCATGGAAAAAATACGAACAGGAGATATGAATTTTAAATGAAAAATGATAGAGATAATCTTGTATTAGGAAAGTTTGGTTTGGAAAATGTTATGTTAGATTTGGAGTAGTACACGAAGTAGACTCTTGACTCGGTGGATGAAACAGCCTTTATAAGGCGTGGCAAGTCAGCCCTGTAAACTTTGTAAGCATAAGAATAGATGTAACACAACATGAAAGCGCTCCTGCTCAGTTGGTTTTGTGCTCTGTCTTGAGACTGAAGATCCAGAGGTCACGGGTTCGTTCAAGTCCTTCTAGGCTGCAGATTTTTGGTTGATTATTTGGATTTTTTTATTCTTCCAACAATTGGTATCAGAACCAGATTCTTGATCTGTTGCCCGAGATGATGCCGCGTTCTCCGGGAAGTCCGGTGATAAGACGACGTCGGGTGTGATGGCGAACGAGAGTTTCGTTGTTTCTCTGCATTATCCAATGCTCACGAAAAGCAATTATGCAGTATGAGCAATCAAGATGAAGGTGTATATGATGGGCTCAAGAACTGTGGGAAACGATCGTAGACGACAACATCGATGTGCATAAGGATCAGTTGGCCTTGGTGGCCATTTATAGAGGCATCCTGGAGGAAACACTCTTCCTACTAGCCGAAAAGGAGATGGCTGAAGTTGCGTGGGAGGCGTTGAAGACGATGCATCTTGACACCGATCATGTAAAAGAGGCAAAGGTATAGACCCTTAAAGTTGAGTTCGAGGGGCTGCGCATGACGGAAATGGAGTCGATCGATGATTTCGCCATCTGGTTGATAACAATCGTCAACAAAATCAAAGGGTTTGGTGACAAGATGGAGGAAAGCTATGTAGTAAAAAAATTCCTTTGTGTAGTCCTTGACAGGTTCCTACAAATCGTCTCTACCATTGAGCAGTTCAGCGACTTCAAGGTAATGACGATCGAGGAGGTGATCGGTCGCTTAAAGGCACACGAGGAACGGATTAGGGGATCTGACGGCAGGGTGAAGATAAGCACCTACTCCTGACGCACGCTGAGAGAGAGGCCTGATCATTGAGGCGCAGCGGCGAGGGCTCCTTCGATGGATTTAAAGGCGATGGTCGACGAGGCCACAAGAATCGGAATTTGACAAGGCAAAAGTGAGGTGTTATAATTGTAATGATTATAGACATTTCGCTTTAGAGTGTCGCAAACTGAAGGAGGTGAAAAAAGCGCTCCTTGCCAAAACTCTAAGTGATGACGAACCGACACTACTTTGACGCAGTGTGAAGTATGAGAGTTGAGTCTGGGACGTTGAAGAGGTGTGTTCACCGTCCTAAGTCGAGTACGTCAAAGTTGATTTTGAAACATTGAGGAGATGCGTTTGCCGTCCAAATTCATGTTCGTCGAAGATAAGACCAAGACGTTGAGGAGATGTGTTCGCCGTCTTGATTTAAGTAAGATGAGTCCGGGATGTTGAGGAGATGCGTTCTCCATCCTGTACTAGTATAGTGCCCGTGCTAATGCTACGACGGTAGCACACCCGTTTATCAATTAAATGAGAAGATAATTATGGATATAACTCTTAATAATAAATAATCACAGTGCCCGTATGCGAGTACAAAAATAAAGATATAACACTCAATAATATTTTTCGCTAAACGTTTCCTGTATGCTCTTAAGACTTGTTCTTATGTCTTGAGGGATGTTTTCTGCGCACTCATTCCACTTGTATTTTAGTATTTCAATTAAGAAACACTTCCTAAGGATAGGTGAACCCTGTAAGTACATTGTAGAGCATCATCAGTATATACCTACTTACAACCTTATAAAAAGTGATTAATAAAAATGAGAGTACCAACCATGCAGATCCATGCATTAAACTGTTGACCATTCCAAATGTGCATGAAGTTCATGACCAAATAACCTGTCAAGTTCCTGCACAACATTGGCACATATCGATCATCAGTTCATGAGCTAGCAAGCACTTGAGGCCAAGTTGGACTTAGACAGTTCTGTATGTGTAGGATCGAAATATACTGATCTAGCAATCAGAGGGGGGGGGTGAATGATTGCGCGGAAGCTAAAATAAAATTTTTGTGATTTTTGAAACACCCCAAACAAACTTAGATCGCTTAATTTGTACTCAATAGAAACCTTATTGCGTCGGACCAAACTTTTACTTGTACTCCGGACCAAACTTCGTGCTAGACCAAATTTTCACATGTACTACGGACCAAATTTCTACTGTAGCAAAACCAAATCAATACACTCCGGACCAAACGAGACAGACTGATATATGTTCACTAAAACTAAGATTTATGAAGATCTAACCGTTAGATTGATATGAAATTTTAACGGTAGAAACTAGATTCAATTACGAAGCTAACACAAAAAGAATTAACTCAATCGGACTTATGGATCTGGAGTTATGTTCTTTGAAAGACGACTGAAACGAAAACCGATCTAACAGCGACGGACCAAATCAAACTAGCTACGGACCAAACTCAAACTAGCTACGGACCAAACTCAAACAATGCAATTAACCGAAGATCCCACCGTTGGATTAGTGTGAAATTTTAACTGAATAAACTAGATTCAATTATGAATCTAACCCAGCAAGAATCAACTCGATCGGACCTACGAATCAAAAGTTATTAACCTCCCAAGCATGCTGTGACAGATTATGACGAGAACAGACCAAACCCCAATTTCGTGATAAATCACAATCTACAAAAGATTAACCAATGAAACTTTTAGGAACTCTAAGTTGATACTCTAGGAAGGTTTTGTGTAGATCAAATCAATATTAAACTTGTTGAAACAAGAGAGACAATGAATCAATCTATAAAAACAAAACCGGGCAAACAAACCATAAACCGAACCTGAACAGTAATAACAGTTATCAGTAGCTTCGAAAATCTTGAGCGCCGCTTTTCCTTCGCTCGGTGTCTTTGGCGTGAAACAAAAAACAGCCAGAAAGAAGTCGCCGTAGTCAGGAACTTTAGGGTGCAAGGAACATGCAGGAGGTCTCGTCACCAAGCCAAAAGGACTAGAAATTGATTTTATTTCCTTTTGTCTAATCTGTTACTGATACTCCAAACAAAAGAGTACAAACCCTAAAACCTCGGCGCTCACGATAAGCAGGAGACACCTCCCTATTTATCTCGAGCAAACATAAAGGGATTGAATACAACTCTACTTCCAACATGGAAAGAGTTTGTATACATCTCAACTCGCCCAACATAGCCAAAAACATCTCTTGCACGTATGTACACCCACATGCTATAAATACGTGACTAACCACCTCCATGTGCATGTTCTCTAGCCCGAACGCGTTCCGCATGACATCCTTGACCACCAAGACCTCGATTCCTCTCGAATCTAGTCCCGAACCTCGTTCCTCCATGAACCTAGTTCCGGTCCCGTCATCGACCACGTTCGCCCTCGAGCAACACCTGCACATGAATAAACAAGAAATAATTCCGAGCACAAGTCCACAACTTGACTCAACAACAGTCCATGCAAACACTCACACGAGCGCATTGCATCAAGCAAAACCAATATCATGCTATCACCAGCATATCAAATAATCATCAGACATAGCACATGCAAGCACCACACATGCCATAATCACAACCACTTTGCAAAGCCAATTTCATTACTAAGCCAATTTTTCAGCACATGATTTCACAATCTCCCCCTTGATGAAAACATTGGCAACACCACTTAGAATTGAACATTGGCATTCATCTCACAAGAAATGTTTTGAAATTAAAAGTTCTAAAATCAAAAGACAAAGAGAAAACACAAAATCTCCCCTTTGACAAATATGCAAAGTGAAAAACTCCCCTAGGTGAAAATAAGAAAAATCTCCCCATAAGAAGAAAAGTGTGAGTGAATGATTGAATACCACTTGTACAAGAACATGTGCATGTGTAAAGCATGTATAAAGTTCTCCAAAAATCTCCTCCAAATTCTCCAAAGTGGCAAAATTCTCCCCCTTTGACAATGGATTCATCAAGAATACAAAAGAGAGATTTTTTTAAGTTTGATAATTTTTTTGTCATGAGCATTCTATGTCATCCACAAATGTTGCAAATTCATCACCAAGCCATGCTATCAAAAATACTTGCACCCTCAAATCTACACATAAACAATGTAGAGTAAGCATAACTAGAAATCAAGTACTATTAACAATTTATTGCATGGCATGATCTCCCTTACTCAACTAGCTCAAAACCTAAAAACATTGAATTTTTGTGCACTTTATTTATGCTGGAAAAACTGATTCATTGATTGATTGCAACAATAACAATTGCAAGGAATTATATGCACCATCAGCCTTACTTTTCAACCATGCCAAGCAATTAAAAGCTTAAGGTTTCATGGTTTCGATCATACACAACCTCTTCCAAGTTCATATCAAAATGCAATGATAAGCAGTCTCGTAAAGAAGAAGTGCGATAGTACATAACCTTGATCTTGCATTTATCAACAATCACTCTTTAAGCTTTAGCACTTAATTTTGATAAATTTCATATTTAGCACTTTTTGAGCAGAATCAAGATAGCCAAGAAAGTTCAACCATGACAAGATTTAATTCAAGTTGTCATTCCAATTAAATAGTCATGACATAATGTAACATTCCAAAATTTGGATTTTAGAATGTTTGAATTTCAAAATTCACCATTTGTAATTTCTTTGAATTAATTTCGGCTTAATTTGAATTTTCTATTTATAAAAGGATTTAATTAGGCTAATCTATCCATCAAACATTAGATTTTCAGTTTTTGCTGGGTTCATTATGCTCCAAGGAATTTTTCTGTATTTTTGGAGATTTTTCTGAATTTATTTGATATTTATTTGAATTTATGTGTTTTTATTTGAATTTCTGGAATTTCTTAAATTCGGAAAATGATTTATTTTCAAAAACCCTTTTTGGGCCGAATCTCCCGCGGCCCGTCTCTTTTTCCCGCCTCGTGCCTTCGCTCGGCCCGCTCCGCTTTTCCTCCGGCCCGGCCGGCCATGTGCATGCATGCTGCTCGATCGATGGCGCGCAGCGTGCGGCTCGGATGCAACAGATCACCGCCGCCGCCCGCCGAAACCCTAACCGAATCCTCGAAACTTCGGCGTCGTGCCGCGCCCGCCTCCCGAGGCTATTTAAAGCCCGAGGCCCCGTCCGAGGTTCCCGCCTCCGCTCCGCCGCTTTGCCCAAAGCCTCGCCGCCGAGTTGCCTCCGTCGCGGAGATCTCGCTCGCCGAGTTCTGCGCGCCCGAGCGCTTCCGCCGCTTTTCTCCTTCTCCGGTGAGCCTCGCCGCCTCTATTGGTCTCGCCGAGGTCCTTGCGTCTCCTCTCTCCTTTGCCCTACACCCCGCCCGATCCGTTGCGTTTTTGCGTGCGGCGAGGTCGTCTTCCCGCCTCCGGTCGCGCCGCGTCGCCGCCATTGCCTGCAGACGCCTGCGCCGCTGTGCCCGTGGCGCCTCGTCGGCGCCAGCGTGTCATTGCGTGGCCGCCACCTCGGCGCCACGTCGCCTCGCCGCTCGCCGGCGGCGCGCGCGCGCCTCGTCTTCGCGCCCGGCGTCCTCGTCGGCGTCGCCTCGGCTCCGCGCGCGCCGCGTCACCCGTCTGCGTGGCGGCGCGTCGGCGCCGCGTCGGCCGCCACGTCGCCCCTAACTCGCCCGCCGCGTCGGCGCCACGGCCGATGCGCCACGTCGCCCAGATCCCTCGGTGGGACGCGATCCACGGTGAGCCGAGTCTCGACTCGTGGGCCCCACGTGTCGGCGGCTTTTCTTTTCTTTTTCGATTTTCCGAAAACCCAAAATTCGACCAATCGCGATCGCCACGTGTCGACCCTCTGCTTTTTTCGATTTTACGATCGGGAATCTTCCAGGAGCCCGTTCTCCTTCGTTCGAGCTTCGATTCCAGTGACTCAAATTTCTAAATTCATCTAAATTCAAGATCTATCTTCCAGTACCATTATTTTCAATTTTTGAATTTTATCTGAATTTGTTTTATTTATTTGCCTCGTTTCGCGTGTAGACGACGCAGCCTTGATCGAAGATCGGTCGAATCAACAATCGAGGTAGAACCAAAGAAGAGGCGTGAAGGCAAGTCTTCCTTGAACATATTGACCCCAAATTTTACAAAATGCCTATATTGTTTTAAATTATGCATGCTTACTTTATGCAATGTACTTTAAACATAGTTTTAGAGTATAGTTAAATTCCAGTTTGTTATACCCTCATTGGTATTGATCATGTCGAACCTTTGACACCTAGATGATATATACTAGCTATTTTATTTGGTGATATCCAGAGATTAGCATGGAGCGGTAGAATTGCTTAGTCCAACTTAAGCGTTTGATATTGTGCCAATATGGGAATCATTTCAAATGTTGTTTAAACTTATTTGTGAAAGTGCGGCAATTGGTGTTGCTGCTGTGGTTTAAGTAAAATAAAGTGGAAATGGTTTAGACCGGGCGGATGGATGTTTGGTGGGTGCGAGAAAGCACGAGACCTTGGTATGTGAATGTTCGCCCTAGTCAATTAAGGACCGAAGCGTGTGTTACCATGGACCGAGCACTACCGTACAACCACAAGTCTATATGGGTACGACCTGGCTAAATAATTTGTGCGTCTCATTATTAGCTTCGCCAGTTGGTGAGTGCCAGATGTTGGCAGGCGCAAGAGGGGCTTCAGATCGGGCGGCTAGAACCCTAACAATGGTGAAACCTTAGCGGGCGAGGTTAATAGTGGGGTTGTGCATTGTAAAGGCCTTGTCATGATCTCTCTCACGACACACCAAAGGAAGTGTGTTAAGTGCATGGCAACAAGAGTCGATCATGTCTTGTGGGTAAAGTGTACACACTCTGCAGAGTTAAAACTACTTAAGTAGCTGTGCCCACGGTCAAGGGAAGGCGAGGTACGCTTGCACATTGTAGATTTTATGGTTTTGTTTCAAAGGAAAATGATGGTTTGGGAATCCGAGAGCAGATGGAACTCTTGGGTTATGGTTTGGCAGATGGAGTCAGTCAGGTAGATGGAACCTGCTTTAATTGTTATATCAAATTCAATTACTATTCAATTACATTTGGTTCAAACGATGCTTTGTGAAATTACTATTGGTATTTAAAGTTGAACTTCGCTTTATGCTAAAAAGAGCCATATTATGCCTTCAATTGCTTAGCCTTGCATATAGTTATCATGCATTATGTTTCCAAGACTTATGGAGTACATTCATGCTCACCCTTGCAACATCCCCAACTTTCCACGAAGAGTGTGCGGTGAAGTCGACTACGATTTCTACGCTTGTGGTTATGATGAAGGCGACCGGAATGCTAGGACGCGAACCCATCGATTGCTGTTGGGCAAATGGATGGGCTTACTTACTTACTTTGTCTTTGTTATTTCGTTTCATTGTTTCTTATTAAACTCTAGCTATGATGCTTCTTATTTGTAATAATTGGCCATAAGGCTAATACTCTTTCGCTTAATTAATATTATTTGATTCGTGATATGGATGTTTGTCATCTTTGTTTCCAATTGTGTGTGCTAGCTTTTCTGGACTAGCACAAAGTTATACACGAGAGGTTCGGATTTGGAGACCCGATCCCGACACATAAACTACACCATATATGCATAAATATGAAGTTGCAAAGACCATGTAGCATAAACATGGCTTCAAATGACATAGATGTATGAAATACAATGCTCATTACTTTTTCATTTTTTTTTGTTTTTCATTTAAGAAACACCCAAAATAAAAAGTATGTTACAAACTATTACAAAGTTTTCAAAACTCCCCTCAAAACAAACCCATTGGATGAACGACCCCAAGTTCTCCCGAATAAAAGCAAAGCGAGAAGAAGACAAAGGTTTTGTGAAAATGTCCGCCAATTGATGTTCAGTATCCACATGATGAAGCACAATATTTCCCTTTCTACATGATCCCTAAGAAAGTGAAATCTGATCTCAATATGTTTGGTTCTAGAATGTTGCATGTGGTTTTTAGCAATACAAATTGCACTAGTGTTATCACATAAAGAGGAACACTATCCAAATTAACCCCATAATCTTTAAGTGTAGCTACTATCCAAAGAATTTGGGAACAACAACTAGCAGACTACATATTGATTCAGCAGATTGATTGTGCAATGAAGATTGTTTTCTAGATGACCATGCAATAAGAGAATTACCAAAGAAGTGACATGTACCAGATGTACTTTTCTATCAATTCTACAACCTCCAAAGTCAGCATCAGAAAATACTCTTAAACTAATACATGAGGAAGCAGAAAGCCATATGCCAAATTCTTGAGTACCATGAAGATACCTGAAAATTCGCTTAACAGCTTGGCGATGTGAAGCACGTGGGAAAGCTTGAAAACGAGCACACAAGCACACAGCTAATTGTATATCCGGCCTTGATGCAGTGAGGTACAAAGTGAGCCTATCATGCTTCTATATTCTGTAACGACCTGAAAGTTTGGAACAGTGAAAAACAAACAGTTTAAATTTTAATATAAATGGTCCTGAAATTCTAGGTGATATTTGCTCCAATTAGAATTTCTTAGACTTTTGTGTTATGTGAAAAGATTTAATAAAAAGGGGAAAACAAAGAAAAAGGTAAAAAGATGAAAAATAAAATTTAGAAAATTTTACCATGAGTCCTATTTGAGCTGGTCATAATGTTTGACCAGTAAGTAGAATTTTTATAAACTTAGGGGCCAGTCAAATAAAATATGTATCTACTTTTGACTAAAAACAGTGAATCAAAAAGTAGGAAGAAAAATAACCAATGTCAAGAAAAGCCAAGAAAATTTATATAAATCCCTGGAGATATTATGCATCACTGGTAAAATTTTTATAATTAAATGAATTGAAATAAGTCTCTTAAAAATTCAAATTCAGTGGGTCCAGAATGTAAGGAAAACGATTGTCAGAATGTTTATAAAATAATGGATCATGGTTTTGATCTGAAAATTTTACAGTGATCCAATTATAAGGATTTTAACCTCTCCAAAAAGTTTCAAAAATAAATCGTAGAGAATGGACCTGTAATTAAATCAAAAACCGAAATCAAAGTTTAGAACCAGGGTACAGTGTAAGAATTTTAACAAATTACCCAAAAGGAGTTTTTGTCTCAAAATTTTCTAGTAGACGTGTGACTCTCATTAAGACTAGGTCAAAAAGTTTGGAAAAATCTGGGATTAGTTTAGGGCTTAAACAAATCCAAATTCTAGAGTTTTCCCGTTCTGTCTCATCGCATTAAACGCGTCGTCTCGCCGACAAGTGGGCCCGGCCCTGTTGAATCGTTGACGAGCTGGTCAGCTGAGGCGAAGCGTGTCTCGCTGCCAGTGGGCCCCGGTCCCACTCGTCAGCCTCAGCCCGTGTATTCCTTCCCCCTTTCTTCTTTTCCGGCTGAGGCGAGTCGCCGACACGCCCTGCGCTGCATCGTCCGGCTTTACCTGCTCCCGTCCGGCCGAGCTCGCCGCCCTCCACGTCGCGGCCACCTCCTCCTCGCCTGTGCCTACTTGATCCCGGCTGAGCCGTTTGCGGAGACGAGCTTGCGCTCGGTTTGTGCTAGACACAGGAGAAGCCGACCGGAGCATCGCGCGAGAAAAACCTGAGCCCAACGCAGTTTGATCACGATCCTTAGGCTTTAGGCCTTGCGTTTGCGTCGCAGTGCCCTCACGCGTTTCACTTTTCCATTTCGCCGAGCCAAGGGCCTCAAGGGGCGTCGTCTTCCTCGTTCGCCCGAAGGAGCTCGAAAGAGGGGGAACCGGCAATCCAGGTCAACTCTTCCTCAATCCATCGAATCGATTCCACCCGGCGTCCTTAGTGTCCAGAGTTCTCGATCACTCGCCGTTTGGCTTCTTTTTGCTTGTAGCGCCGCCGCACCGTCGTTCTTCTTCCTCACGGCCGGCGCACGGTGGCAGGCCGTTCCAGCTCATCTCCGACCCGGCTATCCGGTGAGTCTGCATCCCCTAGTATCACTGTAGCTCACCTAGCTCTAGACCACCGGAATCGTAGCCTCTAGCCAAGTTTTCGCCGTCATGGCCATGGCGCCGCCGCACCTTCACGGTGACGGCCATCTTCCCGGCCGTCTCCCGGCGAAGTAGCCTCACCCCTAGATTCATCTTGGCACGGTGAAGCTAGAACCGCTGCCCGTTCGGCCGCGGTGGAGCTAGTTCGCCGGCGGTGAGCAAAAGTCCGAGGTGCCCTATTCTGGGTCACTGACCGGTGGGACCCAGGTGTCAGTGAGCCCACGGGTTTTAAACTCGTTTTTGGCGCGCGCCGCGGAAACCGTTTCCTCCGAACGAAAACGTATTTTCAATTTTTGAATGAATTTCAGAAACCGGCTGAAATTCAAATGCTTGTAACTTTTGAATCATTTGGCCAAATTGAGTGAAACTAATTTCTAAATTCGTATAAAATTCTGTAGTTTCTGAATATACAAAAATTTCTGGAGATGAGTAAAATGTGATTTTAGGAAAAATTAAAGAGAAGCTTAAGTGTAAATAGGATGTTATGAATAAAATATTTTTGGGATGATCCAATTAAGGAAAAGTAAATTTTTGTTGAGTCTCTGAGTTATGAGTATTCCAAATAAACAAAATGTTCCCATGATACCTTATTATATATCATGTTTGCTCAAAAATGAATACTAAACAGGAAAATGAAATTAAGTAAATAAAAGAAAGGATTAGAGTTTGAATGGTTAAAAATTCATCCTGTTGAGGTATATATCATGGGGAGTTTCTCTTGTGAAAATACTTAAAGAAAAGTATGTGAGGTAGTTGTTCAATTAAGAAAAACTATACTAGTTATAACCAAAATAGATGTAATTTGCTATGAACAAGTTCAAAATAACTCAAATTCACTTTTAAAATGTTTTTAAGATCATGCCCTGATGTCAGGAAGAAAATGGATAAAAGATGTTGAATAGTTTAGTAATAAATGAAAGTGAAAGATTGAAAGGTTATAAGTTAGTTCTGTGTTCATATAGCCCTTTTCAACATATGATAAAATGGATTATATGAATGAGAGGAAATGTAAAAATGGTATAGAAGTACTTCACAAAGTATAATCTAGTAGATTCTGGAAAAATAATGACATTTTGTTAAGGTTTGTATGCAAAAAAAGTTAAGGGAATGAGTCTACTTTTTATGTTTTGCTGAATGATTGAAACAACTAAGCTTTTTCAACTATATGTAAAATAACTCGTCCAAGTAAGAAATTTTGGAAGAATAGTTTGAAATGATAACCAAAGTTTGTTCTACCAGATTCCAGAAAAATATTCTGTTTTAGAGTTTTGGTTCACTTAGTTTTCATAAGTATAATAACCTTAAGTGATATGATTTAGTCCTCTTTCCTTAGCCAGTTTTGTAGCTAAGTCTAGAGTTCAACCAAGCCTTTTTAACAATAGTTTTCAGGTTTCATCCAAACCCTAAAAGTTAAAAGAAGTGATTAGAATTGACAATTAAAGTATGATCTAGCTAATTCAAGACTTAAACTCTAGTTTCTGTAGTTAATGCACATCAATCTTGTTAGGTTTATAACCCTAGATGATATAGTTTTTCAAGTGCTATCTTCTTGGAAAGTTTGAGAAAGACAGAGAGCTCTGGTTTTGTTGTTGTGTGAGCATAGTTTTCCTTCCAAAGAAGCAAATAGACAATCTTTTTATTTCAAATAATTTTAGCATCTATAATTCGATGTTTAAATTCAAATATTTCATGAATAGCGATTTACTGTTTGATTCGAATTGTGTTTACTGTTTATCATCTGTTTTCCTTTTGCCATTTGGAGTTCTTGATATTCTCTTTTTCTTCTTGTTCGCGACAGTAGAGACCGACATCATCGAAGAAGAAGAAGACTGTTCTGCAGATCCGGATTTTATTCCTGACAGTGATTTGCAAGGCAAGCAACTCCTTGATCACGTTGAGCCTGATAATTCACCTACTATATGTTGTTTTTGCTTATGTACAGTGCATCCGGATAATTCCCCCTAAAAGAGCTAATTTGGGGTTAGAACTGTAGTTAATCCTGTAAATTATGGTTTGCCTCAATCTGTATGGACATGTGAACCTTGTAAACCTTAGTTGAACTAGACATATTTAATGTCATGTTGGGTATAATCGCTAGCATAATAATATTTCCTGCTTAAGCCTCTCGTTGGTGTTTTCAGTCTCTTTCAACCTATATATGATCTTTTTGGAAAATGGTTGGTTATATTTTGCTAAAAACCCTCAAACAAAACTATGGTTTGACGCGGGTGATTATTTGGCACTAGCCGGTTGTGCAAAAGGATATGCACGTAGCTAGGGTGGAGTATCGCCCGTGTCGGATTAAAGACCGAGCGATGGGACGGTGAATCCATGTTTTTCGTGCAACCACGAGGGCTGGTATGGGACAGTCTTAGCCTATTAAGTTGTTTAGATGTGGCTTTGCATTTATGGAAGGCGGGAGATTGCACAGGCATTCCGGTCAGGTCTGTCTGTAGGGGTTTCTACATACCAATGCAACGGTGTACACCTTACCCTGGACAGAGACGTGGTGTGTGTGTGATAAATGTGGATCCACGGCTTGGGTGAGTGTCTCTGTCTTGTGGCGAGGTTAACGTCCCGGGCTGGTGTAAAGCCACGTCTAGATAATGTAACAGCTCAGTATGATCTCCTTGCCGACACACCAAAGGAAGTGTGTTAACTGGCCTGGCAAAAGAGGTTGATCATTCCTTGTGGGTAAAGCTGTACAACTCTGCAGAGTATAAATCTAATCGATTAGCCGCGCCCGCGGTCAAGGGCACTTGGTGACGTTATTCCATGCTAGAGTTTTAGTGATTTCCAAAATGGGTTGGGCTTTTGGAAACTGTTTTTGTAACCATCTTTTGTGTCAAAGGATCGACACCGGGGTTATATGCAGTCGGGTAGACTGGGTTGAAAATCTGGAATATTTGCTTATCATTCTGTCTTTCAATTGCTTTTATTAAAATGCGATGTTGCAATCTATTATGCTTACTCTTTTTAATGTTTCATGCAATTGCAAAATAACCATAGTCATCCATTGCTCACCTGCATAATTATTTATTTGCATCGTGAACCAATATAAGTCTTCTTGAGTACCAATGTACTCAATCTTGCATCCTTTGTCTCGGAGGAAGAAGATCTGCGATCTCGGATGACGCGTTCTTTCAGGCAGGTCTCGGGGGTTTTGACGATAGCCTCTTCTAGGTTGCCTAGTCAGTGCCTGAGGGTTTAGTGGGCATCCGCAAGGCTGTTTGGAATTTCAGTTTCCTTTTGGTTTCTGTTTTTTTAATTTCCGCTGTTAAAATGGTTTAAATTTGTACTGAACTCTGTATAATTATTTCAGTTATGTAAGACCTTCTATATGTTTGCGTGTATGATTTTGATACGAATGTTGTAAACATGTGAGTGCTAGCTACTGATCCAGGGAATAGCACAGTAATCACATGGAGTTTCCTGTTCATCAGAACGGGGTCTCACATATTCCTTTTGATCAACCGGCTCACCATCTTCATCCGGATCAAGTGTGCAAGTACCTCCCATCAGTGTCATGATCGGCTTGCAGTTTTCCATCCCAAAGCGACGAAGCAAATCTTTTGTGTACTTGCTTTGATGAACAAAAGTACCTTCCTTTACTTGTTTGATTTGCAGTCCCAAAAAGTAAGTTAATTCACCCATCATACTCATCTCAAATTCCTTCTTCATGATTTCTGAAAACTCAGACACTAAAACATGAGAGGAACCACCAAAGATAATATCATCAACATAAATCTGAACAAATAATTGATCATTGCCTTGCTTGAGTAAAAAGAGAGTTTTGTCAACTTTTCCCATTGAAAACCCCTTTTCAAGTAAAAAAGTTTTTAGCCTATCATACCATGCTCTAGGGGCTTGTTTTAAACCATACAAAGCTTTTGACAATTTGTAAACATGATCTGGAAACTTTGGATTTTCAAAACCAGGTGGTTGCTTAACATAAACTTCCTCATTGATATAGCCATTTAGAAAAGCACTTTTCACATCCATTTGATACAATCTAAAACCTTTAGATGCAGCAAATGCTAAAAGAATTCTAATGGTTTCAATTCTAGCAACAGGAGCAAAGGTTTCATCAAAATCTAAACCTTCAATTTGTGAAAAACCTTGAACAACCAATCTAGCTTTGTTTCTAACAACAACACCATCCTCACTTTGTTTATTTTTGAAAACCCATCTTGTTCCAATAATATTAAAATCGGAGGTGGAGAAACAAGTTTCCAACTTTATTGCGTTCAAAATTCTCTAATTCCTCATGCATGGCATTGA
The DNA here is from genome assembly GCA_036346275.1 of Otatea glauca. Taxonomy (NCBI): domain Eukaryota; kingdom Viridiplantae; phylum Streptophyta; class Magnoliopsida; order Poales; family Poaceae; genus Otatea; species Otatea glauca. Next base: position 5,441,083 of record CM070719.1, read on the forward strand.
TCCAAGATTTTATCGGTTAATGCATGAGATATATCTTTGGGTTCAAAAGAAGCTACAAAAGCAGAATGAGCATGAGTATCAGAAGCAATAAACCTGGACCGGGTGACTCGCTCATTTAAATCTCCAATCATCTATTCAGGTGGATGCCTCCTTTGAATATGCAAGGGAGCTGTAATTTCAGAAACTTCTCCTTCTTCATCTTCATTTTCAGCATGTACAGATGGGGTTGTAGCTTGAGGATGCTCAGCTGTATGTGATGTAGCGGTAGGTGCCACAGTTGCTACAGTTGGTTGTACAGTAGGAACCAATACCTCATCCTCAACATCATCATCGTCCTCATGAACAAAAATACTCTCCCCCTGAACATATGCACCTGTACCTGTATTATTTGGACTAGTGCCTGGACTAGTCTCATCAAAAGTAACTTCACAAGTTTCTACAATTTTGTTAGTCTCCAAAACAAGCACACGATAGCCACGTGTATGAGCAGGGTATCCAAGAAAAATGCCATCCAATGATCTAGCCTCAAATTTATCAAGATTTCCAGATTTCAAGACAAAGCATTTGCATCCAAAAACTCTGAAATGAGAAACGCTAGGCCTATGTCCAAACCGAAGTTCATAAGCAGTTTTACCCAATTTTGATCTTAAGTAAACACGATTTGAAACATAACATGCAATTGATATCGCTTCAGCCCAAAACTTTCTAGGAGTTTGATATTCGTCTAGCATGGTCCTAGACATTTCCACCAAAGTTCTATTTTTCCGTTCAACTACACCGTTTTGTTGAGGTACTCTAGGAGATGAAAATTGATGATCAATTCCTTTTTCAACACAAAGGTCATCAAATGAAGAATTTTTAAATTCAGTTCCATTATAACTTCTAATTGCTCTAAGAGACCCTGGGTGATCAATAAATAATCTAAGAACAAGACTTCTAAAATGACTAAAAGTCTCATCTTTACATGCCATAAAATAAACCCAAGAGTATCTTGAATAATCATCAACAATCACAAGAATGTACCATTTACCTCCATAAGACTGAACTCGAGAAGGTCCAACCGTGTCAAGATGTAGTAGTTGTCCGGGCGCGTTTGTCATCACCATAGTAAGAGGTGGATGTGAACCTGCAATCATTACACAGCGGAAGCAAAGTTACATAATATTTTTACAATACCAAAAGTAAAACTGCAGTGGAGACAACTTCTTGTAGTATACCTTTTAACCCATTGTCCCACAGGCAACTGACAAGGTAAACCTTAGAAAAATTCATCATTAAATTCCTCGAATCCTGCATCAACGTATGAATCGTCGGGGTAATCTGATTCTTCACCTAAAAACATCAACATAGGCAAGTTGAGTACTTACATACTCGCAAGACTTTTACAAATCCTATAATACATGCAGGTTATTCCAATGGACAGGCTAATGTGGTAAATTTGCATAAAGCCAATTTGAAATGTAAATACAGAATAATAGATTGTAAAACAGAATTTAAGTAACAACAATTTCATATGTAGAATAACAGTATGTAAATACGAATAACTGAAATTTCAAACCTGGGTATAATGACCATATCCAAAAAACCATTCTACTGACACACAGTAGAGATTACCGACACACGGTAGAAACCACATTTTATGAAAATAAACAAAACTGCTAACTATGTGATGACTTTACCAAGTGCCCATTACCGCGGGCGCGGCTAATCGATTAGTTTTACACTCTGCAGAGGTATACAACTTTACCTACAAGACATGACTGACTCTTTGAGCAATCGATATTAGCACACTTCCTTTGGTGTGCCGTAGAGAGTCATGTTATAACTGTTACATTATTTAATCCTGACTTTGCACCAGCACGGTGACGATAAACCCATTTTGTGGCAGAAGAACTCACAGCATAGAAATGATGGAACTCCCCACATTATGGCGTACACTGTTATATTGGTAGACGTTTATTCCATGATCACCTCAGTGTGGACGTCCCGTCGAGCAATTCATTAAGAAACAGCTCGTACTACAGCTTTCCAAGTGCAAAGCCAGTTTTAAACAACTTAATAAGTTAGAGCTGTCCCATACCAGCACTTGTGGTTGTATGATAATTCTTGGCCTGAAAACAACCTATAGTTCGGTCCTTAACTAGACACGGGCAATAGTCTCCCTCTACACTAAGTGCAAAGACATGCACTCCCGGCTATTGCCAATAATTGCCCGCATCTAAACCATAGTTTTGTTTTCCATTATCCAACATTTTTAATCAGGTCAAAGTTTTATGTTGCTTTAAGCATGGCTAAGCTTGACACTAAGTGTGAGAAACCCAAATTGACATCAAATATTGTCTACACTATTCTAGGGTTATCAAGGTTCACAATTTTCATACTTATCAATGAAGTTCTATAAAGCTACAGGTACAACTACCAATACTCGTAATATAACAGACTTTAATAAAATAAAGTATGCCGTAAAACATTTAATGAAAACATTTATGAAGCTGGGATCAATATGATCAAAGGGAATGCTTGCCTTGTTGATTTTCCTCGACGTTGAACTCTTGATCGTCGAATATACTGGATTCGTCGGGTTCTACACGTCGTATGGCAATACATAGCAAATACCAAATTTAATAAGACCAAAAAGAAATCAGATGGAAATATTCAAATAAAATAATCTCACAAATTCAGAAATGGTTGCATGAATTATTTGTTCTTATTTACAATTTAAAGATTTTGTTTATTTGGATTATTATTGCATCATTTTACTACATATTTATCAACTTAAAATTTTCTTATAAGAAACCCTAAGTATTTTTACATATTCAGGTTCATGAGGTTACAAGGAATCTAAAAAAACTATTTTACTAAATTTGGTGGTCATTTGCAAAAATTCCATGTTATGACATATTTCTAACTCTTTCTTCGGATTTGAATTCAAAATTTAAATAAAATTCAATTTTGAAATATTTTTGCATATTCTGAATCTAAATGATTTTAGATGAATTTATAAATCTATTTCATACAATTTGGATAGATGATTCAAAAGATATTCAAGTTTGAATACTCTAGGTTTTGCAAAATACAGAAAATTGGAAAATTGCCGAAAATGGAAAGTACGCTTTCACGGGGGAAAACACGCTTTCACTTTTTGGCTAGTGCGCCGGGCCGAGGCGCTGACAGGCCGGGCCCACCTGGCAGCGACTGGATTTGTGGGCAGCGCGGCTGACAAGCGGGGCCATCATGTCGGCGAGACACGCGGCTGGCGCACGGGCCTGCGCTGCTACACGACGCGAGAAGCTGACGGACGGGTCCCGATTGGCGGTGACTCGACTCAGAGCGCGTGACTGACATGCCTGGCCCACTCAGTTGAGAGCCAGAGCAGGGGCGGCAAAGCCGAGCTCGTCGGCGGCGAACTAGCCCTGGAGCGGCGGAATGGGCTCCACCTTGAGCACCAGCGCACGCGCGCGCATCCAGGGGAGGTCTTACGACGGCCGGAGGTGGCCGGGAAGGAGGTCGGCACTGGCGAGGGGCAACGATGGCCACGGTCGTCCGCCGGCGAGGCAAGAATAGGCGCTCCCGCCGCTCATTTTCACCTCTGACAGCATCTACGAGGCACAAGGGTTCCGATTTTGGCGTTAGATAAAGAAATGAGATAACGGGGGAAGCTCTCACCGTGCAAGGGTGACGGCGGCGGAATGAGCTCGGCGCAGGGGCTGACCAGAGCAGAAGGGCTCGAACCGATGGCGGAGTCTGGCTTCTGGAAGTGCTAGGGTGCTTCGGCTTGGATGGTTCGGGCTACAATTGACCGAAGAGGCTTAATTCTAGTTTTCGCCTCTTTCGGGTTTTTGCTGGAGCTGGGGAAGAAGACGGGCGAGGCGGCGAAATGGGGTGCACAGGGGAACGAATGAGTCGGCTGAGACTAGGACGACGCCTTTTATATGGCGCGAAGAGTCGGTTTGACGCACAGGGCGGCGAGGCGGTTCGGGCTGCGCTGGCGTCGGTGCAAGAGAGCGGAGAGGGAGGCGAAGGCGCGAGAGAGAGGCTGACATGTAACAACCTCAAAATTATAAAATAAAGAAAAATGGATTAAAAATCTTTTGTGTATTATTTCTGAAATTTCTGAATTTTCTGGATTTATTGGATATTCTTTTAGCTTTTCCCTAATACAAGAAAGTGAATTAAAGAATATAGTAAATGGAAAAAGGTAAAAAGTAAAAATGCCAAGTCAACAAAAATTTACCAAAGTCATAACAAAAATCTGAGTGCTCTCCACAGCTTGGTTAAGTCAGTGGAAGGGCTGGATTAATTAAAATAATATTTAATCAAAGCAAATCATGTGCAAAGAAATCAGGGCAAAATAGTAAGAGACTTTAGTAAAAATCTCAGTAAGTTATCCTGACCTAATATTTTTACCTTGATTACATAAGCACAGCTTTAACCACCAGTAAAAATATCAACAATTTAATAATTAATTTAATAATTTTAAAAATTGAAAAACAGTGAAGAAATAAATTGGAAAACAGTAATGTAAGAATTATTAAAATTTAAATATTCATAAATAAAATCTGAAAAATTTACATAAGGTATGTAATACCCTTTAAGGTCTTCCCAAAAAGTCTCATAAAATATTGACTTAATTTATATCATAAATCAAATTGAAAACCGAATGAACAGAACAGCAACAGATGAATTGTCAGAATTATTTAAAAATATACATGTATCATAAAACGGTGAAAATTTTACAGAAGTCTGGTAATATCCTTTAAGACTTAGGGTAAAAATTTTATAAAACTTCAACCCTTTTTGACTGTTGAAACCGCCATTTCTATCCCATTCTGTCCCGAGACTTCGCCCGAGTTTTTTCCTCTCTCTCTCTGACTTTGGGCCCGGCTTGTCAGTCGGACAAGCCTGTCGGCATTCGCTGCCAGCTCGCCCCCACGCGTCAGCGACTCTCCCGTTGCCTTCTTCTCCCCCTCGCTGTGCCTTCGTGCTGACGCAGCCCCGTCTCGGTTCTTCGCGCACATCTCACTCCCAACCGCCTCTGAGCCCATATAAAAGGCTTCACCCGCGTCGTAGCCGACCCAGCCGTCACCCTGTGCAACCATTCGCCGCCATTTTCGCTCGCCTTCTCCAACGCCGGCAAAAACCCAAAAAGGGGAAAAATCGCCATTTCGTGGTTCCACTTAATCCTAGCCCAATTCCTCTGAGCCAAAGCATCCTAGCACCTCCAGGAACACGTCCACGCCGTTGGTTCGAGCCCCTCTGCCCCAGTGAGCCGCCGCACCCCGCTTCTTCCTCCGTCGCCACCGCGCACGGTGAGACCCCTCCTCCGCCACTCATTCTTCGAACTAAACCCAGAAATGGGATCCTTGTGATGCACTCATGCTTGTGTGGGTGATCTTCAAGCTTGGGAAGGGCTAGTTCGCCGTGTCGCCGGCTAGCCGTGGCTATCGCCACCCCTCGCCGGTGCCGACTGCCTTCCCGGCCAACTCCGGCCACCGCAAGACCTCCCCTAGGTGTGCAAGAGTGCCCTGAAGCTCGTGGTGGAGTCCATTCCACCGCTCCGGCGCCAGTTCGCCGTCGGCGAGCCCAACCGTGCCGCACTCTGCTCTGGGTCACCGCCAAGTGGGCCCAGTTGGTCAGTCGCTAGCACGAAGCTGTGCAGCGACATGCGGACCCGCTTGTCGATCGCTCATCTTTGTGTCGTCGCTGCGAGCCCAGCGTCGACCCATGCGACTCGACGACGGCTGGCCCGCATGTCGGTCGCCCACTCGTGGCGAAGGCCACTGCCAGATGGGCCTGGCCCGTCAGTGCCTCGGCGTGGTACCGACCGGAAAGGGAAAGCGCGTTTTCGCAGCGAAAGCGTACTTTCCATTTTCGAAAGTTTTTCTAATTTTCTGTATTTTAGCAAACCTAGAGTATTCAAACTTGAATATCTTTTGAACTAACTATCCAAATTTTATGAAATAAATTTCTAAATTCATATAAAATCAAGTAGATTCAGAATATGCAAAAATATTTCGGAATTGAATCTTATTTGAATTTTGAATTCAAAATTGAAGAAAAGGTTAGAAATGTGCTATTCATGAAAGTTTTGCAAATGACCTCCAAATTTAGTAAAATAAATTTTGTTAGACTCCTTCTAACCTCAGGAACCAGAATATGTGAAAATACTTAGGTTTTATTATAAGAAAAATTTAAGTTATTAAATGGGTGGTAAATAATGAAATAATGTTTCAAATAGAGTAAATCTTTAAATTGCAAATGAGAACAAATAACTCATGTAACCATTTCTGAATTTGTGAAGTTATTTTATTTGAATATTTCCATCTGATTTCTTTTTGGGCCTATTAAAGTTTGGTATTTGCTATGTATCGCCATGCGACGTGTAGAACCCGACGAACCCGGTGTATTCGACGATCAAGAGTTCAAAGTCGAGGATAATCAACAAGGCAAGCACCCCCTTTAATCATATTGATCCCAGTTTTATAAATATTTTCATTAAATATTTTACTGCATAATTTATTTTATTAAAGTCTGTTATATTTCGGGTAATGGTAGTTGTACCAGTAGACTTATGAAACTTCCTTGATAAGTAGAAAATTGTGAACCTTGAAAACCCTAGAATAGCTTAGACATTATTTAATGTCAATCTGGGTTACTCACATTTAATGACATGACTAGCTAAGCTTAAATGAACATAAAATTGTGTCATGATTAAAGACTTTGGATATGACATTTAATGGGTATGATCGTTTTCGTGGTTGGTATTTTGGTTGGAAAAACTAAAATAAAACTATGGTTTAGATACGGGTAATTATTGGCAATAGCCGGGTGTGCATGTTTCTGCACGTAATATAGGGTGGAGATTATTGCCCGTGTCGGATTAAGGACCGAACTATGGGTTGTTTTCATACCAAGAATTATCATAGAACCAAAACTGCTGGTATGGGACAGCTCTAACTTATTAAGTTATTTAAAACTAGCCTTGCACTTGGAAGGCCGGAGTAGTACGGGCTGTTTCTTAATGAATTGTTCGACAGGACGTCCATACCGAGGTGATCATGGAATAAACGTCTACCAATATAACGGTGTACGCCATATTGTGGGGAGTTCCATCATTTCTATGCTCTGAGTTCTTCTGCCACAAAATGGGTTTATTGTCGCCGTGCTGGTGCAAAGTCAGGATTAAATAATGTAACAGTTATAACATGACTCTCGGCGGCACACCAAAGAAAGTGTGCTAATATCGATTGCTCAAAGAGTCAGTCATGTCTTGTGGGGAAAGCTGTATACCTCTACAGAGTGTAAAACTAATCGATTAGCCGTGTCCGCGGTAATGGACACTTGGTAAAGTCATCACATAGTTAGCAGTTTTATTTATTTTCCTAAAACCAGGTTTCTACCAGTGAACTCTACTGTGTGTCAGTAGAACTGGTTTTGATTATGGTCGTTATGCCCAATTTTGATATTTCATTTACTTGTGTTTACATACTGTCATTTTATTTAATCTGCTTTTACGCAAATTTTATTACAATCTATTATTCTGTATTTATGTGTAACATCCCAAAAATTTGAGTTTTGGAATGTTTGAATTCAAAAATAAACCATTTGCATTTTTTTGAATTAATTCCAGCTTAATTTGAATTTTCCTTAAATGAAAGGATTTAATTTGACTAAACTATTCATCAAACTAAAGATTTTCAGTTTTAGTTGGGTTTATTATGCTCCAAGGAATTTTTCTGTATTTTTGGGGGTTTTTCTGAATTTATTTGCTATTTTATTTGAATTTCTGGATTTTTCTTAAATCGGAAAATGAATTTTTATTTCAAAAAGCCCCTCGGGCCGAATCTGCTCGGCCGGTTTTCGGCCCTTCGCCCGACACGATTTTCCCTCGCGGCCCGGCCCGACTGCCGCGCCACGGCCGTCCGTCTGCGCTGACGACGTGTGGCTGCGATTCGCCACATCGCCGCGCCCGCGTGCCCTAACCCTAGCGGCCGCCGCGTCGAAACCGTGTCCGCCGCCGCCCTTGGAGTCCGTGTCGGACACGGCCGTCGAGGCCCCTATTTAAGCCGCCGCACGCTGCCCGAGAATCCCCTTCACGAGCCACCCCTTTTGCCTTCTGTCTCGCCGCCCGAGACGTCGCCGGTTCTTCGCGCGAGCTCGCCGAAGTTGTCGCCGTGCCCGAACTCTTCCGCCGCCCCAATCGCCGTCGCCGGTCCCCCTCCGCCGTTGCAGCTTGCTCGCCTGGACTCGTTGCATCGCCCTCTTTCCGGTCCGCCTTGTCCCCGGCCCGATCCATCGCCGTGCGCCGTTCGCCGCACCTTCTTCCTCGCCTCTGGTAAGCCCCGCGCCACCACTCCGCCGTCGCTCCTCGCTGCGAGCCTCAGCGGTTCGATCATTGGTATGCGGCTCAGATCGCTCCACGTCTTTCACCGTCCGAGCCGTGTCCCCAATCGTCCGATCGTTTGTGAGTGCACCAGATGGCGCCACGCCTCCTCCGCCGCATCCTTGGCTCCTAGCCGTCCGATCTGGTCGGGTGGCGGATCTTGCGCCGCGTGGCGTGGCGCTTCGTCGGCCGGCTGCGTCGGTACCGAGCCGCCCGCGTCGGCGATGAGCGTCGGCCGTGCACCGGGTGCCACGGTGAACCGACGCAGCGATGCCGTGGACCCAGTCCATCCGTGAACCCGATGACGTCGGCGTTGCGCAATAAATCGCTTTTCGATTACAAAAATAAATCCGAAATTCTGATTTTCTGATTTTTCGTATTTTCTCTGAATTTAATCTTTGGAGGCCGTTCTCGCTCATACGAACTCCGATTGAGGCGATTCAAGTTTCTAAATTTTTCTAAAATCAAGATCTATCTTCCAGAGCCATTTATTTTCAGTTTTGAGCTTGTTTGAGTCTCTGTTTTGTATTTATTTGGTTTCGTTGCTTTCTTTTCCGGTAGACGCTAATACCGAGGGAGCGAACGAAGACTTCGAAGACCAATATTCAGCACTAGATCAGCAAGGCAAGTCGTAACCTTTGATCATATTGATCCCATGTTTGCAAAAGTAATTTACTTTTATACAACTGCATGCTACTTTGTGTATCGATGCTATTTAATGGGAGTAGATGTATGCCTAGTTGACTTTATGCCACCTTGATTAGTTGTATGCCATGTACCCATTGTTAAACCTAGGTTGGGACATTACTAGTTGGACATAATCATTATACCAACATTGGGTTATCGTAGCTATGCGTAGACATGCTTAGATATACGTTGGGATTCATATCACATGTTGAATAAGGTTAATCTTGACTTAATGAGATATTGAATCGTGGCCGTTAGCCACTGTTGTAAAATTTGGGTACCATGGCGGGGTTTGCCATTGGTCTTGGTTGAACGAATTGTTTTCCCCTCGGGCAAGTGATCGTGCAGTAAAGGGGGTGCTTTCTAGCAAATTGGGATGTGGATGTCTTGCCTGAGACAACTTAAGGACTTAATCTTGTGCGCCATTGAACTAGGCCTAACCGTACTACCACAAGTCTGGTATGTGACAGACCTAGCCGATTAATTTGCAATGTCTAGCCTTGAGTACTGCCAATTGGTGGTGTGGGTTCCGGGATGGACGGGTAGATTCGCAAGGCGCAAGAGGGGGCTCTAAAGGGCGAAACCTTAGCGGGCGATCTGAGTTTAGGCGATTGCATTGTAAAGGCTTTGTCATGATATCTCTGCGACACACCAAAGGAAGTGTGTTAAGATCGATTGCACAAAGAGATATTCATGTCTTGTGGGTAAAGTTGTACAACCTCTGCAGAGTGTAAAACTATTCGAATAGCCGCGTTCGCGGTCATGGACAAGCCCGGGAATTTCACACGGGGTATAGAGATTTCATGAAATTGTGGAATGTGGAATTGTTGGGATGTGAACGGGGAGTTCACTGTTGTTTTTGTTGTCTACCATTGATCTATCAGTTATTTATTTATGTTTTCATAAATATGCTTTCAATCTATTTATTGTATTTCAATTCAAGTTATTGCTTTCTGCAAATGAACTATATAGCCATCTTTGTCAAGCCGTGCATAAATATATTGCATCAATTCCCTACGGCTTGCTGAGTACTTTTGTACTCACGGCTTTATGCCCTTGTTGATCAGTTGCTGAAGGAGATAATGAATCTCATGAGGAGGAATTCTATGAAGACTACGTGGATTAGGAAGGCGTTCCCCAGACGATTGCCTGTGGCATGTCGAATGGCTCAAGTTATCTTTTCCGCTGCAATAGTATTTGTTTCTTAAGCCCTTAAGGCATAATGGTGTAAACATTGACCATAAGGTCGTTTGCTTTATTCAATAATAATAATTTGCTTCTTCTTAGTTAATTCGTTGTATGGAATGATATTTCATCTATGTTTCCACTGTGTGCACTAGCGTGATCCTAGACTAGTGCAGTATACACAGAGGGTTTCGGATTTGCAAATCCGGGTCCCGACATTATGTAACATCCCGAAAATGAAAATCAGTATATAATAAAATGGAAATGAATATTTTGGATTTAAATATATTTATTCTGAATGTTCTTGATGATTATTGGTTTTGTTGGATTTCCTTGGATTTATGCTTTGTATGAAAAGTCCAATTAATAGAATTATCAATTGGAAAATGGTAAGAAGGTAAAAGTAAAAATTAGAAAAATTACCATTTGGTCATGATCAATCTGGTAAATCAGTAAAAATGTTTAGTAAAAATCTTTGGTGCTGATTTGGGGCAAATTAGTAAATATCTTAACTCTCTTTTTGACTAAAAACAGTAAAGTCAGAATTAATTAAAAATAATAGAAATTTATCAGGATCCACAAAAATTACCATAGCACCCATAGAGTAGTGTTTATATCTGGTAAAAATATCAGGAATTTATAATGTCGTCAAAGCCTCCTAAAAATTCAAAAACAGACACTATTAAAAACAAGAAATCTTCATGTCAGAATTTTTATAAAATATTCACTTGATATTTTGACTTCAAATCTTTATGGAGACATTCATAAGACAAAATGAACCTCTATAAAAAGTTTGGAAGATAATTAATAATTTGTACACCTATAAATAAATAGAATACCGAAATTCAATTCCTGTACCAGTCCACAGTGTCAGAATTTTAATTAATTCATTATCAGATATTTTGGCCTAAAAATTTTACCAGGAGATAAAAACTATCAGTGGTTATCGGTCAAAAAGTTTCAAAAAATTTCACTATGATTTGATAGCCATTTTAATGCTCACATGGGAGATGTCCCGGTCAGAGTTATCCCTTAATTCATCCTCACTCACTGACGAGTGGGCCCGGGCACTGCAGTGACTTGGCGAGCTGGCAAGCAGCTTGGACTTTTCCTCTCGCTGCCCGGTGGGGCCGGACCCACCTGTCAGCCTCCCCCCTCCACTGCTCTCGCCCTTTTCCCCTCTCGCCCGAGGAGAGACCGATGCATCGCGAGACTTCGCCGCTCCCTCTGCGTCTCAGCGCAAATCGTGCTGCCCCGAGCTGCCAGTCACTGCCACGCCGAGCCTCGAGACTCCCGCGCCATACCCCGTCAATCGTGCGTCACGTTCTTGCCGACGAGAGACCTTGCGCAACATCGACCCGTTGCACTGAATCGCCGCAATTCTTCTCCTCCGTTCAAACACTGTGAGACCGCCTCATTTCCGGCTATAAATACCCCTCATGCGTCACGTTGAGGCCCTTCTTTCTTCTCAACACACCAGCAACGCAAGCAAATCCCCCACTCGTTCGCTCCTCGCCATTTTTGCCGAAAACCCAGAAAAGGGGGGATCGGAAGAGTAAGCCCAATAGGCCTTGATCTTTGAAATCAGTTGAGCCTAGAGCTTCGCCAGGCATCCTAGAACACTGACCGACTCTTCTTTTTCTCTGGTTTTGCCCGCAGCCTGTCCTCATCGCCGTTCTTCTTCCTCGCGGCCGGCGATCGTGGGCAGCCATCTCCGGTGCTTCTTCGGCCACACTAGCAGGTGAAATGGGACCCTTAGGTAGCACTGATGATCTAGGAGCTTTTACCCGGCGGAAAGATAGCCGGCGGCGAGCCGTAGCTTGCTCGGCCGTAGCGCCGCCGCCTCTCTACGGTGGTGACCTATTTTTCGGCCACTTCCCGGCGAATGGGTAGCGTCCCTAGGACCGCCTTGGCACACTGGTGCTGGTGGTCCTACCCATTCCGCCGCGTCGGACTTAGTTCGCCGGCGGCGAGCCTTAGACCAAAATGCCTGTTTGGTCAGCGACCGGTGGGTCGGTATCGATGCGCGATCTCTTGAGTCGGTTGGTCACTGAAGAGTGGGGCCCATCCGTCGATCTCGAACCATTTCTATCGCGCGACCAGCGCGTTCAGCTGCTGGCGGGCCCACGGTATCGACCACAGATCGCTGCCGCCGTCGTGTCGGTGGCGGGGCCGACTTGTCAGTCGCACCGGGCTGAGTTCAAATCACTGCGCGCCAAAAACCAAAAGCCGCTTTCCACCTGCGAAAGCGTATTTTGAATTTCTAGTTTGAATTTCAGAAAACCGAATGGATTCAAATGTCCATAACTTTTGAACCATCCAGCCAAAAATAGTGAAACCAATTTCTAAATTCATAAAAAATTCCGTATATTCAGAATATGAAAAAATATTTTGAAGACCATCTCTGGGAAATTTTGAAATTCAAATTTGAATTAAAAGGCTAGAGATATGCTCTATACAAAATTTCTGTGAATAAGCTTGGAAATTAATGAAACTAATTTTTATAGAATCCTTACATTTCTAGGAACCCAGATATATAAAAATATTTAATTTTCATGCTTGTTTGAATTATTTTCTATTTAGGTTTTGCTTCCAATGCACTAGTAATTCAAATATGTAAAATAGTATTAAAGAAATATAAAAGAAACAAAAGTAATTATAAATAATAGGATGGCAGTAGAATGGTTAGGTTTGATTAAGTAGGAAGTTTGGTTTGAATTGACTTTAAATCATGTAGTAATTATTGTGCCAAATGCACTTACTCACATATATATGTATATATATGTGCATTGGAGATTAAATAGCTAGAAACTAGTTTAATGGGTTCAAGTCATGAACAACCTAATAACCTAGCTTGATAAGGTTTTGTGCAATCCACCCCTTATCTTATGTTTTAAATTTTATTAATTCAAATAATTTTAGCATCTATAATTCGAAGTTATAGATACTAGAATTTCATGATTTTAGCCTCTTGAATTAGTAAATTCCAAATGAATAATTCATATGAAAAACTCATGATATTCATCACAAAAAGTATTGACGTTCCAACTGTATAATTATTTACCATGTGAAATCTTAAAAGTTTATATTTCAACTCTCAAAAGGATAACCCTGTTTTCTGCAGTTTTTCTTTATTTGACTTACTGTTTGTTTTCTTTTCGCCCTTTCTGAATTTGGATATTTACTATATTTCCGCTTGATCGTCGTGTAGAGTCCGACGTCCTCGAAGAGGAAGACGATGCCCTCGCCGATCCAGATCCGGAGTTAGACAGCGAGTTGCAAGGCAAGCACCTCCTTGAACATGTCGAGCCTAGTAATTTACCTACATTATGTTGTTTTTGCTTATGTACAATGCATCCGGATAGTTCTCCCTAAAAATGCTAATTTGGGTTAGAACAATAGTTAGTCCTGTAAATTATGGTTTGCCTCAATCTGTATGAACATGTGAACCTTGTAAGCCTTAGTTGGGAAACTAGACATGCTTAATGTCAATTTGGGTATAACTGCTAGCATAAAATATCTGCTTAAACTGTTGATCGTGTTTTCAATCTTTTCAACGAATGTATGATCCTCATTTGGGAAATGTTGCTAGTACTTTGATTAAAAACCCGAAACTAAAACTATGTTTTGATGCGGGCGATTATTGGCAATAGCCGGAGGTGCAGAGGGATTTGCACGTAGTTAGGGTGGAGTATCGCCCGTGTCGGATTAAGGACCGAGCAATGGGATGCTATAGATTCAAGATTTTCGTACAACCACGAGGGCTTGTATGGGCGGGTCTAAGCCTATTAAGTTGTTTAGGTGTGGCTTTGCATCTAAGGAAGGCGGGAGATTGCACAGGCATTCCGGTTCAGTCTGTCTGTAGGGGTTTCTACATACCAATGCAACGGTGTACGCCTTGTCGTGAACAGAAACGTGGTGTTGGGTGTGATGAAAAAGGATCCACGTCTTGGGTGAGTGTTTCTGTTTTCATGGCGAGGGTCAAACGTCCCGGGCTGGTTCAAAGCCACATCTAGATAATGTAACGGCTCTGTATGATCTCCTTGCCGACACACCAAAGGAAGTGTGTAAATTGGCCTGGCAAAAGAGGTTGATCATTCCTTGTGGGTAAAGCTGTACACCTCTGCAGAGTGTAAAACTAATCGATTAGCCGTGTCTACGGTTATGGACGCTTGGTGAAGTCATTCCAATGTTAGAATGTTTTGGTATTTTCTGGAAAAACTGGGTTTAAAGGGGACCGTTTTGCAACTAGCTTTTTGGGTCAAAGGACAAACTCCGGGGATTTTTGCAGTCGGGTAGACTGGGTTGAAGGACTTGGATATTTGCTTATCACTTTAAATTCCAAATGCTTATTTGAAAATACGATGTTTTAATTTATTATGTCATACTCTTAAATGTTTATGCAACTGCAAAATAACCTTTAACCTGCCTTGATTAGCCTGCATAATTACTTTATTGCATCTGTCAAACACTATAAGCTTGCTGAGTACCAAAGTACTCAATCTTGCATCTATTTGTCTCGGAGGGCGAAACTGCGAAGCGCCAGACGACTTTTACTTTCACGCAGGGTGCGGGACTTTTGACGATGAGTTTCCCTAGGTTTGCCAAGTCAGTTGTCTGAGGGTTAGCGGGCAAACCACGTGGCTTTTGGAGTTTTTAATTCCTCTACTTTCCGCTGTTGTAAAAGTTTAACTCTGTATAATTATTACTGCTTGTAATATATGCCTGTCAGATATTTATCTTGTGGTTGTGATATGAATGTTGTAAACATGTGAGTGCTTGCCACTGATCATGGGACTAGTACAGTAATCACATGGAGGTTCCTGTTTGCAAAAACGGGGTCTCACAATTTACTTTTCAAATTGGCTTTCTGCAAATTAACCTTAATAACCTTCCATTGAGATGACCTGCATGTATTTTAGGATTTGCATAAGTCTTGCGAGTACATAAGTACTCAACTTGCCCATGTTGATATTTTTAGGTGAAGAATCAGATTTCCCCAACGGTTCTTGCGTTAATGCAGGATACGGGGACTTTAATGATGAATTTTTCTAAGGATTTTCCCTTCTCAGTTGCCTGTGGGACAATGGGTTAAAAGGCATACTACAAGAAGTTGTCTCCACTGAAATTTTACTTTTGCTATTGTAAAAATAATATGTAACCTTACTTCTGCTGTGTAATAAAGTTTGTGTATGACTGTGATATCAATTTGTATTTTTTCGTACTAGCTACTGATCATGGGACTAGTACTGTATGCACATGGTATCCATTTTTGGTATACATTATCAAAAATGGGGGCTTCACATGACACGTGGGGGCCAGGTGGCAGCGGGGTCGGCTGGCTTGACTAGCTGATAAGCTGGGCCCACAGGTCAGCGAGAGAGGAAAAAGAATTCGGCCGAAGGCTCGGGACAAAACGGGATTTCTTCAACAGTTTGAACCGACATTTGAACTTTAATTTTTCTAAAAATGTTTACCTAAGTCGTAAAGGCAATTACCAGATTCCAGTAAAATTTTTACCATTTTATGACATGTGTAGAATTTTAATTAATTCTGACAATGCAACTGTTGCTCTTCTGTCAATTCTGTTTTTTATTTAATTTATGATCGAAATTAAGTTAATATTTTATAAAACTTTTGATAAGAGTCTGAAATGGTATTCTACAGCTTTTGTAAAATTTTTTAGATTTTATTTGTTAATATTTGACTTTTAATAATTCCGACATTACTATTTTCCAATTTATTTCTTCACTATTTTTGAATTTTTAAAATTATAAAATGAATTAATAATTTTTTGATATTTTTATAGGAGATTGGCACTATACTATTTTTGTCAGGGTAAAAATATTGATGCAGGATAACTTCCTGAGAATGCTATAAAATTCTTTTACCATTTTACCCTGACTTCCTTTTCACATGACTTACTTTGATTAAATAATATTTTAATTAATCCAGGTCTTCCACCGACTTAAACTGGCTGTGGAGAGCCCATAGATTTTTGTTATGACTTTTAGAGATTTTTGTTGACTTGGCATTTTTACTTTTTACTTTTACCATCTTACTATATCCTTTAATCTAATTTCTTTTATTAAAGAAATGCCAAAAGAATCTCCAAAAATTCCAGAAAATTCAGAAATAATACACAAAAGATTTTTAATTAATTTTTCTTTATTTTATTAATTTTTAGGCTGTTAGAAGCGCTGAATTTTTTTATTTTTTATCCATGGAACCAGCGGTCTATGAGTGCTACTTAATGTTTTTCAATTTTTTCTCGCGGAACCAGCGACCGGCGAGCGTTGTTTAATTTATATCTTTTTTTACTGCGGATTCAGTGATCGGCGATCGCAGTTTATTTTTCCATATTTTTTCCAGAATTATTCAGTGGACGGGCACCGCTTGAATTTTTTTCCTCCCACACTTGAATTTTTTAGTGACCACCGAGCATTTCTTTCTTTTTGCCAAAATTATCAAGCGGATGGGCACCGCTTTATTATTTTTTATTATTTTTTGGGGAATATTTTACTGTATTAGCATCATTGTAACATCCCAAAATTTGGCCTAATTATGTTTTATTGCTTAATTGTGCATTTATGATTTCCTGGAATTTATTTGGATTTTTTTGAATTAATTTTAAATTTAGAATAGTGACCTTTTGTTCAAACTTATTTAAATCATTGCAAAGTTAAAATAAAGTTTTGTCAAAAATATTTTAGCTGAGTCCAGGATGTCTCAAGGTATTTTTGAGATTTTTCTTGGAATTTTTCTTATTATGTTATTGCTTAAAACAAAAAAAATGAATTTCTGTATTTATTTTAAATCGGAAATCTTTTAAAAAAAACTGTGAATAGTGTCGGGCCGGCCCACTACTGTGCGGCCCAGATAGCTGTCTTGCGCCCGCCTTGGTAAAACCCTAAACCTAAGGAAGCCGACCGTTGGATCGAGATCCAACGGTCGAGATTTCGCCGTGTCGCCGAGCGCTCACGGTCGTTGGTTGAGCGACGCATCGACGCCCCGGATGAAGCCGCGTCGCCTTTCCGAGTCGCCGCCGGAGTCCGCCGCCGCCACGGAGCCGTCTTCGGAGTCCGTGCCTTGCACGCCTTCCCGTGCGGCTATTTAAGTCACTGAGGCGGGCGCTGAGATCCTCACCTCGTGCCGCGTATTCTGCGCAAATCCCGAGCCCTGTGTCGCCGCCGTTTCCGCGAAGAAGCTCGTCGGAGTTGTGTAGGAAGCCGTCGCGGGTTTGGCCGTTTTCCGCCGTCGCCGAGTTGTCTTCCATCGCGTGTGTTCCAGATCGGAGCTCTTCGGGTTGCGCCGCATCGGTTCCGGGTATTTTCGTCGCCGTTTGGTCGCCAAAAGCGCCGTTGGGCTCGCCTTCATCTCGGTCTCCGGTGAACGCGCCGCCAAGCTCGTCGTCGAATCTCGCGATCGTTTGCAACCGTTGGATCTTGGATCGAGCGCGTCAGATCTCGCCGCGTGGAGTACGTGTCGGTAAGCCACGTCGTCGCTAGCGTGAGCCATCGGATCGATGATGGAAGGCCCAGGTCGCACCGCTGGTCGCGCCAATCAGACGATGCCGCGTGGCACACGGAGCCCAAGCGCTGTGGACCGAGTCCATGGTGATCCAACGCGATTCTGTGGACTCAGTCCATAGACCGAGGCCACGTGGTAGCATCTGGTTCGCTGGGTCAAGGGCTGACGTCACGCCGACGTCATAAATATATTTTCAATTTAAAAATAAATCTTTTAATTCTGATTTTCTGATTTTTGCTATTTTCAGTATTATTTCAAACTTCAAAAGGCTATATCTTTTGCATCGTAACTCGGATTTGAGTGATTCAAATTTCTAAAAATTTGTAAAATTGAGATATATTTAATGGTGAATTTTATTTGATTTTTGGAGTTCATTTGATCTCTGTTTTGGTATTTATTTGCTTTTCTTCTTCGGTACGCGTAGACGTTGAATTGTGCGACGCTTCGGAGGAAGATCCAGCAACTCAAGAGCAAGTTCCAGAACCAGATCAGAACCTATTCCAAGGCAAGTTGTGCTTTGATCATGTTGAACCCATATTTATAAAATTGCTATATTTGTTCTACCCTATTGCATATATTTCAAGTATACAATTGTTTCAAATTTGATTGGGTTTAGCTAATATACCAGATTGATCTATACCCTACCTTGTCATTTTATGCCATGATCCATTGTAACCCTAGATTGGTTCAATATAGTTGGTTAGTAATTATAATCAACATTAGAGGGTTAGTCCGTATTAGTTGCTTAGCCTTGCCACGTCATCACATGTGTCAGAATCATTGATAATTAATCTTGATTAATGGAATATGGAACAATGTTATGAACTTGTGTGTCATGTGGGATCACACGATGAGATTGAGTTGTTGTGGCGAGTCATGTCACGCAACGATGTTAAATTGTTGATAGCACGTGGTGCTTGGTAATCAACTGGTGATAATCATTTAGATTGGGGCAAGTGACAAGGGCGAGAATGCCAAGGTGGGCCCGATGGGCGAGAGGGTATGTGGATGTCTTGCCTTGATCACACTAAGGACTTAACCTTGCAAGCCTTTGACTGAGTCAATCATGCAACCACATGTCCGGTATGGACCCGACCTAGTGAGTAATTTGCAATGTCTTAATTTTGGTACTATCTTGGTCGGTGTGAGTTCCCGAGTTATGGAGTAATTCACATGGCGCAAGAGGGGGGCTCTGGATGTGGTAACCAGTCCTACCAGTGTTGAAACCTTAGTGGGTAGTATCGGGTTAAGCCAGCGCATTGTAAAGGCTTTGTTATAATCACTCGCCTTTGTGGTGTTTGGTTGTATCACGTGGGTAAAGTGCATAACCTCTGCAGAGTGTGAAACTATTCGGATAGCCGTGCTCGCGGTATTGAGCAATGCTCGGGAATTACAGTTAAGGGTTAGCTTAATTAACTGGACAACTTGGTTGGGATGGCGGAATGCCATATGGAAGATGGAAATTGATTTAGGATTGGAAACTTGGTTTACTTGAGAAGTACTGAATTTATTTACTATTGTTATTTGTTTTACAGTCTTTACAATCTATTTATTATATTTGTTCATAAATGATGCTTATTGCAAAATAGCCATGATAGCCTATCCATTGGAATAAGCCTTACATATAGATACATAGAATTGCATTCTATGCACAACTTGTTGAGTGCTTTAAGTACTCACCCTTGCCAAACAACAACAATCAACAGTTGAAGAATCTACACCTGTGTTGGAAGAAGAAGTCCAAGAGGACGCGAGTCATTAGGGTCCGAGCCTTGTCGGTTGCATGTGGTGAACTGATGAGCTATCTACATTTTCTTCTGTCCGCTGCTTAATTATTAGCTTATATTTCCAGTCTTACCCTGCGTGGCTTAATAATGTAAGTTGGTCATAAGATCATACATTTAGCTATATCAATAAATGAACTATTATTCTATTATCGTTGAGTATGATGTGATATGTACCAATGTTAAGCTGTGTGCACTAACGTTGATCCTGGAACTAGTGCGGTAAACATAGTGGGTTCGAATCAGTGGATTCGGGTCCTTACAATCATCGTTATAATTTTTTCCGAATCAGACTCTCGGGGCGATGAATTTGCGATTGTAGCCTCGAGCCGAAAATATTCAGCGGAGCGGTGGCGCGGTATTATTTACCAGCGCCCAGGCTCGAATTTTTTACTATATTAGTATCGTCGTTATAATTTTTTCTGAATTAGGCTCTCGCGGCGATGAATTTGCGACTGTAGCCTCGAGACAGAAAAAATCAACGGAGAGGTGCTAGAATTATTTTTTCCGTGGTCCAGAAGTACTGTAATTTTTGTTCCCATGCCCGAAATTATCCAGCGGCTGGGCAGAGCTTGGTTTTTATTTTTTTTCGTGCCTGAAATTACCCACCGTCCGCTAGATAATTTCGGACGTGGGAAAAAAATTCCAGCACCTCTCCGTTGAATTTTTTTCGGTTCGAGGCTACAATAGCAAATTTATCGCCGCGAGAGCTTGATTTGGAAAAAAATATAACAACGATGCCAATACAGTAAAAAATTCGAGCCCAGGCGCTGTAAATAATACCGTCTCCCGGTTTCCTTTTCCTAGCACGTAATGTATGGTCCTTTCCTTTTGCAGGATATTTGTTTCCTTTTCCTTGATTCGAGGATGTTTGTTTCCTTTTCCTTGATGATGCTGGAGGTGAGGGGAGATCTGTTGTGGGCCACAGAGATGATTAGACACACTAAACAATGGCCATCGGATGTGGGTGAGTAAAACTGTGGAAAGATCTGAGAGGTTAATTTTGATGGAGGCAAGTTTCTAGGGTCGTTTCGCTGGGTGCACGAATGTTGGGCCATCTCTAGTGGATGCACTATTTGGGGTGGACGTAGAAAAGAATGTTTACGTGCATTATAAAGGGGTATAGATTGAGTAAATGTTAGGTGAGCCATAGTTGAGACTGACTACCTTAACAAGTTAGAGTTGTGTTATAAGATTAATGGGGTGATTGATAGAGATAATCTTGTATTAGAAAATTTTGGTTTGGAAAGTGTTACGTTGGACTTAGTAATACACGGAGTAGACTCTGACTCGGTGGTTGAAACAGCCTTTATAAGGCGCCAGGTCAACCCTGTAAACGTTGTAAGCATACACAATACAAAAGAGCTCCTGCTTAATTGGTTTTGTGCTCTGTCTTGAGATCGAAGATCACGGAGGTCACATGTTCAAGTCCTCTACGAGAATATATTTACAGTAAAGCTTTTTTTTTCCATGGACAACAAGTACGTATTTAATGAGGAATATAAAGGAATACGTGTAGAACTCTGTCTGGAGAAGTAATCGAATTTGTATCACTCGGACAATAAGAACACGAACGACAGGAGATCGCCATGGATCAACCATATGTTTAATCAAATCACCTAAGGGAGCACTCTTTAAACCAACAAGAAACACGCTTTCGAATTAACGTTAATCCGTCGACTGCATCGATCGATCGATCGATCGAGCAAGTAGTAATGGACGTCGCCGCGGGGCAGCTGAGAGACGACGAGGCGCCTGCGCCGGCTTCCTCTAGCATCTACCCCATGGACCTAGTGAGCTTCGAGTCAGAAGGCGGCGGCGGGCATGGCGAGCGCGGGGTGGTGATCGAGTACGACGGGGTGAGCCACCCAGTCGCCATGTTCCACATGATCCGCGTCGACGGCTCCCTCGTGGCCAAGAAGGGCGGCGACCTCACCGTTGTCGACAGGAGCAGCTTCCACCCTGGTCAGGTCGTCGCATCGGAGTTGGACCCCGGCGGCCAGATCGGCGTAGTCACGGGCGTCGCCACCGTGCTCGACCTGGTCCAGCTCGACGGGCCGCCGGCGGCGGTTGTGAGGGGCGTGTCGCCGGCCCGGCTGCGGCGCGTGAGGGAGCTCAGCCTGGGGGACTACGTCTTGTCCGGGCCGTGGCTCGGCCGGGTCGTCGAGGTGTCCCTCAACGTCGACGTGCTGTTCGACGACGGGGCCGTCTGCAGGGTCACCGGCGCGGAGTCCAACAAGCTGATAGTGATGAACCCGCGCAAACTTTACTGCCGCCACCAGATGAACAGCCCCTTCTACCCGGGGAAGCGCGTCACCGCCAACGACCCCTCCGCCGTCTTCAGGGCCTCCCGGTGGCTCAACGGTCACTGGCATTCCCTCCGAGTCCACGGCACCGTCAGAAAGGTCAAGATGGCCGGCGTCCTCGTCTACTGGATCGCGTCGGCGCAGCTGGGCAACGAGCAGCAGCTCGTACAGGCGTCCGCTCCTCCGCCGTACCAGAAGCCTCGTGACCTTACCTTCTTCTGCTCCGACTTCTATTGCACCTGGGGGCTAGCTGACCGCTGCTTCCTCCGAACTGCCCGCCGCCGCCGCACTGGGTTCAAGCTGCCTATGAGTGTCGCCGACACCCACACCACCGTGGACGTGCTGTGGCAGGACGGCACGCGGCGGCACGGGGTGCCATCGGCGTCCCTCATCCCCTTTGGCAACATCAACGAGCACGAGTTCTTCCCGGAGGAGATAGTCGTCGACAATGCGGCTCCCGGCGACGCTCCTCCTCCTGAATTTCACGTTGCTGCTGCCGCCGCTGTCGTTGAGGTTGCCGAGGTTACCGGTGTCGGCGACGACGACGGCTCAATCTCCGCTACCAATGACAATGATGAAACTGCTGATGCTGCCGTTCAGGACGCCGCAGATGTTAATGCCTCTACTGGATCGACGAGGAGGCGCATCGGCGTCGTCAGAAGCCTCAACGCCGAGGACAAGACGGTGCGCGTGTCGTGGCTCAAGGCGGCGTCTCGCCATGACGGGGCGAGGGAGGTGGAGTGCGAAGAGACCGTGAGCGCCTACGACCTGGTCTCGGATCCCGAGCACCAAGTTTACTACGGAGCCGTCGTTGTTCGCCTGCCGCCGTCGTCGGAAACTACCGGCAACGGTGGTGGGAGCACGGAAGTACTGACACCGGCACAGGGCAACAACAACGACGACAACATGAAGGCGGCGGCGGCGGCGGGCGATCTTTCATGGGTCGGGCGTATTGTTGACCTTCGTGACGGCCACGTCCTAGTGAAGTGGGGCGATGGAAGCACGTCAATGGTATGGCCAAACAGCTAGATGTCGTTGCACTAAATCTTTTAAAACTTTCATCATTAATACATAGAAAGACTGAATCCATAGATTTATCGTCGAAAATATGCAACTCCAAATTATTATTATATTTGATATTTTCTGGTAGCGTATAATTAGAAAATTTACCAGTAAATTTTGTATATTGAAGACCTTATCGACGTCGAGAACTACTGCTGTGCTACTCATCTCTTCTCCACTTGAGTCATCAACTTCATGCTTTTGATAGATGATGTTTCAGGTGTTTCCTCATGACATCGGCGTCATCAGACAACAACACTACATGGATCTGCAGGATGAGATGGGCTATTGGGACGACGACGACGAGGCGACAGAAGATGGTGCTCGTCATGATCATCCGGCCGCTGCCAACACGGTATCATCTATCTAACATCGACTTAATTCCACCTGCATCTGATTAGGTACTCTTGGTTATTTCTTAATTAATTGATTTAATTATATATATTGTATCTGATTCCACAGAACCCAGCGGAGGCCAGAATTATCGATAGCAATGTCCAACGCGGCGGTGATGGTTCTATGGCCGCGGCGATGGCCCGGGTGGGTGCTGCCGTCTGGTCAGTGTTCCGATTGGCACGCGAGGTGTTGGCTCGAGGTAAGAGGTATCTGGTGAACGGGCCGCCGCCGCCATCGTCAGGCTCGGAATTGCCTGCGGTAACAGGTAATGTGGAAGCGCCGGCGCCTGTCTCCGACTATCCTAACGGCGCTGCAACGGAGGCCGCCATCGCCGCTGCTGCTGTGACGAGCAGCGACGCAGGTGTTGATCATGGCGACGGCTCTGACGAGGAGGAGGGGAAGAAGGCTGCAGTCGCCGTCGGTGACGACGACGATCCGTTCCGCTTCCCGAACTTCGATATCGTGCAGTGCCCTCTGGATCACCATTACCTTGATATTGAGGAGCAGGTAATTAATTAAGTTAACCATTACCTTGATATTGAGGAGCAGGTAATTAATTAAGTTAACCCCTTCTGGAGTTAAATACTTTCATAGTAATTTGACCATAGATACCGTGTTAACTGCCACATATTTGGATCGAACAAATGAACTTAGCATGGGTAGGTTCACCTCAACAATACTTTCATAATTTCGTTCTTCTGTAAATTTTCCAAAATATACTATATACTAAAACTTTAATGGTCAGTATTGATCTTGTGAGAGCCGATGGTAGCTCGGTTGGGAAAGAGTGGGCATCGTCCCCTACCCTGCCTAGGATTCACCCGACTGCTCACTTTCGATCCCTCGTTAGTGAATGGCAGAGCTCTTAGCCTAATTTTTTTTTAAAAAGTATTGAATCATTGTTGCCTTTGGAAGGTAAAAAACATTGTCATTTTCAATTTTTTCCAAATGTACTACCATAGTAAATGGTCAACATTGCATCAAGCTGAATTTAAAAAGTAAAAAAGAAAAAAAGGCAGTCCTTATTCTTTACTAGGGGTACTGGTAGTAACGTACTCATATGTTCCATCTATTCTATTGAAGTACGTAGCTGAATCAACAAAGTTAGCTGCTTAGGCTTTTCTTGACTTTTCAAAAGCATTTTTGATTATTTTATTTTGGATATAAAAGTTAGCTAGAAGCATTTTCGTAGGAAAAAGTTGAGGATTTGCTACTATAATGATGTGTATTATTCGAGAACTTACCACTCGACATCTTATTGATAGAGAGATCTTTGCGGTGAGAAATCCTCAGATTTCCCTTTTCTTGGAGATGTAATAGCAAAATCTTACTAAAATGAATAAATATTCCTATAACTAACTAGATTCCGCAGCGTAGCATAACACAATAACCACGAGACTAAACCGTAATTGTTGTTCTTAATTTTGCAAATGAATTGCAGGGCACTATTATTGGTGGAAAGAAGTGGGTCAAGACAGTGCAAAAGGAATGGGAAATACTGAAGAACAGCTTACCAGGTATACCACTAGAATTTCTTCTTTTCCATCTAGCTACGAATGAATGAATGAATGGAAGAATTTTGCACGTGCGCATGCAGACAGCATGTACGTGCGGGCGTTCGAGGACCGCATGGACCTGCTCCGGGCGGCGATGGTGGGCGCGGCCGGGACGCCGTACCACGACGGGCTCTTCCTCTTCGACCTGCACCTGCCGCCGTCCTACCCGGCAGAGCCGCCGCAGGTGTACTATCACTCGTTCGGCTTCCGCTTGAACCCCAACCTCTACGCCTCCGGCACAGTGTGCCTCAGCCTGCTCAACACCTTCGGCGAGGGCGAGGGCGACGATGCCTGGTCGCCGGCCAGGTCGAGCCTCCTCCAGGTCGTCGTCTCCATCCAGGGCCTCGTCCTCACGGCCCAGCCCTACTACAACGAGGCAGGCTACGAGGCGCTAATCGGCATGCCGGAGGGCCACCGCAACGCGCTCCCATACGGCGAGAACGCCTACCTGCTCACGCTCCGGACCGCCCTCCAACTGCTCCGCCGCCCGCCGCGGGGGTTCGAGGGGTTCGTCAGGGACCACTTCCACCGCCGCGGGAGGTTTGTTCTCGGGGCCTGCGAGGTGTACCTGCGGGGCTGCCCCGTGGGCACGCTCACTGCCGACGGGAGAGGCGGCGGGGAGCGGCCGTGCTCGGCGGGGTTCAGGCTCGCGCTCGCCAACCTGGTGCCGAAGCTCTTGGTGGCGTTCGAGGAGATCGGCGCTGAGGGGTGCGAGCAGTTCGAGGAGCTCCGGTGCCCGCGCGTCGGCGACCTCCGGCCGCCGTCGTGCGCTCTCACGACCGGTGTTCACTAAGCTTGTGTTCAAAATTTATAAAATGAGAAATATAACATCCAAAATATTTGCGTAAGTTATTCTTCTATTTTCTGATTGTTGCAATTTCTTTTGGCATTTCCCTAATAAAAGAAAGAGAATTAAGGATATAGTAAAATGATAAAAGTAAAAATACCAAGTCAACAAAAATCTACAAAATTCTTAATAAAAATCTTATGGCTCTCTATAGCCAGATTAGATTAAGGCGGTGGAAGACCTAGATCAATTAAAATATAATTTAATCAAAGCAAATCATGTAAAGGAAAAATCAGGACAACAAGTAATAGATTTTTATAGAATTCTCAAGAAGCTATCCTGAGTTGATATTTTTACCCTGCCGAGATTAGTACATTTCCTACCTCCTGTAAAAATATCACAAATTAAATGATTCATTTTATAATTTTAAAAATTCGAAAACAGTGAAGAAATAAAGTGGAAAATAGTAATTTCAGAATTATTAAAAATTAAATATCAATAAATAAAATCTTAAATTTTACATAAGGTGAATAAAACTATTTCAAACTCTGATAAAAAGTTTTAAAAAATTTTAACCTTATTTTGGTCATAAATTAAATGAACAACAGAATTGGCAAAAAAGAAAAGGCTACACTGTCAGAATTATTTAAAATTCTACACAAAGCATAAAATTTTTAAATTTTTACTGTAATCTTTTAATTATTTTGTCAACCCATGGTAAAAGTTTCATAATTTTCCTCAGTAGTTTGGCCATCAAATTCATTGTATTTCTCCCGTGCTGTCCAGAACCTAGCCGATCTCTCTTTTCTTCGGCCGCTGCCAGGTGGGTCCGGCGTGGCAGCCAGTCAAACCCGTCGACTTTCCCTGCCAGCTGGCCCCCGCGTGTCAGCCTCCGCGCCGCGCCTTCTCCCCTCTTCTCCTCGCCACCTCTCGCGCAGAGACGACCGCGCCGTCTCGGTCCTCCTCGTGCCTGCGCCAACCGACTCCACCACCCTATATAAGCGTCGCACGTCGTCCGCAGCCAACCATTTCTCCCCCACGAGCTTTGTTCCTCCGCAATTCCGCCTCTTCTTCCCCATCGCCGGCGAAACCAGAGAAAAGGGAAAATCCCGCATTTCGCCGCTTTACTCAATTCCAGCCCGAATCATCTAAGCCGAAGCTTCCCCTCATCGCCTGGAATCCATCCATACCTTCGGTTCGAGCTCCTCTTCTCCGACAAGCCTCTGCACCGCCCAACTTCTTTCGCCGTCGCTGCGCACGGTGAGGACCCATCTCTGAGCTCTCATTTCTTTGCTCAAGTGGTAAAATAGTATCTTTAGTATGCTCTGATGCTCAATTTGGTTAAGATGAGGTTCAGGAAACCTTGGTTTTGCCAGTTCACCGCTCGACCATGGCGTCGCCGCACCTCGCACGGTGGCGCACCACCGCAGAGCACCTGCAGCCAAATCTAGACCTCCCTCGGGTGCACCTTGGCATGCTGAAGCCTTGGGTGGAACCCATTCCTTCTCCCTGGCGGTGAATCGTCGCCGGTGAGCTTCGCTCGTAGTCGCCGCCGCACCTCGCCGGTGGAGACCCCCTTCCCGATCACCTCAGGCCACCACGAGACCTCCCCTGGGTGCGCATGAGCTCGCTGATGCTCATGGTGGAACCGCCGCTCCGGCGCTAGTTCGCATCCAGCGAGCCAAGCCTTTGCCGCCCCTGCTCTGGCTCTCTGCCAAGTGGGCCCGAGTTGTCAGCCACTTGCGCTAGCGCTGTGCCTGCGTCACTGACATGTTGGCCCTGCATATCAGTCGCATGTGCGTCGCGTGTCGCTGTCTTGCGGACCCATCGATCGGCCAAGACGCGCCAAGCCATTGCTTGCTGCTCGCGATGGCGCAAGCCACTGCCACTTGGGTCCCAGCCGTCAGCGTCTCGGCTCGACGCTAGCCGAAAAGGGAAAACGCATTTTCCTCGCGAAAGCGCACTTTCGGTTTTCGGTATATTTCTGAATTTTTATTATTTTGCAAAACCCAGAATATTCAATAGCTTATATCTTGTGCATTTCAAATCCAAATTTGATGAAATAAATTTCTAAATTCATGATAAATCATGTAGATTCTGAATATGCAAAAATATTCCGAAATTGAATTTTATTTAAATTTTGAATTCAAATTTAAAAAAAATGTAGAAATATGTCATCCATGGAATTTTTGCAAATGACCACCAAATTTAGTAAAATAAATTTTGTTAGACTCCTTGTAACCTCAGAAACCTGAATATGTAAAAATACTTAGGGTTTGTTATAAATTTTTTTTAAGTTGTTAAATATATAATAAAATGATGCAAATAATCCAAATAAACTAAACCTTCTAAAGTTGCAAATAAGAACAAATAATCCTTGCTACCATTTCTGAATTGTGAAATTATTTTATTTGAATATTTCCATCTGATTTCTTTTTTGTCCTATTGAAATTTGGTATTTGCTATGTGTTGTCGAACGACGTGTAGAACCTGACGAATCTGATATAGTTGACGATCAGGAGTTTGACGTTGAGGAAAATCAACAAGGCAAGTACCCCTTTGATCATATTGATTCCAGTTTTATAAATATTTTCATTAAATGTTTTACTGCATACCTTATTTTTATTAATGTCTGTTATATTACGGGTATTGGTAGTTGTACCTGTAGCTACTTAGAACTTCCTTGATAAGTATGAAATTGTGAACCTTGATAACCCTAGACTAGCGTAGACATTATTTGGTGTCAATTTGGGTTACTCACACGTAGTATCTTGCTTAGCCATGCTCAAATGAACATGAAACTTTGACACGGTTAAAAATGTTGGATATGACATTTAATAGGTATGACCTTTCTTTATGATTGGTATTTTGGATGAAAAATGAAAATAAAACTATGATTTAGATGCGGGCAATTATTATCAATAGCCGGGAGTGCATGTCTTTGCACGTAGTATAGGGGGAGATTATTGCCCGTGTCGAGTTAAGGACCGAACTATGGGTTGTTTTCAGGCCAAGAATTATCATACAACCACAAGTGCTGGATTGGGACAGCTCTAACTTATTAAGTTATTTAAAACTGGCTTTGCACTTGGAAGGCCGGAGTAGTACGAGTTGTTTCTTAATGAATTGCTCGACGGGACGTCCACACCGAGTTGATCATGGAATAAACATCTACCAATATAACGGTGTACGCCATACTGTGGGGAGTTCCATCATTTCTATGCTCTGAGTTCTTCCACCACAAAATGGATTTATCGTCACCGTGCTGATGCAAAGTCAGGATTAAATAATGTAATAGTTATAACATGACTCTCTGCGGCATACCAAAGGAAGTGTGCTAATATCGATTGCTCAAAGAGTAGTCATGTCTTGTGGGGAAAGTTGTATACCTCTGCAGAGTGTAGAACTAATCGATTAGCCGCGCCCGCGGTAATGGGCACTTGGTACAGTCATCACATAGTTAGCAGTTTTTATTTTCATAAAATCTAGTTTCTACCGTGTGTCGGTAATTTCTACTGTGTGTTAGTAGAAATGGTTTTTTGGATATGGTCATTATACGCAGGTTCGAAATTTCACTTACTTGTACTTACATATTGTCATTTTATTTAATCTGCTTTTAAGCAAATTTTATTACAATTTACTATTCTTTATTTACCATTCAAACTGGCTTTATGCAAATTAACCATAATAGCCTTTCTATTGAAATGACCTGCATGTATTATAGGATTTGTAAAAGTCTTGCGAGTACGTAAGTACTCAACTTGTCTATATTGATGTTTTTAGGTGAAGAATCAGATTATCCCGACGACTCATACGTTGATGCAGGATTCGGGGAATTTAACGATGAATTTTTCTAAAACTTTACCTTGTCAGTTACCTGTAGAACAATGGGTTAAAAAGGCATACTATAGGAAGTTGTCTCCACTGCTGTTTTTACCTTTGGTATTATAAAAATATTATGTAATTTTGCTTCTGCTGTGTAATAAAGCTTATGTATGACTGTGATATCAATTTGTATTTGTGCGTACTAATTACTGATCATGGGACTAGTACTGTATACACATGGTACATATTATTGGTATTCATTATAAAAAATGGAGGCTTTACAACTTGTTATCATATCATATTGGGGATAGGGATTGAATGCAGTTTGAATACCGCTACACTACGCACATATTACTATTTACATTTTTTTCCTAATAGTATTAGTTTTTACATTTTGATGAGTTAATTTGCACACTCGATCATACAAAACTACATGCGTGCACGATGAGTTAGAAATAAATTGGGCCCCGTTCGGAACGAAGAATTTTACAGAAAAATTTGTATCAACAGTTTCACCAAAGAAGTCAATTTTTCTAGGGGAGTGAGCATTATATTGTTTGTACTCCAACTGTGATGTAGTAGCCGTATGTGTTTCTTCCATTTCATGGTAGATGCAATTTGCACAATACTCCTTGATCGTTAGCAACACAATTAATCAAAAACATCTTGTTAAAAAAATTTTAACCAAAAACATATGTGTCCATAGTAGTATTCCTACGAAATTAGGTTGACCGTCGGAATACGTTGGCATAAAATTTCATGGTTTGAAACATGCGGCCATTGTACTATTACAAGAATGTACATCACAATCAGTTTTTTTCATCATCATAGTCGATTTTCGTATCGATACAAAGCCGTTAGACAATGATGTGAAGACGCTATCATAGTCGGTTTTCGCCTGATTGTGATAAATTCTCATCACAATCAGTTCTAGGTCACAATCGATTGTGATGTGTACTGAAAACAGCTTATTACATACAGTACTCACCGAAAACAGCATAGATACACATAGTACTATGCATATCACATTCACAACATATATAGAACACGAACACTTTACAATACACAGATCGCATTCGTTCACAATATAGAATACAAACATACTTAACAGTCAGTACACATATCACATTCACATATATAATATTATTTACATATGGACTAGTAGGAGCCTGTCGGATCTCTAAACCTACCATTCTCCGCTATAATTTCTGTTCAGTACCACTAGTATAAGTGGTCTCGTAATTTGTTGAGATTTTGCTTTTCTTGTGGGGGATATCGATCTTCTGCAAAATAGAAATGAGTGCACTAATTTAAGTTTTAAAATTTGTATGTAAAAGGCTAAGTGTATTACTATGCATGTACATATACCTTAGTGAAAAGGTGTGCGCCGCCGACCATGATCAGCATGTGATACATAACATTGAAGCCACACAGGTCGTCACTGTCTTGTTGATGACACTGTGAACAAAGAAAATGAAATTAAGAGACAAAGAATAGATGTTAGAAAAAATTAATCTTATGCTAGGCACTTGTACCTTAAAGAGCTTCCACTCCAGCTGGTCGCTTCGTTTGTCATCGTGTCGCCCTCTTTCAGCGACGTAAGACAAGAAAGCCCTATACATATTGGAGAGATGCCACTTAGTCAAAAAAAAATCAACGTAGTTAAATAAAAAAGTGTTAGGTTACAGGAATGTACTTACTTTTGCAAAACAGGCTTGATCGCGTAGGCCATTTGTCTTTTTTTGAGCGAGTTAAAAGTGTAGACTTTGTTTCACTCAGAGCGAGCACGAGTAGAACCCAATGGTTGCTTATTGAAGGTATACATTGCAAGAAAATAAGTTCATATACGGTTTAAATGCGTACAAGTAATTGAAAGGTAAAGTACTACTTACTCCTCGTGGTACGGGAATAGAATGGTCCTTTTTCGTCTCAGCCTGCAATGCACGCTTGATGTAGTTAGCAAGAAACGCCGATTGAAGCCTAGCCATGGTCGTAGACACAAACTCGGGGTCAACGAACCCAACTAGGTGTTGACTCGTCACAGCTCGCTGCCTCATTATCTTGCAACTCGTGTTGAATGTTAAAAAACATAATACAAAATCCTATAAAAGTCATAGACTCATGTTGTATGGTGCGATACAACATCCAGGATCGTACAGTAGAAATATCGATGGCTATTAGTTGGTACAAACAAAATAGATCCTCAAAACTGACTGGGAATATCCAATACTCCTCGTGATGGAAATGTTCCCCTCTATACTTCACTACATTAAAATCGACATGACGCTCGACCTTATTCACCTTGTCAATGTACCATCCATGGAGCAAGCAAGTCTACTTGCCTAGAGCATTCAATTCGTTGCTAGACAAAAGGGCTTTCCATATACGTACCTCTTAAAATCTTGAAGGAACTCTATAGCCTCTGCCAACTTTCCTTTCTGGATTGAAAGATTCTGTGAGATCAGGACAAGGGGCCTTCCATGTATTTGAGGAGGCGTTGTGACCTTTGTCAACTTTGCCTT
The DNA here is from genome assembly GCA_036346275.1 of Otatea glauca. Lineage (NCBI taxonomy): Eukaryota > Viridiplantae > Streptophyta > Magnoliopsida > Poales > Poaceae > Otatea > Otatea glauca. The sequence goes on from CM070719.1 coordinate 5,473,106, forward strand.
CTTGACTGAAGGAGTCTCCGAGGCCTCCTGTGGTTCTTTGGCTGTCGTGCTAGTCCTTTTTGCGCACCAGCTCTATACTCTGCATAGGTCTTGTCATGGTGGTGGAAGCAGAAGCAAGCGCAGGTACAATAGGAACCTACGAAGCACATGCATATGTAACATGTTGTAGTATTAGAATAATCGAGAAGATGGGGGGATTTTTATCTTGAGTAGTACGACACTTGTCATGGATCACTTGATGAACGACATCTGTGCTTGTCCGAGTGTGGTGATATCTTAGTTCAGAGGGAACTTCGGCACATGAGATAGGAAGTCTTTGTGGACATAGTCGATCTGCACCGTCATGTAGCCCTTCCCCAAAGGGTTACCACGCACCGTGTTAGTTTCCTTGTATGGAAATACAACCCCGTGTCCAACCTCAACGGGAAATCCGTCTTCTATCATGATGAGCTGGCACTTGGCAGGTGCTTGCAAGAAGTGTGCAACTTGATCAAAAACATTGTAGGAGTTACTCTTGTACCTTTAATTCAAAAAAAATATTACCTTCAGCTAGGGACCGAACTGATCATTTTTGGAACCGTAGCTGCTAGGGTGGGGCACAAGCCTTTCTACAAGAGGCAAGACCATCTGACTCTGACTCTAGGAGATCATCGTCATCATCTCAGCAGTCAAGCGCTCCTCACGTGCCATCATCTCCTCCCTCATTTCCTCATTGATCTCCTCCCTCAGTGTGTCCTTGAGGCGATCTGCACGTGCCTCCTATGATCTTGATCTAACACTGGCAGTGTCCTCTTGGAAGAAGGATATCTTCGTATGCCTCGCACCTGCGGCAAGCACCCAGCCCTTATGGTCGGGCTTCCTGATCACCGAAGACATGATGTCCTTCGAGCCTTGGCTCTGAAAGGTCCCCTGCTCTTTTTGCTGGCTTACCTCCTTCTACAAGAAGTGAGTATAAATTAGTTCTAAAATACAACAGGAAGGGTCAACTGCAATGTACTAAGTTAGATGTTTTACGATAGCAGAGACGATTTGCACGGTCGTACGTTTTGGAACTAAAAGCTGCCCGTCGGAGGTTTTCTTCGTCCTCGCTAATACCCAGTCGCATGCCCGCTCCTCATATATATGGGAGTAAGGCATCGCCGTCCCAGAGCAGGCACACTCCTTGGCTAGTCGCGCTCACTCTATCTTCTTCCCTACATAGGCGGAGGAATCGAGGTGGTGCGCGTGTGTGTTCTGTCTCTAGATAGCGATGTTCTTCTCTTTCAGCTCCTTTGCCTAGAGCGTACTCTTCATCCTTGTGAACTCCTCCTAAACATCGGAAGTCATAAACGGATACCTCTCGAAGGGAGTATGAACTTTTAACACATACTCACTGTACATGATAACTCTGAATTGCCTCAAATATATATCCATTCTCTTCAAGGCGTACCGCCTTGCATTGCTTTCATCTTCCCCTGGTATAATCCATTTCTGTACCAAGAATGACCTCAATAAACCAGTCATGGTATAAAAGACGTTTTCCTTTTCCTTCCTTGAAATCATAGCTAGGTACCAAATGATGAAAATGTAACTTATGAAGTAGAACATAACAATGCCAGACTCTCTGTGTGAACGTGAGAGGGTCAAAGTAGCTAGCAAGTAAACCTGGAAGTATTTATCCACGCATGCTAGCTCATGTAATTCCAAAAATACAGGCACTAATGCAAACATACAGGCACTCAAAAATACAGGCACCAATGTAATTCCAGTAGATTTCTCTGCACTATCTAGAGCCACCGCCAGAAGCAACATCAAGATACTTGCTGTCGCAGATAAGGAGAAGGACAAGAGCCAAAAGTCTAAGAAAACTCACGGGAATCTCACGAAAAATATTGTCTACAGAGAAGTGCTCACATTATATACAAGGTTTTGATCAAAATGTTATCCAAGTCGTGTTGCAATATAACTGTTTATTTTCAGATCTTTCTGGACATATACCAAGAATATCATTTCTAAATGTGTTCTAATACCATGAATACCTAAATTCATATCGGAGGAGAAACCATAAAAACTTGTGTAATCGGGAGAAATAGATGTTTGATCTTGTAGCACAATTTTCTTTTATTGTTTGACCTTTATGTTTTGTTACCAATTTTATTTTTCGTAGCAACGCATGGGCATTGAACTAGTCATCCCTAAGTAGGAGTTCATTGCGGTTGATGATCCTCTTTTGGAGTGATTATTGGACAAAGCATCTATGTTCATACCACTGTTTTGAACTATACTATTTGCATCTTGACTTTTAGTGTAAAAGGTGTAGCCATTAATATCGTACCCCTGCTATGTCTGTACATAAATCTTGGTCCGTCAGCCAACCATTTGATATCCTCACTGACGGAGACCTTCACCTTTTCTTTGAACCATATGAGGAATCGATCGTTGTGTTCTCACGTGATGAAAAGCTCATCCATATATGGATTCTCTTCCCGTAATATCAACTTGTGCTGCTGGATGTATGGATACACTTCTACGTTGTGTTGCAAGACTGTCAAATGCGCTTTATAATATATATCCCTCTTTACCAAGTTAGATCTTGAATATAATGCAATTAGAATCAATTATTAACCTTAGATCACCTTAGAATCTTCAATTCTCTCTTTACCTAACTAGCTACATCTTAAGTATAATGCAATTAGAACCAATTACTACTTTAGATCACAAAGAACAAATAGATCTACACCAAGCTAGATCTAAACCATCTTAAATTCCGTCTTTACCAAGCTAGATCTTGAATATAATGCAAATTAGAACCAATTACTAACCTTAGATCACCTAGAACAAAAGGATCTACAATCACACTTCCAAATCCAGTCTCTTTTCACTAGATCGCCTCTCAATCGCAGCTACCTCAAAAATAGCTCGGGAAACCCTAAAAACACTAAGGAGGTCGGGGCTCTCCATACTTATTTCTAGGAAAATTCATCACAAACGGTTTTTGGCTAAAACGTCTGTGATAAGGCCCAGATCACGTACGGTTTTAGCTAAAAATTGCTTACCACAAACATTTTTTGGGTATAACCATTAGTGATGAGGTCCACATCGCTGACAGTTTATCCAAAAACCCGTCTGTGATGACAATGGAACTCACTACTGACTGTTATTGCACAAAACCGTCAGTGATGAGGGGTCTAATATAAGTTCTTTCGTAGTAGTGCCACCACCATCCAAAGACATAGAAGGCCCTACAAGTGGAACCTAAAAATAACGAGAGGGTGAGACTGTTTCTCCCTCTGTGTAAGTTTATAAGACATATTTTTGAATGATCTTGTCCATAAATGTAGGGTGTATTTTGCATTTCAACGTAAAATTAGTATGATGTTTTCTCAATACCCCTAATAAATAGATTTTTTAAATAATACATTTTTTTATTCAAATTGCAAAAATATACCTTGATCTGAAAAAATTGCAAAAATATACCTCTGTCGCCTTTTGAAACGACGAGAGGGAAATATTTCCATATCGTCGGGCGATAGAGACTCTTGTCGCCATTTGAACTGACGACAAACAGCCACGTCGGTGCCACGTACATGAAAAAACGGTTTAGGCTCCCTGTCGCCAAACCATAGGGTGACAGGACAAAAATCGACCGATGTTACTGTGCGTCCGCGAACTCTCTCATTTGTTCGCATTCCTGCCGCCAAATGAAAAGGTGACTTATTCTAGTCGCCTAATGGTGGGGCGACAGAGACCTCTCGCCCTTTAATTTGGCGACAGAGAGGCCACATCAACGCAGACTCAGCTTTTTCTGCGTTTTGCACTTTTATCGCCAAACCATATGGCGACAGATGTATATTTTTGCAATTTTTTCAGATCGAGGTATATTTTTGCAATTTGAATAAATAAATTATTATTTAAAAAAAATTGTAATAAATATCCATCTTTACTTTATATTCTATACATACATGTGTTGAATATAATACTTAATCATAATAATTAAAGATAATCTAGTCATTTTCAATATCTTCTTAATATATATGACAAAAATACGCATTATAAACATGAACGAAAGGAGTACTAATTTGTGGTACCCATATTCATCAAATCTTACAGACAAGGCCCACATCATTACACGTGTTTGATCCCCATATCTCCTTTACTCTCGCAGTCATCTCACCTTTCACCACCACGATCCAAGTGCTAATTTAGGATCTACTGAATACATTTCACAGTATTAAGAACATGTTTGGGGTTTATTTTCGACTAGGATCTATGTGGATGGGCTGGGATTTTAGGCTAAAATTCTAACCTATCCACATAGATCTTGGTTGAGAATGAGCTTTCCAAACAAGGTCTAATAGAAGATTTGATGTAAGAAGGGTGCCCGATTTTTCGATGAGGTAGATAAATATCAATTTGGTGGAATTGACACTCACAATCCGACTACAACCACACGACAACGTTTGCACCTTAGCAATCGCTGAACCAACTCCAAATGGTTATTGACTTTGCCGAAGGCGCGGTCAACCTGAACACGAAGTTTAATCCCTGCGAGCAATCGAAGAACTAGCAAGAATAAGATGAAAAGCAACCTGAATAACAAAGGTGGGATTCCGATTAAGTTGTCTTTACAGGTGGTCAACCAACACAACTGAAGAACAGAAGTTTTCACAAGGGCTAAACCTAAACCGAATGAAATTTGAGTACTTTGGAGGCCGGCCTTGGTATAAAAAGAAGTGGGGGGGGGGGGGAGAGGGCTGTTTGGCCAAGCCTTGATTTGTGGTCGAAAATCAGACCTTCCCTCCTATTCCTTTCCATCTTTAGCTAGGCCTTCTTTGTATTATTCTTATTTCTAATTAAAGGACTCTATTACATGGCAAGGGCCACTCTATAGGTGACGCAGCACCCCCTCCTTGCTGTCGAAATCCCATGGAGAAATGCTGAAAACATCACTAAGTCTTGGCTGCCATCTTCTTGTATTCTATTAAGCATTACGGCTATCTCTTCTTTTCAATCATGGAGACTTCAAGGTCTTGTGGTCAACTGGAGAACTCCTTCTCCTGTTGCAATCATCATCGTGTCCATTCACCATCATCGATCTTGGACCTTCATCCCTTAAAAGAATAAAACAATCTGTTTCAGGAAACATCATATAGTTCTTGAAGTAATTAGATGTACTAAGAAACGAAAGTACCTGATAATTCAGTTTACGTGCACAAGCTCGAGTGATCGGTCCTTGTATAGGAGCAGGTGCTGTGAGCGTACCTGAAGAACTGATGTCCTCATCAAGATTTGCACGCCTGTTTTATTTTGTGCTAACTTTGGCCCAGCTTGGAAAGCAAAAAATATTTCTGATGAAAATAAAGTTCTCATGAAATTCTTTTGTTCTAATCATGCTCAAACGCAATAATATCATAGGAAATAGTTCAATTTTTTTTTCACAAATCAGGGAAAAAATCACACACATGTTCTAAATGGGCCTTTATGGTCTTTACATTTTGAAGTGGATCGAATACCTAAGGATGAGGTGAATTATGATTCTTTTTGGCAACAAAGGATGGGTTAAAAGTTTAAACTTTACTAGTCCAACCTAAATTCCTAGGGTATCTAGTGGAGTTTTACAACATAGTGCCAACCTTACACAATCCTAGTGATCTAAAATACAACAAAGTAAATGCGAAAACGTAATAGGGATATAGAAATAAATATCTAGATCAAGAAACAAACTAATATATAGATAATCAAAATTGAAAAGAACTGTCTTAACAAACATAACCTATGTTTTCCGATTCCTCGGAGATTTGACGATCTCCCTTACTCCTTGTTGGAGCGCTCTCGCAAAAGAATATATAGTATAGCTCGTACTTGAAACCCCACAAGGAATCAAACCATCTACTTATGATAATCATTCTCCACTCTGGATAGGTGGACTCTGAACCTTCATAAGTCTTCTGGTGCCTTCTACAAATGTCTCTAAGCTATCTAGGTGTCACCGACCTTCAAGAATAATAAGCTTAAAACGTTCACTTGAACCCAACAAGGTCTAGCAACTGGGAGTGATTTACAAACTAGGTTTATCTATACTCTCTCATTCTCTTAAGGATCTTCAAAATATGCTCCAAAGTTCCCTCAAGGTCCTCAGTAGGATGAATACTGAGATAGAGTTGTAAATCTTATCAATTGAACCCCATATGGTCTACATATAGCTCCTCTCCTTATAAACTAGTCGCTAGACATAGATATTTCAAATTATCTAACTTGCACGCTTTCGAATAGTAGAAAATATAGCCGTTATGCACACTTGGATCGTCTGGGTCTAGTCAGACTATCCGACCCACTCGGATCATCTGAGCTAGTGCAAATCCTCAAGAACACCTTCTCTATTAAATTGATTCGCTGGTAGTCCGATCGACTCGGATCATTTGACTCACATATAGATCAACTTAGACACATCTATGTAGAATTGACCTCATCCATGTTTCGGGTCACTCGGATCATCTGGCTTCCATTGAAACTTCAACACGTGTTTTTTGTGAAATTGATCCGACCGATACTCCGGATCACACGGATCATCCGACTCCCGTTTAAAAATTTCAGAAAATGCTCTATGTTGAATTGATCCGACTAAAGATCTGACCAAGTCGGAATATACTACTTAAACTAATTTTTTTGGACCATGTTTAGAATTTCATGCACATGCCAGATTTGGCATCATCACTTGGTTTCTTGGTTTACCCTGACTAAATATTAGCTAGAGAGATCTAGTGTGCATCACAACTAGCTACCTACCCTCACCAAGATCAAGCTAATAATCTTGAACCCCTATTTATAGTACAACAAACAAAAACAGAATCTATCACTAAAACGATCCAAACTTGACTCCGTGGATCATTTTTAGTTACAAGATCTTTAATCCTCATGCTGAATTATACCTTATGGGGATGTATGAATACTAAGAACTTCTAATATGCCAATGTTAAGCATTAATTCATCTTAAAATCTTGACAAACAAACGACATTAACACCGAACACTTAAACAACTTAATTTACATAGATGCTTACACGTTTTCTTGTATTAATTTACGAACTATTCAGAAACTTCGTTATATTTTCATAACAGCTATTCCTTGCATGTCTATATTGCAATTAATGGACGCTGACAGTGATTACTATACTTTTGCTAACTATGGACTTTGACATGTCCGGTTGTGGTTTCTGAGAACTGTTTTGGTTGCGGTCAATATGCAATTCATATCAGATTCCACTATTGTGATGTGATAATATGCGAATTTTTTTTAAATAATACTATTTTTATTCTATTTTACAAAAATAATATGCCGATTTTTTTTTTTACAAAACTACCCACTTGTCGCCATTTCAAACGGCGATAAAGAGTCTGTCGCCATTTCAAAAGGCGACAGACAGCCTGTCGCCGTTTCAGATAGGGACAGGCTCTCTGTCGCTGTTTCAAATGGCGACAAAGAGCAACCGTCACCTCTGTCGCCAATTTAAATAGCGACAGTCTGTCTGTCGCCATTTGAAACGGTGATAGACTCTCTGTCGCCGTTTGAACTGGCGACAGAAAACGCCTATATAAAGCCGCGCGCGGCCTGCGCCCCACTCGAGCCATCCACCGAGCGCACAGGAAAAAAAGCAGAGAGGAGGAGAGAAGGAGAAGGAGAAGGAGAAGGAGAAGAAGGAGGAGGAGGAGGAGGAGGAGAAAGGGAGAGGGAGAGAAGGAGATCTGCATTTCGTCAGGTACTAATTTTTTTTTGTAAGTATTTAAATGTTAAATATGTAATGTAGGAATCAGATTAAATAGAGTAATAATAGTTATTTAGCTAGATGACTTAGTTAGGAATGAGTACCTGATGCATGTAAGGATAGATGTTTAGTTAGATGAATTAGTTAGGAATTTATAGTTATGTCGGTATGGACAGATGTTTAGTTATATGACTTAGTTAGTAATTAATAATTCGTTCGGTACGGAATAAAATGTCGTAGAGGACTTGTAGGTTCTCTGATCGTAATAATAGTTATTTGATTAGAATTTGTGGATAAATTTTCGATGTAGGGATGACCTAGAGGTAGGGATTAAAATTTCGATTGTAATAATAGTTTTTTGATTAGAGATTCTGGATAAATTTTAAATGAATGGAAAATGTAGAATCCAAATTCGGTTATTTGTGTACTGAGAAATCGGAGATGTCATGTAGAGCTGGCTGGCTAAAATTGTCAGGACCGAAAAATAACTCAATCTGTAGAGGTTCCTGACACATTAGTTTAGTCATGTTCTCATAGAAATTTGAAATGATTACGGAATCTGAAGAATTTGTAAGAATTGAAATATTGCAACTCTACTGATTAAACGCTGGCCGACAAGTATGGACCGAAAGAAAAATGAATTAAACTACGTTCTTAGAATTCAAATTTGTGATCATTATTAGTCGTACAATGTAGCGTTAAATTGTGCAAATGTTAAGAGTTCAATGAATTTGCATGACAGATATGGATGATAGAGTGAAATTTAAAATATATTATGGAGAAGGAGTTCCACAAATGGGTGTTGAAGGGGTAGATCTAAGTCATTTCGCAAGTGTAGAGGCTAGCCTGTTATGCGCAGGGGAGCGTTCATAGGCTACGGTTATGAGATGGTTGTACCACATGTTCTCTTTGGACCGTGAATTGCATGATCTGAAGTTACACGGAGTAGTTTGCCCGAGAATATATTGCACGTACTGGGAGTTAATGGAAATAAAGAGGGCCAAAATCTTGGAGTTCGTACGTAAGAATTGCAATTGAGAAAGGATGGCCATTAGTGTTATTGGCACAAGCATTTGAGAAAGTCAATACCGGGCATGCGACACAGCAAGAGGTTGTTCATGAAGAACAAGAGGAAGTTGGGGAGAGCAGTAGAAGTAGACAAGGCTTAGTAGAGCAGGATGTAGGTTCGGGTCAGTACGAAGTGCAAGGTGAGAGAGCTGATGTTGCAATGGGAGAGGTTCAAGAAGCAATGGGTATGGCAGACGAGGGCGAAAACATTGAATCAGTGGTCGAAGCGATGGACACAGAGAATGAGGACTATGAGGCTTTAAGTAATGATGAAGCCGCTGAAGATCTATTCCCTGCAGAGTGGGATGAGTATGCGTTCGACAGGCTGGTGGTGAACGATGACGAACAGTTCCCTTCGCAGTATGATCAGAATGAGGTGAGACAAGGTGCAATTTACAAGAATAAGAGTGAGGTTCAAGAAGCAGTAATAGCATGGGCAGTGTCGTTGCGCAGAACCTTCAAGGTTGTAAAGTCCGATCAGCGGGTGTATGATGTCAGATGCCAGACGGAGGGTTGCCCGTGGCGTGTCCATGCGTACCAGCCTAAATGGGACACCATTTGGAAGTGTTCTATAGTCGTTCCACATACATGTGTACTAACAGAGTCTGCGCAGTCACATTGGAACATATCATCAGGCTTTATTGCCAATACAATGTACGGAGAGATTGTAGGCAACCTAGATTTAGAGCCACGGGCCATCGTACTCGCAATACAACAGAGGTTCCAGTATACAATAAGCACGCGCACCTGCGTTCGAGTTGTGCGTGTGGTGGAGTCACCTCCCAGGCACGATCCGACCACTTCCGACACGTACCCCACCCAGCCAGACTCTGCTTTCCACCGCGCGGTTCGTACTCCTTCCATTTGTCATTCAATGTAACGTCTTGAAAATTATGCCAACTAACTAGCCTATTTTCGTTTTCGCAGAGCGTCCTTGCCAGGGAGGCACACGAGGCGACGTCGGCGTTGATACAGGCGGTCGGTGCCACCCATATGATAGGGGTCACAGCGGACGGCCTTCGAGGGGCGCTGCGCCATATTCAGGACTTGACTCACCGTGTTGTACACCTGACATCGTGTAGGCGGCCCAGGGCGGACGACGTGGTACAGATCCCCCCTCGTTCATCTGCTGTATGAGGTCGACACAGGCAGACCCCGACCGCCCCTCGTCGGACACTGCTTGGGGCTCCGGTGATCACCGGACCGAGTGCATCCCGATGACCGCAGGTACATCAGGTGGTCTCTTTTTTCATATATTTTGTTGTTCACATAACGTGTCGTTCTAACTTAAAAAGTTTGTCAACAGCGACCGATCCTGCCCCTGACCAGAGTGCGAGCACCTCGGGGGACTACAGTACTTTCCAGGACGAGGACTCGACTTTCTAGTGGATCCTTATCAGCAGTTCGCGGGTGTGGTACTTGATTTGTCGCAGCTCGCATCGGCCCCAGGCCCATCTCAGCCGGCACAGGACGCCTTCGCTACTTCGCTAGCCCCGGTCCGGCCTCCTAGGAGTACTCGTGGACAGGCCCCTGACCAGCTCACATATCCGTTTGGACATGTGCAGCGTCGTAGGAGGCCTGGGACCACACGAGGTGTTGCACCGCGCAGGGGCCCTAGCTAGTTTATTTCTTTTACACATGATGTACCGTGAACAATATCATCTTTTACGTACTTAGCTCATGTAATATCACATATGTTAGTTTTATTTATGAAGTTTTGTGCTATATATAATCTTTTACTTCCGTGGCACTATTTGTAAATACGCTACCAGTACCTTTGTCACGTCGATGAGACAGCACAAACGTAGCTACTTTGTCAGTGCGATGCGACAACACGCTGCTGGCAGCTTTCCCAGCTAGCTTTTTTCTTTCATGATGAGTGACACGTCGTGCAGTTGTTCATAGACCCAGCTAGCTTTTTTCTTTCATGCTATCAACCTTTTCAGGCCGATTTGACCACACGCTGACAGATCTCTACTGTTTCGCACACAGGCTTTGTCACACATGCAGGCACAGTTCAAAGTGACCACTCACTGCCTACTTTTGTTCGTGCTCACAGGTCGTGTGGCTTTTCTCAGATGGTGACAAGTAGTGCAGCCTCCCACAGAAGGTGACAGGTGGTACAGCTTTGATGATGGGTGACACGTCGTGCAAATTGTTCATAGAGGATGCCTGGGCGTCCAACCGGACAAGTCTTTGTAGTCGTGCGGAGTAACCCCTCACCACCACTATAAAATCGGCCTAGGGGTACACATCCAACATCGTCAAACAAGCAATACACGCCAGCTGAATCTACACAAATTAGAGCACGATGTCGTTCTACCGTCGCCTCTTCAGCAAGCAGAAGTCATCCCGCCCCGAATACCCGGATACCAGTAGCGTGGACGCCCTAGTTCTGCCGGAGTTGCCCAGACCCAAATGCGACTGTAACCTTCCGGCGAAGATGATGCAATCTACCCACGGAGAGACGACCGCCCGCGCTCACTACTGTTGTGCCCGCCCCTACCGGGTAAAACCTACTTGTATCCATAAAATACAGGCTAACAGTACCATTTCATGCATCGTTCTTTCTTTTCTCAGCACAAGGACCGGTGTTGCTTCTTCCAATGGATCGACGGACCGGAACGGCGTGACTTCGAATTTATGTACAACTGCCATGACGCCTACCCCGCTTCGCCCGAGAACTTCACCCGGTGGGAGAGGCCACCAGGATATGTCCCCGCTCTAGATTGACCAGAGCTGAGGGCCGGTGGGCAAGGGGCCAACCAACGGGTGAGTTTCATGTGACATACTCATGTTTCACTCATAAAGTAGTAATTCTAAACCAGTTCATCGCATATAGGAGTTCAAAAAGAAAATTGCAAAATTGCTGGAGTCAAAGGAGAAACCTCCTCAAGGCACACCCGAAATGCCCGACTTTTGTGAACACGGCCTTCAGGCAGTGGTAGATACCTGCCACGATGAACTAGCGGACCGAAGATTCTACCGGTGCCCCTTGGCCGAGGATGAATGGTGCGGCTACTTCAATTGGGTGGACCCGGAGATATACCACCCACATCTCAAACTTCCTGTATGGGATAACTGGGGGGAGCAACCCTCTTCGTGGTGCTACTACCGCCCAGAAAAGCTAGACCCCGAGTACGCCTACGGTGTTATTCAACGGCCAAAGCGGGCATATTGCATTGACTGCAGGGAACGCTTCCGGTTGTACAACGATAAGCCAAACATACACCTCCTGCACCATACAGTGGAGTGCGAGCCGAAACAGAGCAAACGTCTCGGCAAGTGTCCGCTAACGGCCAACACACCAGAGGTGCAAGAGGGTACCTCCTCTCGAAGAGGAAGGGACAAGGGGAAGCAGCCGACCGAGGTCCGCACCACGCAACAAATCCTTGACGGGTTACGCAGACCATCCGGGAACCCGGGTGGTATTAACATAGGGGACGCCGGGAATCGGGATGACCAAAAAATTCTGTCTTACACACCCGAGACGTACGGCATAGGCCACCCATTCGGCGACACCTGGGAGCACTGCGGATCCCCATGGAGTTCTTTCATAGTGGGGATTGAGCGGTGTCCGAGGACAAATCTCCAAATTTACACGGGTTAGGTAATATGCAGAAAATGTGGGACATCATTCTGGCTGTACCCAGATAGGCGGAACGATCATCTGTTCCACCATGACAACCAGTGCTTTCGTTAGTTAGTTAGTTAGTTCGGCAAGCAATTTCGTCACTGTTGTAATGCCCTTGCAATATAATCTATCTATTGCTTATTTTATCATCTGAACTTTCGATGTATGTGCCCTTATATATATGTTCAACAAATAATTTAAGTGCTTCGTGGGAACTATTTATAACATGCGTTGTTGTCGACTATAATACTTAGGGTTGTTGCACTAGTGGAAATTAGATGCAAAGCAAGGTGTAAATTGAATATTTTCCCAGAATATGGTAGTGCACATATCAAAGAGCAAATCTGGTCTACTCTTCCTAAAAATTGCATTTAAACAATAAATTTTACGGGCTGCCGAAAAGGCTAAAAAATCACTCTCCCTGATCTCTGATTCGCACTCTCTTTGATCTCCCTCTCCCTTTTATTCAACAGTACACCGAAGGAGAATGACGAACAAAGATTTACTCACAATTACCACATTAATTTTGTAAAACATCGCAACAACTAATACTGACTTTTTATTAACTGCAGCTCATAATTTACATACATTTTTCCATTGATATCAAATATATTTTTTGCAATTCGAATAAAAAAATGGGAAAAACCTCTCTGTCGCCGTTTCAAACGGCGACAGAGAGTCTATCCCTATCTGAAACGGCTGTCGCCGTTTGAAATGGCGACAGAGGGTAGTTTTGTAAAAAAAAAATCGGCATATTATTTTTGTAAAATAGAATAAAAATAGTATTATTTTAAAAAAATTTGATAATATGCCATCTACAGTACATGTAAACATCAACCAAATCCAAGCCGTATGGTGCGATAGATAAAAGGATTTGTTGATCAGGATATTTTCTTTATTTAGATTAACGTGGGAATTTCTACATTGTTTTTTTATTAAAATTTCTAGTTTTCCTCATTTAGGATTTTTTTTTAAAGACAGCTAGGCTGTGAATTATATTAGATAGGAGAAGAGATTACAGGGAAATGGTGCAGGGTTCTGCACCCGGGTTAAAATACAAGAGGGAGCACAACAAAAACATTAGGGCGGCCGTCTGTTGTGTCAAGCATGTTTTTGCAGAAGATTTTTTAGTTGAACAGCTCCAGCGATGATCCAGACCCTTGCCTCGTCTTTGAGGGACTGCAAGATATCTTCGTTGCCGTTGTATTCGTTCCGAAACACTCTGTTATTTCTCTCTCTTCATCATTGCTATATTCCTCGTTTAGGATTAATATAGGTGTTCTTGAGGATCCTTACATTAGTATAGACTATAGACATAGGTAGATAGACCGGTTCCGTTTTCTGTGCACTGAAACCATTCTTAGCTGATTGGGCGTCTCAGTGAGTCAGATTTTTTCCCCTTAAAATCGTTTATTTATTTCTCAAAATCAGTCCGGAGTTTCAGACACAGACTAGCGCCAAAAATTTATATCCTAGCGGTGTGTCACTGTACATATCTCTCTGGCTGATGAGAAGAGTAGTCATACCAAACACAAGTTGGATGAGCTACATAGTTTTGGCTCAAGAGCCGATAATGGGGAGAAAAAAAGAAAAAAAAAATGGAACTAATTAATCCCTATTCTCCCGGTATGAATTCCGCTAGTTTCTTTGCTCCCGCCGGGCACCACGCCCTGGCCGCCTCCTTGAATTTGGTGATCAACATTGTCGGGGACTTGGGGTAGTCGCTTTGTGCTGGAATATTCGGGCGTTCTATTTGTTAAGGAACCTCGCTATCAAATAGTCCGGGGTTCCCGAACAGATCTGAATTGGAGAACAGAAAGAGAGAGACACGTGTTTAGGGAGAGCAACAGCGGAAATTCTTTATTGCTAATGAATTCTTGTACATAGGGGGGACCCCTCCTCCTTTTATAGCGCTCATCCAGGGTTTTGGCTAAGGGACCACATGGGCCTTCCAATGGGCTATTAGGGTTTCTTAACACTCCCCCTTGGGCTCTTTGCCGCGAGATGCATATGCCTCATTAAAACTCCAGAAAAACCCAGTGGGAAAAATACTTGGAGAAAGAGTACATAGCATACGCTTTACAATGTTGCACAATTTCCTCGTTAAAACCTTATGCAAGAAAACTTCATGAAAAACTTGCTAAGGAAAAAGAGTACAATTCTCCCAACTTCAATTGCTAATCTTCGAGATTCATGTTGGGTATTCATAATTCATCTTCGAGATTCATGTGGGAGTATGTGACATATCTCCCCCTGAAATCTGCACTTCTCTAAATCTCATCATCCCAATTCCTTTCACGCACCTTTCAAAGGTAGATGCTTGGAGTGATTTAGTGAACAAATCTGCAAGATTTTCACATGACTTAGTATGCAATATCTTGATCTCGTTCATCTTATGCAATTCATGAGCATAGAAGAACTTGGGGTTGATATGCTTCGTGAGATTGCTCTTCACATAACCCATTTGTGCTTGGGCAACACAAGCTGCATTATCTTCATAAATTATCGTGGGAGTTTGCTCAATGTTCAAACCACATGACTTACGGATGTGGTGAACCATTCTTGAGCCATGCACATTCTCGGGATGCTTCATACAAGCGATGATTTCCGAGTGGTTTGTCGACGTTGAGACAAGAGTGCGCTTAGACGACTTCCAGAAATTCTTTGTTCCTCCACATAGGAAAACATAGCCGTTTGGGACTTGCGGATGCGGTCCGATAAATACCAACATCGGCATAGCCAACCAAATTCAATTCATTATTTCTTCTAAAGAAACAGGCGAGGTCCTTGCTTCCTTGGAGGTAGCGGAAGATGTCCTTGATCCCTTTCCAATGCCTTTTGGTTGGTTACGCCGATGCATCGAGCTAGCAAATTCACGGCGAACGCAATATCCAGGCCTAGTGCTATTCGCAAGGTACATGGCGCTCCAATTGCACTCGGATATGGGAATTCTGCTCCCGGGACTTCCTCCCCTCTTCTCTAGGTGCAGTATGGGTCTAGGTGCGCTTGGAGTGACCTTCCACCATTGGAGTCTTTGCAGGATATGCCTTTTCAAAACCAAACCTTTCCAACACTTTACGTGTGTAGGTTGATTGATGTACCAAGATTCCTCCTTGGACATGTTCAAGCCGCAAGCCTAAACAAAACTTGGTTTTACCCAAATCTTTCATTTCAAACTCGGACTTTAAGTATGAGCATACCTCTTCAATTTCTTCATCCGTCCCTATGATGTTCAAGTCATCTACATAGACGGAGATTATCTGAGAATCCATTCGGGATCATTGTATAAACACACATGGACAATCTTATTGTTTGTGTAGCCTTTCTTGCAGAGAAAGTCACTCAGCGATTGTACCACATTCTTCTGATCGCTTGATCCATACGGTGATTTCTCCAATTTCACTTTATGCATGAGTTTCTATTTGCTCCGTCTTGGTTCGGGATAGGAATTCCTTAGGTATTTTCATGTATATCTCCGAATCCAAGTTTCCATACAAATAGGCTGTGACAACATCCATTAGCTTCATTCTCAACTTCAAGTTGACTGCCATTGAGATCAAATATCTAAAGGTAATTCCTCCCATGACCGGAGAATAGGTTTCTTCATAATCAACTCCGGACGTTGAGTGAAACCTTGAGCTACAAGCCTTGTTTTGTACCTTACAACCGTTATTTTCATTTCTCTCCGAACAAAGACCCATTTGTGACCTACGGGTTTATATGGGGAGGTGTGCGGCATCGGCCCAAACACCTCTCTCTTGTTCGGAGAGACTAACTCTGCAGATGATTGCCTTTTTCCATTCTTCCCAATCTAGCCTTTTCTTGCACTCTGCGAGAGATGCGAGCTCGGGATCATGATCAATGATTGAGGCAATCTTCTTTGCAAAGTATGCATCAACGTTGGTCGTTGCTCTATTCAGGATTCTCCTGTTATTACAAAGTTTATGGCCATTTCTTCATGGGGTGCTTCATGCACTTCTACTTGCTCTTATTTGCTTTTCCCTATCGCAGAGCAAGTTCCTTTAGCTTTTCATCGCCTATGTGTGCGCACACATTATTTCCTGGCTTCCTTGATGGAAGATTCAAGTCCTGGAATTGCCTTTCTGTTGGTTTCTTTCGGTGCAGTCTCAACTGGCTCCCCTTCTTTCCTTAGGGCATTTTCGTGATTGGTTGTGGTAAGTCCTCTGCTTGATTTTCTCAGGCGTCTCCGGTACTTTGGGTTTGAGGAGCCGATTTCTGCCCTTTTCTTTGAGGCCTCTGAGCAGTGAGGATACCTTCTATTTTCTTTGGTATTCCACCCTCTCGGTGCATTTCTTGCGGGTACATGCGACTTAACCACGCCCTTGGATCACAAAATGATCAGCGGTTCATTAGCTAAATTACGCAAATCAATTGTCTTCGGACTTCTTGATTTGCTTCATTAGTCTGGGGTCATGTGCGGGATCGGTGGAATGCCATATGATTTCCGGCATTTTTCATCCAAAGGTTGATTTCTCCCCTAATGACGGAAACGATCCTCGTCAAAGATGTCAATCGAATCGGTCAGTATGCAAGTCTCGATCATGGGTTCCAAATACGATTATGGATGCACTCTCATAACCAACGTATATCCCGGACTTGCGGAGAGGGCCCATTGCGATCACCGAGGGGTGGTATAGGTACATATATCATACACCCAAATTTTCTAAGATGGGAGATCTTGGGATGATCCGTGCACAAGCCGCATAGGAGAATGGATGTTGTAGGCCGACGGTCTAAAATTGATAAGAGCTGTTGCGTGCGATGCGTGTCCCCAACAAGTGTTGGGCAAGTTACAACTCTGCAAAAGCGGTGCGGCAATGAACTTAATCCTCTTTATTAGTGCTACGCTAGTCCATTCTGCGTATGGACGTGCGGTCTGAGTGCTCAATCGCTATCCTGTTCTTTGTGCAATAATCATCAAATGCCTTTGAAGTAAATTCTCGGCATTGTCCATTCTAATGGACTTCACGCGATGATCGAGGAAAGCATTCTTGATTCTTATGATCTGCGAGATCGACTTTGCAAAAGCATGGTTTCTTGTTGACAACAAGCATACATGCAACCATTTCGAGGAAGCATCGATGAGCACCATAAAGTATCGAAGCGGCCACGACGGGGCTGAATCGGACCACAAATATCCCCTGGATGCGTTCGGGAATGCAGGGATTTCACTTTGCACTTTCATGACAGAGGGTCTAGTTATTAATTTCCCGGTGGCACATGCAGGGCACACAAAATCTTCATGATTCGGGAAATTTTTAACAATAATGCCATGACCTTGTGAGTTGTTCACTATATTTCTCATCATTCTAAGACCAGGATGACCTAATCTACCATGCCATAAAGAAAATAACTCAGAGCTTCTAAAAACAGTCTTCAAGGAAGTATACACTTCGGGTGCATGAATATTCATGTAGTACAACCCAGATTCATATGAGGGACATTTTCTAATACCATTTTTCCACATACCGCGTGCTTCACAATGCACAAGTATTCTTTGCCATTTTCTTCATTGGTTTCTACGTGAAAACCATTGGCGCGGATGTCTTTAAAGCTTAAGAGAGTGCGCGTTGATTCGAGGTACAAAGGGCTTCTTCAATTACCAAAGTTGTACCCATAGGCAATATAATTGTGGCTCTTCACGAGCCGATTACATATGAGTCGCTTCTGCGATCGTAGTAATCTTTCGGCGTTCTTCGTGATCATTGGAAATACTTAGACTCTCTTAAGATGGTATTTGTTGTGCCACTATCAACAATGCATATCTCTTCCATTTGGGCGCTACACGATTTCTCTTCTCACCTTTTCAATTCTGATCTCCGTAGAGCTTCGTGCTGATAACGTGTTAAGGAACCTCGCTATCAAATAGTCCGGGGTTCCCGAACAGATCTGAATTGGAGAACAGAAAGAGAGAGAGACACGTGTTTAGGGAGAGCAACAGTGGAAATTCTTTATTGCTAATGAATTCTTGTACATAAGGGGGGACCCCTCCTCCTTTTATAGCGCTCATCCAGGGTTTTGGCTAAGGGACCACATGGGCCTTCCAATGGGCTATTAGGGTTTCTTAACACTATTCTTCCCTGCGATGAGTATCCGATGGACACACACATACCATATTTCCAAATTAATTGGCCCAATTTCTTTCAAGCTTACATGATGGATGATTTCTCTACATGGCCCATGGCGCCAGGACTCTAGGCATCTAGATCGAATATATATATATATATATATATATATATATATATATATATATATAGTATAATTACGTGGGGCACCATGGTGCCTGGACTCCATGATCCAAAATAGGTATTTTTCCTATGTATTTTCATGCAATACTTTTTGAAATTTCTATGATGCTAAGTTTAACCAGTTTACTAACTAGTTCAAACAAGTTTGAACTGAAATTCAAACTAGAGTTTCCCTTTTTTATGATAGTTTGGTTGTAGGTATGTGCTGATTTTATATATAAATCAGCAAAGCATGTGATCCAAACTTGTTCAAAATCTTTGAATTCGAGTATATTTTTTCAAATGTATGTGTTTCATTTGAATTGTTATAGATGGGTATATACCCTAAAATTGAAATTTTTGAAAAATATACCCGAATATGGCTTGAATTCGTGCATTTGAAATCATGGTGCCCAGGCACCATGGTGCCCCATTACGGCTTCCTATATATATATATGCTATTCTACAGCTGCGTGTAGAATAGCATATTCTACACACTGATTGGTTTTGCAGTCTGATGATCGAACCCGCGCACGGCTTCAATTAGTGCAACGGACATATTTGAATATGAATGACTAATAAATGTTATTTAGTGCTTGTACATGAATATGTCTCTTTTTTGATTTAGTCATAACTTTCAAATGAGAATGATTTTGGTATTCAAATTTTGTAGGATTGTAGAATCATACATCCTATATGTATGAGAATTTTTTGAGAATTTTTCAAAATATGTATATGTGTTTTCCATAAACTTTAGAAAACATTGGATATGTTGCATTTTTACTATTTAAACAAATGACATGTTACAAGCTATTAAACACGACGTTACCATACTGAAACAAAGTGTTACATAACAACTTTACATAGGATATAGTAACACCTTGAGTAATAGAAAGTAAAATGTTATTTTCTTGACAGTAAAAGATAGTATATGCTGCTATTTAGCACTTTATTATTTTCATATCTCTCAAATCCAATTGAGTTTGGTCTTCAAATTTTACAGAGTTGTAGAATCTCACCTCCCTTACGTGTGATAATTTTTGGAGAATTGTTCACAGTAAAATGTTATTTTTTGACATTAAAAGATAGTATATACTGTTGTTTGGCACTTTGTTATTTTCATATCTCTCAAATCCAATTGAGTTTGGTCTTCAAATTTTATAGAGTCGTACAAACTCCCCTACCCTACGTATGGTAATTTTTTGAAAACTTGTATATATAATTTTTATAAATTTTACATCATAAAACTGTTGTATACAGCATATAGTAACACATTAAGTAATAGGTAGTAGGACATAGTTTTCTTAACAGTAAAAGGTAGTATATGTGTTGTTTAGCATTTTGTTTTTTTATATCTCTCAAATATGATTGAGTTTGATGTTCAAATTTTATAAAGTTGTAGAATCTCACCACCCCTACGTGTGATAATTTTTTGAGAACTTTTCGTAGTAAAATGTTATTTTTTTTACAGGAAAAGATAGTATACAATGCTGTTTGGCACTTTGTTATTTTCATATATCTCAAATCCAATTGAGTTTGGTCTTTAAATTTTACAAGATTGTAGAATCCTACCTCCCCTACGTGTGGTAATTGTTTTGAGAATTTTTTGCAGTAAAATGTTATTTTTTTAGCATTAAAAGATAGTATTTGTTCGTGTTTGGCACTTTGTTATTTTCATATCTCTCAAATCCAATTGATTTTGGTCCTCAAATTTTACAGGGTCGTAGAAGCTCACCTACCCTACATATGGTAATTTTTTGAGATTTTTTCAAAACATGTACATATGATTTCCATAAATTTTACACTATAAGACTCATGTATATACCATATAGTAACACATTGAGTAATAGGTAGTAAGATATGTTTTCTTGAGAGTAAAAGGTAGTATATGTTGTTGTTTAGCACTTTATTTTTTTATATCTCTCAAATTCGATTGAGTTTGGTCTTTAAATTTTACAAGGTTGTTGAATCTCACCACCCCTACGTGTGGTCATTTTTTGAGAATTTTTCACAGTAAAATGTTATTGTTTTCACACGAAAAGATAGTATACACTGCTGTTTGGCACTTTGTTATTTTCATATCACTCAAATCCGATTGAGTTTGGTCTTTAAATTTTACAGGATTGTAAAAGCTCAACTCCCCTACGTGTGGTAATTTTTTGAGAATTTTTAATAGTAAAATATTATTTTATTGATATTAAAAGATAGTATATGCTGTTGTTTGGCCGTTTGTTATTTTCATATCTCTCAAATCCAATCGAGTTTGGTCTTCAAATTTTACAAGGTTGTAGAAGCTTACCTACCCTATGTATGGTAATGTTTTGAGATTTTTTGAAAACTTGTACATATAATTTCATAAATTTAACACTATAAGGCTGCTGTATACAACATATAGTAACACATTGAGTAATAGACAGTAAGATGTAGTTTTGTTGACAACAAAAGGTAGTATATGCTACTATTTAACACTTTATTTTTTTATATCTCTCAAATTCGATTGATTTTGGCCTTCAAATTTTACAGGGTTGTACAATATCATCTCCCCTACGTGTGGCAATTTTTTGAGAATTTTTTACAATAAAATATTATTTGTTTGACATTAAAATATATGTACAACGATAATAAAATCTATGTATATGTATAGTAAAATCTGATTCATATGATGTTTATTGGCAAGACTTACATCATTATGTTCCTCTCGTCGTTATTAAGGTACTGGTAAAAACTATTCATGAATCGGAGCTGCTAATAAAATGTTATGGCTAAAAAAACAAAAAAATATGTTTATGTTCAAACTAGAAACTCATTTACTAGCTGCTCTGGCTACATAGGTAATTGACTTAGCCAACACGCGTCACGCGGGCGTACGTGGGATGTTTTCTGGACTATACGCTTGTTACGACCGGCGTGTAGAATAAGCATCATTACGCGCAAGAGTAGAATAGCGCTACCTCATATATATAGCAGTGCTTTAGTTCTTTCTATTTCAATAAAAGTTGCACAAATTCTAAAGTAAATGAAGGGGTAAATAATCATCATCTACCTTTCACCTATGCTTTAATATTTATACAACTATTAAAAAGAAAAGCATAAAAGCACCTCTCATATATACATATATATGTATACATACACACATATACATATATATATATATACACACATACACACACTAGGGGAGTCGATCTTCTACAATCCTGTCAAATTTGAAGACCAAACTCAATCGGATTTGAGAAATATGAAAATAATAAAGTGTCAAACAACATCATATCGTATCTTTTACTATCAAATAAATAACATTTTACTGTGAAATTTTTCAAAAAATTGACACACGTAGGGGAGGTGTGATCCTGCAATCTATACTACCTTATACTGTAAAGAAAAGTACATTTTACTGTCTGTTACTCAATATGTTACTACATACTGTATACAACATATTTATGGTGTAAAATTTATGAAAATCATACGTAAAAGTTTTCAAAAAATATAAACAAATTACCATATATAGGGTAGGTGAGCTTTTACAGGCCTACAATTTGAAGATCAAACTCAATGGAATTTGAAAGATATGAAATTAACAAAGTACTAAACATTGAAAAATCACTAGTTAACCGAATTTGTCTTTTTCATATCTTTAAGTTGATATTGATTTTGGTCTTGAAATTTTATAGGGTTGTATAATCTCACCTCTCCAATCTATGGTAATATTTTTGAATATTTTTTAAAATGTGTAAATATAGTTTTCATGAATAAGAATATAGTTCTGTTTGCTGGACTTGCAGTAAAATGTTTGAAAATTTCTCAAAAAATTACCACACGTAGGGGAGTCGAGCTTCTACAATCCTGTTAAATTTAAAAACCAAACTTAATCGGATTTGAGAGATATGAAAATAATAATGTGCCAAAAAGCAGATCTCGTATCTTTTACTATAGAAAAACATCTTACTTTGCAAAATTCTCAAAAAATTACCACATGTAGAGATGTGATTCTACAACCTTGTAAAATTTGAAGGCCAAACTCAATAAGATTACTCAAGATATGAAAATAACAAATTACTAAACAGCAGTATATACTACCTTTTACTGTCAAGAAAACTATATTTTACTGGCTATTACTCAATATATTGCTACATGCTGTATACAGTAGACTTGTGGTGTAAAATTTATGAAAATCATATGTGCAAGTTTTCAAAAAATCTTAAAAATTTACCATATATAGGTAGGTGAGCTTGTACAGGCCTACAAAATTTGAAAATCAAACTCAATCGCATTTGAAAGATATAAAATCAACGAAGTACTAAACAGTGAAAACTTTTCTCAAGCAAATTCAACTCATTGACAGTAGGAGCATCATGTACTAAACTATTAGCATTGTTTTCCTGAAACAACTCAAATAGTTTTAGATCAAAAGGGAATCAACAGAATTGATGTCCCAGTTCCATTACTGAAACCGGCAAAGACATTACATAAACCAGGTTTAGCACCAACTTGAACTTAACCACATCAACAGACCAAACATTTCAACCCAAACAACCACAGTAAAGACAGAATTACAATTTGCCATCAACCCAGTTACTCAGATAACTTTCAAGCGACTTCAATTCTTCTGGAATGATAGCCGCCTCCTGTGCTTCATCCAGCAAATGATTGCTCCTGTTCACATTGATCCAGCACCCAAAGGAAGAGGTGCTTGAAGCCTGGCCACCAGGTTTTCACAGAACTTCTCCAGTTTGGTCACCATTTCCTCCTTGTACAACGGGCTCCAATCCCTCAAGGACATGAGCATCCTTCTCTACACTGGAAATATAAAATCATGTTATTTCTAATATTCCACAAGCGCCAGAGGGCAGCAGCACAAATAGTATTATTCAAAGCAGCATTTCTCTTATTACTCAACCAAAAACGAGCCATAGATTCATAATTATATCCAATATGCTAATAAAAAAACTCACCGACCAAGTCCCAAATATTCTTGGCTACAACACAATAAAAGAAATGGGTAACCATTTTAGATTCTTCACAGAACAACAAAGAACCCCTCTATCCATACCTCTTTTAAACAGATTATCCTTGGTCATCATTTTATTATGAGATAGAAGACAGAGAAAGAAATGAATTTTTGGAGGAACAATCAAATTCCACACTGCAGGAATAAAAACAGGTAACACTCCTCTAAAATTAATAATAGCATAAAGAGAATTAACTAAGTATATTCCATTACTATTATATTGCCAAACCAAAGCATCTTTCTCACCAAAGAGACTAATACTATTTGCCACTTCCACCAACTCAAACCATCTGATGAACAATTTTTTAGAAAAAGTTCTTTTAAAGGTAAATTTGACGTTAGAACCATCCCAAATCTCAGATATAGTACAACCTTTTTCATTTACTAACACATACAAGTCCCAGAATTGAGTAGCTAAGCAGGAGTTGCCAAACCAAATATCTTCCCAAAACCTTATTTCAGCTTCATTACCTACAGACCACCTATATCCAAATTTAGTAGCCTACATAGCCCATATAATCCCTTTCCAAAAAACAGAAACATGACCAGACTCACAAAGAAGGACATTAGGCTTATCAGTTTTATACTTAAACTTAATCAAATCCCTCCACATTTTACTCTCATTAACACAGAATCTTTTAATCCAAGAAGCTAGAAGACATATTTAAATCTCTAATGTTAGGAATCCCAAGACCACCAAACCGCTTATCCATGCACACTAAATTCCAGTTAGCTAGATGGAGCTTATTATGACCTTCAAAATCATTCCAAATACAATTTTCCATGTGAGAATTAATAAGCTCTAAAGCCCACTAACAACTCAAATAGTGTTTCTTTGCATCGTTGTATTTGGAGCTAAATATTAAAGACCAATTTATGCATTGGTGTACCTGGAACACTAAAATACTGCAAATTTACAAAATTGATGGGAACACTTAGCAATCAATAAATCCAAGCATATTTCTGCAACCAACAATACCAAATTCACATAAGAGTTCGAGGGCACGCGTCGATTCAGAGATCAAATTTACACACTACTACAGAACTGGGCATCTCAACCGGCCTATTAGAAGCGATTTGGTGCGAACCCGTTGTGATGTTCTCACCAGAAGCGGTTCGTTGGCAACGGTCCGGAGAGGGATTTCAGAAGCGGTTTGAGACACGAACCGCTTCTGAATGTTGCGTTCTAGAAGCGGTTTGAGAAAAGAACCGCTTCTAGAACGCAACATTCAAAAGCGGTTCGTGTCTCAAACCGCTTCTGGAAGCCCTCCCGCGCAGTGCATTTAAACCCTTCTTCCTCCATGAGCCGGAGAGAGTGCGATCGAGCAGAGAAAGGCGGGCAGTATTGTTCTTGGGAGGTGCTGTCCAAATTTTTAATTGGAGGTGATTAGCTCCAAATTAAGTGTTTCAAGGTTAGTAACATCATGTGAACATCCTTCTCACCTAGATATTGCTATTTTTTTCAATGGATGTGGAGAAATCTTGAACTTTTTAAGCATGATCAAACATTTGTTTTCTATGCTTGTTTTTGTTGTTGTATGAAGATGTAGGGTGGAGATCTAGTTCGAAATATGACATTAAAAGGTAAAGGTGATTGGAAGCTTTAGATCTAGGTGGTTGTTAGCTTTAGAATCTTAAATATCACAATAAGTTGGGGGAGATCTAGGTACAATATTGCAAGGAAGTAATTATTGGTTTATGAAATAAAATAGAAAAACATGTAGAAGGATAAAAAATAATTACAAAGGTAGGAAGGGATACAAAATAATTAGAAAGGTAGGTCTTTAATTGGATGACGGTGTAGGTGGAGCTTTTTTTTTGTTGGGTTTAAATGTAACGAAATTTAAGTTAGGTTATAATTTTTGTAACGAAATTTGTTATAATTTTTAATGAAATTATAACTTGGTGTAGATGAATCAGCAATGGATGTACAATGCGGATCGTCGCTCGAGAGAGTTCATTGGTGGCGTGCAGGCTTTTCTCGATCGCCGTTGCATTCTTGCGTCGAGCGACTTCATATGTTGTCCGTGTGTAGATTGCAAGAGCGAGAAGGAGCACTCCCAGCGATGACAAGTTATGAACCACTTGATCATGAGAGGTTTCATGCCAAACTATACCTGTTGGACCAACCATGGCGAAGTTGAGGTGATTAGCCAGGAAGACGATGAAGAAGGCGAGGAAGAGGAAGATGGATTCAACAATATCCGGACGACCGCATAATCTTGTTCGTGGAAGAAACACTTGGTGACTTTGGTGATGATGAGCTAGACCGGATCTTTGCGTGACGGAGAGGGAGACTACGGATGAAAGATAGTTCGAGAAGTTCCAGTAGCATGTTAGAGGACCACGTAACTCCTTTGTACCCAAAGCGTAGGCGGGGCCACAAAAGCTGCGTACCACACTTGGAACTCATGTAATGAAAGGCTACAAATGGTGTGTCGGATAAGGGATTCGATGAGTTGTTATCACTCATAAAGAAGTTGCTTCAGAAGATAACACTCTGCCCGAATCTACATATGAAGCCAAGCAAGTAAATGCGTCGCTTACGATTGGAAATCTGAAGCTACGCATGTCCTAATGATTGTATCTGTATCGTAATGAGTATGCCGATTTGGATGTTTGTCCGGTGTGCGAGAGAATCACGGTATAAGGTGAAGCGTGACTATCCGGTGAAATAGATGGGGGCGTAAGAAGAAGAGACCTCCGGCTAAAGTGTTGTGGTATTTCCTGTGATCCCCGATTGAAACGTATGTTTGCTAACAAAGCGCATGCCGGATGATGTGTTGGCACAAAGAAGAGCGTAAGGACGGCGGGCGCTTAGACACCTGCGCAGATGGCTCACGGTGGAGGAAAGTCGGCCGGACGTGCCGAACCGCGCAGATGAGGTGAGAAACATAAGGTTTGGGTTGAGTACCGATGGGATGAATCCTTTGGAGAATTGAGCGAGACCATAGCACTGGCACGTTACACTATGTATCTATAACATTCCTCCATGGTGTGCATGAAGCGAAAGTACATCATGATGCCGTTGTTGATCAAGGCCCCAAGCAACTGGAAATGACATCGATGTCTACGAAACCATTGGTTGAAGATCTTGTGACATTGTGGGACGATGGTGCAAGGGTATGGGATGAGTACAAAGGAGTATTTCACCCTCGTGCATTGTTATTTGTAACAATCAACGGTAGCTCGATCTCGGTAAACTGTCGGCCTAACTATCAAAGGATATAGAGCTTGCATCCGGTGCTTAGATGAAGCAGACGGCATGTACCGAAAAAATCTCGGAAGGTTGTGTACATGGGTCACCGTAGGTTTCTTCTTACGAGTCACCGTTGCGGAAGGAAGGCGGGGAAATTTAGCGGCAGCAGGACCTTCGTGCAAGGCCTCAAAGATCGTAGTGGGCCACGTGTGTTTGCTATGGTAAAGGATTTGAAAGTAGTATTTGGAAAGGGTCCTGGAAGCGAACATGTGCAGAATGAGGATGGTCATGCACCCACGTGGAAGAAGAAGTCAATATTTTGGGACTTGCCTTATTGGAAAGTCATGGAGGTTTGTCACTCACTTGACTTCATGGACATCACGAAGAATGTCTGCTTGAACCTGCTAGGCTACATAGATATGTACGGAAAATCGAAAGATACACTGCAAGCTCGGAAGGATCTTAAACTCTTGGAACTGAGGAACGACCTACATCCCAAAAAGAGAGGGAAAGGACAACATTACCTACATCCTGCAAGCTAAACTCTAAGCAAAGAAGAGAAAAAAAGTGTGATAGAGTTCCTGAACAATGTGAAGGTCCCTTCCGGACACTCCTCGAATGTAAAGAGACTCATAAACACGAAAGAGAATAAAATCGTACACATGAAATCCATGGTGTCTTGTGTTAATGACAGATTGCTCCCGATGGTGTGAGAGGCATCTTACTGAGTGGGTGCGGGACAATCACAAAGCTGTGTTCTTTTCTCAACGCGGTTTCACAGAAGGTCATCGACCCAGATAAACTAAGTAAGCTGCAGGATGACGTGGTACAAAGTGTGGTTAGTCTTGAGATGATCTTTCCTCTTGCATTCTTTGATATTATGGTTCATATCACTGTTCACCTTGTCAAAGAGATAGGTATCCTTGGACCCGTGTATCTACACAACATGTTCCCTTTCGAGAGGTACATGAGTGTGCTAAAGAAGTATGCTCGTAACCATTCTCGTCCGGATGGATGCATTGCCGAGGGTTATAGGACAGAGGAGGTGATTGAGTTTTGTGTGGATTACATTAATGATCTAAACCCGATCGGCGTCCCTATATCACGCCATGAGGGGAGGCTAAAGGGAAAAGGGACACTAGGAAGGAAAGCAATTGCATGCAATGATCTTCTTACATTTAAGCAAGCACATTTCACGGTTTTGAAACAATCAACTGTAGTGGCCCCGTATATCCTTGAGCACAAGAGTATTCTACACCGCGATTTCTGGGAGGTCGAGGATTGGATAACACTGAAGCACATGGATTCTTTGGTGGCTTGGTTACAAAAGTACATCCTTTTGAAAGGGTCGGACAATGAACAATTGCAGCGCTTGGCTCGAGGATCATCTAGTGAAATCGTGACATTCAAAGTCTGAGATAAATGGTTACACATTCTACACGGATCCGGGATAACAAGAGCACCAACGAATAGCGGTGTCAGTATAGACGCGAAGACAACAAAGGCAAGGTGGATACATATTATGGTTTCATAGAAGAGATATGGGAGCTTGACTATGGACCTTTGAAGGTCCCTCTATTTAAGTGCCAATGGGTCAAACTGACTTCAAGCGGCGTGAAGGTCGACAAATACGGTATGACAATCGTGGACCTCACGCAAGTCGGCTATATGCGCGAACCGTTCGTCCTTGCGAACGATATGAGACAGGTCTTCTACATAATGGACATGTCAAGCAAACCTAAGAAGCAGAAGGACAAGCAGAAAGATTGTAATACTAAGCCAAAGCGACACGTGGTTCTCCAAGGCAAACGAAGGATTGTTGGAGTTGAGGACGTCACAGATGAGGAAGAGTATAGTCAGTTCGACGAGATCCCTCCTTTCGCTGTGGATGTCTACATAAGCCTCCTCAATGACACAGACGTGGATACTCCTTTCATACGTCGTGATCATAATGAAGGAACACTTGTAAAGACAAAGTACATTACTACTTAAGATGTACCCCTACTGTATGAACTATGTATATGTAACACGGGTCTTCTACTGTATGAAGTGTTTATTTTGAATGAATGTATAGTGCCAAGATTTTGGAATGAAACTAAAGTGATAAAAACTTTTTTTAAAAATTATGGAATGAAAGTAAAGTGTTAAAAGCATTTTTTAAAAATTCTAAAATGAAACTGAAGTGCTAAAAGCTTTTTTAAAAATTATAGAATGAAACTAAATTGCTAAAAGCATTTTTTAAAAATTATGGAATGAAAGTAAAGTGCTAAAAGCATTTTTTAAAAATTCTGAAATAAAACTGAAGTGCTCAAAGCTTTTTTAAAAAATTATAGAATGAAACTAAAGTTCTAAAAGCTTTTTAAAAAATTCTGACATTTATTTTCAGAAGCGGTTTGAGAAAAGAACCGCTTCTAGAATGCAACATTCATAAGCGGTTAGTAATATGAACCGCTTGTAGAAGTCCTCCCTCTACAAGCGGTTGGTTCTAAAACTGCTTGTAGAGATATTTTACAAGCGGTTGGTTCTAAGAACCGCTTGTAGAAGTGCTCCCTGTATAAAGTTTACACGCCCCGCCCTTTTCTCACACCCCAAATTTTGTAAGTCCCCGCTCGAGACCCCGCGCCGCTGCCTCCTGTGTCTCTCCGACTGCCGCCGTCGTCGCCTCCGTCGAGGCCCCGCGCTGCCGTCCTCATCGACGCTGTCGCCCTCCTCTGCCACCCAACCATCCCGGCGCCACTCCACCCCAGGCGCCACTCCACCCCCGCGCCAGTCGACCCCCGCACTGGTGCCCTCGTCGCCGCCGCCACTCCACCCCGCCGGCGCCTTCTCCGCCACCTCGCTGATGCCTCCTACGCCACCAAGCCGCCACCACACCGCCATTCCACCCCAGTGGACCGAGGTACAGCTGTGCACACCGTCATCCTCCCTCTCTAATTCGGTTGCCCACAAGGTGTTTGGTGAAATGCCCACAAGGTGTTCGGTTGACAGCATGCCTTTCTTGGTCCTCATGTAGTACTTAATGCTTGGTGTAGAAATTTATGTAATAATATGCTTGTGTTGTAATCTGTAATATGGTTGTTTCAAAGTAATATGATATTTATGTCAACATTTTTTCGGAATTAGGATAGATGGCGCAACTAGGACGTGGTGACCCTACTTTCGATAAGGGAGAACAGTTCTTGCTGGACTCCATCGCGCTAGGTAGCATCGAAGGTGATGCTAACGCTGCTGCCGCTGAGGCTAATGTTGGTTCTGGTGAGGCCGTTGAGGCTGCAGCTGATGAAGCCATTGACGCTGGAGCCACTGAGTCCGGTAACACTAGTCCCGGCCAGGATGAGGTATAGCCAAAAGAATATAATCCCCGTAGACATGTTAATTAATCGCAATTCATTAATATAATACACTCTGACACGTTTATACATATGTTTATGTATTTCAAGCCCCGTACATCGAGCAACCAATCCAAGCATCGGGGACCTAACAAGAAGCCATCCACAAAGCACGTGTTTAGCGACGTTAACAACGAAGGGATGCCGGTTGCCCCTCTTTTAGCAGTTGGGCCGTACAACAACGCTTGCGGTTACCACGTGAGGGATCACCTCCCAATTAGCATCAGAAAATGGGCCGAAGTTCCTCAAGCTACCAAGGACCTGCTCTGGCAAGATATTAAGGAAAATTTCACATTTCCTCAAGGGTCCGAAGACAAGGCCAAGAAATTCACTTTGAAGAAGATGGCAATAATGTTTCAGGCGTGGAAGACGTCTCTCAGCCGCAAGTATGTGCAGAAGGGAGAAAGACCCGACTTCAACCAATTTCCTAAGTTGGCGGATCACTGGGAAGCATTTGAGGAGTTCAAGCTGTCAGCTGAAGGCCAGGCAGCGAGTCAGAAGAACAAGGCCAATCCACAGATGAAGAAATACCACCACCATCTTGGCACCGGTGGTTACCTCAAGGCTGTACCAAAATGGGAGAAGCGGGAAGAAGAATTAATGGCGAAGGACGTCACACCGGCTACCGCTTTGTGGGAAGAGCGCCTGCGCAATTGGTTCATGGGTCATGGGGGCAGCCTTTCAGATGACGACAATTTGGTGATGGCATCAGGTGTACAAGGGGCTAGCCAAAGGATTGTACAGGCTGTCGAGCAGTCTCAGGCAGGTACGTTGGTGGTAGACAGGGAGAATGACGAGCTAACACATGCCCTTGAAAACCCTGAGCACCCAGGACGGACACGAGGTATGGGCAAGCTAACGCCGTGGACGTATGGTTTCGCCAAGGATGCACATACGTACAGGAGCCGGCATAGAAGCAAAACAAGAGAATCATATAAAGTGTACCAATTGGAACAAGAGCTCAGAGCAACCCAGGCTAGCATCGGCGACATAGTTGCGCAACAAGTACAAATTGCCCTCAGCAAACTTCAAGGACTAGGTCCAAGCAATCAACCAGACACCGTGATCAGCCCCTCCGCGCGGCGGAGTAGCTGCTGGCGTCCACGAGGGCCCCCAGGCGGACAACGCTGGCCCGTTATCCGTGGATGACATAAGGGTTCGCCGCCCGGTGTGAGCTACATGTTGATGCGTGTAACCTCTCCATCAAGGTGGCTTACGGCATGGCATATCCGGTGGAGCGGGCGGATGTTCCACTACAGCGAGATACCCGGGTTACTCAAAGGTCGTGGTGGAGGAGGTCTTTGGCGGTTTGAAGAACTTCACCTCGATATTCTTTGGAGGCGACGACGTGACCAAGCTTGGACAGGCCCTCCACAATATCATTCTTTGGCGCAAATGGTACATCATATTTCCAGATGGTGTGGACACGTCATCTCCACCACGGCAACCCACGCCTCCTCCAACGTCACCTCCACGCAATGCCTCGCCGGTAAAACAGAGCACACCTCCTCCACCACCCGCTCCACGCAGAAGCCCTACTCCACCACTAGCATCACAAACAAAAAAGAACCCCTCAGGAAAACCATGCCTCCACCATCTCCTCCGAGGAAGAAGCTCGATAGCAGAATTAAGGCTCCTCCACCTGCTCCCAAGAAGGCGGAGTCCAGTCGATCGACAAAATAAAGGAACCTCCAAAGAGGGCATATGATATGAATAAGGAGGAGAGTGACGCGGCCACTAAAGCAGAATTGGCTGCACACTTTACAAAAAAGAAGGTAGAGCCAAAGGTACCAATTGATCCAAAAGCGACGGAACACTTCGCGACATGCCGTGCAAAGCCGCTGCCTGTGCCGTCCAACTATGAACGGACAATAATAAAGGCTACACAGAAGAATAAACATGGTCAGGCGGCGGCGGCAAAGAAGAAGAGAGACCAAGATCAGGAGAACCTTGAGATGTTTATGAAGGAGGCAGGACTCAGTTCCACAGCTGCAGCTCTTGGATTAATAGATGATATCCCAATTGCAACAAAGGACAGAAGGCAATTATATCAGTTGGGCCGGGAGCTGATTGACCCAAATGAGATAAAGGATATGCCAACCAAGATGCGGCAATTTCACGAATGGTACATGACAGAGTCCGCTCAAGGAAGAACGATGTTCCCCTTCCGTATGAAAGAAGATGATTTTTATCGCGGGGACAGCACCATATGGCTCGAATTTGAAGACTTATACCATATTTACCATGCCGACGCCATCAACGTGTCTCTCATGAGCTGCTGGTGCCTGTGAGTGTCAAGCTCATACCTTTACCGTGTGTTTCCTCGTACAATAAAATTGCAACTCTTAAACTTATACCTTTCTATGTAGAATGGAGATACAACGATGTAGAAAAGAGAATATCTTCAACGTGGGCTTCATCGACCCAGAGATTGTTAACGAGTTCGTCTTTGGATACAACCGAAAGGTTGTTGAAGATTACATTCTCGATGCATTCTTGGGACAGCACTACAAACCGTACATACTTCTACCCTTCAACTTCGAGTATGTATATATACAACCTCTCGTTCTTATATTTTCCAAGGCATTTATAATACTACTAGCTAGTTACATATATGTTGCAATACATGAATAGGTTTCACTAGATCCTTCTTGTCATCAAGCTTGATAGCAGCCAAATCGTTGTTCAAGACTCAAAAAGGACTCCGGTGGAAAAATATCAATTTATCATTGACACCCTAAATAGGTATATAGCACATATATATACGATAGTTTTCCTTATTATATATATTGAAATACCTTGCTAATTCCAACTCTGATAATTACTATTCATACTAACGCATCACACAGGGCATTCACAGGGTTTCGAAAGAAGCAACAAGAAGATTTCGAGAACGAATTTGATGTACAAATAAGCACTCGAGTACGTATTAAAGAATATTAATATGTCGTAACAGTTTTTCATCCCAATAATCGTTTTCTTTTCAAATTTCATCGCAGGTTCTACAACAGACGGGTGGAAACAACTTATGTGGCTATTATGTGTGCCACTATATGCAAAGTATTACCCACGGTGATGTGCTGACATCCAACGCCGAGGTAGTATGCACATGTCAATTTCTTAGTACTTACACTTTAATTACATGTCCAGAGATTTATTTACTTCCCGCTTTGTCAGCCCAACATCGATGTGCAAGGCGTGATCCCGCCGCACCGGGTTGCAGCAATCCAAGAACAACTCATCGGCTTTATTGTCGACGAGATTGTATCTACCAAAGGCGAGTTCCACGCAAATGGTTGGACAGATTGTACTGAAATAAGGACAGGTGAACTGACATCAACGTCGACCAAGGGCACAAAGAGCGACACACGCAAGAAATGAGCTCAAGATTCGCCCTTTTATTCTTTTAAACTTGTAAAATTGGCTTATTATTTCATGTGTTCATCAACTTGTTCATTTTTTAGTCTATTAAGTTCGTATTTTTCTGTAAATGAACCTGTAATTATCTGAATAAGTACGCATGAATAATATATATTTAATTGTGTCAAAAAAACTCATGTAGTTCTATTTATTTTAATTGTCAAAATCTATATCAAAAACCCCTCTGAAAACATATTTTATATTGAATATAATCAAAATGCTATGCTGTCAGACTCTTCACAAGCGGTTGGTAACTCCAACCGCTTGTGGAAAGAGCCTCTCCACAAGCGGTTCGTAAGACCGGGTATCACTCGCGGTTGCTTACAAGCAGTTCTAAAACCGCTTCTGAAAGCGGTTTCGAACCGCTTGTGCATGCCCAATCCGCAGTAGTGACACATCACAGTTCGAGGATCACAAATGAATACGGATCACTAATGAACATTTACTTGAACCTGATAACTGTTGAAACACAAAGCACAAATTCAGATCTTCCTTCTAGACAATCAGATCAAAGCAGACAGAAGAACTTCTTATGCGTTCTATAAGTTCGCACGACAATATAGTAGTAAACTTCAGAGAGCCTTCTGGAGGAGGAGCAAAACTGTAACACCCTAATTTTTGCTCTAGTTTAAATTTTGAGAGTATTTTTGATTTTTGTGAATTCTTGAGAATTTATCGAAATTTATTTGGAATTACTCAAAACTAGCCTTCCTTGAAAACAATTAAATAATGTATAAGTTCTAGCAAAGTTTTATTGAAAATATTTTATTTGAGTTCCAAATATCTCAAGGTATTTTCTGGAATTTTTCTAGAATTTTTACGCTATTTTAAAAGTCCCAAATGAATTAATGAATTTCTAGAATTATTTTTATTGAAAAGGTTTTAAAAATGGCTATGAGCGATAATGGGCCGAGCCCATTCTTGTCTTGCGTCGCCGACCCATCGCTGCCGAAACCCTAGCGCGCCGGTGAACCGTTCGATCTTGATCGAGCGGCTTGCGCGTGCCCACGTCGTTTAGCGATCGCGAGCCATCCGATCAATCGCGGGACGTCGAGTTGCGCCACGTCGATCGTCTCGCGAGATCACCGGAGCTAACGCCGCCGGCCGTTACCGCTTGTTCGCCACCTATAGCGCGCGCGTCGAGGCCCTTAAAGTGCACGAGTAGCGCGTCTGGCGAACTCTTCTCGCCGCGTCTTTTGACACCTTGCACGCACGCCAAGACCCTCTCTAGCGCTGAGCGAGCTCGCCGTAGTTGTTCCCTGCATGCCCTTGTTCTCCGTCGTTTGCGTCGCCGCCGGTCCACCGCCGTTGTTGAGGTCACCGGGTACCGATCTCGTCGAGGCAGCGTCGAGCGCGCCACTTCTTCACGTCGGAAGCGCCCGCAGCGCCGCCGGCGTCCTCGTCTTCCTCGACTCCGCGACTGTTCCTTCGCGCGTCGTTGACCTCGCCAACTTCAGCCGCCGTCAGATCCTCATCGCTCGGTTTTGGTGAGTCCACGTATCCACTTCTCTGTTTACGTTTGGATTATTATAGGCGTTAGATGCGTAATGTGCGGCGTAGATTAGATCGGACATTAGGGCTATTAGTAGATCTTGGCCGTTAGATGCGGGTTGAGCGGTAGAGATTAGATCTAGTCTCTGTAACTTGGTTACATCTCGGTAGTTGGATCGTTAGTGTATGCATAGGATTGAGCCACGTCAAGCCGTGAATAATGCTTGACTCCGTAACTCGAGCCGTCGGATCGGATATAAGCGGTTGAGTTGGATCTGGTTTTGCCCTAGGATCGCGCGCGTTGATTTGAGCGTCTTGGCGGTGGTAGCGCCGCACCTTCATCAATCTCGCACGACGCGTGGTTGCTGACGAGCGAGAGACCGGATCCGGCCGTTGCTTTGGGCGCGCCATTGCGATCGTCTGCGCGTGGCTCTGAGTAAATCGGCGTCGCCGCGTCGGTCGCGAATCAACCGTTGGATTTAGGTGACGATTGGATGTGCGGACAGCGTGGGCGTGGGCGGCGTCGCCGCTATTTGGATGCGTGGTGACGGCTGGATCTTGTGACGCGTGTCGCACGCATCTCGGTCTTATTGCGGTGCGCGTGAGGATCGACCGTCGGTTTTAGCGAGCGATGCGGATTTTGCGGCGTGTACGCAGCATTACGTGAACCAAGTCCACGCTAGACGAGGCGAGCCGTGAACCCGGTCCATAGACGAGGCGGCGTGGCGGCCTGCAGGCGTGCCGCGTGTCGTCTTGGCGTCATCGGCGTCATAAATATTTTCATATATAAAAATATTTCGACGGAAATTCATTTCGGTGCTGACGTCATCATGAGGCATGCTGACGTCATAAATGCAATTTCAAGTATAAAAATAATTTGGAAAAATCGGATTTTCTAATTTCAGATATTTTGATTTTATTCAAAACTTCAAATGACTATAACTTTTGCATTTTAACTCGGTTTGGGTGATTCAAATTTCTAAAAATTCATAAAATTGTGATCTATTTAATGATGAATTTTATTTGAATTTTGAGATTATCTAGTCATCTGTATTAGCTATTTATTGCATATTTTATTTGAGCGTAGATGCAAATTTACCGGAAGGTTTGAAGAAGAATTGTCGCTCAAGACCAAGCTTGAACACGACCGCAGCTCTTTGAAGGCAAGTGATGCTTTGATCATTTTGATCCCAGATTTTAAAATGTAATTTATGCTTTGAAACTATGCATGCTAATTATTTAAAATGAATTTAAATTAATTTGGGATAATGTAGTTAATCAACCCATTTTGTTATGCCACCTTGAATTATTAATTGTATGCCTAGATCATTGTCACCTAAGTTTTGATTATATTAGTTGGATGTTAATATTGTGCCAACACGGGAGGCTAGGCAGTGAGTAGATGCTTAGCCTTGCAGCGAATCATGAATGATCTTTGGAAAAATGCTACAATATTGATTAAAGACATATTGAATGTATTTTGAAAAGTGGTGTGATGATGCCACATGTTGAGATTGAGTCTGACAACTTTGTGTGGTTCCGCATCGATATTGAGTTATTCTTGGCATGTGTTGCACAATAATCAAGCTGGGTGGAAAATGATTTAGGCGGGGCAAGTGGCAAGAGGTGTGTGCAGGTGGGCTGTGTGGCATTGGGTTGTTGAGTGATGTGAGTCTGTGTGCCACATTGGGTGTGTGCCCTTGTTGAGTGTTGAAAGTCTTGCCTTGGTCGATTAAGGACTTCACCTTGCAAGCCTTTGATCGAGTCAACCGTACAACCACATATCGACATGGGACAGACCTAGTTGACTAGGGTTACGATATCTTTCCTCGATACCTCGGGGTGACAGTACAGTGGGTGTATCTGTATGGGGAGCGCACGTGCTACGGCTTGGTGCCCATCCAGCGGTGATTGGCGGTCCTATACTTGGCTCTGTGTGAGGAAGTGATAGTGAAGGCAATACTGGAGAGGTTCTTTAGTTAAGGTAGAAGTTCTGAAAAGCTTTGTTGCGGACAATCACCGTGTGGTGGCGGTGTATCTTGTGGGTAAAGTGTACAACCTCTGCAGAGTGTCAAAACTATTGAATAGCCGTGCTCACGGTATTGAGCATTGCTCGGGATTACTGATCAAGGGTAGTTTTCATAAACAAAACATGGAAGGGTGGTGTGTGCGTGTTGGAAATGAAGCGATAAGGTGTGTCCGAGAATCTTGAAGAAAAACCATTTGAAATTAGTATTACTTATATACATTTCTTTGCTTTAATCTAAACAAGATACTAGTTTAAAAATGCTGCTTGATGCAAAAAGAATCAATTAAGCCAATCCATTGGAATAAGCTTTGCATATAGTAATAGTGCTGCATTCTGTGCATTACTTGTTGAGTGCCTTGTGTACTCACCCCACCTTGCTTATCAACCCCCAACATCAGTGGAGGAGACTACACCAGTATGGGAGGAGAATGCGTCGAGGACACGAGCAACTAGGGGCAAGCCCGATCGGTTACTGTGGCAAGATGGAGGCTTCCACGACTTTTTATGTTCACTGCTATTTCTTTGTTTTGAATAATGTAAGCCCTGCGTGGCTGACTTATCTGTAAGGAGACCATAAGGTTGTACAACTCGTTTTATATACATGTTTGCACTATTTATTCTTATATCCTTGTGAATGTCTGTGATGTGCAACCCTGTATGACTGTGTGTGCTAAGCGTGATCTGGTCGCAGAATACAGAGGGTCGGATTTGCGGTCGGGTCCCGACAGAGGTGGTATCGAGCGGTGGTGTAGGCCTTGACCTTAGTTTGGTTGTGCCTAGGAGGTGAAAACTATTTTCTAAAGACCTAATCAACTTGAGCAAGAATGTCAAAGAAATCTCGACTTATCTCTTCTCCTTATTCATACCTATCTTTGAATTTTTATTATTCTCTATTTAATTTAAACAAGGTTTGTTTTGGCGGATGAGGATGATCCATACCTATGGAGAGCGCCGGAGGATCGCCGCGGAGTTATGGCGTATGATGCGATTGCTTGGAGGTTTTGACCGACCAGCATCGAGGACTTGGTGGTGCAGGCGAGGACTTGGCGTCGCTGGGGCGTCAAGATCCTGATGTATGCTCGGGAGAGGGCGAGGCGAGTCGTCCTATCTACATCACCGCCGGGAGGTCTTCTTCGAGGCGGGATTCGGGAGGCGTCGCGTCGAGCGATGCGGCGATTGCGCACCTCGCGAGTTAGAGGCACCGTCTTCCGCCACCATCGCGTCGAGACAATCGTTTGGACAGGATGGAGCTTGTGGAGGAGGGCGCCACTATCACCCACGGCAAGGTGCGTCATCGCCAGAGGAGGCGCCTTGGGCGAGACAGTCCGGGAGTTGCGAGAGGACCCGCGACGAGGTTATAGAGGCAAGAACCCAACAGGAGAACTTAGCTCATGCCATACGAAGATCCGGGAGTTAGAGATGGCTTTGTATGGACCCGAGCCCGAACCACCCCGAGTTACATGATCCAGATCCGGAGGAGCGGAGCAAGAGGCGCGATCACGAGGAGCAGCAGCCGGGACCAGCGAGTCGATGGGGTCTTTGCACCCGCGCGATGAGGTCACGAGGACGATTCGCCCCAATGCCACAGCACCGCCGTGTATGCGCTCGGGAAGCGCGGCCGGGTTGGCTCGATGGTGATCGAGTCTAGTAGAGTGTAGTGTTGAGACTCGAATATCGAGTCGCGTCTTTGTTTGAGTTACCCTTAGGTGTGAGTTGTCATGGATTCCTATGTTTGCTTACTTGCTTTTGGTTGTGAGTGTCACGTATGTGTTGCATTGCCCTTAGGCACTTGTGAGCAACCATCTTGCTTTATATTATATCAATAAAGTGGCTAAATAATTTAAGTTACACTGTTTCCCCACATAAGTTCTTTTACTTGTCTATGCTTTCTTCTTTTCTTAACCATTGAAGCTTGCAGCAGATGGTGAGGACTCGTGGAAATGTTGGAGCCAGTGAAGTGGAGCTAACAGACGGACAACGAGAATGAAGAGCGATTCCTCAACCACCGCAGTCGATATGCGAGAACACAGGAGCCTTTTGACAGCCAGACTCAACTCATGACCACGATGGTTCAAACCATGCGCGAGATATCCAATCAAGCTGCTGTGAATGTTCAACCTAGGGGCAACCATGGACCACACCCCTACTCAGTTAGCCGGAGTTTATGAGAACTCGTCCACCCACTTTCTCGGTACGCCAATCCACCGAAGCGGACGATTGGCTAAGGACAATTGAAAGGAAGCGCACATTACCCAATGTGTAGGACATGAGAGGGTACTCTATGCCTCTCATCAACTCGAAGGACCGCCGAGAATGGTGGGAAAACCTGCGCGACTCATGAGGACCCCAGAGTATCACATGGGAGAATTCACCTCGCCTTCCGTCGGTACCATGTACCCGAGGGTATCATGGATCTTAAAAGGAGGAGTTCGAAGCCTCAAGCAAAGCGGCGATCGATGGCGATTACGAACAAATTCACCCAAGCGCACGCTACGCACTGGAGGGCGTGGCTACGGATAAGGCCGGACAATCCCGCTTCATGAAGGGATTGAATGCGAGGTTGCAGTGGACCGATCACCCACATTCCACGACTTTCAAGAGTTAGTTAACAAAGCCACGATCTTAGAGGACAAGCGCCGAGAGTTGGATGACAACGGGAAGCGCAGAATGGCACAACAAGGAGGTCGTCGAGGCAGAGGCGAGGGCGGCACCCCAACAGCTCATTGGTACCGGCCTAGAGGCAATGACGAGGCACCACTGCGGCAAATCGCCCGATGGGTCAAAATGTTCGAGACTCGGCGAACTATAGCGCGGTGGAGGAACCTCTCGGGCCGTGGGAAGGCGTTGCTATCATTGCAATGAAATGGGGCATTTGCCAACAAGCGCCCTAAGAAGGAGGTGTCACCCGGTTCGCTTTAACACAGGGAACACACCGCAAGGACTCCGCACCAATCATGAACGCGGGCATCAACGGCGACTCCATCCCAAGGAACTGCACGGCGAGTCAACCACATCACACGGATGAAGTCGAGCGCCTCGGACGTTGTCTCGGGTAAGTTCTAGTAAACTCGATCAGCTCATTGTTTTATTTGATTCCGAGCTTCGCATTCTTTTATTTCCGAGATTTTGCTGTTCAAAATGATATGGAAATAGTGAATCTTAAATGTGTGCTCATAGTCAATCCACGGATCGAACTCCGATCTAAAGTAGGATGTTACGGGGTAGGAATAATAATTAATGGAGTTGAGTTCTAGCGAACTTAATCGTCCTTAATACCCAAACCTTGGATGTTATCACGGGAATGGATTGGTTAACCGATCACAAGGCGATTGGATGCGGAAAAAGAGTCATATCGGTCGAGAGCTCGGATGGAAAGAAAATTGAGTTTGAAGCGAAACCGATGCGAGATGGACAATTGATGGTCAACGACATGAAGGCTATCGACAGAGGAAGTCTCCATAGTCAATGAATATCCGGATGTTTTCCCGGAAGATTTACGGAATGCCGCCAGATAGAGATATCGAGTTCGTGATAGAACTAGTCGAGGACAGCTCAATAGCTAAGAGACCTTACAGGATGTCCACAGAGGAATTGGTGGAAATGAAGAAGCAAATTGAAGAAGCTATTTGGAAAAGGATTTATAAGACCTAGTTCATCGCCATGGGGAGCACTGTCTTATTCGTTAAGAAGAAGGGCGGAAGTTTGAGGATGTGTATAGACTATCGTGCACTCAATGATGTGACGATAAAGAATAAGTATCCGCTACCGGGATCGATGATTTGTTTGACCGATTGAGAGGAGCGGAGTATTCTCCAAAATTGATCTTGATCGAGGATACCATCGGTGAAGATCCGATCGGAGGATATTAGAAGGCGCATTTTCGTCAAGATATGGACACTACTGAGTTTCTGAGTGATGCCTTTTGGTGCGACAAATGCACCGGCATATTTCATGAACTTAATGAATAAGGTTTTTATGGAAAACTTGGATAAGTTCGTCGTCGTATTCATAGATGACATCCTTATCTATTCCAAGACGAGAGAAGAGCACGCCGAGCACTTGAGGCTAGTCCTTGAAAAGTTGAGGGAACAACAGTTGTTTGCGAAATTTAGCAAATGTGATTTCTGGAAAGATAAGGTGGAATTTCTTGGACACATAATGACAGAGAAGGAGTTTTTGTAGATCCAAAGAAAGTGGAAAGCGGTTTTACATTGGGAAGCAGTAGAAGGCGGTAACCCAAATCCAAGTTTCCTTGGAATGGCGGGGTATTACCGTCGATTCATTGAAGGATTCTCTACGATTGCGAGACCTCTTACGCAATTATTGAAAAAAGAAAAGAAATTTTTATGGACACCTGAGTGTGAGAAGAATTTTCAGGAATTGAAAAGGAGGTTAACATCGGCATCTGTATTAGTTTTACCAGACGTTCACC
Organism: Otatea glauca; assembly: GCA_036346275.1. Classification (NCBI taxonomy): domain Eukaryota; kingdom Viridiplantae; phylum Streptophyta; class Magnoliopsida; order Poales; family Poaceae; genus Otatea; species Otatea glauca. The sequence goes on from CM070719.1 coordinate 5,514,761, forward strand.
AAGACTTTGACATCTATTGTGATGCATCGCGTCAGGGATTGGGATGCGTGTTGATGCAAAATAGGAAGGTAATTGCCTATGCATCGAGGCAATTGAGACCACATGAGGAGAACTATCCGACTCATGATTTAGAATTAGCTGCCGTAGTGCATGCACTAAAAATATGGCGTCATCATCTCATCGGAAATAGATGTGAAGTATATCACGATCATAAAAGCCTTAAGTATATTTTCACACAAGTGACCTAAATATGAGGCAAAGAAGATGGTTAGAGTTAATCAAGGATTATAATGTGGGAATTCACTACCACCGGGAAAGCCAGCGTGGTGGCACGCCTTGAGCAGAAAGAACCACAGTGTAAATATCTTTGTTGAAAACAAGTCAGCGAGAATTGTGTAAGGATTTCGAAACTAGAATTGGAAATGGTACCAAAAGGATTCCTAGTAACCTTGGAAGTAAGACCTACCGGAAGATCGGATCGAGGAAGGCGGAAAGATGATGATAAGATCAAAAGAATTAAGGGCAAAATGGATGAAGGCAAAGCAAAAGATTTTAAAGCTGGATGAACAAGGTACTATGTGGTTTAAAGGGCGCATTTGTGTCTTAGAACAAAAGGAGTTGAAGCGATTAATGCAGGAGAGGCCCATGACTCCAAGTACTCAATTCATCCAGAAGTGCGAAAATGTATCAAGATTTGAAGGAAAAATTTTGGTGGCCAAGCATGAAGCGAGAAGTCGCGAATCGTTGCATTATGTGACATATGCCAAAGGGTCAAAGCTATGCACCAAAAGGCCAGCGAGGCTATTACAACCCTTAAAGATACGAATGGAAATGGGAGGAAATTGGTATGGATTTTATAACGGATTGCCCGAGCATAAAGTGGATATGATTCCATATGGGTCATAGTAGATCGTTTAACTAAGGTGGCACATTTCATACCGATAAAGACCACTTATTAGGAGACCGGTTAGCGAGAACTTTATATGTCCGTAATGCTTTTACATGGAGTGCCGAAAAGATAGTGTCGGACAGAGGTACCCAATTTACCTCCAGTTAAGGGTAAGCTTCATGAAGCAATGGGGACTCGTTTGAACTTGATCTGACATACCATCCATGAGACGGATGGACAAGCGAGAGAGTCAATCGGATATTGGAGGATATGTTGAGGCATGTGCCTTAGCATATTCCACTTCATGGGACAAGTGTTTGCCTTATCTTTGAGTTTAGTTACAACAACGGTTATCAAGCGAGCTTACAAATGTCTCCATTTGAAGCTCAGTATGGTAGGTCTGTCGAACACCATTGAATTGGAATGAGACAGTGACGACATGTTTTCGGACAGACATTCTTCAAGAATCACCACAGTCGGGGAAAGATTGAAGATTGCACAATCCGGGCAAAAGAGTTATCGCGACAACCGTCATGAGGAACTAAGCTTTGAACCCGAAGATTTTGTGTATCTTAGAGTAACACCACTCAAAGGAGTCGAAGGTTCCATGCAAAGGAAGCTTACACCTGTGTATGTCGGACCATTCAAAATCTTGAGCGCAAGGGTGAAGTTGCGTGTCGATTAGAGTTCTGCCGTCTTTGGCGTGAGTGCATGGCGTATTCCATGTGTCTCAAGCGAAGAAGTGTCTTGAGCAGGAAGAGCAAACACCGTTAGAGACAATTGAGCCGCAAGAAGATCGACTTACAAAGAACATCCGATGAAGATTACGGACATAATGGGCAGAGAGACAAGGAACAAGTCAACACGTTTACGCAGAGTTGATTGGAGCAACCATTCGGAAAGTGAAGCGGCGTGGGAGCGTGAAGAAGATCTGAAGAAGGAGTTCCTAACCTATTCCTGTAGACAACCACGAATCTCGGGGCGAGATTACATTAGGGGGAGGTTTGTAACACCTAATTTTTGCTCTAGTTTAAATTTTGAGAGTATTTTTATTTTTGTGAATTCTTGAGAATTTATCGAAATTTATTTGGAATTACTCAAAACTAGCCTTCCTTGAAAACAATTAAATAATGTATAAGTTCTAGCAAAGTTTTATTGAAAATATTTTATTTGAGTTCCAAATATCTCAAGGTATTTTCTGGAATTTTCTAGAATTTTTCTCGCTATTTTAAAAGTCCCAAATGAATTAAATGAATTTCTAGAATTATTTTTATTGAAAAGGTTTTAAAAATGGCTATGAGCGATAATGGGCCGAGCCCATTCTTGTCGCGCGTCGCCACCCATCGCGCGAAACCCTAAGCGCGCCCAATTTGAACCGTTCGATCTTGATCGAGCGGCTTGCGTGTGCCACGTCGTTTCGCGATCGCGAGCCATCCGATCCAATCGCGCGGACGTCGAGATTGCGCCACGTCGATCGTCTCACGCGAGATCACCGGAGCTAACGCCGCCGGCCGTTACCGCTTGTTTCGCCACCAGTAGCGCGCGCCGAGGCCCTTAAAGTGCACCGAGTAGCGCGTCTGGCGAACTCTTCTCGCCGCGTCTTTTGACACCTTGCACGCACGCCAAGACCCTCTCTAGCGCTGAGCGAGCTCGCCGTAGTTGTTCCCTGCTGCCGCCATCGTTCTCCGTCGTTTGCGTCGCGCGGTCCACTTCGCCGTTGTTGAGGTCACCGGGTACCGATCTCGTCGAGGCGCGTCGAGCGCGCCACTTCTTCACGTCGGAAAGCGCCCGCAACGCCGCCGACGTCCTCGTCTTCCTCAGCTCCGGCGACCTGTTCCTTTCGCGCCGTCGTTGACCTCGCCAACTTCCGCCGGCCGTCCGATCCTCATCGCTCGGTTTTGGTGAGTCCACGTATCCACTTCTCTGTTTACGTTTGGATTATTATAGGCGTTAGATCGTAATGTGCGGCGAGATTAGATCTGGACATTAGGGCTATTAGTAGATCTTGGCCGTTAGATCGGGTTGAGCGGTAGAGATTAGATCTAGTCTCTGTAACTTGGTTACATCTCGGTAGTTGGATCGTTAGTGTATGCATAGGATTGAGCCACGTCAAGCCGTGAATAGTAAGCGACTCCCGTAACTGAGCCGTCGGATCGGATATAAGCGGTTGAGTTGGATCTGGTTTTGCCCTAGGATCCGCGCCGTTCGATTTGAGCGTCGCGGCGGTGGTAGCGCCGCACCTTCATCCAATCTCGCCGACGCGTGGTTGCTGACAGAGCGAGACCAGATCCGGCCGTTGCTTTGGGCGCGCGCACGCGATCGTGCGCGTGGCTCTGAGTAAATCGCGTCGCCGCGTCGGTCGCGGAATCAACCGTTGGATTTAGGTGACCATTGGATGTGCGGCGCGTGGGCGTGGAGCGAGCGTCGCCTATTTGGATGCGTGGTGACCACTGGATGCGCGACGCGTGTCATACGCATCTCGGTCTTATTGCGGTGCGCGTGAGGATCGACCGTCGGTTTTAGCGAACGGTGCGGATTTTGCAGCGTGTCGCAGCTGCTTACGTGAACCAAGTCCACGCTAGACGAGAGCCGAGCCGTGAACCGGTCCATAGACGAGCGGCGTGGCGGCCTGCGGCGTGCCACGTGTCGTCTTGGCGTCATCGGCGACGTCATAAATATTTTCATATATAAAAATATTTCGACGGAAATTCATTTGGTGCTGACGTCATCATGAGGCATGCTGACGTCATAAATGCGAATTTCAAGTATAAAAATAATTTGGAAAAATCGGATTTTCTAATTTCAGTATTTTGATTTTATTCAAAACTTCAAATGACTATAACTTTTGCATTTTAACTCGGATTTGGGTGATTCAAATTTCTAAAAATTCATAAAATTGTGATCTATTTAATGATGAATTTTATTTGAATTTTGAGATTATCTAGTCGTCTGTATTAGCTATTTATTGCATATTTTATTTGAGCGTGAGACGCAAATTTACTGGAAGGTTTGAAGAAGAATTAGTCGCTCAAGACCAAGCTTGAACACGACCCGCAGCTCTTTGAAGGCAAGTGATGCTTTGATCATTTTGATCCCAGATTTTAAAATGTAATTTATGCTTTGAAACTATACATGCTAATTATTTAAAATGAATTTAAATTAATTTGGGATAATGTAGTTAATCAACCCATTTTGTTATGCCACCTTGAATTATTAATTGTATGCCTAGATCATTGTCACCTAAGTTTTGATTATATTAGTTGGATGTTAATATTGTGCCAACACGGGAGGCTAGGCCGTGAGTAGATGCTTAGCCTTGCAACGAATCATGAATGATCTTTGGAAAAATGCTACAATATTGATTAAAGACATATTGAATGTATTTTGAAAAGTGGTGTGATGATGCCACATGTTGAGATTGAGGTACTGACAACTTTGTGTGGTTCCGCATCGATATTGAGTTATTCTTGGCATGTGTTGCACAATAATCAAGCTGGGTGGAAAATGATTTAGGCTGGGGCAAGTGGCAAGAGGTGTGTGCAGGTGGGCTGTGTGGCATTGGGTTGTTGAGTGATGTGAGTCTGTGTGCCACATTGGGGTGTGTGCCCTTGTTGAGTGTTGAAAGTCTTGCCTTGGTCGGTTAAGGACTTCACCTTGCAAGCCTTTGATCCGAGTCAACCGTACAACCACATGTCCGACATGGGACAGACCTAGTTGACTAGGGTTACGATATCTTTCCTCGATACCTCGGGGTGACGGTACATGGGGTGTATCTGTATGGGGGCGTGCACGTGCTACGGCTTGGTGCCCATCCAGCGGTGATTGGCGGTCCTATACTTGGCTCTGTGTGAGGGAAGTGATAGTGAAGGCAATCTGGGAGAGGTTCTTTAGTTAAGGTAGAAGTTCTGAAAAGCTTTGTTGCGGACAATCACTGTGTGGTGGCGGTCAGTATCTTGTGGGTAAAGTGTACAACCTCTGCAGAGTGTCAAAACTATTGAATAGCCGTGCTCACGGTATTGAGCATTGCTCGGGATTACAGTCAAGGGTAGTTTTCATAAACAAAACATGGAAGGGTGGTGTGTGCGGTGTTGGAAATGAACTGATAAGGTGTGTGCCGAGAATCTTGAAGAAAAACCATTTGAAATTAGTATTACTTATATACATTTCCTTTGCTTTAATCTAAACAAGATACTAGTTTAAAAATCTTGCTTGATGCAAAAGAATCAATTAAGCCAATCCATTGGAATAAGCTTTGCATATAGTAATAGTCTTTGCATTCATGCATTACTTGTTGAGTGCCTTGTGTACTCACCCCACCTTGCTTATCAACCCCAACATCGGTGGAGGAGACTACACCGGTATGGGAGGAGGATGCGTCGAGGACACGAGCAACTAGGGGCAAGCCCGATCGGTTGCTGTGGCAAGATGGAGGCTTCCACGACTTTTTATGTTCATTGCTATTTCTTTGTTTTGAATAATGTAAGCCTGCGTGGTGACTTATCTGTAAGGAGACCATAAGGTTGTACAACTCGTTTTATATACATGTTTGCACTATTTATTCTTATATCCTTGTGAATATACGTGATGTGCAACCTCAGATGATTGTGTGTGCTAAGCGTGATCTGGGTAGCACGAGAATACACAGAGGGTCCGGATTTGCAGATTCGGGTCCCGACAAAAACACAACGCCTGAAAACCAATCTACATAATAGCACTTCGGTTCAGGGCAAAACATAGTTTCACAAAACAACCTAGCGCAACAGTAGAGTAGATGTTCAGAGCAAAACTTGAACACAAAATTCAGATGAAATTTGCAGAGACAGTCTTTTGCGATGTGCAAAACTCCTCATCTTTTCTGGGTTTTCTTCCACTTATATAGATTTTGAATTACAAAAGTTAGTATCCGACTCGACTTCAATTTGAGATTACAGAATAACAAACCTCCTAACTACTATTTTGTTATCCGACAATGATAGCTAATACTCCGGACGCCTACAGACTCACTCCTATCGAACTGGGACTTTAACAAACCGACTCCTTATCTGTTACATACTGTCGGATTATAAGATTAGGACTAACAAATCTCCCCCTTAATCTTGTAAATACTCATTTTACCTCTACCGCTCCAATCTTCTCCCGAAGCTCAATGAACTTTACTCTCCCAAGTGCTTTAGTTAGCAGATCTGCCACTTGATCTTGAGTACTAACATACTTAACATCTATCTCACCACTTTCAACACATTCCCTTATATAATGATACTCTGTATCTATATGCTTGCTGCGTTGATGATGAACCAGATTTCGACACAACGAAACTGCTGACTTATTGTCTACTTTGAATAGCACCTTCTCCACCTCCCGGTTCATCAAATCTGCCAACATCCTTCCAAGCCAAACTCCTTGACTCGCTCCTGTTGTTGCTGCAATGTACTTTGGCTTCACAAGATGATAAAGAAACCACCTTTTGTTTTTGTGACATCCAACTGATCACATTTGTTCCAAGGAAGAACACAATTCCAGAGGTACTCTTCCTGTCATCAATGTCTCCCGCAAAGTTGATATCCGTATACCCAACCAACCAGGTATTACTTGTTGATTTTCTGCAGTATAAACAACCATAATTCAAAGTTCCTTTCACATATCTAAGAATTTGTTTTACGGCTTCCATGTGCTGAGTTGTAGGCCTTTCCATAAAGCGATTGACTATGCCAACTACGTATGTGATATCCGGTCTTGTATGAACCAAATACCTCAAACAGCCTACTATGCTTCTGTACAATGTTGGATCAACAGGAGGGTTTTTACTTTCATTGCTAAGCTTCAATCTAGCCTCCATGGGAGTAGATGTTGCATTGCAATCTTTCATTCCACATTTTTCAAGTATTCTCTTGACATATGAAGATTGAGTAAGAGAAATACCTTTTGAGCTTTGTTTTACTTCAATGCCAAGGTAATAGGATAACAATCACAAATCACTCATCTTGAAAATGCTTTTCATTTTATCTTTAAACTTCACAATTTCTGAGTTGTTTGGCCCGATTTTATCAAGTCATCGACATAAACTCCAACTAGCAAGCTATTACCTTCTTGTGTTCTTTTATATACCGCATGCTCCAGTGGACATCTCTCAAAACCAATATTGAGTAATGTGCTGTCCAATTTTGAATTCCAAGCACGTGGAGCTTGTCGAAGCCCATAAAGTGCTTTCTTGAGTTTATAGACTTTGTTTTCTTCTCCCTTTACTTCAAATCCAAGTGGCTGCGATACATAGACATCTTCAGATATTTCTCCATTGAGAAAGGCTGACTTCACATCCATATGATGCACTTGCCAAGCTTCTTGAGCTACTAATGCAATCAACAAGCGTATAGTTTCAATTCTAGCCATTGGTGCAAATACTTCATCAAAGTCTATGCCTTGTCTTTGCACATACCCCTTTGCTACTATCCAAGCCATATGCTTCAAAACGCTCCCTTTGGGATCCTTCTTGACTTTAAAGATCCACTTTAAGCCAATAGATTTCTGTCCTGTTGGCAATTCGGTCAACACCCATGTCTGATTTTCTTGAATCGATGCAATCTCTTCTCGCATTGCATTCTGCCAACACTAATGTCTAGCAGCTTCATCAAAATTTTCTAATTCCTCTGCACTTAATAGACATAGGTTCAGCTCTTCGACTAACTCAACCGGCTGACTGTTTTCATAGATGTCCATTAGTGACCGAGTCTTCCGTGGCATCAAAGAAGAACCGGATGAAGTACTTTCTACAGAACCACTTGTATATGTATCTGTTGATGGTGATGTTTCATACCTGGCTGCGGAAACTGGACTTTGCTCTTCCGTATCGACTTCAACTCTGTCGCCAGAGGAATCAGCATCTTGATCTGAAAGTTCACCGCCTGCACCTGATGGTCCAAAGCTTCTGCCTGGATGTTCAGCACATGTGTCTTCGGTTACTGCATCAACAGAAGGATAATGCCACGTGAAAATCTCAGTGTTTTCAGTAACAGACGCATCCCAATCCCACTGATTATCTTCTTCAAACACAACATCACGAGTTATATAAACTTTGTTGGTTTTCGGGTCATATACTCGATATGCTTTAGAGCCTTCCGCATATCCGAATAAGACCATAGGGATACTCCTGTCATCGAATTTCTTCAAACCTGGTTTGACTACTTTCACATGTGCCAAACAACCAAAGGTCCTCAAATGATGAACACTTGGCTTTCGATCATTCCAAGCCTCGTATGGTGTCTTTCCATCCAAGCTTCGCGTTAGTGCTCTATTCAGCGTATACACCGCTGCCTTCACTGCTTCTCCCCAAAATTTCCTGGGTATAGCCTTGCTCTTCATCATACTGTTAGCCATCTCGACAACGGTTTGATTCCGTCGCTCCACAACTCCGTTCTGTAGCGGAGAATATGATGCCGTGGAATATCTTCTAATTCCGGCCTCTTCACAGAATGTCCCAAACTCTATTGAAGTGAATTCACCTCCTCTGTCAGTTCGGAGAGCCTTCACTTTCAGATTTTTCTCGTTCTCAACTGCGGCTTTGAATTTCTTGAAATACCACAAGGCTTCATCTTTATTTTTGAGCAATTCCACCCACATATACCTGCTGTAATCATCCACAAGCAACAAAAAATATTGATTACCTCCTGGTGTGATGGGCGTGATCTTCCCGCACAAATCGCCATGCACAAGATCCAACTTCTTCTCTGCTCTGTACTGCGCAGAACTTGGGAACGGTTGTCTGTGCTGTTTTCCAAGTGAGCAACCATCACAAAACTGCTCAAGGTGCTCTACAATAGGCATACCTTCTACCAATTTCTTCAAGCTGAGATTCCTCAAAGATCTGAAGTTGAGATGTCCGAACCTCTTGTGCCATAGCCATGCAATTTCATTTGACTTTGACAGCAAACAGATTGATTCGGACACTCTCAAATCAATAGCATACAGCTTGTTCTGTGACTTGTTCACCTGAGCTAGCTGGTGCCCTTCACGATCTATAATCTGCATTACTCCATATTCAACAAAGATATGTGTGAGGTTTATTGCATATCATTTTGGACAATGCTATGTGATGTGTTTCCTTATTTTTGATGGTTGTAGGTCGACGATGCTAGATCATGGTGAGGCGAAGGATGATCGAGACTAGGCGAGGAGCGTTCCAGACGGTTGGGGACCGCCGGAAGATGATCGGAGACAGAGTCGTGGCAAGTCTTGAAGACAAGGAACGGTTGAGATGATAGCTAGGCGCTGCGTGGATCAATGAGGGCTATTGGATCTTGGTCTAGTTGATAGGTTAGCGGGTCTAGTTAGTGTGCTTTGAAAACCGTGCAAGAAAACCCATTATGTGTTGTGGGTTTTGGGTGAACCCTTGCATGGCTGGTTGAGTGGGTTAATCCTAGCCCTTTATGAGTGCTCTAGGGTTTAGAAGCTCATCCAAGGGTGGTAGGTTGCTCAAAGGTAGCATAAATAGAGGGGTAGGGGTAGCCCTCCCTCACTTGAAGGTTTGGGTTGCTCATTTGAGCTTTGCCCACATCAAGTGAGGCTTTGTAAACCTTCCATCCAGAAAATACAAAAAAATTCTTTACCTTATTATGAATTTAAATTACGCATTTACATTATGTCTTTACTTTACGCAATTTAAATTCAGCATTTACTTTCCCGCATTTACATTCTCGCAATTTACTTTCTCGAAATTTGGATTTGCCTCCCCTCCTTCTAAATGTTGTTGTTCTAAGATTTCTTTAGGGTGTATATATGGTTTTACACTTCTCTTGCACCCTAGGATAGACTAAAGATCAGGTTTTCTATCAAGTTGTCATTATGTCCAGAATTTATTCTTCGCGCAGTAGTCAGTCTTTGATTTTTAGAAAAATCTAAACAAATCCTTTTTGAGTGATGCTTATTGGAGAAGGTGCATGACTCATGTATCCATCTCTAACAAAATTTTTGAGTCCACTGGTTCCACCGTTTGAGCGCTATGAAGTGAAAACCGAGCCTGAAACTTTCTGATCAAAGTTCCTGACTGTCTGTAATACTTGATTTTTCATGTTTATTATACAAATATTTTTAACATGATTTTTGGTGGACTGTTTCAAGACTCAACTTCTCACAGGAAAAAAAATTCCCAAAAATTTTAGAGCAACAGAAACTCACCAACCACCTGCTCTATGTGAGGACAATTCGTGGAAAATCTGCTTTTACTTTTTTGAAAAGAGACTTTGTTGTTTTTAGCTTTATCTCTTTTAGAAAATAAGTCTTTGAATTGATTCCTTTTTGTTTGGACACTTGACAACCAGGATTGTGATTAAAACATCCCTAACATGGTTCATGGTTCTTAACCATGTAAGCTAGGGGTACACATAGTTGTCTAGTTGTTCCAGTTTTGGAGGGTGTGTGAATCTGAGAAGCACCAGTTTGAACGAAAATTTTTGGGTGTTTCAGATTTTTATTGCGAGATTGTTTGGAGTACTTTGAGTGGGGGGGGGAATTTTATTTGGGATTATTCACCCCCCTCTGATCGCTATTTCGATCCTTCAATTGGTATCAGAGCCGGTTTTGCTCTTTCATAGATCTTGACTGGTCTCAAGAGCCATGGCGATGGACAAGTATTCCACCAAGCCTCCTATTTTCTCTGGAGTTGATTTTGCTTTTTGGAAGTCTCAAATGGAGTCATACATCACTGCCCAGGGCTTCCTGATATGGCAGAAGGTGAAACTCCCGTATGACGTTCCTGCTGATGAAAACGTCACGGTCGGCAATATGGCTGATGTTGAGGTAAACGATAAGGCAAGGAACATCCTAATACAGGGTCTTAGCCGTAGTGAGTTTGATAGGATCTCTCACCTTCATTCTGCTTACCAGATTTGGGTGACCCTCGATGCTTACCATGAGGGCACTACACAAATCAAGATGGTTCGATGGACCAATTCAAGCGTGAGTTCAACAAGTTTGAACAACACACTGGTGAGAGTCTTGACGATGCTTTGGTCGGTTTACGAAGATTTTGAACGACCTCTGAGCAGTCAGTTGCATATACCCTGACTCGGATAATGCTCGACATTTCTTGACCGCACTCGATCTTCGAGTTTGGGAAATGAAAGTGACCACCATCAAGGACACTACCGACTTGTCGACCTTGACTCTTGACGGGCTTTACTCCCGTCTCAAGACTCATGAGATCGACGTCGTCTCTCGCAAGACGAAATCTCAGTCGATGGCCTTGGTCACTGATCCCACTGGATCTTTCCTTGATCTTTCTACTGGTTTCTCTCTTTCCGCCCTTTGCGAGCTAAGCGATGACCAACTGGAAAAATTTTCAGAAAATGAGCTTGCTCTTCTTAGTCGAAAATTTTCACATGCATACAAGAGGGTGAGAAAGAGGAAGAGAGGTGGCATGATCACATGCTTCGAGTGTGTGGCCCCAACCACATTCGGGCTAATTGCCCCAAACTGGAGAAGGCAAAGAACGATACCGGCGGTTCGGCAAAGAAAGACTACATCGGCAAGAACTGCAACAAGAAGCCTCCAGTTCACGAGCCGGCGCGTGAGAAGAAGTACCGCAACTTCTCCAAGAACAAGAAGCTATTCCACCACGTCCTCGCCGCGCTTGACGACATCAACCTCTCCGACACAGAGACATGGAGCAACGAGGGCGAGGATGAACCGCAAGAGAAGAAGGGCGGCAACAACTTCTCCGGCATGTGCTTCATGGCCAATGCCAACAGCATCAACGACTCAGATGAGGTACCCTCCTATGACCAGCTCAATGAAGCTTTCTGCAAATTAGGAAAATTTCATACTAGAGCTAGAGCTAGGTGTATGGAGCTAGAGAAGGAAGTAGGTACCTTGACTCAGGAGTTAGCTTCTCTTAGATCTTCTCCCTCTCGAGTCACTGATGACTGTTCCTTGTGTGATGCTCTTCTTGTGGAGTTGGAGAACCTAAAGACTATGCATGATAGTGTGTTGTCTGAACTAGATAGTCTTAGGTTGAAGAATGCTAGCGATGATTCTATTGATGCTATTCTACTAAATGCTAGTTTTCTTCATGCTCACTCTACTCCATCATGCTCTAATTGCCCTAAATTGCTTGCTAAAATTGATGCCATGAGCGATCACCTTAGGAAGCTTTCTTCTAGAAACGATGAACCTGAGGTACATGCTTCTAAGAACCAAGTCAGCTCATGTGAGGGCTGTAAGCAACTAAAACTTAACAATAAATCTCTAAATATCAAGTGTGCTAATATTGCTAAGGACTTACTAGCTAAGTCACAAGAAAGTTGCTTGCGATGTAATATGATTGAGGGGGACTTGGATAAAATCCAAGTCGAACTTAGGAAGAAGTTAGAAGACCAAGCCCATAGGATTAGAAATGTGTCTTATGTTTCTTATGAGGCCCTCAAGATTGAGGCAGCCGTACTGAGAGAGAGAAATACACGTGCTGAGAGAGCTTCTATTTCTGGTTTTTCTTTTTCTTCCTCTCTTCCCTGTTCTTCATGTGCCTCTTTCTTTCGAGATTGTGAGTATCTCATGAGCACTCTTGAGAAGTTTGTAGGAGGCAAGAAGAAGCTCAATCTCATTCTAGACCAATCCAAAATTAGCAGATTTAATCAGGGTCTAGGATTTGACCCCTTGGAGCACGCTCGGGCGCATCCTCCCACCATTGTGCGCAACTCCAAGTGTGGTGAGATTGTGGTAGCTCCCAGAGTGAGTACCACTGTGTTTTGGTCTGCTGGGGTTGTCCATAGGACTTCTGACCAAAAGGGTGTTACTCCTGTTGCTTCTGCCTCTAGCAAGGCGAAATACACATGCACCTTCTGTAAGAAGGATGGTCACCTAGTAGACTTCTGCTTTAGACATGCCAAGAACACTCGGCGTGAGCGTGTTGCTGCTCTTAGGGGTATTCAGGGTCATCCCCAGACTCTGAGTGCTCCTAAGGCACACACACTGCTTTTAGACAGGTTAGAGAGTCACCTGTTTTTGAGCAGCGTCCAGGACTCGGTTTTCATGCTGTTTCTTCGAGTTTTAGTACTGGAGCTATTCGTGGTCGATCTTTCCGTCGTCCTCTTGATATCCCTCGTCTTTCCCATCGAGGTAGATATCAGCGGCGTGAGGTGTTTTCAGGTAGGAGATTTAGGCAGCCTCACTGGGATGGTCCGACCTTTGCACCACGGCGGGCCAACCCAGTTCCAGCTCGTAGATCATCTACTAGAGTTGCTACTGATCTTGTTAGTGTTAAACATCAGAGAGACACTCGAGTCCAGTCTTCTTTTGTGGCTGGTACTCTGAGGCGTCATGTGGTTCAGTATTGGGTTCCCAGGTCTTCACTCTATCCCAGTACTGAGTCATCTTTCTCTCTTATGACTTAATCAGGTTCGTCAGATGGGGAAGGGAGATGTTTGGATTGTCGACTCCGGTTGTTCTCGTCATATGACCGGAGATTCTTGTTGGTCCTCTTCCCTAGTCCGAGCCCCCAGTGATGAGTTGATCACTTTTGGGGATGCTTCTTCAGGTAGAGTCATTGCTAAAGGTACCATCTGCATTAATGACAATTTCATTCTTAAAGATGTTGCCTTAGTGAGTAAGATGCAATACAATTTGTTTTCTGTTTCTTAGCTTATTGATGACTCTTTCGAGGTGAGTTTTAAGAGTAATGCCTGTAGAATCCTCGATTCTTCAAGAGGGTTAGTTTGTGGGATTTCTAGATATGGGAGAGTCTTTCGTGCTGATTTTTCTGCTTCCTCTAGAGACTCTCTTCGTTGTTTGATTGCCTCAAAGTCCCATGATCTCTCCTTCTGGCATAGGAAACTTGGTCACATTGGATTTGATCATTTGACCCGAATTAGCAGCCATGACCTCATTCGTGGTTTGCCCAAACTCAAAATGGTCAAAGACTTAGTTTGCTCTCCCTGCCGACATGGCAAGATGGTTGCTGCTTCTCATCCCCGATCCTTTGTTGTGATGATGATGCACCAGACAGCTCTTACATATGGACACTGTTGGTCCAGCTAGAGTGCAGTCAGTGGGTGAGAAGTGGTATGTTCTTGTCATTGTTGATGATTTTTCGAGGTACTCTTGGGTGTTTTTCATGACCTCGAAGGATGAGACTTTTACCCATTTTAGGAGTTTGGTTCATAGGTTGTCTTTTGAGCTCTCTGGTGCCCTACGAGCTATACGTAGTGACAATGGCACGAAGTTCAAGAATTCCTATTTTGAGAGTTTCTGTGTGGATTCTGGTTTAGAGCATCAGTTCTCCTCTCCCTACGTCCCTCAGCAAAATGACATAGTGGAAAGGAAGAACATGACCCTGGTAGAGATGGCTAGGACGATGTTAGACGAGTACAGCACTCCTAGGAAGTTTTGGGCTGAGGCTATAGCTACTGCTTGCCATGTTTCTAATCGTGTATTCTTGAGAGCACATTTGCACCGCACTTCTTACGAGTTGAGGTATGGGCGAAAGCCCAGTGTTTCTCATTTTTATGTGTTTGATTGCAAGTGTTTTATTTTGAAGTCTGATAACCTGGATAAGTTTGAGTCTCGCTCTTCTGATGGTATCTTTCTGGGTTATTCGACTTCTTCTCGTAGCTATAGGGTCTGGAGTTGCGATGCGCTTAGGATCATAGAGACCTGTGAGGTGACCTTTGATGAGGCTAGCCCAAGAGCTAGACCTGATATTTCAGGCTCTTCTTCCACCTCTGAGACCATCTTTTTAGAGGATGAGGATTATGGAGATGATGGTGTTCCACCTGATCCAGTCCCCTCTACACCTGAGGTGTCTCCTATTTCTATTTCTGCACCTCAGGAAGGCCAACCTTTGCCTTCTGACTATCCTGCAGCTAGTGGCTCTGCTCCTACCTCTTCTGTGTATGAGGTAGAGGCCACTTCTGCTTCTGGACCTCCCCGTCATATTCAGCATTCTTATCCACTTGATCAGATCATCGACGATCTGTTTGAGCGGGTCACTTGTTCAAAATAAGGTTTGTCCAGTTTCTGCCTTCACCCTGCCTTCGTTGCCTCATTTGAACCGAAGGATGTGACTCATGCATTATCTGACGAGTCTTGGACTAATGCTATGCATGAGGAACTTGAAAACTTCGAGAGGAACAAAGTCTGGCAGCTTGTAGAACGTCCATCTGATCATAATGTCATTGGGACCAAGTGGGTGTTCAAAAACAAGTAGAGTGAGGATGGGGTTGTCATTCGCAACAAGGCTTTTCTCAGGTTGAGGGTCTTGACTTTGAGGAGACCTTTGCCCCTATAGCTAGACTAGAGGCTATTAGGATCCTGCTTGCATTCTCTGTATCCCGGGGCTTCAAGCTTTATCAAATGGATGTCAAGAGTGCATTCCTCAATGACTATATTGAGGAAGAGGTTTATGCCAAACAACCTCCAGGATTTGAGAACCTCAAGTTTTTGAGTCATGTATACAAGCTTTTCAAAGCTTTGTATGGACTCAAGCAGGTCCCCCAGAGCATGGTATGAGAGGCTCAAGTCTTATCTTCTCAGCCATGACTTCAAGATGGGCATAGTAGACAAAACTCTGTTCATCAGACACCATGAGTCGTATTTTCTTCTCGTCCAGATTTATGTGGACGATATCATTTTTGATGGCTCATCTCATTCGCTTGTGTCTCAGTTTTCTGGGGTAATGAGCACAGAGTTTGAGATGAGTATGATGGGCAAGTTGAACTACTTTTTTGGCTTCCAAATCAAGCAGACTCAGGAGGGTACTTTCTTGCATCAAGGCAAGAATACCCAGGACCTCCTGAGGCGTTTCGATATGTCTGATGGGAAGCCGGTGATGACTCCTATGGCCACCACTGCTGTCCTCGAGCTCGATGAGGATGGTGAGTCTGCTGATCAAAAGAAGTTTTGGAGCATGATTGGCTCCCTCTTGTACCTCACTGCTTCGAGGCCGGACATACATTTCGTTGTGTGTCTGTGCGCTCGATTTTAGGCCTCTCCTCGATCCTCTCACCGCTAGGCGGTCAAGCGCATCTTCAGGTACCTTCGTGCTACCACTGATTATGGTATTTGGTACTCTTCTTCTTCTTGTCTGTCCCTTCGAGCCTTTTTCGATGCAGACTTTGCTGGCTGTAGGATAGATAGGAAGAACACTTCTGGTACTTGCCAATTCATTGTCACTTCTCTTGTTTCTTGGTCGTCTAGGAAGCAGTCCAGAGTTGTACAGTCCACCGCTGAGGCCGAGTATGTTGCTGCAGCCAGTTGATGTAGCCAGGTTCTCTAGATGAGATCGACCTTGCGGGACTTTGGGTTAGCAATAGCAAGTGTTCCATTTTTCTGTGATAATAACACTTCTGCTATTTGCATTGCTAAGAACCCAGTGCAGCATTCCAGGACCAAGCATATTGATATTAGATATCACTTCCTTAGAGACCATGTGAAGAAGGGGGATATCGTGCTTCAATTTGTAGAGAGTGACCTTCAGTTAGCCGATATCTTCACCAAGCCTTTGGATAGCTCCAGATTTGTTGTCTTGAGGAGTGAGCTTGGAGTCGTGAGCCCTTATGGCCTCTCGTGAGGGGGGCTGTGGTTTGTATATTATGTATAATATTGAACCCTTCCAGCTTTTCTTTTTCTTTGTGTTTTCTTCTGGGTGACTTTCGGCTTATTTTCCTGAATTGAGTTCACTTACTTAGACTTCTGGCGTGCCTTGCATGGACCTCTTATCTTGTGCTTAGGTTGCTATCATGCGTGATTAGCTGTTCTCTCTTCTCTCTAGGTTGAGTTCCCTCACAATCTTATAAGTCTAGCAGGTGTTGTGCCTCCTGGGTAGACAGGGTCTGTGTGCACTCCTTAGTTTGGGATCTAGAGTCAGCTTCCCTATGTAAATCACTGGGGAAGATAAGAGCGAGTCTGAGCCGTAGGGAGTCTCTTCTATCTTATCTAAGCTTTGTAGCCATCCAATTTGCAGTTTCTCGACTTCTTCTCCTCATTCTGTCTTTCTGGTTATTTTTGAGTTCATTTGGGTTTTTCTTATGCCTAATCTTGATAATAACTCAACTTTAACAGATTTGAGCGTAAATTGATTTACTTGTTGAGGGAGAGTTTGAGAATCTGTTCATGCATTGCATATAGATTGCATTTTATGTTTTATGAGTTTTATCTATTATGCAATTGACTCAATCGTCATGAAATACATCATGCTATATCTTTTGAAGAAAATCACTGGCTTAGATAAATCCAAGTTCATTTATCATGCTAAGCTTAATTAAAATCTGAAAAATTTGAAAGCTTTAAATAAAAACTTGATGAAACATGTTGTTTTTACTTACTAAGTTTCTTCTCTAGGGGTTTTTACCATGAATTGTGAAATTTTGGATTTCTCTAGAGTCCCTATAGCAACTTGGGTGAAATTTGGCTGATCCATATTTGAGTCCTTCAGAATTGCTCATATGTGCTAAATTGAAATCAAGAAAATTTGGCTTTTTTGTGCAAAATTGATTTCACCACTTTATATTCACGAGATTGCTTCCCATTGCACTTGGGATGAACTTGGAATATATTGTGTATGACCAAGATCATTCTCTTAAGAGTTACTCTTGAGACGATCGACAATGGCTTGAGTCAATCATTAACAAAATGCAAAATTTCAAACACGTAAGTGGGTAAAGAATGCAAATAATGTCAAACATTTGCACCCCGCTATGTTTTTCAAAGTCTTAAAGAAAAGTTGCATAAATTGACAAATGAGCTCGAAGGACATTATATGCACTTCAAAATTCCCCAAAGTGTTGAGTAGGTTGAACTCTAGGTTTTCCATTTGATCCTTGAGTGGTGTTGTTTCTAGTTTTGAAACTTTTGCTAAGTGTTGCACTTGCTAAAAATAACACGTTTTCAAAACTAAGCTTATGAGCAAAACTTGTTATTTGCACTTGGACATGTTTTAGTTTAGTCATAATATGAGATTGATAAGCTTGGTGTCATATCTCGTCATTATGATCAATTGGATAATCTTCAAAGCTCCCTTAGGTTGCATTTCATGCATACATAAAAAGGGGGAGAAAATTCCATTTTGATGCCTATATTGCCAAAAGGGGGAGAAAACGTAGAAAAGGCATCATTAAAAATGTGAAAAATTATTTGGTTCTTATGATCTTTGTAAAATTTTGCTAATTCTTATGGATCATAATCATATTTGGCACTTAGGATTGGATTTTAGAACTTTTGTGGAAAACTTGCTCTTTCCTTGATTTAGCTGTAAAATATATCTTACCAACTTAGTCATGTTCTCAGTTTCTTCTCTGCGGACCATTTTTTGTTTTGCAATCAAATTGCTTTCTTCCACTCTCATTCAAACTCAAATTTATGACTTTTATGATGTTTGTCAATATACTCATCAAGGGGGAGACTGAAAGACCATGTGGAGGTCTATCCTTGTTGGTGATGAGTTATTGAATATATTTGAGCTATGTTTGCTTGAATATGAGTTTGATTTGAAATGGATTTTCAAAATGAAGGAATTCGAGTTGTCCACGCTAAGAGTGGCGATGCAGGCCATGGAGGCGTGATCGCGGCTAGAGGGGCGATGCCGGCTAGGGGACCGGTAGTTATTTTCCAGAGAGAGGTGTTTGCTGGGTGTTAGGCGAGCGGCACTACCGACCATGTGGGAGCGGTAGTGCCGGCTGAGCGGTACTACCGGCCCAAGACGGCTGTAGTGCCGGCCTATTGAGCGAATGTTGGAATTGATTTTTGAATTTGTGTGAGGTTTATTGCATATCATTTTGGACAATGCTATGTGATGTGTTTCCCTGTTTTTTATGGTTGTAGGTCGACGATGCTAGATCATGGTGAGGCGAAGGATGATCGGGACTAGGCGAGCAGCGTCGGAGGTCCAGACGGTCGAGGATCGCCGGAAGATGATTGGAGACGGAGTCGTGGCAAGTCTTGAAGACAAGGAACGGTTGAGATGCTAGCTAGGCGCTACGTGGATCAATAAGGGCCATTGGATCTTGGTCTAGTTGATAGGTTAGCGGGTCTAGTTAGTGTACTTTGAAAACTGTGCAAGAAAACCCATTATGTGTTGTGGGTTTTGGGTGAACCCTTGTATGGCTGGTTGAGTGGGTTAATCCTAGCCCTTTATGAGTGCTCTAGGGTTTAGAAGCTCATCCAAGGGTGGTAGGTCGCCCAAAGGTAGTATAAATAGAGGTGTAGGGGTAGCCCTCCCTCACTTGAAGGTTTGAGTTGCTCATTTGAGCTTTGCCCACATCAAGTGAGGCTTTGTAAACCTTCCATCTAGAAAATACAAATAATTTTTTTACCTTATTGTGAATTTAAATACGCATTTACATTATGTCTTTACTTTACGAAATTTAAATTCAGCATTTACTTTCCCGCATTTATATTCTCGCAATTTACTTTCTCGAAATTTGGATTTTCCTCCCCTCCTTCTAAATGCTGTTGTTCTAATATGTCTTGAGGGTGTATATATGGTTTTACACTCCTCTTGCACCCTAGGATAGACTAAAGATCAGGTTTTCTATCAAGTTGTCATTCTGTCCAGAACTTGTTCTTCGCGCAGCAGTCAGTCTTTGATTTTTAGAAAAATCTAAAAAAATCCTTTTTGAGTGATGCTTATTGGAGAAGGTGCGCGACTCATATATCCATCTCTAGCAAAATTTTTGAGTCCACTGGTTGCACTGTTTGAGCGCTATGAAGTGAAAACCGAGCCTGAAACTTTCTGATCGAAGTTCCTGACTGTCTGTAATACTTGATTTTTCATGTCTATTATACAAAAAATTTTAACATGATTTTTGGTGGACTGTTTCAAGACTCAACTGTTCAAAAGAAAAAAATTGTCAAAAATTTTAGAGCAACTGAAACTCACCAACCACCTGCTCTAAGTGAGGTCAATTCCTGAAAAATCTGCTTTTACTTTTTTGAAAAGAGACTTTGTTGTTTTTAGCTTTATCTCTTTTAGAAAATAAGTCTTTGAATTGATTCCTTTTTGTTTGGACACTTGACAACCAGGATTGTGAGTAAAACATCCCTAACATGGTTCATGGTTCTCAACCATGTAAGCTAGGGGTACACATAGTTGTCTAGTTGTTCCGGTTTTGGAGGGTGTGCGAATCTGAGAAGTACCAGTTTGAACGAAAATCTTTGGGTGTTTTAGATTTTTATTGCGAGATTGTTTGGAGTACTTTGAGTGGTGGAAAATTTTATTTGGGATCATTCACCCCCCCTCTGATCGCCATTTCGATCCTTCAATTGGTATCAGAGCCGGTTTTGCTCTTTCATAGATCTTGACCGGTCTCAAGAGCCATGGCAATGGACAAGTATTCCACCAAGCCTTCTATTTTCTCTGGAGTTGATTTTTTTTGGAAGTCTCGAATGCAGTCCTACAACACTGCCCAGGGCTTCCTGATATGGCAGAAGGTGAAACTCGCGTATGAGGTTCCTGCTGATGAAAACGTCACGGTCGGCAATATGGCTGACGTTGAAGCAAACGATAAGGCAAGGAACATCCTCATACAGGGTATTAGCCATAGTGAGTTTGATATGATCTCTCACCTTCATTCTGCTTACCAGATTCGGGTGACCCTCGATGCTTACCATGAAGGCACTGCCCAAATCAAGATGGTTCGATGGACCAATTCAAGCGTGAGTTCAACAAGTTTGAACAACACGCTGGTGAGAGCCTTGACAATGCTTTGGTCGGTTTACGAAGATTTTGAGCGACCTTCGAGCAGTCAGTTGCATATACCCTGACTCGAATAATGCTCGATATTTCTTGACCGCACTCGATCTTCAAGTTTGGAAAATGAAAGTGACCACCATCAAGGACACTACTGACTTGTCGACCATGAATCTTGATGGGCTTTACTCCTGTCTCAAGACTCATGAGATCGACGTCGTCTCTCGCAAGACGAAATCTCAGTCGATGGCCTTGGTCACTAATCCCACTGGATCTTCCCTTGATCTTTCTACTGGTTTCTCTCTTTCCGCCCTTTGCTAGCTAAGCGATGACCAACTGGAAAAATTTCCAGAAAATGAGCTTGCTCTTCTTGCTCGAAAACTTTCTGGTCGAAGTTCCTGACTGTCTATAATACTTAATTTTTCATGTCTATTATACAAATCTTTTTAACGTGATTTTTGGTGGAATAGTTCACGACTCAACTGCTCATAGGGGCAAAAATTTTCAAAAATTTTAGAGTAACATAAACTCACCAACCACCTGCTCCAAGTGAGGACAATTCCTGGAAAATCTGCTTTTACTTTTCTGAAAAGAGACTTTGTTGTTTTTAGCTTTATCTCTTTTAGAAAAGAAGTCTTTGAATTGATTCCTTTTTGTTTGAACACTTGACAACCAGGATTGTGATTAAAACATCCCTAACATAGTTCATGGCTCTCAACCATGTAAGCTAAGGGTACGCATAGTTGTCTAGTTATTCGGGTTTTGGAGGGTGTGCGAATCTGAGAAGCACCGGTTTGAACGAAAATCTTTGGTTGTTTCAGATTTTTATTGCGAGATTGTTTGGAGTACTTTGAGTGGTGGAAAATTTTATTTGGGATCATTCACCCCCCCTCTAATCGCCATTTCGATCCTTCAACCCGTGCCATCTTGACTCGATCCTCTCTGACTCGCATCTCCGTGAGTGTGTCCCAAACTTCTTTCATCAATTCCTTTTGTGAGATAGCCATCAGCATAATCTCCAGCACAGATTGAGTAATTGCGACTAATGCACCTTGGTTTATCACCTCATCGACCTCAGCATTCTCTATCGCCGCCCACACTCCTTGCGATTTCATGAGGATCTTCATCTTTACGGCCCAATAATCGTAATTCGTGTCGCTCAACATTGGATATTGGACCGGCACATTGTTTCTTGCTGGAGCTCTTCCGTATGCCTCAACGGTATCGGATGAGTGCTCCATTGTCTTCGGCGAGGATGCGCTTGACATGATTTCCAAGATTTGGTGTCTCTGATACCACTTGTTGAAACACAAAGCACAAATTCAAATCTTCCTTCCAGACAACACAGATCAAAGCAAACAGAAGAATTTCTTACGCGCTCTGTAAGTTCTCACGACAATAGAGCAGTAAACTTCAGAGAGCCTTCTGGAGGAGCAGCAAAACACAACGCCTGAAAACCAATCTGTAGAATAGCACTTCGGTTCAGGGCAAAACAGAGTTTCACAAAACAACCGAGCGCAACTGCAGACTAGATGTTCAGAGCAAAACTTGAACACAAAATTCAGATGAAATTTGCAGAGACAGTCTTTTGCGATGTGCAAAACTCCTCACGTCTTTTCTGGGTTTTCTTCCACTTATATAGATTCTGAATTACAAAAGTCAGTATCCGACTCGACTTCAATTTGAGATTACATAAAAACAAACCTCCTAACTATTATTTTGTTATCCGACAATGATAGCTAATACTCCGGACGCCTGCAGACTCAACCTCCTATCAAACTGGGACTTTAACAAACCGACTCCTTATCTGTTACATGCTGTCAAATTACAAGATTAGGACTAATAATAACAACATCCTTTTTCGGAAGCAAACAGAATTATGGGGAAACAATATGAATATGCTGCAGATTACAACCTGAGCACACCACAAACAGAATATTGTTGTGTAGGCTTATTGTCAAGAAGAGATAAATTTCACACATCAATGTGAATATTGTCGGGACCCGAATATGCAAATCCGGACCCTCTGTGTATACCACACTAGTCCAGGATCACGCTAGTGCACACAGGCTCAACATCGGTAAATATCACAATCATACATAGCGGAAATAATATGAAAGATATCATATATAGTATACTACTAGTTGAATGACCTTATGGTCAACTTACATGACTATGCCTCGCAAGGCTGAACAACATATTACACTACAGCGGAATGAAAACGTAGACAACCCCTCAGTATACCACAGGCAACTGACAAGGCTTGCGTCCTAAACATTCGTCTCCTCCTGGAATCTTTCCTCCAGCATTTATGTAGACTCTTCAACTGGTGATGTTATTGTTGGCAAGGGTGAGTACTTAAAGCACTCAACAAGTTGTGCACAGAATGCAGTTCTATGTAACTATATGCAAGGCTTATTCCAATGGATAGGCTATCATGGCTATTTTGCAATAAGCAGCATTTATGAACAAATACACTAAATAGATTGTAAAGACTGTAAAACAAATAGCAATAATAAATAGATTCAGCAATTCTCAAGTAAACCAAGTTTTCAATCCTAAGTCAAATTTCATCTTCCAAATGGCAATCCTGCCATCCCAACCAAGTTTTCCATTTAATTAAACTAACCCTTAACTGTAATTCCCAAGCATTGCTCAATACCGCGAGCACGGCTATCCGAATAGTTTCACACTCTGCAGAGGTTATGCACTTTACCCACGTGACATGATCGTCTATTGGTGCCTTCCGGGTTAACACACTTCCTTTGGTGTGTCGGCGGAGAGATCATGACAAAGCCTTTACAATGCTCTGGCTTAATCCAGCACTACCCGCTAAGGTTTCAACACTGGTGGGTCTGAAAACCATAACCAGGGCCCCCCTCTTGCGCCATGTGAATTACTCCATAACTCGGGAAATCACACCGACCACGATAGTACCAAAATTAAGACATTACAAATTACTCAGCTAGGCTGGCCCATACCAGACATGTGGTTGCATGATTGACTCAGGTCAAAGGCTTGCAAGGTTAAGTCCTTAGTGTGATCAAGGCAAGACATCCACATACCCTCTGCCCATCGGGCCCACCTTGGCATACTCGCCCCTTGTCACTTGCCCCAATCTAAGTGATTATCACCCAAGTTGATTACCAAGCACCACGTGCCATCAACAATTCAACATCGTTGCTTGACATGACTCGTCACAACAACTCAATCTCATCGTGTGATCCCACATGACACACAAGTTCATAACATTGTTCCATATTCCATTAATCAAGATTAATTATCAATGATTCCAATACATGTGATGACGTGGCATAGCTAAGCAACTAATACGGACTAACCATCCCATGTTGATTATAGTTACTAACCAACTATATTGAACCAATCTAGGGTGACAATAGATCATGGCATACAAATGACAAGGTAGGGTGTAGATCAAATTGGTATAATAGCTAAGTCCCAATTTAATTTGAAACAATTGTACACTTGAAATAATATGCAATAGGGTAAAACAAATATAGCAATTTTATAAACATGGGTTCAACATGATCAAAACACAACTTGCCTTAGAATAGGTCCTGATCTGGTTCTGGAATTTGCTCTTGAGTTGTTGGATCTTCCTCCGAAGCGTCGCACAATTCAACGTCTACGCGTACTGAAGGAGAAAAGCAAATAAATACCAAAACAGAGAGCAAATGAACTCCAAAAATCAATTAAAATACACCATTAAATATATCTCAATTTTATAAATTTTTAGAAATTTGAATCACTCAAATCCGAGTTAAGATGCAAAAGTTATAGTCTCTTGAAGTTTGAATAAATATTGAAAATACAGAAAATAGGAAATAAGAATTAACTGAATTATTTTTATTTTGAAAATCTGACTTATTGCGTCATGCAGACGTCATGCTGACGTCAACCCTAGCCCGATGTGCCCCCGAGCCAACACGTGTCCCTCGGTCCACGGACTAGGTCCATGAACTCCCTCGGGTTCACGGCGCACCCGGTTCACACGAACCCGGTCTGCTGACACACGGGTCCCACAGACAGCTCCGTCAGCGCGTGACTCAGCGCTACCGAAGACCCACACGGCCTGCCAGGCAAACGCCACCTCTGCGGATGTGCCCACGTGCCGATTGCAAGCCTCGCCACGTCAATCACCGGCGCACGCGGCCCTATGGTCATCCCCGGCGACCATGGGGACCACCTACGGTGAGCTCACGATCCTGCGCACCCCCTGACGCGAACAGACCTTGGATCCTTGCACCGGTCATATGGCAGCACGACCTTCTCTCTAGCGGCGGCGCCCTCCGCGACGATCTCCCGATTCGGTGAGCCTCTGGAAGATTTAAGGTGCGCACAAGGTGAACCTTGCGACGGGGAGTCAGATTCGACCGGTCCCGAGCTTTTCGACGGCTTGACGGCGACAAATTGGGGTTTTCTTCCTCACGGCGGCGCTCGACGACAACCACAGATTGCGGCAGAACGGCGTCTTGATCCTTGCAACTGCTTGAGGGTTTTGGTCGAGAGGAGCTTGCGCAACCGGCGCCCTTAAGTAGTCGCGAAGAGTCCTTCTTCGCCCTATCATGCGATGTCCATGGCGCTACGGCACAACTTCGAGTTCAATCGGAGAAGACAACGCTGGATCGCCATGTGGCGTAACGAACGGCTAGATTCCCCATGACACGGCGAATCCGAGCATCAACAAACTCCAAGCAGCAGACTTGGTGAAGGCTTTTACTATTGCGCTAAATCGACCATCCAAATTCCATCAGAGGTGAGATGCGCTAGGGTTTCCATAATGCGCCCACCATCGGATTCAGGATCAACGGCCACAATCGAGGATTGCTTTGGGCTTGGGCCATGGCACGCGCACACAGTAGATGGGCTCAGCCCTGTACTGTTCATAAGATCTTTCTCGGATTTATTATTTAAAATAATACTGGTAATTCCATTAAGTGGTTTTAGGCAATAAACATACCAGGAAAATCCAAGAAAATTCTCATAAATACCTCAAGGCGTTTTGAAGTCAAATAAAATATTTTTGGCAAAACTTTATTTTAACTTTGCATAAATTTAAATAATGTTCAACAAAAGACCAATATACTTAATTCAAAGTTAATTCAAATAAATCCAGAAAAATCCAATAAATTTCAAAAAAATCATAAAATGCACAAATAACCAATAAAGTAATATTTAAGCAAATTTTGGGATGTTACAAATATGCAACATATCATGTATGAGCACATACAGGACATACATGAACAACGATTTCAAGCCCACCAAATTTACAAACTTTGAACCATGGATCTGCACACAAGTAGTTGATCTATAATATGGAAATCTATCCCAAATAACGTTACAAGTCGTTGTTGATCTATAATATGGAAATATAATCCAAACATCATTACAAGTCCAGGTCTAACATCATTACTGGTACTGAAAAACTAAAAACATTCAGAGCAAATCCACTATAAATTAGAAAAAGGGAGAAAATGATAAAATCGACCAAATCAGCATCTACACCTAGCCGATCGTCATCCTCACCAATGGGCTTCCCCTGCCACTGAGTCACTGTCACCATCACCGGTGGGCTACACCGGCTGTCATCGCCCTCATCACCACCGCCTAGCCTTTAGATCTGGATGGAGAGGGAGCTAGCATAACTACAACAAGCACGTGGTGGCAGAGTTGAGCGGAGGTTGTGGCGGCTGGCATCGTGCGCGGGGAGGACGGGCCATTGGTAGATGTCGTCACCAGGGGAGGAGGGAGGAGGGCGAGCAGATCCATTGCCAGATCTAAAAGGAGAGTGAGAAAATCCAGGACGGTGGAGGGAGG
This sequence comes from Otatea glauca, assembly GCA_036346275.1. NCBI lineage: Eukaryota > Viridiplantae > Streptophyta > Magnoliopsida > Poales > Poaceae > Otatea > Otatea glauca. Next base: position 5,541,157 of record CM070719.1, read on the forward strand.
AGGGGGGAAGGGAGGGGGCGACTAGATGCTGTCGCCGACGGAGGAGGGAGAGGAAGAGAAGAGAGGGGTCAACAGCGGGAGGACGGGAGAAGGGTGGGGGGGCGGATTCTGTCTCACGGGAGAGGGAGAGAGATAGGAGGATAAATGAGGAGAGGAGGAGGGAAGTTTATATACAATGGTATTTGGTGGGTAATTTTGGAGACTATCAATGTTGTTGGGTTATTTCTGTTAAGGAACCTCGCTATCGAATAGTTCGGAGTTCCCGAACAGATCTGAAGTGGAGAACAAAGAGAGAAAGAGAGACACAGGTTTAGGGAGGAACAGCGAGAGGATTCTTTATTGCTTTCTGATTCCTTGTACAATGGGAGGGACCCCCCTCCTCCTTATATAGTAGTCGCCTAGGGTTTCGGCTAAGGAACCATCGTAAGCCTTCATGGGCCACGTGGTTTCCCAACACTCTCCCTTGGGCCCTTTGCCGCGAGATGCTTATACCTCATTAAAACTCCAGAAAAACCCAGTGGGAAAAATACTTGGAGAAAGAGTACATAGCATACGCTTACTGTGTTGCACGAATTGCCTCATTAAAACCTTATGCAAGAAAACTTCATGAAAAACTTGCCAAGGAAAAAGAGTACAATTCACCCAAACTTCAAATGCTAATCTTCGAGATTCATGTTGGGTACTCAAACCTTATGTTCAAGATTTATGTGGGAGTATGTGAAATATCTCCCCCTGAAATCTGCACTTCTCTAAGTCTCATCATCCCAATCCCTTTTATGCACCTTTCAAAGGTAGATGCTGGGAGTGATTTAGTGAACAAATCTGCAAGATTTTCACATGACTTAGTATGCAATATCTTGATCTCGTTCATCTTATGCAATTCGTGAGCATAGAAGAACTTGGGGTTGATATGCTTCGTGAGATTGCTCTTCACATAACCCATCTGTGCTTGAGCAACACAAGCTGCATTATCTTCATAGATGATTGTGGGAGTTTGCTCAATGTTCAAACCACATGACTTCTGGATGTGGTGAACCATTCTTCGGAGCCATGCACATTCACGAGAGGCTTCATACAAAGCAATGATTTTCGAGTGGTTTGTCGACGTCGAGACAAGAGTTTGCTTAGACGACTTCCAGGAAACTGCTATTCCTCCACATAGGAAAACATACCCAGTTTGGGACTTGCCATTATGCGGGTCTGATAAGTACCCAGCATCGGCGTAGCCAACCAAATTCAGTTCATTGTTTCTTCTAAAGAACAAACCGAGATCTTTGCTTCGTTGGAGGTAACGGAAGATGTCCTTGATCCCTTTCCAATGCCTTTTGGTGGGTTCTGCGCTGTACCGGGCTAGCAAATTCACAGCGAACGCAATGTCCAGCCTAGTGCTATTCGCAAGGTACATGAGCGCTCCAACTGCACTCAGATATGGGAATTCTGCTCCCAGGACTTCCTCCCCCTCTTCTCTAGGTCTGTATGGGTCTAGGTCTGTATGGGTCTAGGTCTGCTTGGAGTGACCTTCCGATCATTGGAGTCTTTGCAGGATATGCCTTTTCAAAGCCAAATCTTTCCAACACTTTTTGCGTGTAGGATGATTGGTGTACCAAGATTCCTCCTTGTACATGCTCAAGCTGCAAGCCTAAACAAAACTTGGTTTTACCCAAATCCTTCATTTCAAACTCAGACTTCAAGTATGAGCATGCTTCTTCAATCTCTTCATCCGTCCCAATGATGTTCAAGTCATCTACATAGACGGAGATTATACAGAATCCATTCGGGGATCGCTGTATAAATACGCATGGACAATCTTCGCTGTTCGTATAGCCTTTCTTGCAGATAAAGTCGCTCAAGCGATTGTACCACATTCTTCCTGACTGTATTAGCTCATACAGTGATTTCTCCAATTTCACACTGTACAGGTTTCTATTTACTCTGTCTTGGTTCGGGATAGGAATACCTGCCGGTACTTTCATGTATATCTCCGAATTCAAGTTCCCATACAAATATGCTGTAACAACATCCATTAGCTTCATTTTCAACTTCAAGTTGACTACCATTGAGATTAAATATCTAAAGGTAATTCCTCCCATGACCGGAGAATAGGTTTTTTCATAATCAACCCCAGGACGTTGGGTGAAACCTTGAGCTACAAGCCTTGCCTTGTATCTTACAACTTCGTTGTTTTCATTCCTCTTCCGAACAAAGACCCATTTGTGACCTATATGGTTTATATAGGGAGGTGTGCGGCATATGGGCCCAAACACCTCTCTATTGTTCAGAGAGACTAACTCTACAGTGATTGCCTTATTCCATTCTTCCCAATCTAGTCTTTTCTTGCACTCTGCGAGAGATGCAGGCTCGGAATCATGATCAATGATCGAGGCAATCTTCTTTGCAAAGTATGCATCGACATTAGCTGTTGCTCTCTTCAGGGATTCTCCTGTTATTACAAAGTTTATGGCCATTTCATCATGGGGTGCTTCATGCACTTCTACTTGCTCTTCGCTGCTATTTCCTATCGCAGGAGCAAGTTTCTTTAGCTTTTCATCGCCTATGTGTGCGCACACATTATTTCCGGTGGCTTCCTGCAGTGGAAGATTCAAGTCTGGAATTGTCTTTTCCGTCGGCTTCTTTCCAGTGCCAGGTCTCAACTGGCTCCCCTTCTTTCCTTGGGGTATTTTCGTGATTGGTTGTGGTAAGTCCTCTCGCCCAGTTTTCTCCAAACGTCTCTGGGTACTTTGGGTTTGAGGAACCAGATTTCCTGTTCTTTTTCTTTGAGGCCTCTGAATAGGATGAGAGATAACTTCTGCTTTCTTTGGTATTTTCACCCTCTCTGGTGCATTTCTTGCGGGTACATGTGACTTAACCACGCCCTTCAGATCACAAAAATGATCAGGCAGTTCATTTGCTAAATTCTGCAAATCAATTATCTTCTGGACTTCTTGATTTGCTTCATTAGTGCGGGGGTCATGCGCGGGGATCCCAGTGGAATGCCACATGATTTCCCGGTATTTTTCATCGAAAGGTTGATTTCCTCCCCCTAATGACGGGAAACGATCCTTGTCAAAAATGCAATCAGCGAATCGGGCTGTATGCAAGTCTCCAGTCATGGGTTCCAAATACCTGATTATGGATGCACTCTCATAACCAATGTATATCCCAGACTTGCGGAGAGGGCCCATTGCAGTCCGCTGAGGGGGTGGTATAGGAATATATACCATACAACCAAATTTTCTAAGATAGGAGATTTTCGGGATGACCCCGTGCACCAGTTGCATAGGGGAATGGATGTTGTAGGCCGAAGGTCTGAAATTGATGAGAGCTGCTGCGTGCAGGACTGCGTGTCCCCAACAAGTGTTGGGCAAGTTACAACTATGCAAAAGCGGTCTGGCAATGAATTTAATCCTCTTTATTAGTGCTTCAGCTAGTCCATTCTGCGTATGGACATGCGGTACAGAGTGCTCAACTGCTATCCCTGTTGCAGTGCAATAATCATCAAATGCCTTTGAAGTAAATTCTCCGGCATTGTCCATTCTGATGGACTTCACGCGATGATCAGGGAAAGCATTCTTAATTCTTATGATCTGCGAGATCAACTTTGCAAAAGCATGGTTTCTTGTTGACAATAAGCATACATGCGACCATTTCGAGGAAGCATCGATGAGCACCATAAATTACCGAAATGGCCCTGACAACGGCTGAATCGGGCCACAAATATCCCTCTGGATGCATTTCAGGAATGCAGGGATTTCACTTTGCACTGTCATGACAGAGGGTCTAGTTATTAATTTCCCGGTGGCACATGCAGGGCACACGAAATCTTCATGATTCGGGAAATTTTTAACATTAATGCCATGACCTTGTGAGTTGTTCACTATATTCCTCATCATTCTAAGACCAGGATGACCTAATCTACAATGCCATAAAGAAAATAACTCAGAGCTTCTAAAGACAGTCTTCAAGGAAGTATACACTTCGGGTGCATGAATATTCGTGTAGTACAACCCAGATTCATATGAGGGACATTTTTCTAATACCATTTTTCCACATACCGCATGCTTCACAATGCACAAGTATTCTTTGCCATTTTCTTCATTGGTTTCTACGTGAAAACCATTGGCGCGGATGTCTTTGAAACTTAAGAGAGTGCGCGTTAATTCAGGGTACAAAAGAGCTTCTTCAATTACCAAAATTGTACCCATAGGCAATATAATAGTGGCTCTTCCTGAGCCTATTACATATGAATCGTTTCCTACGATCGTAGTAATCTTTCCAGTGTTCTTCCTGATCGACTGGAAGTATTTGGACTCTCTTAAGATGGTATTTGTTGTGCCACTATCAACAATGCATATCTCTTCCATTTGGGCGCTACACGATTTCTAAAAAGGAAAATAATTCCAATCAAACAGTGGCAAAATAATTCAAACATTGCTTGTAAATTAAAGAATACTAGAATAAAGAATAAATTGCATATTTATTCATGAGAGAAGTATTCTCTTCTAGAGCTTACAATTCATTATTCAAAAGAAAATTGCTAACAACCATAATCTAAAAAGAAAAAAAAGCGATTCATGCATTAAACGAAATCTGTAAAATATGCATTAATTTCTGCTTCTATGTCATCGACAGAAGTTCTCTTCATTTGCCATAAGATTGGCTGCAGCATTGATTTCCAGGCTATTCTGTGAGGATGAGACAAGTGGGGTATCTTCATCCATGGCATCATTATCACCAACCTTGGCGAAGTGCGCCTCTGCTGGGGCATTTTCTTTTGCCTTCTTCTTAGCCTAATATGCGTTGATCACTTCCTTGGATTCCCGACATATCTTTGACCAGCGTCCCCAAGTGCCACACCTGAAGCATGTTTGGTTTTGTTGTCCATACGGCTTAGCGTGCGCCTTTTCCTTGTCATCCTTCTTCACTGGGGCTTTGGACTTTCCCTTGGCCTGAAACCTCTCTTTTCCACCCTGCTTGCCCTTCTTTCTATGAGTGGGCTTTTTCACCTTATAGCTGTTGGCATTGACTTATGTGCCAATGCCTCTTCCAGATGGCTGTGAGACGAAGTTCTTGCGTAGAACATCATCTTGTGACTCCGCAACTTGCATGACATCAATCAGTTTGTTATACTCCTTGTATGCGTCCTGACGATAGCTACGTGGACTCTGGATAGCATTTGGTTGGAAGGTGTAGAGAGTCTTTTCAATCTTCTCCTCATCAGTGATCTTCTTGCCATATAGGGAGAGATTGGTACAAATTCTGTGCAAGGCAGAATTGTACTCGGCCTCTGTTTTGTAGTCTGCAAACCTCAGGTGGACCCAATCTTGCTGTGCTTGGGGCAAGATGGTGTACTTGATGTTCTCGAACCGCTTCTGAAGTGCAGTCCAAAGCTCAAGTGCACTCTCCTTAGCCATGTATTCATTCTTCAGAGTGGCTGAGAGGTGGTGCCTGAGGAAGTGCAAGGCTTGATCGTTCTGCTTGGCGGTAGGTTGCGCGTCCTGCGAGGACCCTAGACCAATCACAGCACGGAGCTTCTTGCCCCCAAGAACGATCTTCACGTCCGATGCCCAAGTGAGGTAGTTCTGACCATGCGGGGCCAGTTCTTCAAACTCACGATTCATGATGCTGGACATCTGCATGATTTCAAAATTCCGACATTAGATTAATGCGTGTAATATAATAGAAAATGGTTGCAAGAAAACATAAAGTGCAGAAAATAAATTGCCATGCATTTCCAGTATACTAAATAAAGCAATGAATTCAAAATTTATAAAGAATATTCATAAATGCAAAGAATAAAGCTAGAAAAATTAAAAATAGAGCCATTTAATTTTCTGGATTTTTCTAGCAATTTTCCAAAAATTTTCTGCTATATTTTTCTTTTTTTCCTTTTCCTTTTCCTTTTCCTTTTCTTTCCTCTTTTTCTTTTCTTTTCTTCGGCCGAAACGGCCAATGGGCCGTGCCCCTTCCCTGGCCAATAAGCGCGCGCGGCGGCTAGTGTGCTGCCTTCTTCTCTTCCCTTGCGCGCCACGCTTCTTCTTCCTTCGCGCGCCGTCTTGTCGGGTGAACCGCAACCCGTCTTGCCTTGGTGACGTCGTGCGCGCGTGTGTCGGCGACGCCGGGCAGCGACGCATGGTGGCTGCTGTTGTGGCGGCGAGCGGTGGCGGCGACGCGACGGCGATCGCGAGCCGGAGAGCCGAGGTCAAAGCGGTCAACGCCTTTGCGGCGAAGGCCGAGGCCACGGCGTCGTGCCGAGGCGCCAAAGACGCCGCGCGCGAGCGCGGCGGTGGCCGGGTAAGGCGGCAAGCGTGCCGGGCGGCACGCGCGGCGGCGACGTTTTTTCGCGCGGCGGCTTTTTGCGGCGCGCCGCGGCGGCGCCGGCGGCGGCTGCAAAAGACGCTGTGGCAGCCGCGGCGCGCGAAGCGAGGCGGCGGCCGCCGGCTAAAGCCGAGGCGGCGGCGAGCCAAAGCCGAGGCGGCAGCTGCGGGCCAAAGCGCCACGAGGCGGCGGTGGCGCTTGGTGTCTGCGGCCAAAGCGGCGGCGCTTGGTGTGGCACCGCGGCGCCGAGTGGCGGCGCCGGAGTGGCGCCGCGCGCCAGCGCGCGAGCCGAGGCTACGGCGGAGAGCTACGGGCGCGCAATCCGAGGCGATGGCGATTTTTTTTTGTGCATGAACTGTAAACTGGACTGTAAAAGCGTCTTGTACTGTAGCTTCGAGCCATATCCGTGTAGCTTCATGCCACGCGGCAGACAGTACGAGGTGCTAAGGATAGATGCATGCATAGAATTAACAAGCGTTTAGATTCAATCGCCGATTCTCACCTTTTCAATCCGTTCGCCGGTAGAGCTTCGTGTTGATAACGTGTTAAGGAACCTCGCTATCGAATAGTCCGGGGTTCCCGAACAGATCTGAAGTTGAGAACAGAGAGAGAAAGAGAGACACGGGTTTAGGGAGGAACAACGAGAGGATTCTTTATTGCTTTCTGATTCCTTGTACAATGGGAGGGACCCCCTTCTTCTTATATAGTAGTCGCCTAGGGTTTCGGCTAAAAGACCATCGTGGGCCTTCATGGACCACGTGGTTTCCCAACAATTTCATCCCGAAAAAGCCTAAAAAACACATCTCACCTGGCTTTTAGTTTATAGAAAAGCTTTAGGGCCTGCTTGGGAGTTATGAAATTTTTTACACTTGTAATATCTTACACTTGTATATTTGTGAGCACAAAAAAAACCACTTGATTACACTTGAATTTATTTTCCCTTGTAAAAAATTCCATATTCCATTTGGGTATGTCTGTATGTACAACCTATACCTCTTGGATCATAATTATTCCAGTACATTCTAATTTCTAGCAGTCCACAATGTATACATTGCAGCGAATGTTATTTGCAGATCCTGTTTTCATCCGATTAACACATAATAGGCACTTTAACATTTGCATTTGCAAATATAGCAACTTAATCTTGCTCAGGCCAAACATCATGAGACGATAAACATATCAAGTGGTGATATAAGATTGAGATAAACAAATTGTGAAGTGGAACCAAATGTTACTCCTCTTGAAGGATCATCATTCACACACACGCTACGGTGCAATCTCGGAGTTAGCGGCGCTAAGGAAGTATCCACGTCACCCACGAAAGAGTTCAAGCAAGCATAAGCAAAAGCGGTCACTTATGACCATCCCATTGATAGCTGGCAAGAAATTGAGGTCGAAATTTGCGACCCTAACCGAACTCTATGACACTCGGCGAGAACCAAGATGAAAGTTTGCGCACACAAAAATGCGAAATTAAATATCTTTTGTGTTACGGCAAAAGCAGGAGGTTCCATCCAAGAAACAGCCAAACCACACGAATTCAAGTAAACCCCAAATGAGGAACCCAAAGCATTGTGGTGCTAGAAATTAGAATGTCTTGGAATAATTATGATCCAAGGGAACTATAAGCCGATCTTTCTGTCAATTAAATGCTTGACAGGAAATGTGCCTGGAGGCAACTTGGTTGTCAAGAGTTCCCTAAGCCTCCTGACACATTCACTTTGTACATTCTGATTGCAGCAAATGAACTGGATGGGAAGTAAACAAATTAGTATATTCTGAAATTGCATTGCTCATTTGTACAAGTGAGATGGCTAGTGTACTGTTGGGGCTTAAGGGATTTGGCCTTGGTTTGAGGAGAAGTTTAGTCCTATAGATATTGTTTGGTTGGTCATGAAGTAATCTGGGGCCTAATTTTGTGATGTGAGCTTGGGTGCTGTTTAGATTTTGGTGGAGGTTTCTGTATCTGTGGGATGGTACTAGTGTGCTTGGGAAACACTATTACTACTTGAATGGGGATCTGTTACCGGAGAATGTCTAGCAGCTGCAAAATAGAAAGAAAAAAGAGGACTTACAAGGAGTCAAATTCCAAGCTTGTTTACTTCCTTCTTCAACCACAAACCACGAAGTCTTGGCTCATAGCATAGGAAGATCTCACGGTTTATTGCATCCTTGAAAACATCGGAGGCATAGATCTTGACCTCATCGGACACATCATCCATCGCTTGTAACACTTCAAAACATCTTGAAATTGAGTACTCATTTCCTTGCTTTGAAGCTTGCTCCTTCATGCTCGCATGTTCTTTTACAATTCAAAATAAGCAGCCATTGTTTCTTCAATGCGTGGTGCCGATGTACCCTTTTGTTTCTTGGGTCTTCCTCTTTGTGCTCCAGCGCTCCCAGTTCTTGAATTTGGATAATCATCACCTCCTCGTTCTTGTTGATTTGATTCATTATCTTCAACATCCAAGCCCTTTCGACAGATGGCGATTTTGAAGTTCATTCTCTACACTCCTTCCAATATCTTCCATTCTTTGACAAGAGTACATGGTGTTCTCTTCTTCATCTTGTATGTCATTCTCCAAATCTTGCCTTTCAACTTCATGCATTCTTGGAGGAGAATTCATGTTGTCTGTCTTTCCCCAATGCGAGCTCTTGAATCAAATCTTGCATCACGTGAGTGTTTTGTAGTGATGCTTGCATCCCGTGAGTGTTTTCTAGTGATGCATGTATTTGCAACATTAGATGGTTGACTAGAAGTGAAGCAATGTTTTCCTTCCGCAATTTGTCCTATGAAGACATCAAAGATGAGAGGATTATAGAATGGAATGCCAACTTAGATGCAACAAACAATTATTACTCATTTCTAAACTCTCGTTAACAACCTTAGAACCAATTCGTTAAGAGCTAATGAATGAGAGGACTATAGAATGGATATTACCTTCATACAAGAGATCTAACGACTCAAACAATGGGAAACTCTTGTTTTCATATCTTCTTAGCCTAGAGTCCTCCTACATAATGATAGAACAATTCAAGTATAAATAGAAAAATTCTAATTGGACACAAAGAAGATTCACAATTACAAAAACAAGAAGCTTACCTCGATTATCTCATCCCATTTTTGGATGTGGTGTTAATCATGGATGCATTTTGATTCCATGAGACACCGCTACGATTTCGAATGGATCTAATTGCTTTGTAGTCTTTCTTCAATTGAGCCTCTTTATCTTGAATTTGAGCTTTAGAAAGTTTTGCTTCGGAAAGAGTTTGTTGAAATCCTTCACAATCTGTTCCAACCTTCTCAAGTCCATCCATTTTGACCACGATAGTGAGAAACATTGAACTCAAGGAGTACATCAACCAATCCTTTTCATACTTTGACGTCCACCTTGCTCTATTTGCCATAAAGCCTTAGATAAACCATAAACAACAAGGAACCGTAAATAGTATGAATTCCATACAACTCACAAAATAGTTATGTTTTATTACAATGAGTACAAAAGTAAATAAAGTAAAAAACATATATTTATCATAATTGCTAATGAGATCTCCTTTGTACTCTCCGCTTCCTACTTCTTTCATAATCTGCCCACATCTTCTTTGCAATCTCATCTCTCAAAGCATTACCCATGTTCCTTTCATTATTCAATGGTACAACATCATCTCTATATCGGTCATCTCCACTAGGTAGATCCACAAATTTATCTGAAGAAATGTTCATTGTTTCATCACTTAACCATTTTCATCACCTTTATAGCTCGGATTATATTATGCAACGTAGCTGTTACTGCTGGAATTTTCACTTGAGTTTCTATTGGGTAAAATGTTGCAACTTTTAAGACAGGAAATCGCATCTTTAGGATGCCAATAGCACGCTCTATATGGTTGCGTAGGCGGGAATGGCGAAGATTGAACAACTCCTTATAGTCTCTTGGTCGGCAATTGCCCTGTCCTTGTTCCTTAATGTGGTATCGGACTCCTCGATAAGGAGCAAGAAAGAATGGTGTGTTCGCATAACCCCCATCAACCAAATAGTACTTGCCCCTAGGTACTCGAAATCCAGATTTAATGGCAGAATGTAACACCCCTGCATCTGATGCGGACCCTTCCCAACCAGTAGAAACATAAACAAAATTCAAATCAAAGTCACAACCAAGCATCACATTTTGAGAAAGAGTTCCTTTTCTATTTCGATATGGAGCAGCCTCACTATCCGTCATTGTGATAGGGACATGAGTACCATCTATTGCCCCTATACTGATTCGCAAGAAACAAGACCTTATTACTAATTGAGGAGTAAGATGAGGGTAAAAATTCCTAAATTATACTGACATGGATTACATGTACCTCAAAGTAAGGCCAAAATTGTGGAGTTGATGCTATTTTCCAATGAGTCTCAGTGGATGGAGGCTTGATAAATTCATAAGTCAATGAAGTGATAGCCTCAAAACATGCCCCAAGATGTCTATGTATAGTCTCGGATGTGCTTTGAAATCTATCGGTCAATGCTCAGCGGCATTCCGTGCAAGCATATACATGAAAATGCCTAATTGCTCCTCCACGGTGACACCTCTTGTATTATGCAAAAGATTTTTTGATCTAAGAAAGTCTGAGAGTGTTTGGAAAATGTGGGGTTCCATTCGAAGATTTTCATAACATCGGCTTGGATGACCTTCAAGAAGTTCAGTAATATATTCCGCTCCAGTAAGTTTTGATGTATGACATGGAGTTTTAGTTATGGTAGAAGCTGAATATAATGCAGGCAAAATAAGTAGCATCATATCGTCATCTTCCTCTTCCTCGGATTCAGTAAGAGTAAGGTCTTTCATATCAGCTAGCACTCAAGAACCTTAAATTTTAAAAATGAAAAAATTGTCACTCAGTAAAAAGTGGAAAGTTCATAAACTAACATAAGAACCTCAAAAAAGCTACGCTGGGTTAGGAATGTGGAAAATAAGTTGTTGCGTCTGAAGTAACAACAGTGGTGCTAGTAACATCGATGTCAACTTGCAATGCAAACAACGTGTGAACATTGAACAGTGAAAAACTTTGGATGTCTTCTATCATATTCATGTGTTTGGTAGATCCACGAATACCATCATATACACAACTGTTTATATAAAGTCTAACAATGCAAGATTTGCTAATATGAGATGTATGAGTAGTAATATAGTTGCATTACGTTTTGAGTATCCTTACTACTGGGATTAAGTCAGATCAGTAATAGGACGGATGCAAATCTGGAAAACAAAACAAGGACAACAACTTTCTGATGTGCAATTTTGACAAGTTTATTAATTTTGTTATTGAAGCAATGAGAAAAATAAGGTTGCTTGAGATGAGATACAGACTGACAAAGTCAACAAGTGGAAATGGACATTTTTCCTTTTCGTCTATGAGCTTTCAGATTGAAATCACGTTTTTCAGGAAAATAAGAACGAATTAAAAGAATTGCCAAACCATATTTTCAATATGTAACATCATTTTGACCTAGAAGTAATGTTAACTCTTCAAAAGTTGTTTGGATGTTTGATTAGGAATGTGGAAAATAAGCTCTTGGTATGTTCTCTGATCAGTTGATCTAGATGAGGAGCACAATCTATTCATTGGGCAAACATTACTTGTTGATTTTTTTTCTTCCTAGGAGCAAAATCTATTCATTGGGTTGATGTGGTGAGCACCCTTTGTTGCACACCTCAAATTTTAGTCAACTTACTCAAATTGCAACTCAAACATCGAAAGAAAATAATATGTGAGCACCAGTGAGCACCCTTTGTTGCACACCTCAAATATGTGAATTACTCAATGGTTTAACTAGATTTTATGATTTCTCTACATCAATCAGTAATTTCGAATTGATCATGCATCAATTGTTATTGTGTCAAAGATTGACAACGATGCGAATTCCCACAATAAGAGAGACACCAACCCACACTTAAGACATAAAAGCAATCTGAGTGTTCTAAACATGGCATAACTATTATTCTAAAATCTAAATATAGTGGAGTCATTAATTCGAGCAAAGATTAGCTTACATTACTATGAGAAACACTATGAATGCTTAACCAAACACGGGCAAGGGCACACATCCTACAAAACTTGCCTAAAACTTGACAAAATCCTGTTCTTTCTTTGTTTTCTTTACAGTTGCGGTTTAGGCGGAGTTTGAGCGCTCAATGACCAGATTCAGACTTGAAGCCAATCAAGCAGAGAATCAAGAGAAGAACCAGACGCAATTTAAAGCTAGGAGATACAACAAAACTTAGTTTCCTCTGATGACACTGGTTGCTCAAGTGCTCAAGCCGTACGAGAGCCGTACCTAGATCTGGTTGGAGGTGGAAGAGGTGAGGCCGATGTAGTCGCCGAGGTGTCGCGCCACCGTTGCCGCCGCTCTCAACGTCGGACCGCCGTCGCCTCCGCTCTCAAGATGAGCCTGATGATTGGAGACAGGTGAGGCAAGATAGCCACTGAGATTGGATGAAAATCAAAGAGGGAGGACGAAGAGGACCTTGTCGTCGCGCTCGCCGTCGTCGCCGAAGAAATTTGCAGCCACAGTCGCCCTCGCTGCCGTCGAGATCGCCGCCGCTGTCGTCTTCTAGGGTTCGTCTCGAGTCTCGCCGTCGCAAGCGAGCGATTCGCTTCGTTCGCGTCGTAAAGAAAAAGTCGCGTCTGGGCCGAGACAAAATTTCCGACCGCTTCGGCCCAATCCGGATGTAAATTTTTTAGGATATCGGTCCAGCCAAGTGCAATTTTTGAGCCCAACACCGGAATTTTTTTTGGGCTGTAATTTACACTCGTTTTGGGCTTAAAACCGGGCTCCCAAGCAGGCCCTTAGGTTTTTTTAAATCCCACCTGAAAAATCAGCCGTTTGTTTTGACTTTAACTTTTTTACTTCTAAACGGATGAAAAAGCCAAAACTAACTGAGCCGAAGTGGAAAACCGTGGCCATTGATCCTGCTTTTGGATTACAACGACAGTTAACTAGTGCGATGGATCGATTGCATGGGATTCCCCTAAGCTAGCTGTAGTGTAGTAGCAGTACAGTAGGGCCTGTTTGTCCGGCTCATGCATATATATTCGTTCTGTCTGTCCTCCATTTTCAAATGTAGCCTTGGCTCTTCATCAGGAAGATCGAATTGATTCTAGATCTGTCGTTGTTATTTCTCCACGCCAGAAAAGATCAGAATATATCACGTCAATGCATGCATGAACTGATTAATTGCCCTAGCTGCTTAATTGTCCGACCGGCTTCTGTTAGAATTAAGCTAGCTAGATCAGACCATCATGTCCTCCTATATATCATTATCATCGACATCCTCTTGCTCCTCCAACTATAAAGATGTAATGCCCTAAAATTTGCATATTATTGTTCAATGTTCATTTATGATTTTCTAAGATTTATCCTGGATTTTCTGAAGTTTATAAATACCATTTTGCTATTTTTTAGATTTATATAATTAATCTATTCATGATAAATGAAGCCAAAATTATGCTAGAAATAATTTTATTAGGTTCAAAATGTTCCAAAGTATTTTTGAGATTTTTTTTGGAATTTTTGAACTCTATTTGGTATTTTCTATAAAGACATTTGCATTTTTGAAATTATTTTAATTCGAAAATAAATGTAAATTCTCCATTCTCCTTTTTGGCCAAGTGGGCCAAGTTTCCAACGGAATTTCCGATTTCACTTATACGGAATTTCTGATTCCGATTCTGTTTCCGACGAAAATGGCTTTCCCGTTTCCGTTTCCGACAAAAACTTTCCGTTTCCGAAAAAAGACTTTCGTTTCCATTTTTCTCCGGAACGATTGGAAATTCCATTTCTGTTTTCACCCATAATGGTCGGTATGTGTTGCATGATCAGAGGGCTTGGCGACAAGATAGAGAACTATGTGGTAAGAAAATTCCTTCGTGTAGTCCCTAGCAGGTTCCTACAAATCGTCTCCACTATTGAGCAGTTCGGTGACCTCAAGGTGATGAAGGCTGAAGAGGTGATCGGTCACTTGAAGGCACACAAGGAATGGATTAAAGGATCAGATGGCGGTGGAGAAGAACACCTACTCTTGACGCGTTCCGAGTGGGAGGCCTGATCGTCGAGGTGCAACGACGAGGGCTCCTCCGGTGGCTCGAAAGGCGATGGTCGACGAGGCCGCAAGACTCGGAAATTTGACAAGGCAAAAGTGTTTTGCTATAATTGTAATGATTATGAGCATTTCGCTTCAGAGTGCCACAAGTAGAAGGAGGCGAAAAAAGCACTCCTCGCTGAAGTTCAAAGCAACGACGAACCAGCACTACTTTGATGTAGTCTCAAGTAAGGAAGTTGAGTCCAGGATGTTGAAGGGGTGTGTTCGTCGTCCTGTGTCGACTTCGTCAAAGTCGACTCTAGGGCGTTGAAGAGGTGTGTTCGCCGTCTAAAATCAAGTTTGTCAAAGTTGAGTCCAGGATGTTGAGAAGATGAGTTCTCCATCCTGTGTCAATTATGTGTTTGGCAAATCGTACTTGAGACCGATTGCCTAAATGAGTAAGAGTCGGTGTGTCAAGATTAGGGAAAAAATGTTAGATATAATCTTGACTTTATTTAGTTAAAGTTTGTTAGCTGGTTAGTTGCATTGAGTTAGTTGTGCATGCAAAGTAGCAAGTGCTGCTGATGGACTCGGCAGAGTTGTATTGGTTTGCACGTAGGATAGAAAGTTTGTTTAGATTAGGCTGTTATCTTTGTATCTAGCGTTCGTTATTTAAGTCAGAGAAAATAAAAAATGCCGTGGAGGCATTGCGGCAAAACAAAAGAATTCCTCGCGTCTCTTGTACGTGCGGCATGAAGACACGGTGCGCCTCCCGTCGACTAAACAAGAAGCTCACTTCGCTGTATGCATCTTCAAGCACATAATACTTGCCGTACGGAGCTCAGTTTTTCTTTTTGCGTAGCTGCTGCAGGAGAGTAATCGAACTGCTCTTTTTCTCGCGTGGCTAGCGCCAGGAGGAAATATGCAGCTATTGCCGAAATTATGGTCTCTGATTACTTTTCACGAACAAATGAAAATCGACCATCAGCTGTGTTGTGCCCGCGGATGCACCCGGAAGTCGCCGCCGAACCGTCATCAAACTCGCGGCAAAGCTGCCCTGCGTCGATCGCAATCCCCCGACCGCACGCCAGGCCCGAAGCACAGCTGCGTGCCCGTGAACAGCGTCGATCGAAGAGACTCCTGTTAGATATGATCTTCGGTTAAAATGGAAAGACTGAGAATCAGAATGGAAAGACCGAAATTCAAAGATTGTTTCCACAATTCATGCGCTCTGATCGGGAGCTTTCCAAAGATTAGTTGGTTCGGTCCCGTTAGCCAGCGCTATAAATAAGAGGGAGAAGCCGCACTCGTATGCATGTGAGAAAATCACGAGTTTGCTTACTCCCGAAGATCACCCATCCGATCTGAGTTTTTGGCGCTGAGGCTAACAAAGATCCGTGACCATTACCGAGAGGATCTCGGCGTCCCATTTTCTTCATTGCGCAGATCAATTGGTCTCATCTACCGACGCTAAGAACACCGACTCAAAGACCCTAATGGCCTCTTCGTCTTCACCAGGTTAGTTCATCTAACGAGTTTAATTACTGCATCATTGTTTTGGTGATCATGTCTTAGGCTAGATTATGTATTAGTTCAACCCTCAGTTTAACATTTGGCATCAGAGCAGATCTAGTCTTTTCATGATCCCTTTAGCCCGGTTTGGATCAGATGTTCTTGTCGGTTTTTGGTTTGGTTAGCTTTTAGAAAGAAGGGATAAGCATAGGTCCTTTTTTCAATGCCCAAAATCCCGAACCCTAATTCCCTTTTGGTCCCGAATCAAGCATTTCCTAATGATATAAGAAGGGGATTTCGGGCTTACCTCGTTCGGCGCTGTCCTCGCCCGTTCGTGGTTGTCGTCGATCGCCTTGTGCGCATCGCCGCCGTTCCAGTTGTTGGCTTCTCCGGCCTCTCCGAGCGCCTCGTTTCTGCTTCACCCGCGTGTGCGTCGGAGCCTCGCGCCACATCAGCTCATCGCGTACGTGCCGTCGCGCTGCGCCGCTGGAGCCCGCTCCCTCCTATCGCCCCCCACATCGCTCGCTTGGCTTCCGCTCGCTCAGCCGTCACGGCGCGTCGTTTTCGGGTGACGGAGAAAAGTGAGTTAGGTTTAGGGTTTCTTCCGCCCGTCGCGCGTTTTGTTTTGGCTCTTTTTCATCACAGCCATCTGTTCGAAATCGCCGCCCGTCGCCTCGCGTCGCGCGCGGCCATCGCCTTGCCTCTCGCGCGTGGGCTGACTCCTCTCTGTCGCGCCGAGTTGCCGCCACGTCTCCCGCGGGCCGGCGTCTCGCGTCGCTGCGCGCGCGCCGCGCGGCTTTGGCTGGGGGGTGTGATTGACGGTTTGCTCGCTATGCCTCGGGCCGGGCCGTGCATCTGTTTTGGGCCGTGCGGCTATGTTTTGGTGCGGGCCGCACTGCGCACTGCTGGGCCATGTGTTTTGGGCCGGAATTCAGTATTTTAGCCCTTTTAATTTTATGATTATTCAGTCTTATTTAATTTCAGTCATAAGTATTGTTTATTATTATTTCCTAGGCATTAATATTCTATTTAATTTTGATGTTTAATTTCTGAGTAAATTAATTAATGTGGCACTTAATTTTTCCATGTTATGATTATTTATGAGCATTATCTCTAATTAAAATGGAACCAACGGAAAATTTTAATTAGAGATTATTGTTTAATGTTTAAAATTGGGATTATGCTATGACCATGTTTATATACTGACCAACGTTGTTTATGAACATGTTTTACCTTTAAGATAATTTAGTTCTTTTTCGTTTCTGCCCAATAGTGATGCGAATTTGAACTTTAATTTTTCATGTGATCTAATATTAATTTTTGGGTTTTAATTAATTTCAGTGCATTTCTTATGATTAATGTTGTTCTTCTTTATGCACTGCAATAATTAATGTCAATTGTCTAGTAATAATGCATCATGTTATACACCTTTTGGTTAATGTTTAGTTGCCCTAAGTGATGCAATTATGATAATCGAGGATTGCACAAATTTAGTTAAAATTTTATGGCCTGTTATGATTAAGTTTGTCTCAAATCAAAATAGAACTAACGAAAAATTTTGATTTGGGACTATAACCAAGTTTTGGACATTAATATACTTAAGTGCTGACTTTTCATGGTTGTATTTCGACCAAAGTTGTTTATAATCATGAATTGTCAAAATTTATTGCCCACTAATGAAATGATTTAGATCCTAAGCTATGCATTATTTATGAGCCCATCTTTGGGCATAAGTTTTAAGCTGGTTTATGGATGTTTTCTCAGTTAGGCCACAAATAACGTTTTAGTGCATTCCGGGAATAAGCTATGACGCGATTAGTTAAGTATTATGCTTCTACCTGAGTTGTTTATATTTTCCACATATGTTACAATTTCTTATGCCTTAAATTATGAGCTTAAGTTTTTCCCTTATTTTCAATTTAGCATTTAATTTACTGCTCATTAATCATTAATTGTTTACGCTTCCGCAAATAAGTACTTGATATCTAATGCTTAGTAATTTTGATCATGTGATTAATTTTGTCTCTTATTAATGTATTTTGCTTTGAGACAATGTGATTATGATTAATTAAATGCTTCATGACTATATACTGACCAACGTCTTTTATGGGTCATGTGATATTTAATTAGTTCTCATGTTAATTAGTTATTGAGTCTTTTCAGTCATTTATATGATAAAGACTACATTATAATTAAGATATCTCTAATTAAGATGGAACCAACGAGAAGTCTTAGTTAGAGATTTAATGAAGTTTTGGGATTATGTTGTGGCCATAATTGCATTCTAACCAAAGTTGTTTGCAATTGTGTACCATTTCCATAGATTAAGTTCTTTTTCATTATGTACCCAAACATAATGTACATTCTTGTTCATGTTTTGGGATTATGTTGTGACACACGGTTATATTCTGACCAAAGTTGATTATAGTCATGTTTCATTTCCATAGCTTCTCTAATCAAAATGGAACCAACGAGAAGTTTTGGTTAGAGATTTCACGTTGATTTAAAGATTACGTTTTATGGCTCATGGTTACATACTGACCAACGTTGTTTGTGATCATTTGCCATCCCCATTAGTGAATCCAGTTATTCTTCGTTTTCTGCCAAAAGGTGATGCGAAGATGGACTGCTGATTCTTTCCTCAAGTTAAGCTCTTCTTCGTTTTTGCCTGATGGTGAAGCGAATTAAAATTGTTAAGCTTTGTCATTAGCATGTTATTAACCTGATCAGCGTAGGGTTAATTTCATGACAGACAATCATTCACTTTTGTGGATATTAAGTAATGATCAGTGTTATATCCCTATTATCAATTTAGCCATAAGTTCTTCGGCTGTTTCTAGTACCCTAATAAGAAATAGAGTAATTTATTAGCATATTATTCTTGAGGTTATTGATTACGCATACAAACATAATGTTGATCATTGGCTCCCATTAGAAGAAGCATCTAGTAATTTAGACATTGATAAGAATTCAATATTCTGATGACTAGTGGGAGCAATTTAAGCAAATGTCCCTTTTTGATCATAAAATTTAGGATCTAGAGGAGCAATCATCTAGTTAAATTATGACTATCTAATGATAATGGAAAAGCATTATGAAGCTCCTCAAAAGTTCTTACCAGTATTATGATCATAAGAATGCTCAAAGTCAATGAGCTAGGATTTTAAAAGTTATTGGAGATTTTCTAATTCACTTCATTAGGTCATTCATAAAGAATGTAACAACAATAAAGAAGAATGAGAAGTGAACTATGATTGTGCCCATGAATGTGTGCATTCATAAAGAAAGTTGGTTAAATACTAAAAGACTACGTTTATGCTGTCAACATTACCCCAAGATTATGAGAGTTTTAAAGCGAAGCCTTAGAGAATGAATAGGAGGCTAATGTTGAAGCTGTTGGAAGTTTTCCATTAGTACTAGGTTATGTTTTCACCCTCCATCCTAATAATGTAACTTATGTTCCCATTATGAAAGGTAATTTGCTTACACTTTTATAAATTATTTGGGGAGCATTAAGTATGTTGCTAACTCCATTGGCTTCATCAAAGGTGAAATATTTATGAGAGTTCATCGAAATTGTGGCATATTTGCTTGTACCACATTTCAAGGGGGAGAATGGAACGTCTCATTGAGAAAAGAAAAACCTCATTATGTGAGACATAAACCCCATGAATAAATTTCTTACTCTATTAAAGATACTCTCCTTATCAATAAGTTTAATGGATGGAAAGATTAAAATAATTAATATCAATATCTTACACTCTGGGAAAATTAAGATACTTATATACGTGGGATATTGTCAAGATTCCATCCAGACTAAAGGGTACCACTAAGTTTGTAAACCACTGAGGTTATAGAAATATTGATTCTAGTGGGATCTCTGAGGCAAGGTAAACTGTACTTGACAACAATCGTGCTTATGTTCCAATGCCGATAGTCCGAGAGAATAGAAATCCTTTGTCTCTAAAAGTTTCACCTCCTGTTGATTCTGGAGTTTATGAATAATGCGAGCTTCACATAAAGATACATTAAGTTTTAACTTTAAGACCAGTGGGAGTAAATTTAACCTCTTAGCTGTTTATATGGACTTAATTGTTTATATAGACGATGTCTTGTTGACTATCTGCAATAGGGACATTAATATTTAAGACCAAAATATTTTCTTTCTCTTCTGGGAACTAAATTGTCTTGGTGATATCTCTCATGTTTTGACTATTAAGATTCACCAAGATAGGTCCAATATTAAGGGAGTTTACTATGATTATTAAGGGCGACAAATATTTTTCTTACGTTCCGCTTTCATAAACATTATGTACACTTAAGTTTGTATGCGCCCTTATTTAACATTTGTTACCGGAATACTTGGCAAATATTAATCCTGGATTGGACCACTAAAAAACTACTAAAAACAACTTTGCATCATAGGCAAAGTGCTAATGATTACATGCTCACATATAAGAAGTCTGATAATCGTAAAGTTATGGGTTATTCAAACAACGATTATGCAAGGTGTGTTGATACTAAGAAATCCACATCAAATCAAATCTTCAACCTTGCAGAATGAGCTATATTGTGGAATGGCTCTAATCGTAAGGCATCATTAATGATGCAAGCAGACTTGTGGCATGTCATAAAGCTATTAGATAATGAGAAATCCACAATAGGTTGTTGTGGTTTAAGAATAAGAAAATTTATTTTTAGCTTAAGATTCTATTCCAGAATTTATTATGTAAGAGTGCAATTTTTGCTTCAAGTAACAACATGTCAAGTGGCGCTGCCAAACACATGACGTTGTGAAAGATGTAATCCAGAATCGAATTTTTGATGTTCAGCCTGTAAGAATTAAGTATCGTGTTTAATATATAAGTTTATGCATCATGTTTAGTTTAATGATTCCCTGTTAAAGGCTTGTCTCAAAATTAGTACTGGCATAAGACTTATTGATAGCCTATACTTCTGGGACAAATTGAGATCTCAAAACTTCGACTCTGAAAATTATAAAGTTTGTTTTCACTCCTTTCAATGTGCACATGATGACAAATGAAAACAAACTACACAAAAGGACCATAAGTATAAAACCAACTCCCGTTAAGAATAAGTAATTATCCTATCAAGGCAGAATGATGCACTATAGATACTGGGGTTGCAGCGATGCTTAAATTAATCGTTGTAATACTTTATCTTGGTGTACTGTTCTATTAAGTATAGACTTATGAAATTAGCCTTCGATCAAGTGGGAGAATGTTAGATATGATCTTCGGTTAAAATGGAAAGACTGAGAATCAGAATGGAAAGACTGAAATTCAAGGATTGTTTCCACAATTCATGCGCTCTGATCGGGAGCTTTCCAAAGATTAGTTGGTTCGGTCCCGTTAGCCAGCGCTATAAATAAGAGGGAGAAGCCGCACTCATATGCATGTGAGAAAATCACGAGTTTGCTTACTCCTGAAGATCACCCAACCGATCTGGGTTTTTGGCGCTGAGGCTAACGAAGATCCGTGACCATTACCGAGAGGATCTCGGCGTCCCATTTTCTTCATTGCGCAGATCAACCGGTCTCATCTACCGACGCTAAGAACACCGACTCAAAGAACCTAATGGCCTCTTCGTCTTCACCGGGTTAGTTCATCTAACGAGTTTAACTACTGCATCATTGTTTTGGTGATCATGTCTTAGGCTAGATTATGTATTAGTTCAACCCTCAGTTTAACAACTTCACTGTCGACTTTCGTCCACGTGACGACGTCGAGCCCACAGCAACCGCGCATCGCGCCGACACCACCTGACGTGCGCGCTCGCAGCCACGCTCTCGCGCCGCCTGAGCCACACCAGACGCAAGTGCATGCTCCTCGCGCATCTCGTCGTCGTCGCCCCGTCGAGTCGCATTGCAATTGTTGCTTGGATCCGCTGCGTAGCTACTTGAAGCTCCGTCACCGCCCATCGCCGCTCGTCCGACACGATCCGCCACCGAGGACTCCCTCTTGCCACACGTGCGCCTGGAGCGCTGCCTCGACTTTTCTTCGATCGGATCTTCTGGTGCTACCCCCCGAGAGTCTCCTTCTCCCAGGGGCAGCAGCTTCTCCTCCATCTTGTTGGCAAGCGTTGGCGATTCCGGTGCCATGCGTGGGGGTCTTGCAGCGGCGCCTGCAGGGGCGTGTGCATGTTAGCACATTGTGGGATAGTTGCTTGCATGTATGTATTCATGTTTTTGGTAGTCATGCACGTAGGGTGAGTTCATGCATGTAGAATGTGTGTGTTCGCATGATGTTGTGCACGTAGGAGGTGTGTTACATTCGTGTGCACGTTGGTGTCGTGATCATGCATGTAGTTTAGACCATGTATGTACAAGTGTGTAAGGCCCCCATTTTCAATAATGAATACCAAAAATGGATACCATGTGCATACAGTACTAGTCCCATGATCAGTAGCTAGTACGCACAAATACAAATTGATACCACAGTCATACACAAACTTTATTACACATCGGAAGTAAGATTACATAATATTTTTACAATACCAAAAGTAAAACTGCAGTGGAGACAACTTCTCGTAGTATGCCTTTTTAACCCATTGCTCCACATGCAATTGACAAGGGAAAAATCCTTAGATAAATTCATTGTTAAATTCCCCGTATCCTGCATCAATGTATGAATCGTCGGGGTAATCTGATTCTTCACCTAAAAACATCAACATGGGCAAGTTGAGTACTTACGTACTCGCAAGACTTATGCAAACCCTAAAATACATGCGGGTCATTCCAATGGAAGGCTATTAAGGTTAATTTTGCATAAAGCCAGTTTGAATGGTAAATACAGAATAATAGATTGCAAAACAGAATTTTAAGTAAAACAATTTAATACTGAAAGTGATAGAATGTAAGCGTAAATAAATCACAAATGTCTGGGTATAACGACCATATTCAAACCAGTTTCCACCAACACACAGTGGAAATTTCTAACACATGGTAGAAACCATATTTTATGAAAATAAGCAAAACAGCTAACTATGTGATGACTTTACCAAGTGTCCATGACCGCGGACGCGGCTAATCGATTAGTTTTACACTCTGCAGAGGTATACAGCTTTCCCTACAAGACATGACTGACTCTTTGAGCAATCGATATTTGCACACTTCCTTTGGTATGCCGCAGAGAGTCATGTTATAACCATTACATTATTTAATCCTAACTTTGCACCAGCACAGTGACGATAAACCCATTCTGTGGCGTAAGAACTCAGAGCATAGAAATGATGGAACTACCCACAGTATGGCGTACACCGTTATATTGGTAGACGTTTAATCCATGATCACCTCAGTGTGGACGTCCCGTCGAGCAATTCATTAAGAAACAGCTCGTACTACTCCAGCCTTCCAAGTGCAAAGCTAGTTTTAAATAACTTAATAAGTTAGAGCTGTCCCATACCAGTACTTGTGGTTGTATGAATATTCTTGGCCTGAAAACAACCCATAGTTCGGTCCTTAACTCGACACGGGCAATAATCTCCACCCTACACTACGTGCAAAACATGCACTCCCGGCTATTGCCAATAATTGCCCGCATCTAAACCATAGTTTTATTTTCATTTTTCCAACCAAAATACCAACCACAAAAATGGTCATACCCATTAAATGTCATGTCCAAAGTCTTTGATCATATCATAGTTTTATGTTCATTTAAGCTTTGGCTAAGCATATCACCAAATGTGAGTAACCCAGATTGACATTAAATAATATCTAAGCTATTCTAGGGTTTTCAAGGTTCACAATTTTCTACTTATCAAGGAAGTTCCATAAGTCTACTGGTACAACTACTATTACCCGAAATATAGCAGACTTTAATAAAATAAAGTATGCAGTAAAACATTCAATGAAAACATTTATAAAACTGGGTTCAATATGATCAAAGGGGATTGCTTGCCTTGTTGACTATCCTCGACTTCGAACTCCTGTTCGTCGAATGTACCGGATTCGTCGGGTTCTACACGTCGTATGGCAACATATAACAAATACCAAATCTCAATAAGGCCAAAAAGAAATCAGATGGAAATATTCAAATAAAATAACTTCACAAATTCAGAAATGGCTGCAAGTATTATTTCTTCTCATTTACAATTTAAAGATTTAATCTATTTGAACCATTATTGCATTATTTAACCACATATTTATTAACTTAAGTTTTTATTATAACAAACCCTAATTATTTTTACATATTATGGTTCCTGAGATTACAAGGATTCTAACAAAATTTATTTTACTAAATTTGGAGGTCATTTGCAAAATTTTCATATATGACATATTTCTAACCTTTCCTTTGAATTTAAATTCAAAATTCAAATAAAATTCAATTCTGAAATATTTTTTCATATTCTGAATCTAAAAGATTTTAGATGAATTTATAAATTTATTTCATCACATTTGGACTGTTAGTTCAAAAGATATTCAAGTTTGAATACTCTAGGTTTTGAAAAATACTGAAAATTAGAATGGGTTCCGCTCCGAGCATCAGCGCACCCGTGTGAACTCAGGGACGGTCGGGCGGGGTATGAGATGGCCGCGAAGGGGATCCCACCGGCGGGGTGCGGCGGCGGCTACTGGCGGAGCTCGTCGACGGCGGAGGAGGCCCTCTGGGACGGAATGGGTTCCACCCCGAGGTTCAGGGCGTCCGTGCGCACACGATGGTGGCGGCACGGCGGCCTGAGGGGCTCTGCAATGGCACGCCACCGTGAGATGGCGGCAGCAGCTATGGCCGAGCGGTGGCGAAGCGAAATTAGGGCCAACCGAGCCTCATTTTCACCCAGTTGAGCATCTGCGTGACTCAAGGAATCGATTTCATCAAACACTTTGAAGGATGAGTGAAAGAGAAGAGCTCTCACCGTGCGCAGTGACGGCGGAAGGAAAAACACGGTGGGGAAGCTCGCCGGGGAAGAAAGGGCTTCAAGCAAGGCTCGGGATGAACTCCTGGAGGTGCTAGGAAGCTTCGGGTGAAGTGGTTCGGGGCGAAATGGTTTGTGGTGGAAGAATTTGGGATTTCCCCTTTTCTCGGTTTTCGCCGGAATTGGAGAAGACGATGAAAGCAGCGGCGGAATGGTTGCACAGGGCGGTGGCTGGGTCGGTTGCGACGAGAGGAACGCCTTTTATATGGGCTCTAAGGCGGTGCAACGCGAGCTGGCGCGAGAGAACAGAGACGGCCGCGAGCTAGCGAGGGCGCACAGCGAGGGGGAGAAGAAGACGCACGGGAAAGGCTGCCTCGTGGGGGCCAGGTGGCAGCGACGTCGGCTGGGTTTGGCTGGCTGACCAGTTGGGCCCACCGGTCAGCAAGAGGGGAAAAAGAGTTCTGCCGAAGGCTCGGGACAGAACGGGAGAGAAACGGAGGTTTCGATGGTCAAACCGACTTGGAATTTTATAAAAAAATTTACCATAGGTCGGAAAGGGAATTAACAGGCTGCTGTAAAAGTTTTACTATTTTATGATGCATGTAGATTTTTAAACAATTCTGACAATGCAGCTGTTGCTGTTCTGTTCATTCGGATTTTCATTTAATTTATTATTTCAATTAAGCGATTATTTTATAAAACTTTTTATGAGAGTCTTAAATTATATTTTACACCTTCCATAAAAATTTCATATTTTATTTATGAATATTTAAGTTTTAATAATTCTGACATCACTATTTTCCAATTTATTTCTTCACTGTTTTTGAAGTTTTAAAATTATAAATTTAATTATTAAATTCTTGATATTTTTACTGGAGGTTACCACTGTGTTGATGTAGGCAAGATAAAAATCTTGGGTTAGGATAGCTTCCAGAGATGTTTACCAAATTCATTTACCATTTTACCCTGATTTCTCTTTTTTATATGATTTACTTGATTAATTATTATTTTAATTAATCCAGCTCTTCCACCGACTTTACCAAGCTGTGGAGATCACTCAGATTTTTGTTATCACTTTGGTAATTTTTTTTTGACTTGGCATTTTTACTTTTTACCTTTTTCCATTTACTATATTCTTTAATTCACTTTCTTGTATTAAGGAAAAACCAAAAGAATATCCAATAAATCCAGAAAATTTCAGAAATTTCAGGGATAATACACAAAATATTTTTAATTCATTTTTCTTTATTTTATAATTTTGAGGTTGTTACAGAGTGTGTGCACGAGACTTCTTGTTAGTGTATCCAAGTTCTGTCGTGGGTAAGCTCTAATGCGAGTCTGCGTCACCGTCAAGTTGTGTTACTAGTGAAAAGACAATTGAAGCTGAAGGAAAAGGTTGTAATCGTCGGCGAGGTGTGTCACCGGTGGTATGGCCAGCAAGAAGAAGGCAGAACTACTTGGAGATGCGTTTACCATCCTGTATCTAGTATTTGGCAAATCATAGTTGAGACCGATTACCTTAACGAGTAAGAGTCGGCGTGTGAAGATTAGGAGGGAAAATGTTAGAGATAATCTTGACATATATTAGTTAAAGAGATAAGATTTAGTTTCAGTTTTAGAAGATTCAAACTCTGTAAGATTGGATTGAGTTTGTTAGCCAAGAGTTTATTAGTTAGTCGGTTATGTACTCATATATATATATATATATATATATATATATATATATATATATATATATATATATATATAGTAATGAAAAACAAAAAAAAACAAGAGTAGTTATGTAGATTAAAAAAAATTCTAACTGTTCCAACAGTCGCTTCTAGTAACCGAACACTGTCATAACTTGGTCGAACTCGTCTGAAGAAATTCGTGTGTGGTGAACTGTGTGACGAACCTTGGCTTCAAAAACCAAACACGACTAAATAAAATTACACATTATTTTCAATTATTGCCAAGATAGACGGGGAAATTAAATGAGCACACGAAATACATAGCTAGCACGCACACAGGAGTACACTGAAAACGATTTATTCATCTCGATCTCTCTCTAGGTCTCTGCATATATATATATATATAGGACAATCGATCTAGACTTGCTTGGGCACGATGCGGCCGAGGCGGACGGCGTTGACGCAGTCGCGGGGGCTGTGCGAGGCGAGGCCGGGGACGAGCAGGCCGGTGGCGCGGAAGAGCAGCGACACGGCGCCCTCGCGGTAGTCGCGCCCCTCCTTCGCCCACAGGAACATCCCCTTGAAGAGGTCCCCCCACGCGTTGCCGTACATGGACAGCAGGTACCTCGGGTCGAAGTAGTTCGGGTTCGGCGCGTCGCCGGCGAGCACCCGCCACTCATACCACCCGTCGAAGTACAAGCACGTCCCGCCGTGCACGTACTCCGCGATCGGCGGCGCGTGGAACGGCACCCGCGGCACGATGTCGTACCGGTACACCATCCGCAGGTACGTCATCCCGGGCGCCGACGAGGCCAGGTATGTGGCGAAATCCGCGTCCCCGACGCGCGGCTGCCCGTAGGTCTGCAGGGCGAGGATCCTGTCCAGGATGTCCGTCTCCCCGTGCAGCTTCAGCAGCGCCGGGAAGACGGCTGCGAGCGCGCCGCCGAGGCTGTGCCCCGTGATGACCACCTGCGCGTTGGGGTGCTTCTTGAGCTGCTCCCGGAGCGCGGAGCGGAGCTCGTAGTAGGCGAACTTCTTGCCTCCGGCGGCGTTGGGAGCGTCCCGGGGGAAGGCGCGAGCGGCGTCCTTGCCGTCCTCCTCCTGGAGGCCTAGCGCCTTGAGGAAGCCGGCGTGGACGTGGCCCATGGCACCCATGCCCAGCCACGACAGGTTCACGTCCGTCGACCAGTCCTGCATGTTGAACGGCTCCGTGCCCCGGAACGCCAGCACCACCGTGCTGGCGTCCTTGGCGCGGTCCGTCATCACGAACGCCTGCGTCGTCTCCGATTTGATGAACTCTGCATGAAATCACGGATACGCGTTGTCGACGTTGAATTAATTTCATTGGATTTAATTCGTCCTGAAATGTATATATATACGATTCATGCAGGTAGACTACTTACTGTTCCAGCAGCTGTAGAACCCCACAAAATTCATCTGCAAAGATTAATTGCATATGAAATTAAGATCCACAATTAGTTGTTACATAATAAAATAGCTAGATTTCCACCTGCTACGTACTTGGATGATTTATCTATAGTTATATGATGTAGTAGTTGCTGATGATCAATTAATTAATTGTGCATCCGATCTCTCTATACAAGCAGATATATCATTCATATATAGGATCCGGGTCGTATAGGATTACTTTTCCAGATCTAGTGGAACTGCATATGGACGTGCACTAGTGTCCATGGATCCATCGATCACTCATGCATGCATGGGAAAGCCATATGTACTTGTCCCAAAATGATTGATCATGTCCTTGCTTGCTACCGTTGTGCAGTGGCTCTGCCGCCCTGCCCTCTGCTTGAATGGTTCACTTGTTGTCGACATGCATTCGTTCGATTGATTCGTCTTCAGATGCTAATAATTCAGTTGTCTCTCGAGAAAAATTATTATCTGTGTGCGCCTTTTGGATTTTAACAGGAGCAACGTACCTTCGCAAACTCATACTGGGATAACCTTAGAGCCTCGATGTTTCTTTTCTTTCCCTTCTCTCATTTTTTTTCCTCTCTTCCTTCGGGTGCAGTCTCCGCACCTTGTATCTGTACTTATTCTACCTCCATAATCCAATCGTGGCTTTGCCGTTTCAAAAAAAAATTGTGTGCGCCTTCGACGGTTCTAATTGCTTAATTATACATGCAATTAGAGTGATTTTTTGTGATTATATATATATACCTTCCAGACATTGTTGACGACGTTCTCGATGTACGCAGCGTTCTCGTAGGCGATCTTGGCGGCCATGACAGTGACGTCGTGGATGGACAGGTCGCCGTCGAGGTACTGCTGCTGGATGAGGGGCGCAGCGGCGCATCTGCCGCTCTCCAGGTCCGCTGCCTCGCCGGAGGATTCCAAGCCGACCACCCGCAGCTGCTGTTTTCCCGGTTTCAGCTCCGTCCTCCCGTCGATCATCGCGATCATCGACCGGAAGTTGGGCGCCTCCCGGTTAAACGGAATCACCAGCTTACCTATAAATTAATATATGCATTAATGAATGAATTGTTTCATGCACGCCTGCTGATCGATCGATCTTGTGATTTAACAAACAATGCAACGTGCGATTAATTTCGAGATCGAGTCCTGTAAGGCTGTAACAATTGAATGTTTGAATATTACTAGAGAGCAGGTTTCGAAATTCATTTTAAATTTTTTTTTTGGCACCCACCAAACTTCGATTATTTCAGAAATTTCGTTGCAATTTTTAGGGTGAAACAGTTGAACTAAAATTTGACCAAAATTTAATTTTTTGGATAAAATTAACTAAAATTTGAATTTTTGACAAAAAAAATCAAACGAACGAACCAAAAATATAACTAGAACAAGTGTATTTCGGAAACCACCGAAAGAACCAAATTTTTTCTGAATTGAAATTTCAGTGAAATTCGAAACCCGCTAGAGACACCTAGTTCTAGCAATTAGCGTACGATGGAGAGTCCAGTGGCAGCTTTGAATTTGATATATGACCCACGTACCTACCTGCTAGTTCATGTACGTAGTCATATATACACTGTATATATGCACGTTGTTATTGATTAATTAGCTAGAATGACAACAACTAGACCTGATATGATTGATCATGAGAGAATAAAAAAAAACAACCAACAGAATTGACACTTGGTTAAAAAAAATGAAAAAGAACCATATATAAGAGAGCAATGAAGAGAACACATGTACGCGAGCGCGCACAGAGAGAGAGCTAGATCATGTTGCCGTTCTGTTTGTCCTTGTAGACAAACTTACCTGTTGCAGTCAATTGTTACCCGGCATGCAGTCAGCTGTCAGCTTGCATACATGCATATGGTTCCATTCGTTCTCGCCGATCCTTAATTTGTTGCATGGTTCGATCCATTGATAAGTTAGACGTGTTTATATTTCCATAACTCAAGTTGAGTTAAGTTGCAAATTAACCAAATTTAAGTTGAGCACATCATCAGCTTGAGCTTGTATATGTACCCGTACATCTTCAGTTCAAGATCTGTGTCATGTCTTCATTTCAAGTTGAATTAAGATCGATCATGCCGATATATATCTATCGATCATAAGTTAAGATCAAATTGCTTATGTATATGTTATGTGTGTGGTTAATTACGTGCGTGTGTATATATATAAATATGTTACGTACATCTGAAGATGTTCCATATGATGCCAAGCAGGCCGCCGTTGAGCGCGAGGAAGTTGAGGAGGAACTCGACGGCGACGCCGATCCACTTGGCGGGGTAGTAGGCGGCTGCCAGCGCCTTCTGGATGAGCTCGGTGAGCGCGACGAACCACTCGCCCGGGGCGCTGCCGACGTCGGCGGCGGTCTGGTCGCCGACCTCGACGAAGGGGTAGCTGGCGAGGGGCCGCCGCAGGAGCAGCAGCGACAGGATGTCGATGAACCGCACCTTCTCCGACCGGACGATCAGCTTCTCCTCCCCCATCTTGGGAGGACGAGCCGCCGCTCCGGCGAGTTGCTTATGAGCCACCATGGTCGCCTGCCGGCCACCTCGATCAGTGCTATATATGTACGCACTACTCTATACACACGTGCTTCTTCCTAGCTTAGCTAAGTGATGAGTGAAAGCAAGCTCAAGGCACGGCGCTACGCCGGGGAGAAGGGTGCATTTTATAGGGCTTCTGATCAGAGAGGCCGGGCCGGGCCGGGCCGGGCTGCCCGGATGATTGATTGGGTAGAGGTAGATGGCTACGGTTTACGTAGGTACGTAGGGCCGGTTCATGCATTCATGGCGAGTTGCATGATTGAGTCAGCAGCGCGTGAATTATGTGGCTCGATCGATCTGAATCCCCACGTGTTTTTACTAATTTTCTCGCTGGGGTGGTTTACTAACTTACTTGGGCAGTGTGCATGCTACTACCTCTGTTTCTGTTTCTAAATGGACATGTTTTAGGATTTTGTACTTTAACAAATGCATGCGTAGAAATTTTTAAATCACTCTTCTTTATTAGCTCACTTATTACTCTTAGACGGTGTGTTACTCTATTTAGACAGTGTGTTACTCTATTCTATATTAGGGGTATGCAAAGGAAAAAACAATTAAAAGTTGTCTCAAAATTGTAGAATGATGTGTATTTAAGAATAAAATTTAAAAGTCAGAATGACATGTATTCAGAATAGAGGAAGTACATAGTAGCTGTGTAATCTTGTCGGTCAAAAATACATGTGTTCAGGATACATATAAAGCCAAACTTTTGAAATTGTAACTATCGATATCTTTTTAAATATTTTGATTAGGTATATGAAAATCTATGTATAAATTGACTGGTTTTATAAATTAGTAAAATATAAAATTATTAGTGATCAAACTTGTCTTTACGGACCGTCGTCGACGAATCGAAGGAGTAACTGATAGATAGGAATTGGATTGAGAAGGTGTTGGTTAGCTTAATTAATTAATCGGCCCCGCCTTCGTGCATTGCATTCCATTACATAGGCAGATCTAGAAAATGTACCTGGTGGGGTCTCTGTAAGAGCCGAGACTTGAATATACTGGGGCCTTTAGGTTTTACGGTATGGGGTTAGTTTTTCGTGATACTACGTGTTTATATTTATAAGGTGTATTTATTTAAATAAATAATCTTATCTATAAATATATGGCGTATTTCATATTTCAATACTAAGTTAGTATGATGTTCCCTAAATAAACCTAATAAATATATATCTTTACTAGCTTGTTATATATTCTTTACATGTATGTATTGAATGTAGTGCTAAGTGATAATAATTAGATGTAATCTAGTCGTTTTAAATACATTCTTGATTTATATATCAAGAAAAATATACCTCATAAAGTTGGACGAAGAGGATACTACCTTGGCCCACATGCAAATATCTCGTGAGAGTGGACAAGTGTGCAAATTTTCAGCGGGTTATGCATGTGACCCCACTACTACATAAATCTCAATCACAATCGGTTCTTTTTTGTCATCGCAGTCGGTTCTGGTAGCGACACAAAGTCATTAGACAGTGATGATGTTGCGTTATCACAGTCGGTTCCCGCCCGATTGTGATGAGGGGGTCATCTCTATCGGTTCTTTTTAGAAACCGATAGTGATGACACCATCATCTCTATCGGTTCTTTGCAAGAACCGATAGAGATGAATCTCTCATCTCTATCGCTTCTTTAAAGAACCGATAGAGATAAAGGGATCATCTCTATCGCTTCTTAGAAAGAACCGATAGAGATGATGGCATCACTATCGGTTTCTAAAAAGAACCGATAGAGATGACCCCCTCATCTCTATCGGTTCTTATAAAGAACCGATAGAGATGAGGGGGTGTGCTGTTTTCCAATTCAACCCCCTAAAATATCACACATTACACACAATATGTATATATCACATTCACACAACATAGATTATACACACATTATGCACATATCACATTCACAGAACACAAACACTTTATTACAACACATATATCACATTCATTCACAAAATAGAACTCAAACATGCTTAACAGTTAGTACATATGCAATCGCATTCTAGTATTATACTAGGCGTTAGGCGGGCGGTGGCATACCACCTAGCGCCTAGGCGCTTGAATAGCAACAGCCAACAGCAGCATTGCAAGCAGCCAACAACCACAGCATCACATAGCAACAGCCAGCAGCATGCAGCAGCAGTGTAGCACATAGCACCAAAAGCATATAGCAGCAGCACATACTAACACGCAGCAGCAAGCACATACTAACATCACAATATCACAGTCTCAATAATATCACATAGACTTAGTTCATACTAAGAATCAGGTGGTTAACTGACCTTCTTGAATGTGGAGTCACACCCCAAGGATTATCTAGTTGCTCAGGCTCTCCAGTAACTATCAAACGGCTAGCAGGATCTGACTGAACATGTACCTAAACCAAATTATGCAAGGGCTTCTGCGTTACGTTGACCTTCGTACCTAATCAGTGAGTTAAGCATTATGTTTTTGGTTTTAACAATAAAGAAGTGCCGGCTAGGTAAAGAGAGAGGTATGTATTCTCACTTCTTGGGCTCTAAGGATCCTTTAGGAAACCATTGGATTGTGGGGTAGCCAGAAACTCCATACTTGTTGCACAAACTCTTGTGCTCATCGCAATCAACCTGGGTAGTGAAAAATGTAATCAATTCATCGTAGCAAAAACCTAATGCAATTAGAGGCTAACTAAAAATCTCAATGAAATATGATAGTTCCAATCATTTCCATTTCCTTCCCTTGTGGGATGTAAATGATAGGTAACTGTTTGCATGTAAAAAAGTTATCCTTATTACACTAAATTCATATTCAAGAGCAAGCTTCTTGCAGTGGCTTGGTAAAAGGTTATCCTTATTACACTAAATTCATGTCACCATTCTCACAATGAATTCTTAAAAGAACTACCCAAGTAGTACAAAACTGAAATTTATCCTGACTTACAAGACCAATAAGCATTCAATTTCAATCATTTCGATATGATCCAGCATACCTGTTGCCAGATTATTTAACGCAGTCCTATGTCATCTTAAAGTGGATGCTTTACTCACCAAGGCTATGCACATCTAAGTACCTATTACTTGATGCACTACCAGACACTAAGATCACCGCAACATAAGAACTATATACACTTTTTTCCAACTTAACACGAGTTCATATCTATTAGCTATATGAAGATCCAAAGTTTGGGATCCAGATTTTCATATAGAGATCCTAATTATCGAGTCCAATGGCAACCCGATCCAACTCCCCCCGAAAGCATCCAAACTGCTAGATTCCCAAGAACTAGAGTTCCCATTCCCACCGATCCTGTAGCAACCTGGATACATTGCATCCGAAAGATCCAAGCTACGCAACTCGGGGACCAAGGCAACCACAGATCCAACCTAGGTGGCGTACACCAAGGGGCATACACAACTCGGAGAGAGAGAGAGAGACGATGCGGGGAGGGAATAAGCGGCAGACCAGGGGGCGTAGAACTCGACGAGCGCGGCGCGGTCCTGGCCGACCTCCTTCTCGAAGGTGGACTCTATCAGGGCAACCACCTCGTCGCCATCAGTGGACGTAGGAGAGAGCACCGCGGCAGCAAGGAGGAGGGGGAGGGGGGAGGGTTTTGCGGGAGATCTGAGGGGTTAGGGTTTGGAGGCCAGGCGCTACGTTGTCGGGCGAGCTGCGATAGAAATGTGGGGCAAGGGTTGGCGGCGGGGCAGCGTGGTCGGGCTGGCGACGATAGGGGCGGCGGGAGGGCATAGGGCGACGAGGTCGGGAGGGCGGTCACAGGCTGGGGCGGCGTGTGAGGGGTGAGTGAGGATTGAGCTCAGATGATGTTACATATGGAAGAGGAATTACTATCGGTTTGACGAATAAAACCGACACAGATGCTTCACACAATTCTATCGATATTAAAAACAACCGATACAGATGTTCAGTATGACTATCGATCTTAGAAAAGAACCGACACAGATATGTTTCACATTGCTATCGGTTTTATAACGAAACCGACACAGATGCTCAATATATTACTATCGGTTTTATAACCAAACCGACACAGATGCTCTACTTATTACTATCGGTTTTATAAGAAAACCGACACGATAGATACTCATATTGCTATCGGTTTTAAAAGAAAACCGACACGAAGCTAGAGAAACCAAAAATAAAAACAAAAGAGCGGGGCCCTTATACGTATCGGTTTTGTTATAAAACCGATAGTAATATGTGGAGCAACTGTGTCATTTTAGATTATAAAACCGATGGCAATGAGATAATTAACCTTGTCGGTTTTCGATGGTAATAATGGCATATCTGTAAGGAACCAATACAAATATAGAAGCATCACTATCAGTTTTATATCAAAACCGATTCAAATAGGCACTTTATATCACACAGGGAATAGTACCATGTTAAAGTCTGAATTTTCAGCATGTCATTGAAAAGAGAAAAGGTCATAACTTTTTCGAATATAGTTGGGGTTGTCTGACATTTTGCACAAAAATATTTTGGGATACTAACTAGCTTTTCTAACAAGAATTTTTTTAAAAAGAGTCCACATTCAAAAGAAGTGCCGAATTTCACTTCGTATGCATGATTTTTTATTAAAGCGTAGAAAAGTCAAAATTCCAGTACAACCTAAACTTTCTTCGCGACATATCAAAAGTACCTAGTGCAAAATTGAATGGGTTTGAAAGAATGCTCACATTTTGAAGAAAACCACAAATGAGAGAAAAAAAGAGGGGAAATCTCCTGAAGCTAGGACTTCAAATTTGCCCTCTTAACACCCACTCTTGAGGATTTCAAAATTTCTCACCCAAGTATTGCTTTCAACCAGAATATGTGCTATTTTTTTGGGTGGTGGCGGATAAATATCCTCTGAAACAACAACAAAGGAGAGTTCAGCCCAAAAGGTATAAATAACCTAGCGATGCACATTACAGTCGGTTCTCACTTAAGAAGCGATAGTAATGTGCACACACATCACTATCGGTTCTCAAACAAGAAGCGATAGTGATAAGCATGTGCATATCATTATCGGTTCTCACACAAGAAGTGATAGTGATGTTCACGCTCATCACTATCGGTTCTCACAAAAGAAGCGATAGTGATGAGCACGTGCACATCACTATCGGTTCTTTTGTGAGAACCGATTGTGATGTGCATGCACATCACTATCGCTTCTCATATAAGAACCGACTGTGATGTGCCCACTACTATATCACAATCGTTTCTAACCTAATAACCGATAGTGATTATTATTAAGACCTCTCTTAAGTCATCTATCACAATCGTTTTTTTTCTAAAACCTTAAGAACCGACCTAAATGAAGCGATAGTAATATACCATTCTGTAGTAGTGCCCACTGCCACTACATTGGTGTAGTATTTATTATATTGCATTTTCCATGTAGTTGGTTCATTCGTAATTAGTCTCTCTCTTTTTAGACTACAAGGCACGCACACGCACATTTACCATCACCATACGTGCACTTTTTTTAATTCACAATATTAATTAACATGCATGTGTACTTTGCACGCCGACCGTCAAATTAGGAAACAGTGGATTCGTATACCTTTCGAATAACCACCTACCTTGTTTAGCTGTTGCAAACATTTTTAACCCAGATCGATCCTTATATTAGAGCTCCGTTCTTCGATCTGTTCTTTCTCATGTTCTTCCTCAAGGAGATCAATCTAGAGTTTTCGAAAATGTCATCTTTCCACTGCTTGTGGCTTCAGCCACTATCACCACCATCCGTTTTGCTCCGAGATTTGTTCTAGAGCTTCTCTCTCTCCCCCTCTCTCTCGCGACAACGGTGGGTAGCCGCCACTGGGCTCCTCGTGCCGTCTCGAAGTCACACCACCTATGGTCGCGTCGGTGAAATAGGCAGTGTAGACATTGGCACAGATAGGCGGGGTAAATGGTTGCTCGGACAGACGACAACAACGCGAATGGGTGGCATGGACGATGGTGTGGCTTGGGGAAGGTAGGGACTGAGCGGTTAGGAGAGAAGGAGGAGAGAGAAGTGTAAGACCCTCATTTTTGATAATAAATATCAAAAATAGATACCATGTGCATACAGTACCAGTCCCATGATCAGTAGCTGGTACGCATAAAATACAAATTGATATCACAGTCATACACAAACTTTATTACACAGCAAAAGCAAGATTACATATTATTTTTACAATACCAAAAGTAAAACTGCAGTGGAGACAACTTCTTGTAGTATGCCTTTTAACCCATTGTTTCACAGGCAACTTACAAGGGAATAGTCCTTAGATAAATTCATCGTTAAAATCCCCGTATCCTGCATCAACGTACGAATCATCGGGGAAATCTGATTCTTCACCTAAAAACATCAATATGGGCAAGTTGAGTACTTACGTACTCGCAAGACTTATGCAAATCCTAAAATACATGCAGGACATTCTAATGGAAGGTTATTAAGGTTAAATTTTGCGTAAAGCCAGTTTGAACGGTAAATACAGAATAATAGATTGCAAAACAGAAATTTAGTAAAAGCAATTTAATACTGAAAGTGATAGAATGTAAGCATAAATAATTCACAAAAGCTTGAGTATAATGACCATATTCAAAACCAATTTCCACCGACACACAATGAAAATTTCTAACACATGGTAGAAACCATATTTTATGAAAATAAGCAAAACTGCTAACTATGTGATGACTTTACCAAGTGTCCATGATCATGACGCGGCTTATCGATTAGTTTTACACTCTCTGAGGTATCTGACTTTCCCCACAAGACATGGTGACTCTTTGAGCAATCGATATTTGCACACTTCCTTTGGTGTGTCGCAGAGAGTCATGTTATAACTGTTACATTATTTAATCCTAACTTTGCACCAGCACGGTGATGATAAACCCATTCTGTGGCGTAAGAACTCAGAGCATAGAAATGATGGAACTATTCACAGTATGGCGTACACCGTTATATTGGTAGACGTTTAATCCATGATCACCTCGGTGTGGATGTCCCGTCGAGCAATTCATTAAGAAACAGCTCGTACTACTCCGGCCTTCCAAGTGCAAAGCTAGTTTTAAACAACTTAATAAGTTAGAGCTGTCCCATACCAGCACTTGTGGTTGTATGATTATTCTTGGCCTGAAAACAACCCATAATTCGGTTCTTAACTCGACACGGGCAATAATCTCCACCCTACACTACGTGCAAGACATGCACAACCGGCTATTGCCAATAATTGCCCGCATCTAAACCATAGTTTTATTTTCATTTTCCAACCAAAATACCAACCACAAAAATGGTCATACTCATTTAAATGTCGTAACCAAAGTCTTTAACCATGTCACAGTTTTATGTTTATTTGAGCTTGGCTAAGCATGTCACTAATTGTGATTAACCCAGATTGACATTAAATAATGTCTAAGCTACTCTAGGGTTTTCAAGGTTCACAATTTTCTACTTATTCAAATAAAATAATTTCACAAATTCAGGAATGGTTGCAATCATTATTTGTTCTCATTTGCAATTTAAAGATTTAATCTATTTAAATCATTATTGCATTATTTACCACTCATTTAATAACATAAAATTTTCTTATAACAAACCCTAAGTATTTTTTACAGATTCCGGTTCCTGAGATTACAAGGATTCTAATAAAATTTATTTTACTAAATTTGGAGGTCATTTGCAAAATTTTCATATATGACATATTTCCAACCTTTCTTTTAAATTTAAATGTGAATTTAAAATAAAATTAAATTCAGAAATATTTTTGGATATTCTGAATCTACAGGATTTTAGATGAATTTAGAAATTTATTTCATTAAATTTGGTTAAGTGATTCAAAAGTTATGGCTAAATGAATATCTAGGTTTTTGAATAAATACTGAAAAAATCAGAAAACTGCCGAAAATGGAAAATACGCTTTCACTGCGAAAACGCGCTTTCCATTTCGGGCGGAACCGCACTGAGGCGCTGACAAGCGGGGTCCACAGGTCGGCGTCCGGTAGCGTCTTCTTGCCGACGCGCGAGGTGACAGTCGGGGCCAAGCGGCGGTGACTCACGCATGCGCGCAAGAGATCGACCGCCGGGACCCGCTCGTCGATGGCGTGGCCGAGCCCAGCGCAAACGGCCGACGACCAAGGCCCACATGGCGATGGGTGGCTAAGCGCATGAGACCGACAGGCGGGCCGGCTGGTCGACAACTCATCTCGGCGCTTTGGCGCGGCGGCCGACAGTGGGCCCGCTGGCGGTGACCAGCAGCAGGGTGCGGCCACGGCTTCGCCGGCGAACCATCACTGCGGCGAACCATCACTGCGGCGGCGGAATGGGTTCCACCAGAGGCACCAGCGGGCCAAGGCGCACCTTTGGGTGGCGGCGCGGTGACCGGAGGTGGCCGGGAAGGTGATCGGCACCGACGAGGGGCGGCGGAACTCACGGCCAGCCGGCGAACCTGCAAACTAAGCTATCCCGAGCTTGAAGATCACCACTGCAAGCATCGGTGAGCCTCAAGGATTCCATTTACGCTTTGGTTCGAAGAATGGATGGCGGAGGGAGGTTCTCACCGTGCGCGGTGGCGGTGGAAGAAGAACACGGCGGAGGAGCTCGCCGGGGAAGAAAGAACTTCGGCCGGGGCTTGGGATGGACTCCTGGAGGTGCTAGGAAGCTCTAGCTTGGAGGATTGGATGGATTTGAGTGGAGCGGCGGTGCGAGTTTCCTTCCTTGGTGTTTGCTGTTGCGGAGAGGACGACCAAAGCGATGGCGGAATGGTTTCACGGGGAGCTAGCTGGGTCGGTTGCGAACAGATGAGGGGGTTTTATAAGGGCTTAGAGGCGGTTGGGGGCGAGCTGTGCGCGAAAGACCGAGACGGTCTGCGTCGCGCGTGAGCGCCTGAGAGGAAGAAGAAGCGCGGGTGAGAGGCTACCACGCGGGGCGGATGGCAGCGGTATCGGTGGGATGGCTCAGCGACGGCCGGGCCCACGTCGGCCGAGCGGAAAGGAACTCTGCCAAGACTCAAGACCGAGCGGGATAGAAAGCGGGATTTCGAGGTTCAAACCGACTCTAAAATTTATAAAATTTTTACCAGCATCGGCAAGATAATTACCATACTCGATAAAATTTTCGCTATATTATGATGCATGCGAGTTTTAGAAAAATCGACAATGCAACGATTCTTTGCATTGCCCATTCGGTTTTCTTTTTAATTTTTGATTTAAATAATGTTAATATTTTACAAAACTTTTTATGATAGTTTGAAATGGTATTATACACCTCTGTAGAAATTCCAGATTTTAATTATTAATATTTAATTTTTAAAAATTCTGACATTACTGTTTTTCCACTTTATTTATTCACTGTTTTTGAATTTTTAAAATAAAAAATTAATTAGTAAATTCTTGATATTTTTACTGGAGGTTGATACTGTTTTTATGTCGGCATAATAAAAATATTGGGTCAGGATAACTTCCAGATATTTTTACCAAATTATTTTACCCTGAGATATTTGCACATGATTCACTTTAATTAAATATTATTTTTATCAATCCAGCTCTTCCACCGACTTAAGCAAGTTGTGGAGAGCCCTCAGATTTTTATAGTGACTTTGGTAAATTTTTATTGATTTGGTATTTTTACTTTTTACCTTTTCCCATTTATTATATTCTTTATTTCACTTTCTTGCATTAAGGAAAAGCCAAAAGAATATTCAATAAAACCAGAAAATCCAGAAATTTTGGAAATATTACACAAAAGATTTTTAATCCACCTTTCTTTATTTTATAATTTTTGAGGCTGTTACAAAAAGTGAGTGTGAACCTCGAAGCATCTAGCTTCATGCAATCGTGGGTAAATCTTACTCGGAGTTTTTTTACTCCTTTCATTAATTATGCCACCTGCCTCTAGGACCCCCTCTCTTCCTCCCCCACTTTACCTAAATGGATTATGTAACGACCCCCATTTTTACAAACTTGCAAAAATGGAAATCTAATGTGCATTTCCGTACTAGTCCCATGATCAGTAGCTAGTACGCACATACACCAATTGGAATCACAACCATACAACAAATATTATTAAGCGGAAGCTATTACATAAAGAAAATTCTTACAAATCAGAGATAAAGCAGCATAAGAAGCAAAGTCTTGTAGTGTGCCCATCCAACACCCGCAGGCAACCGACAAGGCATAATCCCTAGAAAGATTCGACGAAGAAAAACCCGCAACCTGCGACGAAAAGGAACCTTCGAAGCTCGGCAACTTAACCACCTAAAAACCACATATAAGCAAGGGTGAGTACATACGTACTCCGCAAGACTTGAGCAAAGCCTATAATATATGCAGGCCATTTCAAAGGAGGCTACTACAGTTAATTTGCATAAAGCAGAATTGACATTGTAAAACAAGTTAATTGCAAACGGAATTTATAAAAGCATAATTGACTGATATGAAATAAGTAAGCATAAGTAATATATTCACAACCCATCGTGAATATCGAATAATCCAGAAATGGAATCCATCAATGTCGATCCTTTGACATGAAAACAAAAGCTGCTAAACAAGTTCCATTCCACAACCCATTTTAGAAAATTAAACATTTAACTAGTGCAAGTTCACCAAGTTTCCCATGACCGAGGGACGGCTAATCGATTAGATTTACACTCTGCAGAGGTGTACAATCTGTACCCACAAGTCATGACCTTTTCTTTTGCCGCAAGTTTCACGCACTTAAAGCGTGTGGCCAGAATGTTCATGACGAAAACCTTTACATTATCTAATCTAACTTTGCACCAGCACCGGGACGATAAAACCCACGCTATAGCTGGGAGAACTCAGAGCATAGGAATGTTGGAACTCCCCATAGGCGTGGCGCACACCGTTATATTGGTAAGTGTTGTTCCCAACACCTCGGTGTGGGCACCCGTCGAGCAAACCCGAAAGGAAAGCCCTTACTACTTCAGCCTACCAATGTGCAAAGTTAAACTAGATAACTTAATTGGTTTAAGGAAGCCCCATAACAACACTTGTGGTTTGCACGAAATATCTTGGATCATACAACACTGAGTTCGGTCCTTAAATTGACACGGCGATACTCCACCCTAACTACGTGCAAATCCTCTCGCACCTCCGGCTATTGCCAATAATCGCCGCATCGAAACCATAGTTTTATTTTGGGTTTTAATCAAAATACCCATAGCCAACAACTACAATGTCAACATTTTCCATTTCACAAAGAACACATTTTGATCGATCATCATCATCATTATTTGATCTAAAAGCATGGCTAAGCATGGATAAAAGTAATCGCATATACCCATGGCGACATTAAGTAATTGTCTAAGCTTAATCTATGGTTATCAAGGTTCACATATTCATACTTATCAAGGAAGTTTCATGAGACAATAGGTATAACTACCAGTACCACAAAATAGCAATTTACAAAAAGTAAGCGTATGCATAAAACATTTTAATAAACAATGCAAATTAAATTTTGGGATCAAGATGGTCAAAGGAGGGTGCTTGCCTTGCTTATATATCGTTTACTTAAGACGCGATCACACGGTGACGGAGGCAACGGCGGAGGAAGGACGTCGAATTCTACGTCGATTGATCGGAAAATAGCAAATAATAAACTTCAATAAGGGCGAAAAGAAGACAGATGAGAAAATCAAATAAGGATTCATTGCAGAAACAGGGATGATATAG
Source organism: Otatea glauca (assembly GCA_036346275.1). Taxonomy (NCBI): domain Eukaryota; kingdom Viridiplantae; phylum Streptophyta; class Magnoliopsida; order Poales; family Poaceae; genus Otatea; species Otatea glauca. The sequence goes on from CM070719.1 coordinate 5,583,234, forward strand.
GGTTGGATTATATGATTTGAGATCTCATGATTTAGATACTTACAAATTCATATTCTTAATGGTTTTGAGATAACGAAACAGGTTTCTTTTATAGATTATCTTCTCTTGATTTACTTAATTTAAGAGGCTAAAATTATGAATTCTAGTATTTACGATTTGAATTATAGATGCTAAAATTATTTGGATTAAAAGAAATAAAACACTAATTAAGGTTTACATAATTAGTACTTAACCTTAAGATTTTGCATAAGAAGGGTTTTCATTAAGTTTTGAGTGATAAGCCAGCTAATTAGATTTATTTATAGTTTTTAAGAAGGTTCGGTGATACAAATATATTAACTACAAACTTCTTCATTAATACAATGCTCACTTATTCATTTTATAAGGTTCATTAAACATAATATTTAGGGCTATTTAACCAACATGATTTATGTGGAAAACATGATGAAATATGATTATTTCATCATAATAGTGTAGTATATACTTTGGATAATGATTCTAAACAACTTTTATGAATTATAATGTTTAGTTGAAAAGCTAAGCGCGTTGCTAAAAGCTATCATGACACTAAAGTTTAAGTTGAGCGAAATCGGCTAAAAGGGCTACAACTATCCTTATCATATTAGGGTTTTGCATAGCGAAAACTATATGAATCATTAGTTATAAATAAAACATTTTCTCGAACATAATAGTACATATCCTAAACATCATTTCTAAACTGATTTCCATAGTATTTGCATTTAGACGAGGGTTCTACGGATTGATGAAAAAGCTTGATAGTTCAATTTATTACTTGATAAGGGTTGACTTTTGATATTAGATTGCGACTACACCGCCTAGGATAATCTACTCATTTTCGTGCATTAATAGGGCATGATATTAGAAGTAATTTAAGGTTGGTTTCGCGACATATGGCTTTTATCCGCGATACTTTTCCTATAAACGATCATTAGGGTCTAACATTATTTTATTTCAACCTAACACTAACATAAGATACTTTTGCCTAAATAGCAAGGGTACTACTTTTCAAAGCTATAGGATTTGATTTCATCAAATTTAGAGTTTATTTGCGATGGTTACAACTATTCCAATTATGAGATTATTAATACTTTAACTATTGATCATTTACTGTTTTATATAATAATATTTATATATATCCTTTTATATCTGAGATCCTTGCAATGACAGAGGTATAATAAAACTGGTTTGGTTACTATTTGAATTCATTTGATCCATGTCACGATTATTTGATCTTCTATGCCATATGAATATACACTTTTACATTTTAGTTACTTCATACTTGTCATAATAATTCAATTCAAATTCATTTCTTAAATATTTTGGAAACTCAAGTATCCTACTGACATGCTAATATTTAGAAACTAATTTTACTTATTCCATATTCCTTTTATTCAAATTATGTTTATTTGAATTTTCTAATACATTGATTATAATCTTTACTAGAAGGTAATTCAAACAATAATGAAACTTAAATATTTTTATATATTTGAACTTCTGGAAGTATGAATATTTTACTAAAATTAGTTTCATTCCACCTAAAGTTTGTTTACAACTTTTTAATATGTAGTACTTATTTTTGTCTCTTCTTTAAATTTGAATTTCAATTTTACCCAGTGAACATTTTCAAAATATTATTTTATATTCTGATAGAGCTATATTTTAGGTGAATTTAGAATTTTATTTCACTCAATTCGAGTTACAAAACAAAAGTTATAAGCATTTAAAGCAGCTCGGTTATGTAAATTCCAGAAAATACAAAATACGTTTTGAGTTGGAAAGCGCCTTTTACCGAATGCACTGGGATTGCTTTGGTGGTGACAAGGCGGTCCCACGCGCAGCAATGACACGTAATGAGGAGTGGCTCGGGCTCAACGGCGACGGTTCCGCGGGTTCCGCGGAATGGGTGGTACTGGCGAGCACCAGGAGGTCTTGGCGCATCTGGGGTGGGTCGCTCGCCGTGAGGATGGCCGAGGGGCTCGCCACCGGTGACATGCGGCGGAAGGAGAAGGAGCTCACGGAGAAGAGATGGAAGCGATTTCCGGTTGGATCGGTAGCACTTTAAGCATCCATGGGTCGTGGCATTCCATTTTCCGGTTGGTCGGCGAGAAGCGACGGTTTGGGCTGTCACCGTCGGCGGCCGTGGGGAAGAAGCGAGCGCTGTGGTGAAGATTGATCAACAGAGGGAAGTGAAATTGATGAGCGAGGATAGGCTCGGTGATGCCCAAAGATGCTTGGTTGCAAGGAATTTGATTGAAACTTACGGTTTTGCTCAATCGCGAATTCCTTTTTGCGTGTTACGGCAACACGAGTGAACAAAGGAGGAATCCCGGCTTTTGAGCTCGAGTTGGCGAATGATAAAGGAAGAGCGGCTCATTGTGACACTAACCCAGATTTATAGTCGGTGTTAGATGAATTCACAGTGTTTGAACGCAGCAAAGGTTTGCGGCTCGGTTTGGCAGTGATGGCGCGAAGTCTCGCCGGCAAGAAATGACGCGGATGGACAGGGTATGGCGCCACGAGGATCAAGGTCGGGCGTGGCTTGGTCGGCAGCGGCGGCGACGCAACGCCAAAGTAGAGCAAAGGGAGGCTAGGCGAAGAATCGGGATGCCGGGCTTGTCTCTGGCGAGAGGGGAAAAGAGAGGAGGCGGGGAAGAAATGGCACCGACGCTGGGCCTGGGACCACCGGCAGAGAGAGGAGCCTTTTTCCGTTGCCGCCAGCGAACCGTTACGGCGAAGGAGGGCCCACATGTCGGTGAGAGAATTCGAGTCAAAGTGATAAGCTTCACTAGACAGCTCCATGTGAGCATTAAAACGGCCATCAGATCACTGCGTAATTTTGTGAAACTTTTGACTGGTCTCTACTGGTAGTCTTCTTACCTCAGTAAAATTTGTAGGTCAAAATATCTTGTAATTAATTATTTAAAATTCTGACACTGTAGACTTGTACAAGATTTGAATTTCGGTTTTGTATTTATTTAAAGGTTCAAACCTTATTATTAATTTTGAAACTTTTATGAGGGTTATACCTAGGTCAAGAATGTCTCTGTAAAATTTTCAACTCAAAATATTGGGTATTTATTTTATTAAAAATCTGACATGAAGATTTCCAGCTTTTAATTGTTTGTGTTTTTGAATTATTAGAGGCTCTGCCGACATGATCAATTCCTAAGATTTTTACCAGGTGTAAACACTGCACTGAGGAGATTTGGTAATTTTTCCAGATCCAGATAATCTTCGAATATTTTTCATTAATTCTGACTAGCACTGTTTCTAGTCAAAAGTGGTGACATTAATTTTATTTACCCATTTCTCTGTGCATAAAATTTTACTTGTTGATTTTACTGAGTTACCAAAGTGGTTAGGGTTCCATGGTAATTTTTCCAAAATTTATCTTTTAACTTTTATCTTTTACCATTATCCATTCTTTAATTCCATTTCTTTAATTTTTCATTCAATACAAAAATCCAAAGAAATCCAAATAAATTCAATCATGTTAGGAAAAATCAGAAATAAATATATTCAAATTCAAAATATGAATTTTTATATTATTGCATTTTCGGGATGTTACAAATCTACCCCTTACGTAAATCTCGTCCCCGAGATTTGCAAGGACTAAATGGGTTAGAAAATTCTTTCTCGGATGTGGTTTTGTTGTTTCCTCGTCTTCTTGTTTCCAATATAGTCGCTTTGCAAAACATCGTTCTTGCGATTCCAAAGTGATGTATCTAGAATGGAGAAGATTTCTATTTGGGTTTCGCGTAAGCAGATGAGGAATATTACTAAATATCTCTTTTGATTGTATAACTAGGATTGTTAATAATGATAATCTAATTTAGAGGGTGACATGCGATATGTTTAGAATATTTGAGGGGAAAGAATTAATGTTTGTTACTTGATTCATTTGGGAAGAATTTAAATATTATCATCAAGAAATGATATTTGAATATAATGGTTGATCCGCACGATTTAACAACATTGTGAAATTAGATGAGAATGAATGTTATTCTAGGTTGTCTTTAGATTGCAAACAAAGTATGATAAGTCAAGAATTTAGGTTGAGGTAAGAGGATCATAAAATGATCCTGACGATTTAACTTACTTGATCATCTTGATAGACAAAGGGTTTTGATTTTCTTTGTACTTGGCAATTATGAAAGAATATAATGTACAAAGTCAAAAGGTTGATTGTAGGAATTGTATATATATAAAGGACGTTTTCGATATTACATTAAGTATCGGGTGTAATTACATAAGGAAGATCTTTACATAAGCCTGACATCGAGGCAGGGGTCGTTCTAGGTATTTGATGCTTCCTAGGTCTTGATATAACTTGAAATCACTTATGTCATCCTTGACGAGATGAAGAACCTTTTTGGGTAGATTTTGGTGAAGTGATGAGATCCTTCTCGATCGACATAAACGGCGTTGTCCATCTTATTCAAACAATAGAAGATTATTCACCGATGTTATAAAGCGGATAGAGGATTGATCGAGCAATGGTTAAGGACGAAAATCGGAAGTTTAGCATTTGATATCTTCTTGACCATTTAGAAGGATTAAGATAAGATATATTTTGATGAGAGTTCAGTTAAATTTATAAGGCTATATTCCGCTTATCGAAATATTACTTTTAAGATTAGACACAACGATTTCAAATTAATCTTAGTTCGATGAAACTATGTTTATGTGAGACGACTGCATCGTGTCGGGTATACCATGATCGATATCTTGAGTTGGAGTAAATGAGGAGATAGGAGTTTGATGGTCTTGAGAACGAAGTTGATCTCTCTTCTTCCTTGGGCATTTGTTGGCATAATGTCCACGCTCACGACAGTAAAAGCATGTAACATTAGTTGCCTGGTTTTGGATACCAGATGGTTGCTCACCGGTGTTGTTGGAGAAATGAACAAATAATGGTTGAAATTCGTGATGGAATTGAGCGAGAATTCCTCTGGGCAAGCGTCTTCATTCAAGCGCCTCTTCTTGAACCGATTCTTGAGTAAAGCGATTGATTTTATTCCTCCTACTCTTGGAGTTATAATCTTAATCGATGTAACTTCCGTATGACCATGGTTGCGTAAAATATTTGTTCTTCTTGCGGGCATCGCTTAGCTAGATGGCCCTTCTTGTGACAGATTGAAGCACTCACGCTTCTCTTGTGGCGTCTTGGTGGTTATGATTGGATTCTCAATACTATCTTCCTTTTAATCTCACTATGACATTCCCTTGCCCAATGACCTTCTTCACCACACAAGAAACATGCTGATGGCGATGGCCATTTATTACTTCCTGGATGAAGGCGATCAAAGTCTATGTGTTGCTTCTTTAACTCCTTAGGTAATATTTTCTGTGTAGCTAGTTTTTCCTTCGATTGCCAAATCTTGAGCAACTAAGGCCCGAATTTCTCTCACGATCTTTGAATTGTATTGGCAACTATCGGACCTAGGGGACATTGAGCTGGGCAATGGTCATGACCTTCACAAAGGTAACAAGTGATATTGCTCATGGGACATTTTCCAGGAGAATGATTTCCTTCACAGCTGGAGCAATTTATTGCATGCTCATCAGCAGTGTGTCCTATTTCTCCACAGCGAATGCAAGCACGATCTTCAGATTGGTTGGGTTGGCAACACTTCAAAGAACATCGTTTAGGTATTGAGTGAAATGTAGGAGTAGGCTTCTGATCTAAACCATTTCCTTTTCGGGCAAGAACTGAGCCAAGGTTGGAATTGTTCTGTACTAAATGTTGGGAACCTGGCTGAACTAAGGTAGGATTATCATTAGATGGCTTAAAGCTGAACATGGCTTCACTTTCCAAGATTTTACCGGGGAATCTTGTCACAGGTATCCTGCTACAATGGTTGTTAAGACAAGGTTATTTAGATGGAATGCTGTTGGATTTCACGAAGTGAATGAGAAGTGCTAGTAAGTTATACCAAGATTCTTTAGCAACAAAAAGCTAACTTAATAAGAGGTACACGGCATGTTAAAATGTTTGAGATGAACAAAAGGATACATCTCAACCAGAGTTATTTGGAAAGAACCGAAGATTGATTATAAAGGCTGAAAAACCTATTACTCATTACTTGTAGCGGATGAATTAATGGATTGTTTCGAAGGTGTCTTCAAGATATTGAAATTGGGAGGATATGGTTAGATGAAAGTTATCCATTCTACAAAGCATCATTACATTTATTAAAATATTATTTTGAGAATAACCTATATATGGATTTGGTAATTCTTTGGTTAATTTATAAGGCAGTGTCTCATTCCTTAAAACATTGTTTCAAGGTTGGTTATTTGTTAGTTATTAGTTCATAAGGCAACTTTTCGTTCCTTAAAATTTTCTTAATTAGATTTTCTTATTAAATAAGGGTTGGCACATCGTAAATTTCCACCTAATGGTTTAACATTTACGAGAGTAACCCAAAGCAATCTGAAGTTTCAAAACTTAAAATTGCAACATCACAAAAATATATATATATGCTCAACTTAGTATGCGGGAGGGTATCTAAGTTTTTTTTTTTTTTTTTTTATCCTAACCATATGTATCTCTGCACAAGAGGTTTATTATGCGATTCAAAATAATGTGTAATTTGGGTAGTACTATCTTTAAAATAGGCCATTTGACGATAAGTCTCTTTTAACTTTTGCACTACTTGTTGTGTCGATGATCCAATGTTTCTATGAAGTCGAGAGGTTTGATGCTTCATTATTTCCATCTTCTTAGAGTTTCTTTGTTGCAGGTATTACGATGTTATTGACTTGTTAGCTAAATTATTTCTCAAAAAGAATTTGTCGTTTTTTTTTTTTTTGAAAATATGGCTTTCGATGTTCCCAGTTTTCCTTTCGACGACCATTCAAAATTTTAATCAAAACATAAGACTATTCGATTCTTACTTAATTTCATGGTATAAGATCTAAACAATTAAGTTTTGAGGCATAGTCAAAAGTTGTTATGGTTAGAATCGATTTTAATTGGCCAAAAGTGACTTAAGTAAATTTGTGGTTACTAATATGGCGAGATATTGACATTAGTTCGTATATGAATGGTATGGTTTCAAGAAGTCAGTAGTAATGGTAATTATACTATTAATCTTGATTAGACTTGATAAGTTAATGATCATAATGATTTACACAAAGGGAAAGTTCTACAAAAGAAAGGATAAGTTTGGAAGAAATTTTATAGAAAAGAAGAGATAAGCTATCTTATGATTTCCAATTTATCCTATGGGTTAAGTTTTACATATTTATACATGAGGACAACTTATTGTGAAACTTTAACCTAGCGGTTAAGTTCACATATAAATCAGTCCTAACAACCAAAATAAAAACCAATTTTCAAATAGCAAGTTATAAATACCACATTAAAATGCTTTATATAACTAGAGCGAAATAATATGCTATATGTAAGGGTTCTTATCTTAAGGCAAGTCTTAATATATTCTAACCTTCTGCATTTTACTGCTAGGTGAAGTCGTCTCATCATGCACTAGGTTCTTCGAGCTTTGCTTCTGCATTGTCGAGATTAGTGAAGCGTTGTCGGCTCCAATAAGATTGTTGGCGTAAACCATGTAGCCTTCATTTGCAAGCAAGATAGTGACATATCTCGGACGTCTTCAGAAGCAACTAGCGAAGATACACTATCTTTAAGGAAAGAGGAGAATTTGTTTACAAATCAAAATGAAAGTAGTGGTAAGGAGAATCTTAAGATAGAGGGAAGGATAGCAAAATCTACATTTTGTAAATACAATAGCTTTTGAGAATAAGATTTTGAATTTGCTTATTCCAATGCTAACGACCATTCTATCTAGGGTTTATCCTACTGATCAAGATAGCTCGATACCAATCAGATCTGACCCCATTTTTACAAACTTGCAAAATGGAAATCTAATGTGCATTTCGTACTAGTCCCATGATCGTGAGCTAATACGCACATACACCAATTGGAATCACAACCATACAACAAATATTATTAGCGGAAGCTATTACATAAAGAAAATTCTTACAAATCGAGATAAAGCAAGATAAGAAGCAAAGTCTTGTAGTGTGCCCATCCAACACCCGCAGCAACCGACAAGGCATAATCCCTAGAAAGATTCGACGAAGAAAAACCCGCAACTGCGATTTAAAAGGAACCTTCAAGCTCGGCAACTTAACCACCTAAAAACCACATATAAGCAAGGGTGAGTACATACGCACTCGCAAGACTTGAGCAAAGCCTATAATATATGCGAGCCATTTCAAAGGAGGCTACTACGCTTAATTTGCATAAAGCGAATTGACATTGTAAAACAAGTTAATTGCAAACGGAATTTATAAAAGCATAATTGATGATATGAAATAAGTAAGCATAAGTAATATATTCACAACCCATCGTGAATATCGAATAATCCGTAAATGGAATCCATCAATGTCGATCCTTTGACATGAAAACAAAAGTCGCTAAACAAGTTCCATTCCACAACCCATTTTAGAAAATTAAACATTTAACTAGTGCAAGTTCACCAAGTTTCCCATGACCGAGGGGACGGCTAATCGATTAGATTTACACTCTGCAGAGGTGTACAATCTGTACCCACAAGTCATGACCTTTTCTTTTGCCGCAAGTTTCACGCACTTAAAGCGTGTGGCGTAATGTTCATGACGAAAACCTTTACATTATCTAATCTAACTTTGCACCAAAGACCGGACGATAAAACCCACGCTATAGCTGGGAGAACTCGAGCATAGGAATGTTGGAACTCCCCATAGACGTGGCGCACACCGTTATATTGGTAAGTGTTGTTCCCAACACCTCGGTGTGGGCACCCGTCGAGCAAACCCCAAAGGAAAGCCCTTACTACTTCACCTACCAATGTGCAAAGTTAAACTAGATAACTTAATTGGTTTAAGGAAGCCCCATAACAACACTTGTGGTTTGCACGAAATATCTTGGATCATACAACACTGAGTTCGGTCCTTAAATTGACACGGGCGATACTCCACCCTAACTACGTGCAAATCCCTCTGCACCTCCGGCTATTGCCAATAATCGCCCGCATCGAAACCATAGTTTTATTTTGGGTTTTTAATCAAAATACCCATAGCCAACAGCTACAATGACAACATTTTCCATTTCACAAAGAACACATTTTGATCTGATCATCATCATCATTATTTGATCTAAAAGCATGGCTAAGCATGGATAAAAGTAATCGCATATACCCATGGCGACATTAAGTAATTGTCTAAGCTTAATCTATGGTTATCAAGGTTCACATATTCATACTTATCAAGGAAGTTTCATGAGACAATAGGTATAACTACCAGTACCACAAAATAGCAATTTACAAAAAGTAAACGTATGCATAAAACATTTTAATAAACAATGCAAATTAAATTTTTGGGATCAAGATGGTCAAAGGAGGGTGCTTGCCTTGCTTATATATCGTTTACGACGAAGACGCGATCACAGCTGACGGAGGCAACGGCGGAGGAAGGGACGTCGAATTCTACACGTCGATTGATCGGAAAATAGCAAATAATAAACTTCAATAAGGGCGAAAAGAAGACAGACAGAAAATCAAATAAGGATTCATTGCAGAAAACAGGGATGATATAGGGTTCGGATTATATGATTTCGAGATCTCATGATTTAGATACTTACAAATTCATATTCTTAATGGTTTTGAGATAACGAAACAGGGTTTCTTTTATAGATTATCTTCTCTTGATTTACGAATTTAAGAGGCTAAAATTATGAATTCTAGTATTTACGATTTCGAATTATAGATGCTAAAATTATTTGGATTAAAAGAAATAAAACACTAATTAAGGTTTACGCAATTAGTACTTAACCTTAAGATTTTGCATAAGAAGGGTTTTCATTAAGTTTTGAGTGATAAGCCAGCTAATTAGATTTATTTATAGTTTTTAAGAAGGTTCTGGTGATACAAATATATTAACTACAAACTTCTTCATTAATACAATGCTCACTTATTCATTTTATAAGGTTCATTAAACATAATATTTAGGGCTATTTAACCAACATGATTTATGTGGAAAACATGATGAAATATGATTATTTCATCATAATAGTGTAGTATATACTTTGGATAATGATTCTAAACAACTTTTATGAATTATAATGTTTAGCTGAAAAGCTAAACGCGTTGCTAAAAAGCTATCATGACACTAAAGTTTAAGTTGAACGAAATCGGCTAAAAAGGGCTACAACTATCCTTATCATATTAGGGTTTTGCATAAGCGAAAACTATATGAATCATTAGTTATAAATAAAACATTTTCTCAGAACATAATAGTACATATCCTAAACATCATTTCTAAACTGATTTCCATAGTATTTGCATTTAGACGAGGGGTTCTACGGATTGATGAAAAAGCTTGATAGTTCAATTTATTACTCGATAAGGGTTCAGCTTTTGATATTAGATTGCGACTACACCGCCTAGGATAATCTACTCATTTTCAGGCATTAATAGGGCATGATATTAGAAGTAATTTAAGGTTGGTTTCGCGACATATGGCTTTTATCCGCGATACTTTTCCTATAAACGATCATTAGGGTCTAACATTATTTTATTTCAACCTAACACTAACATAAGATACTTTTGCCTAAATAGCAAGGGTACTACTTTTCAAAGCTATAGGATTTGATTTCATCAAATTTAGAGTTTATTTGCGATGGTTACAACTATTCCAATTATGAGATTATTAATACTTTAACTATTGATCATTTACTGTTTTATATAATAATATTTATATATATCCTTTTATATCTGAGATCCTTGCAATGACAGAGGTATAATAAAACTGGTTTGGTTACTATTTGAATTCATTTGATCCATGTCACGATTATTTGATCTTCTATGCCATATGAATATACACTTTTTACATTTTAGTTACTTCATACTTGTCATAATAATTCAATTCAAATTCATTTCTTAAATATTTTGGAAACTCAAGTATCCTACTGACATGCTAATATTTAGAAACTAATTTTACTTATTCCATATTCCTTTTATTCAAATTATGTTTATTTGAATTTTCTAATACATTGATTATAATCTTTACTAGAAGGTAATTCAAACAATAATGAAACTTAAATATTTTTATATATTTGAACTTCTGGAAGTATGAATATTTTACTAAAATTAGTTTCATTCCACCTAAAGTTTGTTTACAACTTTTTAATATGTAGTACTTATTTTTGTCTCTTCTTTAAATTTGAATTTCAATTTTACCCAGTGAACATTTTCAAAATATTATTTTATATTCTGATAGAGCTATATTTTAGGTGAATTTAGAATTTTATTTCACTCAATTCGAGTTACAAAACAAAAGTTATAAGCATTTAAAGCAGCTCGGTTATGTAAATTCCAGAAAATACAAAATACGTTTTGAGTTGGAAAGCGCCTTTTACGAATGCACTGGGATTGCTTTGGTGGTGACAAAGCGGTCCCACGCGCAGCGATACGTAACAGAGGAGTGGCTCGGGCTCAACGGCGACGGTTCCGTGGGTTCGCGGAATGGGTGGCCTGGCGAGCACCGGAGGTCTTGGCGCATCTGGGTGGGGTCGCTCACGCCGTGAGGATGGCCGAGGGCTCGCCACCGCGGCATCGGCGGAAGGAGAAGGAGCTCACGGAGAAGAGATGGAAGCGATTCCGGTTGGATCGGTAGCACTTTAAGCATCCATGGGGTCGGGCATTCCATTTTTCCAGTTGGCGGGCCGAGAAGCGGCGGTTTGGGTACATCACCGTCGGCGGCCGTGGGGAAGAAGCGGCTGTGGTGAAGATTGATCAACAGAGGGAAGTGAAATTGATGAGCGAGATAGGCTCGGTGATGCCCAAAGATGCTTGGTTGCAAGGAATTTGATTGAAACTTACGGTTTTGCTCAATCGCGAATTCCCTTTTTGCGTGTTCTGGCAACACGAGTGAACAAAGGAGGAATCCCTGGCTTTTGAGCTCGAGTTGGCGAATGATAAAGGAAGAGCGGCTCATTGTGACACTAACCCAGTATTTATAGTCAGTGTTAGATGAATTCACAGTGTTTGAACGCAGCAAAGGTTTGCGGCTCGGTTTGGCGCAGTGGCGCGAAGTCTCGCCGGCAAGAAATGACGCGGATGGACAGGGTATGGCGCACGAGGATCAAGGTCAGGGCGTGGCTTGGTCGGCAGCAGCGGCGACGTGCAACGCCAGGCGAGAGCAGGCGGGAGGCTAGGCGAAGAATCGGGATGCCCAGGCTTGTCTCTGGCGAGAGGGGGGAAAAGAGAGGAGGCAGGGGAAGAAATGGCGCGACGCTGGGCCCTGGGACCACCGGCAGAGAGGAGCCTTTTCCGTTGCCGCCAGCGAACCGTTACGGCGAAGGAGGGGCCCACATGTCGGTGAGAGAATTCGAGTCAAAGTGATAAGCTTCAGCTAGACAGCTCCATGTGAGCATTAAAACGGCCATCAGATCACTGCGTAATTTTGTGAAACTTTTTGACTGGTCTCTACTGGTAGTCTTCTTACCTCAGTAAAATTTGTAGGTCAAAATATCTTGTAATTAATTATTTAAAATTCTGACACTGTAGACTTGTACAAGATTTGAATTTCGGTTTTGTATTTATTTAAAGGTTCAAACCTTATTATTAATTTTTGAAACTTTTATGAGGGGTTATACCTAGGTCAAGAATGTCTCTGTAAAATTTTCAACTCAAAATATTGGGTATTTATTTTATTAAAAATCTGACATGAAGATTTCCAGCTTTTAATTGTTTCTGTTTTTGAATTATTAGAGGGCTCTGCCTACATGATCAATTCCTAAGATTTTTACCAGGTGTAAACACTGCACTGAGGGAGATTTGGTAATTTTTCCAGATCCAGATAATCTTCGAATATTTTTCATTAATTCTGACTAGCACTGTTTCTAGTCAAAAGTGGTGACATTAATTTTATTTACCCATTTCTCTGTGCATAAAATTTTACTTGTTGATTTTACTGAGTTACCAAAGTGGTTAGGGTTCCATGGTAATTTTTCCAAAATTTATCTTTTAACTTTTTATCTTTTTACCATTATCCATTCTTTAATTCCATTTCTTTAATTTTTCATTCAATACAAAAATCCAAAGAAATCCAAATAAATTCCAATCATGTTAGGAAAAATCAGAAATAAATATATTCAAATTCAAAATATGAATTTTTATATTATTGCATTTTTCGGGATGTTACAGATTAATAGAAGCAAGTAATTATATAAAGTGGTCCAACAATAACCATACTATTTGTATGTGGTCAACACTAGGGGTGCAAACGAATCAGGTAGTTTCTAACCAATCCAGACAATTTTTTAATATGAATTATGTTGGCTCGTATATTTGTCTGATCGTATCGGATCATACACGAATACAGATTTTTTCTATCGAATACGAATACGGATTCGGTAGCTCACTATCCGTCGAATACGAATATAGATCCGGATTATCCAGATATTCAGAAGGCCAGATTATCTTGATATTCAGGCGCATGGGCTAGGCCAAGGCTATTTTTTTGGCCCAAAAATGTTTTCTAATTTAATTAATTCAGAAATCAAGTTTTAATTTTTAAAATTCGCAAACCAGCTCTAAAAATTATGAAAGATTTCGAGGGACATTCTTGACACAGTCTAGCATTTAACAAAATTATTTTTGAGGATTTTCTAGTTTTATTTTTTTCTAAAATTCAAACACTACTGTCTTTAATTGGAAAATATTTTAAATGAGTTGCCAAAATGTAAAAAAACTCATAAATGCATAATTTATTATTTTAAACATAAGTCAATAGAGAGTGCAAATCCTGGGATGTTACATGCATGTTCTTCATAAATCTTTGGATCAAATAAACTAGTTATATTTTTTTATTCATTTTGTAAGTACTTTTTTAAGGGTTTTCATATTCCGAGAAATATTGTTTGATTTGATCTGTATATGCTCTGTATTTATATTCGGCATTATTTGTATTTGTTTTCGTATCAGGGTTATCCATATTCGTATCTGCATCCAGAGAAAAATACAAAACAAATGTGTTGGATGTTTAATTTAATATAAAACACCCCTAATCAATACAGTTCACCCTTCACACCCTTTAATTTAATTTCATATTGCAGGTCTCCTTAATTAATTTGGGTGTTGAAGGTAACTTTTGATGTGTAAATTTCTGCCGATCGAATATATTGTTTTGCAATTTTTCCTGTTGACATTTCCAGTATATTTAATTGTTGCACTAATATATTAATGCGTATGTACGCCAATGCAAAGACGAGTGATAAAATTTTCACATGTTTTTGTCAGAGTACCGCATCTACGCCAATATACATATGGCTTGCCCTTATAACTTCTCAGAACCTTGTACAAGTAGATTGATATGGATCGAGTGAGATAGTTAATTACATATCTTGATTAGCCAGCTATTACTGCTTTCTTCGTTCTTTTTTACTTGACGCTTTTTTTTTACTTTTTATGGTCTCCGTGATGTGATTTTGTTTGCTACTTTTTATAACTTTATATTAAAATATACTGATAAAATTATAATATTATGAAAATATTTCTAAAATAAATCTAATGATATAATTTTTTATAGCAAATTTAGATAGTTTTAACTAATTGGTGATCAAATTTTTTGACGGCATGAACACTAGGACGTCGGGTAAAAACGAACAGAAGTTGTATTTTATATAGGGAGTTGATTAGTAGTATACTATTATTCTAGCCTGCTTGGTAGGTCAGGCGAACCTAATTAGGGAAAGTTGTGAGACCCCGTTCTGATGAACTGGAATCTTCATGTGATTACTGTGCTATTCCCTGGATCAGTAGTTAGCACTCACATGTTTACAACAATTGGAATCACAACCACACCACAAATAATTACAGCGGAAACTAATATACAAAGAGAAGCTTACAAGGCAGAGGATAGCAACAAAAGAAGCAATATCTTGTAGTGTGCCCATCCGACCCGCAGGCAACTGACAAGGCATAAACTCCAGATAGAACACGACGATAAAGAAGATCCCACAACCTGCGACGAAAAGAGACTCGAAGCCTCGCTAACTCATCCACCTAAAATAATAATTAAGCAAGGGTGAGTACTTTACGTACTCAGCAAGACTTGAGCAAAACCTATAATATATATGCAGGCCATTTCAAAGGAAAGGCTAATATAGTTAATTTGCATAAAGCAACATTTAATTGTAAAACAAGTTATCATTTGCAAATGGAATTTATAAGAGCAAGTTGATTGATAAGAAATATAGATACAACAGTAGGTAATACTCATAGTCAATGCCAGCCCATCGACATAAAGCAACAGTTGCTAAAAACATGTTCAGACCAAATCCATTTTAGAAAATACCAAAGACTCTAGCATGGAATAACTTCACCAAGTGTCCTTGACCGTGGACGCGGCTAATCGATTAGATCTTACACTCTGCAGGGGTGTACACTTTACCCACAAGGAATGATCAACCTTTTTTGCCAGATCAATTAACACACTTCCTTTGGTGTGTCGGTAAGGAGATCATACAGAGCCGTTACATTATCTAGACGTGGCTTTACACCAGCCCGGGATGTTAACCCTCGCCCTGAAAACAGAGACACTCACCCAAGTCGTGGATCCACATTTATCACACCCAACACCACGTCTCTGTCCAGGGCAAGGCGTACACCGTTGCATTGGTATGTAGAAACCCCTACAGACAGATCTGTCCGGAATGCCTGTGCAATCTCCCGCCTTCCATAGATGCAAAACCACATCTAAACAACTTAATAGGCTAAGACCCGCCCATACAAGCCCTCGTGGTTGTACGGAAATCTTGGATCTACCATCCCATTTCTCGGTCCTTAATCCGACACAGGCGATACTCCACCCTATACTACGTGCAAACCCGTCTGCACAACCGGCTATTGCCAATAATCGCCCGCATCAAACCATAGTTTTATTTTGGGTTTTTAGCAAACTACCAGCAACCATTTTCCCAAAAAGTACCATTTAGGTTCCATATAAAACATTTCAAGAACAATTTTAATCATGATCATCTGCCCCACAAAAAGCTAAAGCATGGCTAAGCAGGTTTAACATGATCGCATATACCCAATTTGGCATTAAGTATTGTCTAGCCCTATTCTATGGTTATCAAGGTTCACATGTGCATAATTATCAAGGAGTTTCATGAGACAACAGGTATATCTACCAGTACCACAAAATAGCGAATTTACAGAAAGTAAACACATGCATGAAACATTTTAGTAAACACGGTGCAAATCAAATATTGGGATCAAGATGGTCAAAGGGGCGCTTGCCTTGCTTAATCATTGCTTACGGTAAAGACGAGGTTGCAAAAGATGAAGTCGACGATGGAAACAGCGACATCGGGTTCTACACGTCGTTCAACAGAAATAAAGCAAATAACAAGTTTTAATAAGGGCAAAAAGAAAACAGATAGAATACCAAATAAAGACTCACTGAAGAAAATAGGAATAGATTATGGTTCGGATTATATGATTTCACATCATTTTTAGTTGATTAAATATCCATATAGTTATTAGCTTTTAACATTGAGCAATAAACAGCTTCTTTTATAGCTTATCTATTCTTGAATTACGAATTCAAGAGGCTAAAATTATGAATTTTTGTATTTATGACTTCGAATTATAGATGCTTAAATTATTTAGATTAACAGAATTAAAACACTATCTAAAAGGGGTTATGTGAATAGTACTTAATCTGAAGCGATATTACACAAGGAACGATTTTGAATAAGGTACATTTGCTAAGTTAGGTTTTTGCACTTATATATGGTTTCCAAGAAGGTTCTGGTGATACTAATATATTAATTACAGATTTTTTCATTATTACAAAGTTTGCTCATTCATATTTTGAAGTTCATGAATCATAATACTTAATGTTATTTGGGTGACAAGATTTATATGCAGAACACGATGAAACAAGATTATTTCTTCGGAGAAGGATAGAGTATACTTTGTAGAATATTTCTAGGCTGATCTCACACTTTTTAGTGTTTAGATGAGACATTATACTCATTGTTGAAAATGCCTATATGGTATTAAAGGTCACATCATAAGAAATCGGATTATTGAGGTGAAGTGTACGATTAACATTTAGGGTTATTGCACTAGTATAACTAAGATGAAAACCAAGTTGTTATAAGAATATTTTTCCAGATTATGGTAGTACATATCCTAAAGATCATTTCTAAACTGATCTTCATAATATTAGCATTTAGGCGAGATATTCTACGAGCTGTTGAAAAGGCTTAAGTGATTTCTATTACTCAGAAAACATAACATTTAGGGTTATGTTGCTAGTTCATTTTATATGTAAAACATAGTACAACAAAATACTTTCTTTAAAATACAGTAGTATGCACTTTATAGAGTATTTCTACACTATTTTCATAATTCTTTTCATTTGGACGAGATACTTTATAAGCTACTGAAGATGCTTAAGTGTTTCTAACTTTATACGATAAAAGTTCGATTTTCGATTTAAGTTTGCGATTACACCTTATACGATAATCTATCCATTTTTCAGGTATAAACCTGGGATGACTACAAGAGCGTTTTAAAATTAGTTTTGTGATATTTGGATTTTATCCGAAATGTTTTCCATATAAATGATCATTAGGGCCTAACATGGGCTTAGTTCAGACTTACTCAAACATAATATATTTTTACATAAACATCAAAGATTTTATACTTCAGGTTACTAGGATTTGGTTTTGTCAGATTTGAAGTTAGTTTGTGAAAGTTATAACTATTCAAACTATACAAGTATTGGAAATTCAATTATTTGGTTAAGGGTTATTTATAACTTTGTTATAATGATTCTTGTTGAATCTTTTAGTTTGATCACATTAGATATTTAGAACCCAATTTGTTTTCATGACTTCGCTTTTCATTAACTATACATGTATACATTTTTCTACATATACAAGGCTTATGTCTTGATGCAAATTACACTTGTGTATATATGATATTCCATTAAAACATTTTAACAGTGACAAATTACTCATTCTAATACCAATTCGTGACTTTGTATAGCTATTAAATACTCTTCATATGCATGTATATATATATATATATATATATATATATATATATATATTGCTACTGATTAGTATATGCATAAATATATATACACACCTTTTTCCATTAAACCATTTATTATTCATAAACAAGTCTAAATAAAGTTCATACCTTAATTATTTCAACATATTAAAGTATCCTACTGATATCTAAGTGTTTATAAATCACTTTTTATTTATTTTAGTATTTCCTTTATACAATCATTCATTTTTTATTATTTATTCTATTGAGAATAACCCTTAATGGGAAATGATTTAAAAAAAGGTAAAATATAAATATTTTTATATATTTGAGTTCCAGGATGTATAAGGATTCTAATAAAATTAGTTTCATTCCATTTTGAATTTGTTTACAACATTTTAATATGTAGCCTATCTTTAAGTCTTTCATTCAAATTTGAATTTCAAATTAACCCAGTACTGTTTTTCAAAATGTTTTTGCATATTATAGAATAACTTGATTTTAGATGAATATAGAAATTTATTTCATTCAATTTGGATCTATGGTTCAAAAGTTATAGCCATTTAACTTGATTCGGGTCTTGAAAACGAAATGAAATTCAGAAAATACGCTTTCGTAAAGAGGTGGCGCCTTTACCGATTGAACTGGAGAGGTTCACGCGGCTGACATGGCGGGCCCGCCGAGCAGTGAGCCGAAGCAGGGGAGGTGCTAGTGCAGCTCGCCGGCGGCGAAGGAGCGGCGGAATCAGTCGGCCAAGGGCACCATGAGCATCAGCTCATCACGGAGCACAAGGTGGTGGGGTCGGTTTTCACCGAAGATGGCTGGAGTGAGCTGCCACCGAGAAGGGGGCGACGGCAATGGTGGAGCTCACCGGAGAAGAAAAAGGGGTAAGTCTCCGGCCGAATCGGTAGCGATGTGAGCATCAGTGAGGCTAGGGCGTACCGTTTTAGGGGTCGATTCATCCAGAGAAGTGACGAGTTAGGCCGCCACCGTGCGCCGGCCTTGGGGCAGAAAGGTTCTGCGGCGACGGTGCTCCGTGAGTGAAGAACTGAAATTGATGTTTGATTAGTCCTCAGGGACATCCTAAGGTGCTACAGATATGAGCAATTTAAGGATGGTTCACCGATTTGCTCGAATTTGGCTTCGCCCCCTTTTCTTGCTTGCGGCGGCAATGGAGGGGAGAGGTGGCTTCACCTTCTAGGCTTGGGCTGCCTGACCTCCCAGTGAGCTTCTGGCTACCAAGTTGCTCACTAATAGTCTTCTGGTTACCTTGTGCTTCCTAGAGGCCGTGGGCATGCGATGTTCTCTGGCGCTGCATTCACTGGATTGAGGCTCAGGTGAAGAAGGGGATGAACGCCTGAAGCTTGTGCTCACGACTTGGAGCTGCTGGCTTTGTGCTTTGGTGGGAATGACTCAAATGGCTGGTTAGCTCTTCCATTTGGCTTGTGTGCTGAGAATGAATCAACGGGTTGGCTTTGGCGTGGAAGCTCTGGACTTGGCGCTGGTTTGGTTGCCTTAAAGATGAAGCTTCTAGACTAGGCGAGCTGTCCCCAAAGGCACAGGAACGTGATGGCTTCAGTACTGGGCGTCGAAATGGCCATCAACTGAGTTATAAAATTTCAAAACTTTTTGAACATGGTCTACTAGGAGTTTTTAGCTTCCAATAAAATTTTGGGACTAAAATACCACATGTTTAATTAATTAAAATTCTGACACTGTGCATTGCTCAGAATTTTGATTTCGGATTTTGATTTATCTAGGGATGCAAATGTTATTATTTATTTTTAAAAAAATTTTACTAGCTTTATTTTGATTAATAATGTCTGTATAAAAATTTCAAGTCAAAATATGGTGCAATTATTTTAAAAAAATTCTGACATGTTAATTTTTAGATTTTTAAGGTCTCTATTTTTGAATTTTAAAAGGCCTTAAATTACATTATTAATTCCTGATAGTTTTACCAGAGGTAAATATTGACTTATGGATATTATAGTAAATTTTTCAGGAGCATATGAGTTTCTAAAATTTTATAATAAATCTGTCCTTGCACTATTTGGAGGTCAAAGGGATGTCCTTTCAACTATTTAATACTTTCTTATTTATTAAAATTTATTTGTTGGCTAAACTCATCCACTGCATGCTTGGAGTTACCATGGTAAATTTTTCTAACTTTTACTTTTACCATTTTACCATTTTACCATTTCCCATTTACTAATTCTATTTGTTGGATTTGCATACAATACAAAAATCCAAAGAAATTCAAATAAGAACCAATTAAGCCAATAAAACTCATAAATAAATATTTTCAAATTTAAAATATTTATTTTTATATTACTTTATTTTTCGGGATGTTACACAAGTACAATAACAAAGTCAGCTGCGTACTTCATCTTTTTAACACCCCAAAAAATAAGGTAATATAAAAATAAATATTTTAAATTTGAAAATATTTAATTATTAGTTTTATTGGCTTTATTGGTTCTTATTTGAATTTCTTTGGATTTTTGTATTGTATGGAAATCCAACAAATAGAATTAGTAAATGGAAAATGGTAAAAAGTTAAAATGGTAGAAGTAAAAGTTACAAAAATTTACCATGGTAACTCTAAGCATGAAGTGGATGAATTCAGCCAACAAATAAAATTTTATGCACAGGAATGTGATGGAATAACTGAAAAGACATCTCTTTTAACCAAAAATAGTAGAAGCAAGAACTACTAGAAAATATTATAAATTTAACTGGAGCCACAAAAATTACCATATCACCCTCAGAGTAAACTCTACTTCTGGTAAAAATTTCAGGAATTTATCATGTCGTATAGACCTTCTAAAAATTCATAAACAGAGGCTTAGAAAATCTAAAAATTATCGTGTCAGAATTTTTGTAAAATAATTGCACCGTATTTTGATATGAAAGTTTTATAGAGACATTCTCAACCCAAACCAAGCTACTAAAAAAAGTTTTAAAAATAAATAATAACATTTTCATCCTTAAATAAATCAAAATTCTGAGCAGTGCACAGTGTCAGAATTTTAATTAATTAACCATGCGGTATTTTCGTCCCAAAATTTTACTGGAAGCTAAACACTCTCAGTAGACCATGGTCAAAATGTTTCGTGATTTTTCAACTTGATTGACAGCCGTTTAATGCTCAGCATGGTGCCGTCCTGAAGCCTCATCCCATAAGATTGGCAGCAACTCACTTGCATGTGGGCTCATCCCCTGTGCTTTGGAGACACCTTGCCAAAGTCCAGAATTTTCCATCGAACCATCAAGCCCCAAGCCTTGTAAGCCTAACGCAAGAGCTAGCCAGCCATTGATTCATTCTCACGCCAAAGCACAAAGCCAGCAAGCTCCCAGTCATTTGAGCAAAACTTCAGACATTCATCTCCTCCTTCGCATGAGCTTCATTCCAGTGAATCGAGTGGCCAGAGAAGATCAAGAAGGTCAAGCAATCTCAAGCCGAAGCTTCCTTCCTCCGCTGCGCCATTGCCGCCACAACTAAGCGAAGGGGAGAGATTGAAGATCAAGCAATCCGGTGGGCCATCTTCAAATTAATCGCATCCGTAGCACCTTAGTATCTCCCAGAGTACTCATCAGCCTTCACTTTCGTGTTTCTTTGCCTGAAGCACCGCCGCGCGCCATTTCTTCTTCTCCAACTCCGGCGCATAGTGGCGGAGCTCTCCGGTCAACTTCCGACCGAATCAACAGGTAAATTGAAGCCCCTAGTACTCCTTGATGCTTGATTCGCTACCGATTCGAGCTGAGATTGACTTGTTCTCTTCCTTGGCGAGCCGGCATCTCCTCCACCGCAAGCCCACGGCGGTAGCCATGTCTGGTTGCTGCTAGAAGTGAAGAGCTACACCGCCTTGTGCGCTGTGACGAGCTGGTGCTCGAGGTGCCCTCGGCCGAGCTCCTCCGTCGCCGTAGCCTCGCCGGCGAGCTGCCCTAGCGCCTCCCCTGCTTCGGCTCACTGGTCGGCGGGCCCGCTCGGTCAGTGCGGTGCGAAGCAGTGAGGGCTCATATAGGTGAATACGCCTCTCAACTCAGAAAAAGTATTTTCAATTTTCTTTAGAATTTCATACCCGAGGCAATTCAATTAGATATATCTTTTGCATTATAATTCCAAATGGAATGAAACAAAGTTCTAAAATCATATAAAATCAAGTTCTTCCATAATATGCAAAAACATTTTGAAAAAAAGATCTTGGGTTAATTTGAAATTCCAATTCAAATAAAAGGACTCAATATATGCTACATATTAAAATGTTGTAGACAAACTTAGAATTTAATGAAAACAATTTTATTAGAATCTTTATACATCCAGGAACTCAAATATATGAAAATATTTATATTTTACCTTTGTTTAAATCATTTCCCATTAAAGGTTATTCTCAATGGAATAAATAATAAAAAATGAATAATTGTATAAAAGAAATTCTAAAATAAATAAGATTTATTTCTAAGCACTTGATTTAGACTTGTTTATGAATAATAAATGGTTTAAATGGAAAATATGTATGTATATATGTAAGTGCGTATAGTAATCAGTAACAATATATATATATACATGTGAAAAGTGTCTAATAGCTGTACAAGAATATGAATAGCTATCAGAATGAGTAAATTGTCACTATAGAAATGTTTTCAATGAAATGTCACATATGCACAAGTTTATATTATATCGAGAGCATAAGCATTGTATATGTAGAAAAATGTATATAGGTATAGTTAATAAAGAGCAAAGACATGAAAAGAAACTGGATTCTAAATATCTAATGTGATCAAACTAAATGATTCAACAAGAATCATTATAACAAAGTTATAAATAACACTTAACCAAATAATTGAATTTCCAATACTTGTATAATTCGAATAGTTATAACTTTCACAAATGAACTTCAAATTTGACAAAATTAAATCCTAGAAACTTGAAAAGTAATATCCTTCTTAGTTATGGAAAAGTACTTCATATTTATACAAATTTGAGCTAAGTACGTATTAGGCCCTAACGATCGTTTATATGGAAAACATTTCGGATAAAAGCCAAATATCACGAAACTAACTATAAAACGCTCTTATAACCATTCCAGGTTTATGCCTGAGAAATGGATAGATTATCTTATAAGGTGTAATCGCAAACTAAAATCGGAAATTGAACTTTATTGCGTAATCATTGTGACCGCTAAGCCTTTTCAGAAGCTTGTAAAGTACCTCGTCCAAATGAAAAGAACTATGAAAATAGTATAGAAATACTCTATAAAGTGCATACTACTGTATTTTTAAGAAAGTATTTAGTTATACAGGGGTTTGTATATAAAAGAGTCTAGTAACATAACCCTAAATGTTATGTTTTCTAAATAAATGAAACACTTAAGTGTTTTCAACAACCCGTAGAATATTTCGTCTAAATGCTAATATTACGAAGATCAGTTTAGAAATGATATTTGGGATATGGACTATCATATTCTGGAATAATGTTTTGTTTATAGCTTGATATTCATCTGAATCCAGCTAATGCAATAACCTTAAGTGATACTTGTTCATTGCACTTCCAATCCAATTCCTTACAACATAAACCTTATTATCATATAAGCTTTTTCAGCAATGAATATAATGTCGCGTTTAAACACTAAAATGTATGAAATCAACTTAGAAATGTTCTTCAAAGTATATACTATCCCGTTCTGAAGAAATAATCTTGTTTCGTCATGTTTTGCATATAAATCCTAGTAGCCAAATAACCCTAAGTTTTATGGTTCATGAACTTCATAATATGAATAAGCAACTTGACAATAGTGATGAAGTCCATAGTTAATATATATTTGTATCACCAGAACCTTCTTCGAAACCATAAGTAAATCCAGTAACCTAACTTATCAGATATACCTTATTTTGAATCATTCCTTGTGTAATATCATTTCAGATTAAGTGATATTCGCATAACCCTTTTTTCTAATATTTTAATTCTATTAATCTAAATAATTTTAGCATCTATAACTCGAAGATATAAAAGTAAGAACTCATAATTTTAGCCTCTTGAATTTGTAAAACAAGTATAGTTAATCTTTTAAAGGAACCTTGTTTTGTTCATCATAAAAGCCATTAACTGCATGAGTGTATAATTATCTAAATCATGAGATGTGAAATCATCTAATTCAAATCCTAATATATTCCTGTTTTCTGTAGTGAATCTTTATTTGATTTGCTGTCTGTTTTCTTTTTGCCCTTATTAAAGCTGTTATTTGCTTCATTTTCGTTGAACGACGTGTAGAACCCGATGTCGCCGTTTCGTCGTCGACTTCATCTTTTGCGACCTCGTCTTCACTGTAAGCAATGATTAAGCAAGGCAAGCGCCCCTTTGACCATATTGATCCCAGTATTTTATATTCCTTTTGTTCATTAAATTGTTTTATGCATGCATTTAATTATGTAAAATTGCTATTTTGTGGTTTTTATTTGAATTTCTTTGGATTTTTGTAACATCCCGAAAAATAAAGTAATATAAAAATAAATATTTTAAATTTGAAAATATTTATTTATGAGTTTTATTGGCTTCATTGGTTTTTATTTGAATTTCTTTGGTTTTTTGTATTGTATGGTAATCCAACAAATAGAATTAGTAAATGGGAAATGGTAAAATGGTAAAACTAAAAGTTAGAAAAATTTATCATGGTAACTCTAAGCATGCAGTGGATGGATTCAGCCAACAAATAATTTTTTTATGTACAGGAATATGAATAAATGAGTTGAAAAGACATCTCTTTTGACCAAAAACAGTAGAAGAAAGAATTACTAGAAAATATTATAAATTTATCTGGAGCCACAAAAATTACCATAGAACTCTCAGAGCAAAATGTACTTCTAGTAAAAATTTCAGGAATTTATCATGTCGTATAGACCTTCTAAAAATTCATAAACAGAGGCTTAGAAAATCTGAAAATTATCATGTCAGAATTTTTGTAAAATAATTGTACCATGTTTTGACTTGAAATTTTTATAGAGACATTAATAAACTAAACCAAGATAGTAAAAAAAGGTTTAAAAATAAATAATAACATTTGCACCCTTAAATAAATCAAAATCCGAAATCCAAATTCTGGGCAGTGCACAGTGTCAGAATTTTAATTAATTAACCATGCTGTATTTTCGTCCCAAAATTTTACTGGAAGCTAACCACTCCCATTAGACTTCGGTAAAAAAGTTTTAGAAGATATTTCTTTGAATTGATGGGATAATTAATGTTAGAACCGAGCTGTCCAAGCAGAAGCCCATTCCCTTGACCATTTTCAGACACCGCCATGTGGGCCCCGATGTGCAGTGTCTCCGACTGCTGGTCAAGCTCTGGCGAAGCTCACTCTCTGCCTGGTGGTCCCGGCCCCACTCGACAGTCTCTCCTCCCACTCCTTTCTTCATTTCTTCAGCGCCGAGTCGCCTCTGCTCGCTCTCTCCCGATCCTTCCCCAGTCAAGCCGCCGTTGCGTCAGTCGTCGCCGCCCCTGACTCAGCAACCGCTCGATCGTCGCCACGTTCGTCCTCGACTCACTGCAGCCACATTCGTCCTTGACTTCTTTCACTGCGTACCGCCAAGTCGAGCTCGCGCCACTCTGATCGCCAAACCCAGAACCGAGCCGCAAATACGCGCGTGCGAGCAACTCTGGAGAAACCGACCCCCCTAAGCCGAGTCCTTCCCCGGCTGCATCGCTTGACGCCTCCCCCATTTCTTTAGCCATTCGCTGAACCGAGCAACCCAACCGAAGCTTCTCTCCGTGCCATTTCCTCAAGAAACCCAAAGGGGAGGAAACACCAAATTCGTCTAGCTCAGTAAAACTTCTTCGAATTGATTCGACTTGACGCCTTCTGAACAATCCTTAAGCACTAACCGAGTACTCTTTTTAGTTCTTCATCCCTGTAGCCGCCGCAATCGTCTTTCATCTTCCCCACCTCAGGTCTCTCGGTGGTGGAGCTTCTCGGCAAACCTCCGGTTCATACAACCGTGGAAATGGTACGCCTTAGCCTCACTGATGCTCACATCGCTACCGATTCGGCCAGAGACTCACCCATTCTTCTTCTCCGGTGAACTTCTACCGTTGCCGTCGCCCCCTCTCGGTGGCAGCCCACTCCGGCCTTCACCGGAGGCGATGGAGCCCACCATCGGGTGCGCCTCAGTGCGTTGATGCTCTAGCTGCCCTCCCCCTCGCTGGAACTTCATCGGAGCGAGTCGCCGGCGAGCCCTAGCGCTTTCCCCTGCTTCGGCTCACTGCTCGGCGGGCCCAACTTTTCAGCGAGTGAGCTCTTCCAGTTCAAACCGGTAAAAGACGCTTTCTATTCAGTGAAAACGTATTCCTCATTTTCCTTTAGAATTTCATTACCCGAGAGCACAAAAGTATTTATAACTTTTACATTATAATTCTAAATGGAATGAAACAAAGTTCTAAAATCATCTAAAATCAAGTACATTCATAATATGCAATAATATTTTGAAAATGATCTCTGGATGAATTTGAAATCCAAATTTAAAGAAAAGAGCTCAATATATGCTACATAATAAAATGTTGTAAACAAACTTAGAATTTAATGAAACCAATTTTATTAGAATCCTTAAACAACCAGGAGCTCAAATATATAAAAATATTTAGATGTCAACTGTATTTGAATCATTTTCCCATTAAGGGTTATTCTCAATAGAATGAATAATAAAAAATGAATGATTGTATAAAGGAAATTCTAAAATAAATAAAATTGGTTTATACACACTTAGATGTCAGTAGGCTACTTTAATATGCTGAAATGATTAAGGTATAAACTTGCTTTAGCTTTGATGTTTGAATAATAATAGGGTCAAATGAGAAAAAGAGATATGAAGATAAATGTGTGCACATAATAAGTAGTAGCAATACATATATATATATATGCATATGAAGAGTATTTAATAGCTGTACAAAGTCACGAATTGGTATTAGAATGAGTAATTTGTCATTGTTGAAATGTTTTAACGAAATACCATATATTTACAAGTTTAATTTGCATGAAGACATAAGCCTTGTATATGTAGAAAAATGTATACATGTATAGTTAATGAAAAGCATAGTCATGATAAAGAAACTGGATTCTAAATATCTAAAGTAATCAAGCTATTTGATCTAGCAAGAATCATTACAATAAAGTCATAATCAACACTTAACCAAATAGTTGAAATTCTAGTACTTGTATTATCCGAATAATCATAACTTTCATAAACTAACTTCAAACTTGATGAAACCAAATCCTAAAACCTGTAAAGGTATACCCTTGCTATTTATGCAAAAATGTCTTATGTTTATACAAACTTGAGCTAAGTCCATATTAGACCCTACTGATCGTTTATATGGAAAACATTTCAAATAAAAGCCAAATATCACAAAACTAACTTTAAAACGCTCTTATAGTCATCCCAGGTTTATACCTGAAAAATGGATAGCTTATCTTATAAGGTGTAATCGCAAACCTAAATCGGAAATCGAACCTTTATCGTGTAAAGTTAGAAGCACTTAAGCATTTTCAACAACCCGTAGAATATCTCTTCTAAATGCTAATATTATGAAGATTAGTTCAGAAATGATATTTAGGATGTGGACTATCATATTCTGGAAAAATATTTTGTTTATAGCTTGATATTCATCTGAATCCAGCTTATGCAATAACCTTAAGCGATAATTGTTCACTACACTTCTAATCCAATCCCTTATAACATAAACCTTATTATCATATAAGCTTTTTCAGCAACGAATATAATATCGCGTTTAAACACTAAAATGTATGAAATCAACTTAGAAATGTTCTTCAAAGTATATACTATCCCGTTTTGAAGAAATGATCCTGTTTTGTCATGTTTTGCATATAAATCCTAGTAGCCAAATAACCCTAAGTTTTATGGTTCATGAACTTCATAATATTAATGAGCAAACTTTGTAATAATGAAGAAATCTGTAATTAATATATTTGTATCACCAGAACCTTCTTGGAAACCATAAATAAGTCCAAAAACATAATTTAGCAGATATACCTTATTCTGAATCATTCCTTGTGTAATATCGCTTCAGATTAAGTACTATTCACATAACCCCTTTTTGGTAGTGCTTTAATTCTGTTAATCTAAATAATTTTAGCATCTATAATTCGAAGTTATAAAAGTAAGAATTCATAATTTTAGCCTCTTGAATTCATAATTCAAGAATAGATAAGCTATAAAAGAAGTTGTTTATTGCTCAGTGTTAAAAGCTAATAACGATATGGATATTTAATCAACTAAAAACGATGTGAAATCATATAATCCAAATCATAATCTATTCCTGTTTTCTTTAGTGAATCTTTATTTGGTTTTCTGTCTGTTTTCTTTTTGCCCTTATTAAAGCTTGTTATTTGCTTTATTTCCGTTGAACGACGTGTAGAACCCAATGTCGCCATTTCCGTCGTCGACTTCATCTATTGCGACCTCGTCTTCACCGTAAGCAATGATTAAGCAAGGCAAGTGCCCCTTTGACCATATTGATCCTAGTATTTTATATTCCTTTTGTTCATCAAATTGTTTCATGCATGCGTTTACTTTCTGTAAATTCGCTATTTTGTGGTACTGGTAGATATACCTGTTGTCTCATGAAACTCCTTGGTAATTATGGAAATGTGAACCTTGATAACCATAGAATAGGGCTAGACATTACTTAATGCCAAATTGGGTATATGCGCTCATGTTATCCTGCTTAGCCATGCTTTAGCTTTTTGTGGGGCAGATGATCATGATTAAAATTGTTTCCTAAAATGTTTTATCTGGAACCTAAATGGTCCTTTTTGGGAAAATGGTTGCTGGTAGTTTGCTAAAAACCTCAAAATAAAACTATGGTTTGATGCGGGCGATTATTGGCAATAGCCGGATGTGCAGAGGGATTTGCACGTAGTGTAGGGTGGAGTATCGCCCGTGTCGGGTTAAGGACCGAGCAAATGGGATGTTGTAGATCCATGTTTCCGTACAACCACAAGTGTTGGTATGGGACAACCTTAAACCAATTAAGTTATCTAGTTTAACTTTGCATTTATGGAAGGCGGGAGATTGCACAGGCATTCCTTTCCAGGTCTGCTTGTAGGGGTTTCTACATACAAATGCAACGGTGTACGCCTTGCCATGAACAGAAACGTGGTGTGGGTGTGATGTGAATGGATCCAGGTCTTGGGTGAGTGTTTCTGTTTCTATGGCGAGGGCTTAACGTCCCGGGCTGATGCAAAGTTAACCTAGATAATGTAAAGGTTTTCATCATGAACATTCTAGCCACACGCCCAAGGTGCGTGAAACTTACGGCAAAAAGAAAAGGTCATGACTTGTGGGTAAAGTTGTACACCTCTGCAGAGTGTAAATCTAATCGATTAGCCGCGCCCGTGGTCATGGGCACTTAGGGAAAATCCTCCCAATGTTAGAGTATTTGGTATTTTCTAAAATGGGTTTGGTCTGAACTTGTTTTTAGCAACTGTTGCTTTATGTCGAAGGGCTGGCGTTGATGGACCTTATGGTTTGGTTTATTCGAACTCACGTCATGGAGGACTGTGAGTATTACTTACTGTTGTATATATTTCTTATCAATCAACTTGCTTTTATAAATTCCGTTTGCAAATGATAACTTGTTTTACAATTCAATTTCGCTTTATGCAAATTAACTATATTAGCCTTTCCTTTGAAATGGCCTGCATATATTATAGGTTTTGCTCAAGTCTTGCTGAGTACGTAAAGTACTCACCCTTGCTTAATTATTATTTTATGTGGATGAGTTAGCGAGGCTTCGAGTCTCTTTTCGTCGCAGGTTGCGGGATCTTCTTTATCGTCGTGTTCGATCTGGAGTTTATGCCTTGTCAGTTGCCTGCAGGTCGGATGGGCAAACTACAAGATATTATTTCTTTTGCTGCTTTAATCTCTAAGTTGTAGCTTTTCCTTTATGTGTATTAGTTTTCGTTGTAATTAATTGTGGTGTGGTTGTGATTCCAATTGTTGTAAACATGTGAGTGCTAGCTACTGATCCAGGGAATAGCACAGTAATCACATGGAGGTTCCTGTTCATTAGAACGGGGTCTCACAGTGCACAAATGAGAAACAAATGAGGGCCTCATCACAATCAGTTCTATCTCCTCGTCACAATCGGTTCTGAGCAAGAAACGGTAGTGATGATACCTTTATCACAATCGGGTGAAAACTGACTGTGATAGCGCTGCCTCATCACGGTCTAATGACTTCGTATCACCATCAGAACTGACTTTGATGATGAAAAAGAATTGATTGTGATGTACATTTCTGTAGTAGTGATAATCACTGTCGACCTATATATGTACCTAGCTTGAGATTCATGTGTATACCATGCATCTAGCTAGCAAGTTAGGTTCTAGCCCCTATGATGATGCACTCCTTGGATGGTGGTCGGCGTGGCCCAGAGGTGAGCAGGGCTGGTCGGCGGTGAGTTGGTGGCGGCCGGCATCGTGTTGACGGAAGATGCAGCTTCAGGTAATCTTCACACTTCAACTCTGTTCACCTCTAAACTCTGCTCTGAAGAACAGAAGACAAACCAGAAACCAAAAGAAAGAACGCACGCAAGTTTTTGGTGCTGCTTACCAACCACAGCATTTTCCTTTCTATTTATCTAGACAAGGAAGAGCTACATGCAAGGAAAGAACCAATCAGGAGAAAAGGAAAGCCTAATCACATCCCAAAAACAAATACTTTCCTAAAGCAAACTTTCTCAACTAAAGAAGATTAACTCTATCACTACTAACGGGAGAATATGTTTTGCTAGCTATCAAAGGTTTAACCAACATTCACCTCCTCAACCTTTGACTGCTAGAATGTTCACAGCCTGAATACCGATCTTCTCCCTCATCTCCAGGAACTTCATCTTCCCAAGTGGTTTAGTGAGGACATCTGCAAGCTGTTCTTCTGTCCTCACATGCTCTACTATAATCTTCCCATTTTCAACACATTCATGCACAAAATGATAGCGTGTTTCTATGTGCTTACTTCTTTCATGCAAAACATGGTTCTTACACAGCGAAATTGCACACTGGTTGTCTATCTTTAGCGTCACTTTAACCTACTCCTCTCCAAATAGATTTTCTACTAATTTTGACAACCACATACCCTGACAAGCGGCTGCAGTAGCAGCAATATATTCAGCCTCACATGAAGATAATGCGACTATCTTCTGTTTCTATGAAATCCAAGTAATTGGACACGCATTCAGGAAGAAAATCACCCCTATAGTGCTTTTCCTGTCGTCCACATCTCCAGCCATATCACTGTCACAATACCCATCCAATTTCAGTAACCCTTCATATCTTTTGTAACAACATCCATGTCCCAATGTTCCTTTCACATATCTTAAGATATGTTTCATTGCCGTCATATGTTCAGTAGTGGGATTTTCCATATAGTGACTTACAATACCTACAGAATAGCAATGTCCGGCTGGGTATGCACCAAATACCTCAAACTCCCAACAATGCTACGGTACCTTGTAGCATCGATGGCTGGGTTAATGCTTTCTTTGCTTAACTTCAATCTAGCCTCCATGGGAATCTGACTCGGATTGCAATTCTTCATACTACACTTATCCAAAACTTTTGATGCATAAGCCGACTGGCACAAAGATATACCTTGTGAAGTTTGATTGACTTCAATCCCAAGGTAATAGCTAAGCAATCCCAGATCACTCATCTTGAACATGGCCTTCATTTGTTCCTTGAACCTTCCAATTTCTTTGGTGCTTGCTCCTGTTATGACTAGGTCATCAATATATACACCAACCAAAAGATTAGAATTACCTTGTTTTCTCATGTACATGGTGTGCTCATCTGGACACTTCAAAAACCCCAATTCAACTAAGGTTTTGTCCAGTTTTGAATTCCATGCCATGGGTGCTTGCTTCAACCCATACAAGGCTTTGTGCAGCTTCAAAACCTTCTCCTCTTCACCCTTAACAATAAATTCGGGTGACTGAGATACATACTTCAACTAAGGTTTTGTCCAGTTTTGAATTCCATGCCCTGGGTGCTTGCTTCAACCCATACAAGGCTTTGTGCAGCTTCAAAACCTTCTCCTCTTCACCCTTAACAATAAATCCGGGTGACTGAGATACATACACCTCCTCGGCAAGTTCTCCATTTAGGAATGCAGATTTGAGATCCATATGATGCACCTCCCATCCCTTTTGAGCTGCAACTACAATAAGAAGCTTCACTGTTTCAATTCTGGCCATAGGAGCGAAGGCCTCCTCATAATCAATCCCTTGACGCTGAACATAGCCCTTTGCAACAAGCCTTGCTTTATGCTTCACAATTTCTCCACTGGAATTTTTCTTGAGCTTGTATACCCACTTTAAACCGATTGGTTTACATCCCTTTGGTAAAGCAGTGAGTTCCCAGGTGCCATTACCTTGAATGGATTTCATCTCCTCAAGCATTGCAAGCCTCCAATCCTCTTCCTTGTGAGCTTCTTCAAAATTTGTTGGTTCTTCTATTCCCAGCAAACACAAACCAGAGTATTCATACTCAATTTCAGAAGCAGACACTACTAGACAATCCCTTACCACAGACGGTTCGGAACCGTCATCACAGACGGTTTTTCAAACCGTCTGTACCAAAGTGTCAGTGATGAGAAAGAGTCATCACAGATGGTTTTCCAACCGTCTATGAAAAATCTCATCACAGACGGTTCTAACTTAGCACCGTTTATGATGGTGATACATCACAGACGGTCTGTGATATAGGACCATTAGAGACAGTTCCAAAGTGGAACCGTCTGTCATGAGGGAATTATCACAGACGGTTTTTGGATAAAACCCACTTTGGAACTGTCTCCGATGGTCCTATATTACATACGGTTCCTATTTAGAACCGTCTATGATGTTGATTTTGTATTTTTTACTAAATTTCTATTAATAGGCTAGCCCCAGGAAATACTAGCCATGCCCTCTAAAACAAAAGACAGTACACAGCATCACAAGCATATTATAATTAATGACATACATTTAAAAAATATTGGTCTCCAATCACATGATACACAACCTGCATCGCATGCATTTCATAAATGAACTCAGATCGCACATTACAACGTAAGTACAACCCATCCATTTCAGAAATGAACTGACATATATACTAACCAATGGGATTCAGAAGTACAAATGACAAATTCACAGCACAAGGCTGACAAATTAATATGAACGCATGGTTAACAAATTCACAACTCATCAATTCAGCCCTGAGTAGCATCTACCCTTTGGATCTAACACCTCACTCATGAAGAAGGAACAAAGGTTTTCTCGAATACTTAGGAGGTCAGCCTGTTCCAACGCAGATTTAGTGCATTGCCAAGCCTGTCGATGAGAAGAGTTAAGTCTTGTGTGTATATAAATTCATAAGTGGAGACAATTGTTACAAGATCGACAAACTTGTATGTCATTGGTCTTCTCTGAACCAACGAGGAGTGCCATGTTGTGGCAAACGTAGAATCCACATTGGTCAGTGGCCTTCGGCTGCTGGTGGCACTGCCAAAACATAATAGGTTAATTAGTTCCAAAGGTTAATTTATGGAGTGTGAAGGATTAATGCGTACTATCAGATACCGGATAGTCAAAAGTATGCTTTAGAGTGGCTGGGTTCTTCTTGTGTGGCCCTTCGCGGTATTTGTAGACACCGAACGACGTTTCGAGTAAATGTATGATAGGCTTCAAGTCGTGGCTGCCGCCCTTTTTGGAATCAAGGTAAATTACCCGGTTCTGTCTTGGTATAAGTACCCAATGATGCCTACACCGGTATGTCGTCATGGTCAGAAGTGCGATATATAGACAAATAAACAAGTATAGCATCTGGACGAAGCACTTACCCCAGGTTGTGGGGTAAAAGTATGAAATTTTTGTCCGAATGAGCCAGCATTAGTTTTTCTACGTATTCGTGGATGACTTGTTTATTTTCGTCCATGGTTTGCTTGGACACCATGTGTGGGTTGGCGAAACCCACCGGTTATTTCCTTGCACTTGCTTGCAAGATCATATATCTACATATATAAAAATCAAGGATTACATATATATATGATATTTATCAGTGAGATAGAAATGTAGACGCTGATTGCACACACTTACAGTGTTCAGCATCTTATGAGTGAGGCGTCAAGCGCTCTAAGGTTGTACAGATCGAACAAGTCGGAGAAGCCGACCACGAAGATGCCATCTAAATACCGGTGTAAGAAATGCTCCTCCTTGAAGCTTACCGAGATACTCGATGTTCGTTGTGCCACCGGCTTGTTGACTTGTTGCACGCACCAATCTTGCAATCGTTCGCAGTCTAATGTAAGCGTCTTCTTGTGATGATCCGTTACGAATGGCTGCCCCAGCTCAACTTGCCGCACTGTTGGCGCGCCAGGTAGGGGAAGCGCTATAATCTCTTCCCACAGACTCGATGGCAGCAATCGGTGGATTCGTCGCCACCTTCGTCTCGGCCAGCCTTCCGCCGAGCACGGACTTCGCCGCAGATGCGCGCGGAGAGCTTGTCCGTTCGGTCCAAAACCAGATCCGATCCGTAAAGATCGAGCCAACCCATCTCGGTATGTCACTTTGACTTGGCCGACAAACCCGATCGTCGCGAGGAATTGCTGCGATCTTCGTGGCATCTTCGCGATAGAAGAGCAGAAGACCGATCTCCAACGCCAACAAGAAGAACAGGAAGCTGCGGGGGAAGATCGTCTTCGTAAGGGTAAGGAGGTGCAGGTGCGATCGCTTCGATCTCGCGGCCGCAATGTCCGCGAGGACCTCCGCAATCCGTGTTGGGAGATCAAACCGTTTCGCGACGCCAATGCAGAACGTCGTCGCCTCCAAGACGCTTCTCGACAAACTGGACCCGATGATTGCATCGGATAGCCCGGCGGCCCCGATCGTGGCCCAGATCAAGGCCGTGGTGACGGCGGCCACAATTTAACGAAATCAGGAAAAGCCGGTAGGTGAAGCGCACTTGCGCTCCCACGCTGCTTTCGGCACGGCCACGAGCCTACGCCTGCGCCCCGAGCGCCACTTTCGACACGGCCATGAGCCACGCCTGCGCCCCGAGCGCCACTTTCGACACGGCCACGAGCCTACGCCTGCGCCCCGAGCAAAGATGGCATGATCGTCAGCAACATATGGAGCATAAAGCAGCTAAGTCGCTTTTTACTCAATTATGTCATTATAAATAAAATTGTTGACTTTCCTGACTTGCTACTTAGTTGACCCACAACTAAGCAATAAGTCGGGGGCTACACCTAATAGCTTGCGCATGCGCACATCTTTTTTGAGTTGTATTTTTCTTCTTTTGCTTAACTATTGCGAGTGAATCCGAGTGCGACAACTCCAAATTGTGAAGCTCTGACCCCATGAACGGCGAACTTTAGTCACCCAAAACACGTGCCTGGGAAAAAGAGCCATGAGCCGACTCCCAACGCTCGGGGGCTAGACTAGTCGGGCAAAGTGCTTAAACAAAAAGAGTCAAACCACTCGGATGAATTCAAAATCAATAAGGAAAAAGAGTAAAAAAACTCTAAAATTATATATACACCAGTCAGACATCACATCCGAGTGAATTGTTTTTACATTGCCTAAGTTCTGCATATACATGATTTCAGGGCTACTAAATTTGGATGCGATGTGTGTGAGCCAACGCTTCAACAACTTCGGTGACGAATGAATTTAAAGGGAGTGGCGCTGAATTTTGCCTCGAGCGGGAAAAGCGTTTTGACTTCTGCATATCGTTTGGGATACAGTATGTCCCAAGATGAGCCGACTGCCAGAATTCCAATAATGGGGCTAGGAACCACTCGGAAAGTTTAACGCGTGGAGCTCTATTGAGTCCTTCACGATCTCTTTGCCTACAACAGGGCACTCGGCTGTAAAGGAAAACTAGTCGGGAAGCTGTATCAATAACTGGAAGCACTCGGCGTGAAGCATGACTCAGTTGGGCTGCAACCAGGAAGGAGGCAACTCGATCGCAAAGGACTCGGGGGCTACTATGAAATATAAGAACCCGGGTACCCTCATGACAAGCCCAAGAGGGAGGCCCAGAAGATACTCCCCGCGTCAGGCCCCGCTGCCGTGCGCAAGGGGACATATCCTAAAGGAAGTTGAACTTATATTTAGATATGATAGATACGGTTGTAATTCGAGTCGTTAATAGGGTAGATAAAGATGTAAACTCTATCCTGTAACCGACTAGAATCTTGTAACCGATCGGAATCTCTTAACCGATCAGGACTCTGTAAGCCACCCCACCCCCGCTATATAAGGGAGAGGGCGGGCAACGACAGAAGGATCGGATCATCCAAGCATAGAGCGATCAAGCCATAGAGCATAGCACACCTCATATCGCCCAGAGCACATAGCGCTTTGAGCAATCTTAGGTCCAAGAGATCTGCATAATCCCAGCACACAGGACTAGGGTATTATCTCCTCCGCGAGAGCCTGAACCTGTCTAAACCCCTTGTCTTGTGTGACCTTCGAGTTTGAGATCTAGCGTCTACCCCATAAATTCATTGCCGACTACAAAAGTCGACACGCACCAACGAGGCAAACGGAATGTCATGGGCTGATCTGGTACCTTTCGATTTGCCCTTGTCTTCGCCTCCCCTTCTACCAAATATATTCTTCACAGGAGACAACTGGGCCCAAACTACAGTAATGGTCTGCTCCTGACGGGACACGGTAGCTAATTTGGCGGGCTCCTTCCGTTGATCATATGGCTCTGGTAGTGCTAGTAGCTCTGGCACATCATGTGGCTCCAGTAGTTCTAGTAGCATCGGTGCTCCTAGTTGGGCATCGAAGAAGATGTCCTTCTTGGGCCACTAGATGAATGTGCCGATGGCATCCCCTAGTGTGAGGATCTCATTGTTTGGGGGCATCTGCAGCGTGACGGTCTTGAAAATTTCATGTACGTCGTCGACTTGGACTTTCGCGTAGCCCGTCTCTAATGAACGACCGTGAATAAACTTCCCTACGCTGGATGAGTACGCTTGTCCCCAAGCAGCTTGTATGGGAACAGAGCCGTTGCCAAGCCTCACTTGTAGATTGCACGGTGTGGGCACCTACATAAGGGTACACAAGTAATTAGCTAACATGTCCAACAGGTATATGTAAGGAGTACTGTAGGCATCTTACCCGGGTGTCATCAGGATGAAATATGGCTTCATCCACATCCATCTCAGGGGCAGACGCGCAGCTACTCGGACGGTTGGTTGGGCTGAACTGCATCGGTGCTTCTTGGGCTTGCTGGTTCCGTGCCTGCCTCTCCGCAGCCACACTTTGCTTCATCCATTCCTCAAGGCTTCTTAGCTTATCTTCGAACTGCACTTTGAGCCTTTCCTCAACCCTTTTTTCAATCAAGGCCACGAGTCGTTCCTCACGCTTGGCTTTGCTTCTCTTCCTACTCCGATACGTGTTCGAGTCATGTGGGAATCCCATTTTCCAGGGAACGAAAACACCTAGTCCTCGGGTGCAACCCGGGTGCTCCTTGTTTTCCAAGGCTGTGGAGAGTATATCTTTCTCTTTGTTCGAAGTGAAAGAGCCCTGGGAAGATTCCGTGCTCAACGATATTAGGCGTTGGGACACTTTCTCATCAGCGGGGTTTGTAAAGGACATGCTGCCTGAAGACTTGAGACGTGACCTCGCTCTTACCCAGTTTCGGGCACGCGGGTCCACAATCGAGGCAAACGGTGGTGCGACCTCCTTCTGGACTGCCGCGTCGTCCTCCCTGGTCCATTGCGTGATCTTGCCCGCGCACCCTGTTGAGCCGAGTCTGTGTGGGTGGGTGTTTTTTAACTGGAAGGTCTTGTGCGTCGCACTTGCATGCGCGAACTCTTCCGTTGTCTTCAACTCAACAAATTGTTCCCATACGTCTTTGGAGATGAACCCGTACTTTTGGAATGGAGTCATTTCCTTATTCACGTAATTAATGACGAGGACGCTCTTGAAGTTCTTCCACGCCTTTTCCGCCATTAGCAACGCGTATCGTCGCAGTGCAGCCATGGCGTCCTGTGGAAGCTCGAACGACGCGAATATTTCAGTCACAAGGTTATCGCGCTCCTGCTCTGTCAGCGTCTTCCATGATGGGTAGGTGATGGGGACCCTTTCACGTCCAATGATCCTGCACATGGTCCAAAAAGCTATCGTAGCCTTTGGAGGCGCAGTAGGGGTCCCATCATGCGGATCGACCGCCATGATAGTGTATCGGCTCTGAGGCCTTTTACTAAGCCCTCTTGGACCGCGCCTCTTTCCTTCCACGTTGGGCGTGTCATCAGATCCATTTGACGGTGAGGAGTGAGGGGATGCCATCTTGTACGATGCAATGTTAAGAGTAGGTAAGTTAAGAGAAGCAAATTTCAATTAAGAGTAGGTAAGTTAAGAGAAGCTAAACTATCAATTAAGCAAATGTGGACTAGTAGGTAAGTTCAAATGAATTTTAAGAATGTTATGCTAATTCCGTATAACAAAATAATCACAAGATAAAGCATATTATGAATGTTATGTTATTCATACAAAGAATCATGTCTCCCACAACAATATGAAGGCAATTCGTATTATGTTGCTCTCAGATTTTAGGGTCCGTTTGAAGATTACAAATCTTCAACCTCAATCACGAATGGGCAAAATAATTCGTTGAGTGAATAAGGCCTTAAACCCTTACCACCTTAACATGTTGCACAATAAGAATAGACAACAAGATTGACTGTTATTAAAGTCCTAAATGACAAATTAAATTCAAAACAGCATGTATCCAGATTAGTATACGAATGACATACGAACCAAATCACTAGTAGTAATCAGCCAACAGTACAAGCAATTGCACCAATAGATAGATTAAGCAGTAGCAGTTGATAACTTTTACCAATAAGATTAAAGCACATCCGAACAAGTAAATGATGGGTAAGATTATAGACAATAATCAGAAATAAGCAAAACTGAACTGAATAATTTTTCAGACTTTCAGACAGTGCATGCATCAAGACTTGTAAAGCATGTAAGTCTATCAGTTGAAGGGCTTATTCACAGAATAAATTATCAATATCATTATATACCCTAGTATCATCACAGAGCAATCTCAAACCCACAACCAGTAAAGTGAACTGTACTCACAATCGAAACAGTACGGGGGGAGGGAGGAGGGCACGAGGGAGTGTAGAGGGCAACACAGGGGAGAGGAGGATGGCACCACCAAAGGAGGAGGGCACGGGGGAGTGTAGAGGGCACCACAGGGGAGGGGAGGATGGAGCCATTGAGGGGGAGGGCACGGGGGAGGGGAGGAGGGCACCACCGAGGGGGAGGGAGAGGGTACCGCCGAGGGAGAGTCCAGGCACGGGGGAGGGGAGGAGGGCACCACCGAGGGGGAGGGTGCGGGGAGGGGGAGGGCACGGGGGAGGGAGGAGGGCGCCACCGAGGGGGAGGGAGAGGGCACCACCGAGGGGAAGGGCGCGGGGGAGGGGGAGGGCACGGGGGAGAGAGGAGAGCGCCGCCGAGGGGGAGGGCACGGGGGAGGGGATGAGGGCTCCGCCGAGGGAAGAGAGCTAGCTAGCTAGGTTTGCAAACTGAGTTAATTTGGGACTTAGCGCGGCAAGAGGATATAGCGCACATGATAGCCCCATGCCGCACGCGGCAGGGCCATCCCAGACGGTTCTGTCCTCTAACCGTCTAGGAAAATTGGCTCATCCCAGACGGTTCTGGCCTGGAACCGACTAAGACGAATTTATCCTAGACGGTTTAATCCACAACCGTTTGAGATGAGACACTTCCCAGACGGTTCAATCCCAGAACCGTCTGGGATGAGCCACTTTTTCCTTAATATAATTATAATACATATATCTCATTTATTATAATACATACATCTCATTTATTATAATATATACAACTGATTAATTACAATTATTACACATATCAGGACAACTCCATTTGCTTATTCTTTTTATGCAAAAATTATCCTTTTGCGATGATCAACACGTCTGTAGCTGGCTTCCTCAGGTTGGTTTTCCTAGGTTGATACGCCGGTACCAATAGGAGGCAACTCGTTAAACTGATTGTATTCTTCTTCATCTACCACATTGTCGACTCCGACAATCCTCCTTTTTCCCTGAAGAACAACGTGGCACTGCTTGTTGGACGGGTTGGTTATGTAGAAGACTTGAACAACTTGGTTAGCGAGAACAAATGGTTCGTCTTGGTATCCAACACGTTCGAGGTCCACAGTTGTGACTCCGTACTTGTCAACCTTCACGTGCTGCAGGTTAACCCAACGGGACCGAAATAAGGGGATCTTGAAAAGTACGTAGTCGAGCTCCCAAATTTCTTCAATGAACCCATAGTACGAGCTCCTCGTTGATCCAACGGTATTCAGCGCATCAATGCGAACATCGCTATTCTGGTTTGTGCTCTTCATGTCCTGATCTCTCGTGTAAAATGTGTACCCATTTAAGTCATATCCTTTTCATGTTACGACCATAAATGCTGGCCCTTTTGCCAACCATGTCAGCGTATGACCTGATGAGCTTGCAGTGATGGGTTGTTGCTCCTTGAACCTTCTTTTGAACTGAAGGTTATGCTGTCTGATGATCCAGTACTCTGGCCACGTCGAATTCTCTTGCCATAGCCAGTTCTTGTGCTCATCGATATACGAGGCCACAACAGCCATATGTTGCAAAACTGTGAAATTAGCTTGAGCACACACAACTGGATCAGTCATGATTGCATTCCTTCCTAGGGCCGGAGGCCCTAGAGCCTCCCCTCATGACGGAACCGAGGCACACCTATCGGTTCGACCTGACCCATGTAGTCCACGCAGAATTCGATGACCTCTTCGGTTGCATAACCTTCGATAATGCTACCCTCCGGTCAAGATCGATTCCGTATGTATGACTTGAGAACTCCCATATACCTCTCGAACGGGTACATGCTACATAGGAACATAGGCCCGCACATCTTTATCTGTCTCACAAGGTGAACAATGAGATGGACCATGATATCGAAAAACGATGGAAGAAAATAAATCCCAAGATTATATAGAGTCATTACCATCTCGCCGTGCAGAGCATCGAGTCCTTCAGGATCGATGACCTTTTGAGCAATTGTGTTAAAGAAATAACACAACCTTGTAATTGTCTCCCGGACCTTGGTCGGTAAAATACTTCTAATTGCCACAGGGAGCATCTCTGTCATAAGCACATGGCAATCATAGGACTTCATGCCAGTTAAACTCAAATCTTGCATTGAAACAAGTCTCTTCAGGTTGGACAAGTAACTAGACGAAACTTTTACACCACGCAAGCACTGGCATAGTTCGGTTCTCTCGGCCTTGGACAGAGTGTAACAAGCAGGTTCACAGTATGTTCGCCCTTTATCGGTCTCCTTCGGTGCTAACTCAGGTCTGATGCCTATATGGACCAAGTCTAGCCGTGCGTTGATACCGTCCTTTGTTTTGCCCTTAATATTCAGTAAGAGACCAATCAAGCTATCACACACATTCTTCTCTACGTGCATCACGTCAATGCGGTGCCGAACTTCTAGGTGCTCCCAATAAGGTAGGTCCCAAAATATTGATCTCTTCTTCCACATGGTCTTAACACGTGTCCTTAATTTACTTCCCTTTTCCAAATGCAACATCAAAGTTCTTAACCATATCATGAATGTATGTCCCGCTTAAAGGCGTTGGAGCTAAACCATCTTCGGTCGTACCGTCGAATTGTTTCTTTATCTTGCGGTATGGGTGATTCCTCCTAAGGAACCTACGGTGATGCATGTACACGGTTTTGCGCAAGTGATTAAGCCACACACTCTCAGTACCATCCAAGCAGTGAGTACATGCTTTGGCTCCTTTTGTACTCTGCCCCGATAGGTTAGCAAGGGCAGGATAATCATTTATGGTGCAGAACAACAAGCAGCACAAAGTGAAATACTCTCGTTTGTGAGTATCCCATAACTGCATCCCAGGAGCCCA
Organism: Otatea glauca; assembly: GCA_036346275.1. NCBI lineage: Eukaryota > Viridiplantae > Streptophyta > Magnoliopsida > Poales > Poaceae > Otatea > Otatea glauca. The sequence continues at coordinate 5,625,340 of CM070719.1, forward strand.
CAACGTCATCGGATCTTCCACCAATGGTGCTAGGTACATATCAATATCATATCCAGGTTGCTTCGGGCCTTGGATGAGTATAGACATCAATATGTACTTCCGCTTCATACACAACCAAGGAGGAAGGTTGTACACACAAAGATTCACTGGCCAAGTGCTATGACGGCTGCTCATGTTGTTGAAAGGATTCATTCCATCCGTGCTCAATCCCAACCTGATGTTCCTCAGATCCGCTGCTAATTCTTCAAACCTCCTATCGATGTTTCTCCACTGTGTGGAATCAGCAGGGTGCCTAATCATTCCATCATTCTTACGCTCCTCCGAATGCCACCGAAGTAATTTTGACTCTTTTGGGTTCGCAAACAAACGCTTCAACCGGGGAATTATAGACAGATACCACGCCACCTTAGCAGGAGGTCCTTTCTTCAACTCCATGCCCTCGTCGTCATCATTCGATCTACCTTTACGCTTGTACCAGGATGCGTTGCACACCGGACATACATGCAAGCTTGCGTACTCTTTCCGATAGAGGATACAGTCATTCAGACAGGCATGTATTCTTTCTACTTCCATTCCCAAGGGACAGGGAACCTTTTTGGCTTTGTAGGTGGTTGTCGGCAACACGTTTCCCTCCGGGAGCATATCCGCTAACAGACCTAACAGCGCCGTGAAACTCCTGTCGGACCAACCGTTGCTTGCCTTTAATTTCAGCAGCTCCAGCACGGATGACAACCTTGTGTATTTTGACTTGCAACCCCAGAACAAAGGTTTCTTCGAGTCATCCATCAAGCCTCAGAATTTTATGTACTCCCGCTCATCACAGCTCCCTTCTGCATCCCGTAGCATTTGATCAGATTGTCATCATGAAACCTATCCTCATCCAAAGCACAGTCGATATCATTCGGAGTATCGTTGACATTGTTGACAATATCCAGAGTATCGTTGCCTTCATCGACGATGCTAGTACTACTTGGTCCTTGCGTAATCTGCTCTTCCCCGTGACTGGTCCAACATGTATACTCGATTTTAAAGCCCCTCAGAATCAAGTGTGCTTCGATCTGCACTGGGTTTCGAAACATCATCAGATTCTCGCAGTCAATGCATGGACAAGGCATAAATTCCATCCCCTTGTTCAACATATCTTCCTCTGCAGCTCTTCTAAAAGCGGAGACACCATTAATGTACTCGGCGCTTGCACGGTTCTCAGTGTACATCCAGCTTCGGTCTATCTAAAAGAACGAATGGACATGTAAACATATGCACATAAAGCTACATCCATATGTATAAGCTACACAAAGCTATAGCAAATGTATGTACTTCACAACACAGAGAACAAATGTATCTACAACAAGCTAGATCTAGAAATTAACCAGCTTTATTTCCCTCTTTACCAAGCTACATCTTAAATATAACACAAATTTGAACCAATTTCTACTTTATATCACAGTGAACAGATGTATCTATACCAAGCTAGATCTACAAATTAACTTGCTTCATTTCCCCCTTAACCAAGGTAGATCCAATATAATACAATTATGAAGCAATTACTAACCTTAGATGACGTAGAGCACAAGGATTTACAATTACACCTCGAAATCTAGGGCCTGTTTGACCAGAACGCCTCTCAATCCCAGCCACGTCGAAAATATCTAGGATACCCTAAAAAACAGAGGAGGTCGGCTCTCTGTTAATTACCTCGTATATATAATGAGGAACATCACAGACGGTTTTTGGGTAAAATCGTCTGTGAAACCATACACGGTTTTTTGCATAAAACCGTCTGGGATTACGTCATCGCAGACGGTTTTGACTACAAACCGTCTGTCATGTTCCTTCCCAAGACAACGCGTCGTTCATCGCTTCGTCTTACAAGACAGGCGCGCAGTGTTTCGAGTTGACGTTTCGTCTTCCAAAGAATTAAATTAATCGTCTGTTCCAAGACAGGCGTGCAGTGTTTCAAGTTGACGCTTAATCTTCCGAAAATCATTAAACCATCTGATCAAATTCCCATAGCGCTGGAGTCCAATGTACCTATAAGTACTCGATCATCAATCGCATTCTACAGAGATCCTCGCCACGATGAGCACCTCATCAAACAACTCCGACACCCCACCGCCTCCGCCTTCATCGCCATCGTCGACTTCTGTTCCGCCTTCACCGCCACCGTCGACTTCCCATCCGCCGCCAACGTCGACTTTGCCTCCTCGTCCTCTGCGGGAAGGGCTGCGGCGTAACTGCGGTGCCATATCCTCGAATCCACCGGCCGCGGCTTGTCGTGGATGATCCCCTCCGCCGGCCACCTCGGGCACCGCTCCCTCCGTCTCAACCATCGGAAAGAAGCGTCTGGCGTCGCCAATAGTCATCTCCTCCTCCGACGACGACAGCTAAGACTCGTCGGAGGGCTACCATGATGGCTGGGAGCTGGAGGATGACCCAGACAGAGCCGGGTCGAGCGAGTACCCCGACGGTCGCAGTGAGGACCCCGACGGTCACAACGACGTCACTGACTCCAACGACGACACTGACGACGACGAGGACTAGATGTAGGCTAGCGACTAAGTAGTATTTCGCAGTAGTATTTTGGTGGAAAACTTTTGTACATAACACTCTGTTTATGCTTATATATATATAGCATGATGTTTTCAATGTTTTCTCTGAACGATTCACAGACGGTTTGTGGATAAAAACGTCTATGATATGGTGATAATCACAGACGGTTCATCCACAAACCGTCTTTGAAGTTCTTGCTTTCATCACAGACGGTTTGTGGTTGAAACCGTCTGAGATGTATGGTACATCGCAGACTGTTCCAACTACGAATCGTCTGTGATGAAAGCAATAACTTCATAGACAGTTTGTGGATGAAACCGTCTGTAATGATCTAATATAGCAGACGGTTTCATCCACAAACCGTCTGGGATGCGCCCGACACACATCAGAGATGATTTTCGTAGAAAACAGTCAGTGATGACATGTCTAATATAACACCTTTTGTAGTAGTGAACATCATATATCTCTTTCAAATCTCGCTCACACCGAGGCTCTTCACTAGAACTCGATGTAAATTCTGCAGTGGAAACTGCTGGTGTTGATGCCATGGTCGCTGCTGGATTTGCTACCATGGATGATGCTGAAGTTGCTGTTGTACTCGCTACAGGATTTGCTTGCGTGAATGCTGCAGGGTCTGCTGCTGTGGATGCTGCAGGTGCTGTAGACGTGTGCAGCACTCCAGGGTGGCCCAGGCAAGGATTCAAATTTCGTTTTTGGATAAAATATCGCCCCTGCCCGGATTTCGAAATTTCGATGAAATTCAGGTATTTCAGACAAATCTTGTCCGAAATTCAAAAACAAAAATTCAAATCCGGTTTTTTTTGTACCGAGAAAAAACAAAATTCGCCGAAAAATACTGAAATTTTTGGCGAAATATCCGAAATTTTGGTCTTTTTGCAATGGAAAAAAAGTTGGTCAAACTATGTCGTAAACTTTTTAAATTTTGTTTGGAGAGTCCTGACACATTTATTATATTTCCATAAAAATTTTAGATTATTCTGAAGTGTGGGGAGTTTTTTTTAAAAATTCAAACATTGATACTATCCTGATAAAACACTGACCGACAATTTTGAACCGAATGCAAAATGGTTCAAACCACGTTATAAACATTTGAATTTTTTTCCATGGTTATGATGTATCTCTAATACTCTCATAAAATTTTCAGATAATGATCTTACTTTATGAATTTTTAAAAATTCAAACAGTACTACTGACCTGTTAAAAGGCTTACCGTCAAATTTGAATAAAATGAGAAATTATCTAAACCATGTTAAAAACTTTTGAAAATTTTTTTTGGATGGTCCTGATGTAACATTAATGTTTCTTTAAAATTTTTAAATGATTATCATTCCCAAATAATGTTTAAAAATTCAGACAGTGCTACGTCGTGATAAAAGTCTGATGATTAATACATAGATTTGCTTTAGAAATAAAAAAAGTTTAAATTTTTTTAAAATTTTACAGAATAGTGATAAGGAAGTTATTAATATATCGTAAACATTTTGAATCATGATCACATTCTAGTGAATTTATAAAATTCTTACAAAGCACAGTACCATTTATGTTCTTTTCTTTTTGATTTTTGAAATATAATATAACAAACAAAGTTCAATGCTTACATAGATTTGATTGACCAAACAAACAAAGTTGAATTTTTTTGAACAATTTATATAATGGTACTGATTCAATTGTTAATCTCTCACAAAAATTTTAGATCATAATCACACTCAAGAAAATTTATAAAATTCTGACAATGTAACTGTCCCAATTATGTTCATTCTGTTTTTGATTTTTTAAAGATAACAAATGAATTTAAATTATTTTTAAATTTTTTTATTTATGATCCTAAACTACTAAGGATAGTACCATAAACTTTTTAGCTTATTATCAAGCTTTTAAAGTTTTATAAAAATCTGACAGTGTTTCTGCCAAAATTTTAAAATGTCTAAACAATTCGGTTTTTCAACAAATTTTCATAGGAGATGACTTTCCTAAGGGTTATTGGACCAAATCCGGCCCTAAAAGTTTCAAAACTGGGCAAAAAAAACATGAAATTCGGCGAAATTTCGCCGAGAAAAACCGAAATTTTGGATTACTGTAGCAATTTCGATTTTTTTCCCGGCCAGTACTTTAGATTTCGGGGTGATCCAAAATCCGAGATTTCGACGAGATTTGGAACCCAGGTCCAGGGTTGCGGGTGGTGTGCACGGTGACGCACACTGCTCGCTGGATTCAACTCCCTGTGGCTGCTGTGATTCCCTCGGTACAGCTTCATCTTCATGAGCTCCACGAGCAGAACCAATCTCAACAATGAACTTTAGCTTGCTGTTGTCCAGATTCAGACTTCCATGACCACTTCTTCCCTTCATAAAAAATGGCATGTCTTGTTATATGCAACTTCTTTGCCACTGGATCATACATCCTGTATGCTTCTGACCCTGATTCATAACCTATAAAAATCATTGCAGTGCTGCGATCTGCTAGCTTTGTGAGGTGGGTTCCAAACTTTTTCACATAAGCTAGACACCCAAACGTGAGGAGATGTCGCACTTTTGGTTTCTTTTTGTGCCATGCTTCATAAGGTGTCATTGCTATGACATTTTTAGTCGGTGATCGATTCAACAAATACACCGCTGTTGAAACCGCTTCACCCCAAAAACTTTCAGGCACATTCATGCTCTTTAGCAAACACCGGGCCATATTAACCACAGTCTGATTCCTCCTCTCAACGACACCATTTTGTTGTGGCGAATATGGTGCCGTGAGAAAATGCTTAATCCCGAGATCATCACAATGGCGACCGAACTCATTTGAAATGAATTCGCCACCTCGGTCTGTTCGGAATACTTTCAAAATATGCCCAGATTCCACTTCGGCTGCCTTCTTTACTTTCCTAAATGCATCAAAAGCTTCATCTTTGTTTCTTAGCAGCACTACCCACATATACCGAGAGAAATCATCAACTAGCAACAAAAAATATTTCTTACCACCATGTGTTTCCGGCGTGATCGGGCCACACAAATCACCATGCATCAGCTCTAGTGGCTTTTGTGCCCGAAACACTACTTCCGTTGGAAAAGGAAAACTTCTCTGCTTTCCCAACATACACCCATCACAGACTCTGTCAACTTGATCAATCAGAGGCATTCCATCTACCATGTCTTCTTGAGCTAGCTTCTTCAAGGCTTGGGAGTTGACGTGACCAAATCTGGAATGCCATAACCAGGCTTCCTCATTATGGTTTGCCAACAAACACACTGATCTGCAGAGTTGGATGTTTAACATATACAACCTATTCTTGGTTCTTCTCACTTTAGCTAATAACATGCGCTGCCTGTCCAGGAGCTTCAAATACCCTCTTCAAGAACAACTTTGCAGCCATTTTCATCCAACTGCCCCAAGCTAATAATGTTATTCTTCAACTCTGGTATATAGTATACATCTGTTAACAGCCGGTGTTCACCTGTTTGACACTCCATCAGCACAGATCCTCGTCCACAGATCTTGACACTTGAGCCATCATCGAATTTCACTTGGCCAGAAACAGACTTGTCTATCTCGACGAATTTCTCGGCGTGACCTGTCATGTGGTTGCTAGCTCTGGAATCCAAATACCAGTGTTCATCAAAGTCTCCAGATAGCTTCGGAATGATAGCCTCTTCGTTCAGCATCACAATACTTTCTTCCTCCTGGACGTTTTGAACAAGATCACACACTTCAGCCATAAGAAGCGCGGGTTCTTCATCTTCTTACTTCTGGATGAAGTTTGCTCACTCCCTTCTAGGTTTGCGACAATTCGAAGAGAAATGACCCATCTCATTGCAGTTAAAACATTTAACTTTTGACTTATCAAACTTGCGATGCTTCTTTTCTCTGCTGTCTTCGCCACGACCACCAAACTAGCCATGGCCACCAGCATGAGCATGCCCATGGCCGCGGCCGTTGCTGCGACCGCCTCCTCTTCTATTGTAGAAATTGGAGCCTTCACCTCCCTTTTTCTCCTTAAGGGAAAGTGAATCCAGATTATGGTGTGCAAACATCAACTGGTCTTTCTCCTCCCTGTTCTGGCGTCTTCCCTTTAGAGTCTCCTCAAATGCCCTTAAGCGTCTGACAGCCTTGGACATGCACATAGCAGAGACTTCGACCCATTGTTTAATTGTTCCCACAATCTGCATGAATTTATCAGGAACTGAACTGAACAACTTCTCGACCACAATTGAGTCAGGCATCTCAGTTCCAAGTGAGCAAATTCAACCACCAATGTTGTGAGTCTGAGCGAATAATCATTAATTGATTCGCTGTCCTCCATGATCAACTGATTGAACTGCCGCTTCAACACTTGCACTCGCGCCTTCTTGACACGATCTTCACCGACTCGCATTTCCTTGATGGCGTCCCATGCGTCTTTTGCCGTCTCCTTTTCCGCGATTGCGATCATCACGAAATCCGGCACTGACTGAGATATGGCAGCCAAGGCACCTTGATCCTTCTCTTCGTCGATCACGGTGTTGCCTGCTATGGCTCCCTACACACCGAGCGAGCGCATGATGATCTTTTTCTTCACGGCCCATAAGCCGTAATTGCTGTCTGTGAGCAACGGGTATTGAATCGGCACCATGCCTCCCCTTGGTGATATCCTTCCTGATCCCGACAGCTCGACGGCTCCCGTCGACCGTGGCGTCGAGTCACCGGACATGATCGATGGCTCTGATACCAAATGACAGAAGATATGTAGCTTCAGGTAATCTTCACACTTCAACTCTGTTCGCCTCTAAACTCTGCTCTGAAGAATAGAAGACAAACCAAAATCCAGAAGAAAGAACACACAAGTTTTTGGTGCTGCTTACCAACCACATCATTTTCCTTTCTATTTATCAAAACAACGAAGAGCTACATGCAAGCAAAGAACTAATCAGGAGAAAAGGAAAGCCTAATCACATCCAAAAACAAATACTTTCCTAAAGCAAACTTTCTAAAAAAACAAGATTAACTATATCACTACTAACGAGAGAATACGTATAGCTAGCTATCAAAGGTTTAACGAACACGTGCATCGTTGGCCGTGTGCTTGTGGTGGGTGGATGCGTGTGGATTGTGTCGTCGATGGTGCCATCTCATCTCACGATATTCACACGAGCAATTATGTCTGAAAGAGATCTCAATTTGGTTGTTAGTATATAAATTATGTCTGAAAGAGATCTCAATTTGGTTGTTAGTATATAAATCCTTGTCGATCGTCTTGTCCTATTGGCCACCTTTGAAAAAATATACTCGAATTCAAAGATTTTAAACAAATTTAGATTACATGCCTTACTGATTTATATATATAATCAGCACATACCTACAAACAAACTATCATCAAAAAAGGAAACTCTAGTTTAAATTTCAATTCAAACTTGTTTTAAGTAGTTAGTAAACCAGTTAAACTCAACATCCTAAAATTTTAAAAAAATTAAACATACAATATATAGTAGAATATACCCATTTTGTACCATAGAACCCAGGCTCCATGGTGCCCTAAGCAATTATACTATTATATATATATATATATATATATATATATATATATATATATGGAGTAACAATGTTTAATTTTGTTTGCACACAAGTAGTATATAAAAAATTCAAATGAACCCATCGAAATGTAACCAGGATAAAAAAATTTTGGGACCGACCCAAATGACCGAATTTCACCAATTTCACCAAAATTCGGTGAAATTTTAGCAAAATTTGAAACCCTGCTGAAAACAACTGTGAGCAGTACACCTGCCTTAGCTCTTCGAGATTTTTCCAAGCTATTTGTTATTGAAACTGATGCTTGTGACTGTGGCATAGGAGCAGTATTTAGTCAAAACAATCATCTCATAGCTTATTTCAGTAAAGCATTTAGCAGTGCCAACCAGAAACTGTCCATATACGAAAAGGAATTCTTAGATATCATGACGGCAATTGAGATAATTCATACTGACCATAAAGTTTATGTCATCTGAAAGATCAAATTCTTTCCTTTGATCTGCAAAAGAAATATATGACCAAACTTATTGGGATGCAGTATACATTTCATTACAAAAAGGGTGTGGATAATAAAGCAACGGATGGTCTTTCTACGGTAGGACATGTGTATAGTACGCAGGCTCTGTCTTTGGCTCAGCCTGTGTGGATTCAAGAGGTGTTGGATTCATATGAGTTAGACACTCAAGCTGAGGCATTACTGGCTGAATTAGCAGTGATAGGATCCAACAGTAAAGGATACACTCTGAAAGATGGACTGATCAGATAAAATGTAGTATATGGGCGGGGGCTAACCCAGCCTTACAAACAAGGCTGATTCAGGCATTTCAAGCCACACCAGTGGGAGGACATTCAAGTAAAAGCTACTTATCAAAGAGTTAAAAAGCTTTTCTATTAGCTTGGTATGAAACAAGATGTGGACAATGTGGTTCAACAATGTGCAATATGCCAGTAAGCTAAACATGAACATTGTGCATTGCCTGGTCTTTTATATACCTTACCATTGCCTGAAGGTGCCTGGCAAGATATTATTATGGATTTTATCGAGGAACTTCCAAAATCTCATGGTTATAATGTCATCTTGGTAGTAGTGGACATGTTCACTAAATATGCTCATTTCTTGCCCTTGAAACATCCTTTTACAGCACCATATGTGGCTAATTAAGCTATTTCTGCAGCATATAGTTAAATTGAATGGAATTCCCAGGCCTATTGTGTCTGAAAGGGACAAGATTTTCACAAGCAACTTTTGGAAAGAGCTGTTTAAATTGATAGCCACCACTACGCAGATGAGCATAACATACCATCCTCAAACGGATAGGCAAAGTGAAAGCGCAAATCAATGTGTGGAAATGTATTTGCGTTGTGCAGTTCGTAAGAATCCTACTCAATGATACAACTGGTTAGCATTAGCATTAGCTGAATTTGGTATAACACCAGCTACCATACATCTTTGGGATGCTCTCCTTTCAAAGCATTATATGGAACAGAACAACATTATGGACTGGTGCCTGACTTACAGCACATGACAACCCCTCCGAAGCCAGTAAACTGTTACTGTTAGTCAGAACGGCAACAATATTCAGACTTTCTGAAACAGCATTTAGCTAAGGCTCAATTGCGGATGAAATAATTTGCTGATAAATCAGAACTTTTAGAGAGTTTACTGTGGGGGTAACAAGTCCATCTCAATTTACAAAGTTATATTCAATCTTCTGCGGCCACGTAGGTCTTATGACCTATTTTACTGTAACGTTGTGGATGCCCTCACAGTTCGAAGGGAGATATTAATTTTTTTAAGCAATTACCGTATCCAAAGGCAGCACTCCCGCCGTTTATAAACGTGTCGCACTTTACAAATTGCAGTTTATTTAAGTTACCATTGAGACTTTTTTTAATAGTTATATATAATTAAGAGGAAATTTAGCTATGTTAACATATATTTTAGTTGGCTCGATAAATTGATCAATTGGGGCTGTGAAATGTCGACACATGCATATGCAACCAATGGCTATGCTATTTGGAAGCATACATATATAATATAGACATGATCATATATAAAACTTATCATGATGAAACATCATCTCTAGCTATTCGATCGTAGCATACTGACATACGGGGCGACAAGAAAGCAAAAGTATCTGGTGTATTATGCGCTCAGCGTGTTAGCCAGAAAGGTAAGACTTGAGAATCATAGATTAACACATATTCCGAAGATATGTTAGAATATTTAATACGTGATAGAACGACTCAATTCATTATTGGTACATTTGGCAGCAGTAGTGGACATAAGTAACTAGTGTTCTGTAGGATCGTCACAGGTCATTGCCCACCCAGAAAATTCGGAAAAACAACCCACACTGTTGACAACTTTGCATTTGGATCTAAATATATACTCCATCCGGTTACAAATAGTTGTCATTTTTTTATACAAGTGTAATCAAACTTTCGAAACTTTGACTATCAATATCTTTTTAAATATTTAAATTAGATACATGAAAACCATACGTGTAGATTTGTCTCAAAAGTACTTTCATAATATTATAATTTTATTGGATTTTATAAATATATTATAATAAAATTACTAGTCAAAGGTATGTATGTCAGTATTTGAAACGACAACAATTTATTACCGGAGGAGTACTTATTTGGTAATAATCTAAGGGTGGGACCCGCTGGAATTATGTAAAATCGTACATAATGACCCTGTTAATTGGCTGCATGCATGCGTGCCAGCCTAGCTAGGACAAGGCCTTATTGCTAGCCTTTTCTTCACTCGAACAAATTAAATTTAAATAATTTGTTGTCGTGTTAATTAACAACATACAAATACAACAAGTATTAGTTAGCTATGGTGAAGTATAGACTCTAGCTTTAATGCTTTATCAAGCATGATTGTCACCAACTTATAATATACACAATACCTGAAAGGACATCTGTTGAAAATTAGTTTACACTTCACAACATGTTTCAGCTGCATTCAGCTTTTAGAGAGCAAAACACGCGACTAAATACTGCACGTCTGAATTCAACGAGTTAAAGATGAAGACCACTATATATACCCACAATCAACAACTTTTAATTCTTCTTCTTCGTCCTCTTGAAAAGAAAAAGTAGATTAGTATAAATCACGCGCGAATATATGCATCTTAGCTTGGCTTGGGAGTTACAGACAAATGTTTCTTAAAAGACGAGAGAGAGAGAATCTCGAGAGTCGTGGATTAGACCGTCCATTTGTGAGATGTGTTTGGTCTCAGATCAAGTACAATAGCAAAGTCAACTACTGGTTAATAGTAAGTTAAAAGCTAGTTTGTATAATAACTGTCTCTAAAAGTTGTCTCTAGATGTTGTGCAATAACTATCTTTTTCCTCTTGTACATAAATGATCTACCTGTACTCCCGTGCAAAGCTGGCTACTAAATAAGAGCCAGCTCTCTTCTCTCTCCTCTTTTCTCACTCTTCCATATAGACCAAAGCTGATGTGTACAGGTTAAGAGTCAGCTAACATAGCTTTATTGTACATGCCTGGTGACTTGATCGAGGAGACAAAAAAATTAACATAAAAGAGACTAATTAATTAAGGATACGATCCATGTTCGTTAGCTAGTAGCTACTAATAGCTAGCAGTCCAGTAGATTCTAGAGGTTGATCAGCGTGCATCACATGTGCAGTACACGACTTATACTCCCCCTCCGGTCACGAAACCATATAGTTTTAGTATACGTGTTGCAAAACTTTCAAAACTTTGATTAACAATATCTTTTTAAGAATTTACATTGGATATATACAACATATATGTATAGATTTGTCTCAAAAGTACCTTTGTAGTATTAAATTTTATTGGGTTTTCTAAATATTTACATTCGATACATGACCATTAATTTCTATTATAATATATTTATAAAACCCAATAAAATTATAATATTTTGAAAGTACTTTTCCAGACAAATCTACACATCTGATTTTCACATATCCAACATAAATATTTAAAAACATATTAACAATCAACGTTTCAAAAGTTTGATACCACACCACTGCAGAATAGTACATCACTGCCAGCTCTAAAACGCCATCACTGCCGGTTATTGGCGCCGGTAGTGATACTAGGGATTATCACTACCGGCTCAGAAACCAACAGTGATAAGGGCTATCACTGTCGGTTCGACCTATAACCGGCAGTGATATTGAACTATCACTGCCAGGTCAAACCAAATCCGTCAGTGATATTAGACTATCACTACCAGTTTAAAAACAATTTGGCAGTGATAGTTCCATATCACTGGTGGTTCGAACTAAGCACCGGCAGTGATATATATATATATATATATATATATATATATATCACTGTCGGTTCTTGGACAGACCGGCAGTGATAAGCGGTGCACAAAATATTTTTATTGCATATTTTTCTGCCATTACATATTTTTATATAATATTTTTGTATAGTGTATTAATATAGTATATAAAGCATCGTTAAAACATAATTAAAATATATTAAAGCATCACAATATTTGTTTTTTACAATAGTTTGTTTACAAATATAGTTTGACTACATCTCATTCACTTTGATTTTGCACCGACTCTAGTAGAAGGTGTTGAAGTAGGCATGTCACGGGTCGAGATCGAAGGAATGAGGCGATGAGGCTACTCGTGGAACTCGCCGTTTGGATTGATGACCTCATCATGAATGAATCCGACGATCTGTTCTTGAATTTCTATAATTTCTGTAACAACTTATTGGTTCTCAGCTTGGAGCGCTGTTATTGAAGAAATGAGAAAGTTAATTAATGATGATATATGTTAAATGAAAGAAAAGTAGGCATCAATGTGTAATTATGTACCATGGCTTCGTTATAACCGACACTCTCCGTGACAATTAAATGTATATTTATACATACATAGTATGCACATAAATTGTTTCCCTGGTCCTACCTCATGCATGGAAAGTCGGTTATTATTTCAAAATATTTCCTAGAGAGACGATACCGAACACTTTTCTTGCGAATGCCTTGTGAATGATTTTGAATAGTAATTAAACTTAAATGCAATAGAATGGAATATTGCTAGAGCAATAACGCAATGATCGAGTTTACCTATTCAGCATGTTCCAAAAGTCTTGATATAGATTAGTTGGTTTTCTCTTTGAGTCCAAGACAAAAATCCTGCGAGCATCTAACTGGATGGCGGGGAGGACCCAGTGAAACCTGCACATATATGTCAACATAGTCAATTACTCCCACATCGTGTTACGCAAAAATAGTGAAACGATATTAGAAGTACGGAAATACATACTTAAAGTTATAGGGTAAAAGTATGGAGGTTTTGTATTGCAGCTTCAAGAAAGTATTAAATAAATAGTCTTCATTATACTGTGGATGGTCCTTCACAAGCTTCTCGTTGAGAAACCCGGATCTAGAAATGCTAAGTTGTCATTGCTATTTCTTCTACATGCCTGTACCTCTATTCTACATAAGAAAGAAGTTAGACATGTAATTAAACAGTACAAGAAAGTACAATAATATACATAGAGACTTACAAAGTCCACAGTCTGAGTATATTCACGTCGAGGGCATCTTGCTGGTACAACATATACATCTCCTCGAAACCCACTCAGAAGATGTTATCCTCATGGTGAAAATCCGGCTCTCTGTATCTGACTACGAATGCCTCCATACCATCATTGGATCGCTGCATGTACCACTAATGGACGCGCCACAATTGTGTTGTTAGGTGGTATAAATAAGCTGGTTCAACCAGCGGTTTCCCATAAAGAACTTCCACCTTAGACCTTGCTCGTGAGCACTATCTCGTTGAGCATCATCTCCTTGAGCTTCCAACCTCAACGCGTCGGCACTAGCTGACTTCAAGTATTGCTTTCTGAAGATGCGCTCGTAGTCTAACATTTCGCAATGTTCAAAAGCCCGTCCTGTCTTTTTCACTTTTTCCATACTCAAGAAAAACATCGCCTCATTAGCATCAAATTTAGTCTTCTCAAGTGATGGCTCCTTTTTGAAGTGAGATGTTACGCTGGCGTTTATTTGCATTTTCCATTCTTCTTTAGTCATCTCAGCTAGTAATTTCTTTCGAGGTTGTGCTGACGACACAGATGACTGAGATTCCTTAGACGACGGTGCTGACTTTCGAGATAGTGCTGGTGTTCGATTCTTTTTAGATGTCAGCGGAGGAGTTGGACTTTTTCTGGGTGGTGTCGGCGGAGGTGTTGGATTTTTTCTGTGTGGTGGCGACAAGGGCGGGAGGTCTCCATGTGGAGAGTGCGGCTGATCATCATCTTCGTCGTCCTCATCGTCCGAGCCAAACTTAATCAAGCTCTTGCGCCACACGAGGAAGTTATGCATGTTTTCTTCTAGTATGTTGTTTCCGTCCTCGTTAGGGATCTCTACCTCCATTTTACGGTATTGGCGGATTACACTGTCCACTACGACCCTAGTGAATCGCGGCGGTATCGAGCGACAGTGCAAAACCTATGACTCCTTGTATGGCCAAGCCCTGCCCTCAGCCACCTTGATGGTAATGCCATGTGCAGACAAATATAGCTTCCACGGTATCGGTTTTATGATGTCATCCACAGGAAAATAGAGTCCATGCTCTTCAGGAATCCATGTGGACGCGCAGCTGCTCTTACGAGCACCGGGATTGATGAGCTGAGGGCTATCATCGGGTGGCGGTGTGAGCTGAGAGCTTTCTGTACTACTTGTCCTACAGCCTTATCTAGTCCCGCTCTCTATTCCTCTAACGCTCTCACCACAACAACTTTTATTTGATGGTCCAGTTGATCTTCTCTTATTCTCTTCGAACACCTATACAACCATGAGTCAGCTGGGAAGCCTTCTTTCCACAGCACCAAACCAACTCCTCTGGTGCGACCAGGGTGCTCCTTGTTACCCAGAGCTACGGTTAGCTCATCATTCTCCCTTCATGGCCTCAAAGAGCCTTGGGAAGACTGCATGTGAACATCTATGATTTTGCGCAACACTTCCTGGTCTCTATCGCTTCTGAATCTTAAGCTGTCATCAATCGAGATAGAAGCACCCCTCCCAAGCAACCAGTGCTTCGATCGTTCGCTCAACTCAACCGTCGTAGGAATGACGTCGCTGCGGGTTAGTGCTTCATAGGCATATCTTCTATGAATCCGTAGTAGGTTTGCCTATTTCCATTGCTGTCATAGGCATCTATATGGATACCGTTGTTTTGATTGGTGCTCTTTTTATCTTGTACTTTTGTATAAAATGTAAAACCATTTATGTCGTATCCATGGAATATCTGAATTGTAGTTGACGGTCCCTGAGCCAACACTTTCAACTGAGCGCACTCTGTCTCCGTATGCATCATGTGTCTACGCAACCAATCTTCATTTGGGTTATTGTCGACCGATTGACAAAGGTAGCCCACTTCATTCAGGTCAAAACTACACATACTGGAGATAGATTGGCAGAGTTGTACATTAGCAATATTGTGCGCTTGCATGGTGTCCCAAAAACGATTGTATCTGATCATGGATCACAGTTCACATCTCATTTTTGGGAACAGCTGCACAAATTATTGGGAACTAAGTTGAATTTTAGTACTGCCTACCATCCACAGACCGATGGGCAGACTGAAAGAACGAATCAGATCCTGGAAGATATGTTGCGGGCTTGTGTACTATCTTATAGCACCAATTGGGAAAAGTGCCTCGCATTTGCAGAATTCTCATATAACAATAGCTTTCAAACTAGTCTGCAGATGTCGCCATTTGAGGCCCTTTATGGAAGGAAATGTCGGACACCCCTTTTTTGGTCTGAAGTGGGTGAAAGACAGTTCTTTGTTCCACACTTGATTAATGAAGCCCAAGAGCATGTGGATTTAATCAGAAGCCGGTTGAAGGAAGCTCAATCTCGTCAGAAAAGTTATGCCGACACTCGTCGACGAGACTTAAGTTTTGAGATTGGTGATTATGTTTATCTTAAGGTTTCGCCTCTTCGCAGAGTTCGTCGATTTCAGATTCGAGGCAAGCTAGCCCCTCGGTATATTGGACCTTATTGCATTCTGGAAAGGATGGGAGAGAAGGCATATAGATTGGAGTTGCCTACTCAATTGTCCAGCGCGCATAATGTCTTCCATGTATCACAACTTAAGAAATGTCTTCGCATTCCTTCTGAGCTTACCCAGTTAGAAGATCTTGATGTTCAACCTGACTTGACTTATCGAGAGCATCCCGTGAAGATTCTTGAAGAAGCGGAATGCCATACTCGAAACAAAGCCCACAAGATGATAAAGGTGCAATTGAGCAACCATACAGAAGAAGAAGCGACATGGGAGCGAGAAGATCGACTTAGGGAAGAATTTTCAGATTTCTTTTAGACCCCTTTTCTTTTGACCTGTCAAATCTCGGGGGCGAGATTTCTGTAAGGGGGGTGGATCTGTAACATCCTGGAAATCTAGAACAGTAAAAGATGTACAATTTAAATTTGAAAATAAATATTCTGGATTTTCTTGGTGTTATTTACTCTATTTGGAATTTATTTGGGTTTTAGTGTTGTATGAAAAGTTTAAATAAAAGAAAGACAAATGATAAGAAATGGAAAAAGGTAAAAAGGTGAAAGTAAAAATTCAGAAAAATTTACCATGGGTCCTATTCAAGCTGGTAATACCATTTAACCAGTAAATAAAATTTTACATGCTTTGGATCAAGGTAAACAAATCGTGTAGTTACTTTTTGACTAGAAACAGTAAATCAAAAAGGAAAATGAAAAATAAACAATATCAAGGTAAATCCAAGAAAATTTATATAAATCTATGACTGTATAACACACCACTGGTAAAATTTCTATGATTTGATAAGCTGGATTAAGCCTCTTAAAAATTCTAATACAGAGAGTCTAGAATATAGGAAAAACAATTGTCAGAATTTTTATAAAATAAGTGCTTACGATTTTGACTTGCAAATTTTAAGGTGATCTCCTTAGAAGGATATGAACTTCTTCAAAAAGTTTCAAAAATAAATATTAAAACATGAACCCTTAATTAAATCAAAATTTGAAATCAAGATTTTGGGCAGGGCACAGTGTCAAAATTTTAGTAAATCATCCAGAGAGTGTTTTTATCTAAAAATTTTACAGAATATGTGTGACTCCTATTAAGTTTCATTAAAAACTTTTGGTAAAAGTTGAACTGAGTTTGAAGCTTAAACAAATCCAAAATCTGGAGAATTCCAGTGCAGTCCCATCACATTAAACATGTCCTGTCGCCGACAAGTGGGCCCGGCTGCTGTGGAAGTTGTTGCGCTGGCGAGGCTAAGGCAAAGCCTCAGGTCACTGCCAGTGGGCCCTGGACCCGCCTGTCAACCTCTGTTTCACGTTCCCCTTCCCTTTCTTCTCCCTTGGCCGAAGCGAGTCGCCGACACCGCTCGTCCTTCGCCGTCCGGCCCAACTGCTCCCGTCCGACGCGATCACCACCCTCCACATCGCGTAGAGCTAGCTCCCTCACCTGTGCTTGCTTGTCCCCGATCGAGCCACTCGGGAGACAGAGTTGCGCCGCTGTTACCGCTCGGCACAGAAGAAGTCGACCGAGGCAATGCCCTAAACCCGAGTCCAAGCGCAAACGCGATTGCAAACCATAAGCTTTAAGCTTCCCCTTTGTGTCGCAGGTTCATCTCCCCTCCTCCCATTTGCTTCTCGCTGAGTGGAGAGCCTCACGCGGGATCTTCTTCCTCGTTGGTCTGCAGGAGCCCGAAAGAGGGGGAAACGGTAATTCGGGTCAACCCCTCATCAATCCTTCGAATCAGTTGCATCCCGAGCTCTCTTAGCATTCCAGGTTTACTGATCAGCCTTCATTTTAGCTTCGTTTTGCTCGTAGCACCGTCACACCGCCGCCCTTCTTCTTCCCGACCGGCGCACGGTGGCAGCTCGGTGCAAGCCTTCTCCGACCTAGTCGACTGGTGAGTCTGGATCCCCTCGCCTCACTGTAGCCTACGGAGCCCTAGCTTGTCGGAACCTCGGCCTCTAGTTGAGCTCTCGCCGGCTTAGCCATGGCGCCGCCGTACCCCCACGGTGGCGGCCACCTTCCCGGTCACCACCCAGCGAATGGGTACCGCCCATAGGTGCGCTGTGATGTGTTGATGCTCACGGTGCCGCCCATTCCGCCGCGGTGGAGCTGCTTCGCTGGCGACAAGCCGGAGAGCAAAGCCTCTGTTTTGAGTCGCTGATAAGTGGGTCCCATGTGTCAGCGGATCAGCGTGTTTGAACGCGTCACTGCGCGTGCGAGGAAAGGCGTCTCTCACTAGCGAAAATGTATTTCAGATTTTAACTGAATTTCATAAGCCGACTAAAATTCAAATGCCAATAACTTTTGAATCATCTGGCCAAAATTAGTGAAACCAGTTTCTAAATTCGTGTAAAATTCTGTAGATTCAGAATATCCAAAAATAAGTGATATATGAGCTATGTGTAATTTTTAGAAATTTAAAGATGCTCATGGGTAGATATAAGGCTATGTGAATAAAATATTTTTAGGAAGGTTCAGTTAAAGTAAGATAAGTTTTTATGGAGTCTCTGATTTATAAGGATTTCAAATAAACAAAAATGTTTGCATATCACCTTGTTGTACATCATGTTTAAATAAAGTGAATGCTAAGCATAAAGAAGAGACTATGTAAATAACCAATAAGAATTTAGGTTATGTGTTTAAGATTCACTTTGGAGGGGCATATACCAATGGGAGCTGGTACTTGTGGAAATGCTTAGGGAAAAATATAGGTGATGGTTGTTCAATAAAGAAAAACAACACTGGGAATGGCAAAAATAGATGTAACCTACTATGAACAGGTTCAAAATAGTTCAAATTCAGTTTTAAAATGTTTTTAAGGTCATGCCCTGATGTCAGGAAGAAAATGAATAAAAGTTGATGAATGGTTTAGTAGTAAATGAAAGTGAAAGTTGGAATGCTATAAGGCAGTTTTTGTGATCATATAACCCTTTTCAACATTTGATAAAATAGAATATGTAAATGAAAGATAATGTAAAAATAGTATGGAAACACCCCACATAGTATATACTAATAGGTTCTGGAAAAGTAATGACATTTTGCTAAGGTTTGTATGCAAAACAAGTTAGTAGAATGAGCCTACTTTTTATGTTTTGCTGAATGTTTGAAACATTTAGGCATCTTCAACCATGTGTAAAGTAGCTCAGCCAAATGAGAATTTTAGAAAGGATAAATTATAAATTATCACCAAAGTTTGTACTACTAGATTCCATAAAAATGTTCTGTTTAAGAGCTGTGCTTCACTTAGTTCTCATAAGTATAATAACCTTAAGTGATATTGCTTAGTCTGTTCCCTTAGCCAATTTATAGCCTAAGTCTAGATTCCAACTAAGCCTTTTTATCAGTAGTTTCCAAGCCTTGTCTAAACCCAAAAGTTTAAGAAAAGTCATTAGAATTGTTAACCAAGGTATGCCCTAGCTTATTTAAGATTAAAACCCTAATTTCATCAGAGGTTGCACATAAATCTTAGTAGATGAATAACCCTAAATGTTATGGTTTTAAGTGTTCTTTTCTTGAAGTATTGAGAAGGCAGAGAGCTCTGTTCTTCTAAGTGTTGCTCTTCCTTGCCTTCTTCTAAAGAAGCTAATGATCAAAACCTTCTTAATCTAAATAATTTTAGCATCTATAATTCGATATATAAATGCAAATAAGTCGTAAAAAGCAACCCCTGTTTGGTTCAAGCTTGTATTTATTTGCTTGTCTGTCTGTTTTCTTTTTGCTCATTTAGAGTTTACTGATGTTCTTTTGTTCCTCGTTTCCTTGACGTTTAGACACCAACGTTCTCGAAGAAGAAGACGACTGTTCCGCGGATCCAGACTTTATACCTGACAGTGAGCTGCAAGGCAAGCAACCCCTTGAGCATATTGAGCCTGATAATTTACCTACCTTATGTTGTTTTTGCTTATGTATGATGCATCCGGATAAATCTCCATACAAGTGCTAATTTGGGTTGGAACAGTAGTTAATCCTGGACATGTGAACCTTGTAAACCCTAGTTTGAACTAGACATACTTAATGTCATTTTGGGTATAACCGCTAGTATGATATTCCTGCTTAAGCCACTCGTTTGTGTTTTCAGTCTTTTCAATCAGCGTATGGTCCTTTTTGGGAAATGGTTGATGATAATTTGCTAAAAACCCTCAAATAAAACTATGGTTTGACGCGGGTGATTATTGGCAATAGCCGGTTGTGCAAATGGAGATGCACGTAGTGTAGGGTGAAGTGTCACCCGTGTCGGATTAAGGACTGAGCGATGTGACGGTGAATCCATGTTTTTCGTACAACCACGAGGGGTTGTATGGGCGGGTCTTAACCTATTAAGTTGTTTAGATGTGGCTTTGCATCTATGGAAGGCGGGAGATTGCACAGACATTCCGGTCAGGTTTGTCTGTAGGGGTTTCTACATACCAATGCAACGGTGTACGCCTTGCCCTGGACAGAGACATGGTGTTGCGTGTGATAAATGTGGATCCACGACTTGGGTGAGTGTCTCTGTTTTCAGGACGAGGGTTAACGTCCTGGGCTGGTGTAAAGCCACGTCTAGATAATGTAACGGCTCTGTATGATCTCCTTGCCGACACACCAAAGGAAGTGTGTTAACTGGCCTAGCAAAAGAGGTTGATCATTCCTTGTGGGTATAGTTGTACATCTCTGCAGAGTGTAAATCTAATCGATTAGCCGCGCCCGCGGTCAAGGGCACTTGGTGACGTTATTCCATGCTAGAGTCTTTTGATATTTTTGGAAAATGGGGTTGGTTTTGGAAACTGTTTTGTAACCAGTTTTGTGTCAAAGGATCGACATCGGGGACCTATGCAGTCGGGTAGACTGGGTCTAAAATCTGGAATAATTGCTTATCATTTTGTCTTTCAATTGCTTTTATTAAAATGCGATGTTGCAATCTAATATTCTTATACATTTTTAATGCTTTTATGCAACTGCAAAATAACCATAGCCTGTCTATTGTTCAGCCTGCATAATTACTTATTTACATATGTAAACCACTATAAGTCTTGCTGAGTACCAATGTACTCAATCTTGCATCTGCTGTCTCAGAGGACGAAGACTGTGATCTGCCAGATGACGTTCTTTTCTAGGCAGGTCTCGGGGGATTCGACGATAGTCTCTTCTAGGGTGCCTAGTCAGTTGCCTGAGGGTTTAGTGGGCAATCGCAAGGCTTTTTGGAGTTGCTTGACTCTCTTTTGGTTTCCGCTGTTAAATGTTTTAAATTTGTACTAAACTCTGTATAATAAATACTGTTATATATGTCTTTTTGTGTTTGTCTGCGTATATGGTTATGATATGAATGTTGTAAATATGTGAGTGCTAGCTACTGATCCAAGGAATAGCACAGTATTCACATGGAGATTCCTGTTCTTCAGAACGGGGTCTCACAGCCGCCTTGCCATCGATTTGGTCCGCCGGTTCGTGGTCGTCCGATCTCGCGCCAGCGCCTCGGATCTGGCCACGTTGCAGCCGCCCGCGCCCTGCCTCCCCACCGTCTGATCCGGCGCTGCCGATTGGATGCGCGACACGTGGTTGTCCACGTAAGCGCCTCGCCAGCCGCCGCATCAGCGCCTGCGTCCGACGTGTGCGCTCGCGTCAGCGCCTCGTCAGCCCTAGCCGCCGTGTGGCCGCCACGTCAGTGTGGTCTGCCACGTCACCCTAGATCTCCTCGGTGCTCCCGGTTCACCGTGGATCGAGCCACTGACGCGTGGGTCCCACGTGTCAGTCGGCATTTCTTTTTCCTTTTCTGATTTTCCAAAAAATCCAAAATTTCAGCCAATCGCAGAGCGCCACGTGTCAGCCCTATTTATTTTCTCTGATTTTCTGATATGGGAATCTTTCAGGAGCCCGTTCTCCTTCGTTCGAGCTCCGATTCCAGTGATTCAAATTTCTAAATTCATCTAAATTCATGATCTATCTTCCAGTACCATTCTTTTCAATTTTTGAATTTTATTTAAATTTGTTTTATTTCTTTGCTCTCGTTTCATGTGTAGACAACGCAGTCGAAGTTCAAGCGAATCAACAATCGGAGGTAGAACTAGCAGGAGGCAACGAAGGCAAGTCTTCCTTGAACATATTGATCCCAAATTTGACAAAATGCCTATGTTGTTTTTAAATTATGCATGCTTACTTTTATGCAATGTACTTTAAATATAGTTTTAGAGTATGGTTAAATACCAGAATTTGTTATACCCTCATTGGTATTGATAATGTCAAACCTTTGTCACCCTAGTTAATATTAGCTATTTTATTTGGTGATAACCAGTAGATTAGCATGGGACGGTAGAATTGCTTAGTCCAGCTTAAACGTTTCGGTACTATGCCAGTATGGGAATCATTTCAAACATTGTTGAATCTTATTTGTGAAGTCGCGGCAATTGGTGCTGCTGCTGTTATTTAAATGAAATAAAGTGGAAAATATGGTTTAGACCAGGGCGGATGGTTGTTTGGCGGGTGCAGAAAGCACGAGATCTTGGTATGTGAATGTTCTGCCCTAGTCAATTAAGGACCGAAGCAGGTGTTATCATGGACCAAGCACTACTGTACAACCATAAGTCTATATGGTTACGACCTGGCTAAATAATTTGTGCGTCTCGATAGCCGCCGGTTGGTGAGTGCGGATGTTGGCAAAGCGCAAGAGGGCTTCAGACTAGGCAGCTAGAACCCTAACAGCGGTGAAACCTTAGCGGGCGAGGTTAATAGTGGGGTTGTGCATTGTAAAGGCCTTGTCATGATCTCTCTGCTGACACACCAAAGGAAGTGTGTTGATAGCTTGGCAACAAGAGTTGATCATGTCTTGTGGGTAAAGTGTACACACTCTGCAGAGTTAAAACTACTTAAGTAGCCGTGCCCACGGTCAAGGGCAGACGAGGTACGCTTGCACATTGTAGATTTCATGGTTTTGCTTTAAAGGAAAATGGTGGTTTGGGAACCCGTGAGCAGATGGAACTCTCGGGTTATGGTTTGGCAGATGGCGCCAGTCAGGTAGCTAGAACCTGCTTTAATTGTCATATCAAATTCAATTACTATTCAATTACATTTTGTTCAAATGATGCTTTATGAAATTACTATTGGTATTTACAGTTAAACATTGCTTTATACTAAAAGAGCCATATTATGCCTTCAATTGTTTAGCCTTGCATATAGTTATCATGCATTATGTTTCCAAGACTTGCGGAGTACATTTTGTGCTCACCCTTGCAACATCCCCAACCTTCCACAGAAGAGTTCGCAGAAGCTGAAGCTGACTACGATTTCTACGCTTGTGGTTACGACGAAGGCGATCCGGAATGCTAGGACGCGAACCCCAGTCGATTGCCTGTTGGGCAAATGGATGGGCTTATCCTGCTTTTGTTATTTCGTTTCCGCTGTTTCTTTTGAACTCAAGCTATGATGCTGCTTATTTGTAATAATTGTCCATAAGGCTAATACTCTTTTACTTAATTAATATTGTTTGATTCGTGATATGGATGTGTTGTCATCACTGTTTCCACTGTGTGTGCTAGCTTTTCCTGAACTAGCACAAGTTATACACAGAGGGTTCGGATTCAGAAATCCGGTCCCGACAAGAAGCGTCTTATGCATGCATTTTACCCTCGTTCTATAGGGCATCACGTCATTTTAGTCCTGCGCGTGTTCACTGCTGCTTACCAGCCAACGGCGGAATTGTAAAACTTTCTATGGAGTTGCATACTTCACACGTACAAGTCTTATATAATAATTTTGTAACATCATTAATCAACCACAAATATTTGAAAGTTGCTAAAAGAATAATACAATTAATTCTAAGGTCTTAAAAATCCCAAATCATGAAAATCAGAACCAATTCCCTAAGTAAATTTGACGTATTGAAGTGGTGATCTTATAGCGTTTTCCAAATTTCCCCAAGATCCAGCCCTACCACCAGCTGTTACACACATTTCACATAACCTTAATTTTCGATTCCTCCTCTAGTGGCTTCAGAAGAAAAGAAGCCCTACCTGCAACAAAAAGTCTTAGCTAGCTAGGACGAGTACACCACGAGGATCACACGGCCAGCTTCTGCAAAGGTCGCATGGCTTTTGTCGATCGTTCTGCTGTTCTGCGCGCATGGCACGCCTGCATTATTGGCCGGATCGTGCGCGCGTAGTGGAGAAGGCCGCCGTGGGGATGCATGCGGCCAACGCAGTCCCTCTCGCTCGCAGTCGGTGGACCATGGCGCGTACGTGCATACACAGCAACATTGATCGACGTCCTGTGCATGCGTCCCCGCGAAGCCGATCGATCTCATGCATGGCGACACACACAAAAGTTTCAGTATACAAGCTAGCTGGAATAAACAAATTAAATAAAGGTGACAAGGTGATCGACGACGAGTGGAGGATAGATGTGGATCATACATATACATTGTTAGATTATTATGGGGTTGGCCCATAATTAATTTAATAGAAATTCCAAAAGTCCCATTAGAATACTAGGAGTCATGAAATTGGTTCAGTACCATATCGATAATTGAGAGAAGGTTTGACCAACTTAAATAGTTGAGTTATGTGTCTCTTAATTAGCAAGGTGGAAAAGGGTAAAGGCTGTGCCACACGCACGCGCACGCGCCGAGCCGAGCCGAGCCGAGCCGTGGCGTGTGCGAGTCGAGTCGAGTCGAGACGTGACGTGACGTGACGTGACGTGCACGTGTACCTGTAACGGACGTGGTTGATGGCTGGCATAATGACCGTTTAGCAGCCTAGTATCAGTAAAGGACTTTGGTGAAACTTGTTCGCACAAAATTGTCAATTCAAGGCATAGTTGTGGATGAGTGTAACCTTTGTTCTAGGTGGAAGTTCAACTTAACAGTCTCCATCGAAAAACTGGTATATCAAACTACATTGGAACTGAGAGTATTTCAAATGTGCCTTTGAAATTTGGTGGGGATTGTTAGATTATTATGGGGTTGGCCCATAATTAATTTAATAGAAATTCCAAAAGGCCCATTAGAATACTAGGAGTCATGAAATTGGTTTAGTACCATATGAATAATTGAGAGAAGGTTTGACCAACTTAAATAGTTGAGTTGTGTGTCTCTCAATTAGCAAGGTGGAAAAGGGTAAAGGTTGTGCCACCTGCGCTTGTAGCCGAGCCGAGCCGAGCCGAGCCGAGGCGTGCGCGAGTCTTGAGTCGAGTCGAGTCGTGGCGTCGCGCTTGGCGCAGCGATCCGATCCGGACGTCTTTGGCGGGGCGGTTTGTTTTGCCGTTTGATAGTCAATATGACCGATAACGCAGTGATCAATGTGACGATGCTTGCCGTCGACCTGTAGCGGACGTGGTTGATGGTCGGCATAATGACCGTCGATTCTTGTAACGGCTACATGAGTTGATGGCTGGTAACTCCTGCTCCTGCCCGTTGCATGTCGCGAGGCTATATAAGGAGAGCCACGGCTGTGCTTTTCTTCACCTGCTTGACTCTTCCGCATACTCCATTGCTCTGCTGCTGTCCTTTGCATTCCCGCCTCTGTTTTTGCGCGCACAAGTAGTAGAGGGAGCAGGCCTCCGGAACCTCGCCCTTCTTGAGATCTTGCTCGAGATAGAAGGCCGATAAGGTTTTTGGGGAGCGACCACGCGACTGCTCGAAAGGTGTTCCTGGAAGCGCATCTGCACTGCATCAATCTCTTCACTGCACCAACGCTTCACTGCGACAACCTGTGATCGTCTACTTCGACCGTCATGGCGAACGAGAATGTTACACTGCGCTTTGTGCCAACGGTGGCACCGGCTCAAGGGTATATTAACTTATACCGTGTTTTATTCATGCTGATTTCTTGTTCATTAGTCTTTGCGTATGAGATAAATAATTTGTTATCTAGTACCTTTGGCTTTGAACAAAAAATGCATCTTTGTTTAATCATGATTTACATAATTCTGTGGATTAAAATATTGAGAAAATTCCTAATATTTCCAACAATCCAATCTCATAGACTGTGACTAGTAGTCGAACTCATATAGGTGTATTCCTCATAAGATGTTCTGTAGGACAACATCTCTGCTTATTAAAGCCACTCGGAATACATTAAGGTATAACCAACCTGCCATACAGAATAGGAGAGTTATTGCATCTCAAACGGAGTGGGCCAAGTACAGAAGTACTCTCCTCTCAACCAGTCACTAGCTTGTCTCAACATCCTAATTCACGGGATCTCCGATCAAATAGGATGAGTTACCACTAAGACATGACTTTATGTGGGTCTCAAGCCCATCTCCCTCGATGATTCATCTATCACATTCCGTGATAGTCCCTTTGCTCCTGCCCGTTGCATGTCGCGAGGTTATATAAGGAGAGCCACGGCTGTGTTTTTCATCACCTGCTTGACTCTTCCGCATACTCCATTGTTCTGCTGCTGTCCTTTGCATTCCCGCCTCTATTTTTGCGCGCACAAGTAGCAGAGGGAGCAGGCCTTCGGAACCTCGCCCTTCTTGAGATCTTCCTCGAGATAGAAGGCCGATAAGGTTTTTGGGGAGCGACCACGCGACTGCTCGAAAGGTGTTCTGGGCGAAGCGCATTCGCACGCAGCGTCTCGCGACCGCATCAATCTCTTCATCGCACTGCGCTTCATCTGCGACAACTGTGATCGCTTACTTCGCCGACCGTCATGGCGAGCGAGAATGTTACACTGCGCTTTGTGCCAACGGTGGCACCGGCTCAAGGGTATATTAACTTATACCGTGTTTTATTCATGCTGATTTCTTATTCATTAGTCTTTGCGTATGAGATAGATAATTTGTTATCTAGTACCTTTGGCTTTGAACAAAAAATGCATCTTTGTTTAATCATGATTTACATAATTCTGTGGATTAAAATATTGAGAAAATTCTTAATATTTCCAACAATCCAAAAACCTTATCCTAGGAATTTTACAACTACTGGTTTTGCTGCCGCACTTAAGCCAACTATATTTGATGGCGCAAATTACAAGCGTTGGCGCGCCAAGATGATTTTGTGGTTGACTGCCATGAACGTGTATCACGTTGCGCAAGGCAAGCCACAGCCTGAGGGTGGGCTCTCTCCTGAGCAGGAGAGTGCTTTCACGGCTGCGGTTAACTTGTTTAGAGACGCCGTGATTAGTGTTCTTGGAGAAAATCTTGTTGATGTGTACATGATTTTGCCAAGTGGTAAAGAAATGTGGGATGCACTTGAGGCAAAATTCGGAGTCTCTGACGCGGGCAGTGAACTCTATGTCATGGAGCAGTTTCATGACTACAAGATGGTTGATGACCACTCTGTAGTAGAACAGGCTCATGAGGTTCATGCTTTTGCGAAAGAACTTGAGAATTTTACATGTGCATTACCCGACAAGTTTGTGGCGGGATGCATCATTGCGAAGCTGCCACCTTCTTGGAGGGATTTTGCCACTACTCTAAAACACAAGAGACAAGAGTTCAGCGTTCTTTGGTCTCATTGGGTCTCTAAATGTTGAGGAGAAAGCGAGGGCAAAAGATATCGTGGGAAAGAAAGTTCTAATGCCAATGTGGTACAAAGAAAATCTTTCAATTCAACAAGAAGAATAAAAATAAGTCTGAAAAGCCTAAGAACAAGAACAAGGCCGCTCAAACTACTAGCTTCAAGAAGAAGAGGAATAAAGGAAAGGAAGCGCTTTATTCAGTAATGGTGCGATCATTGGGCAAAGGATTGCCACGATCGCAAAGACAATAAGCGAAAAAGTCCGCCATAGCGTTGTTATTGGTATCTTGAGGAGGAACATCCGGGTATGTTTCAATACCTACCGTTCTATCAAGATGTCGTTCACTGATTGGTGGATTGACACGGGGCCAATATACATGTTTGTCTTGTGGATCCTTATTCTCTTCTTACCAGTCGTAGGGGCTACCTCCGTGTTGATGGGGAATGGGTCGCAGCACTTATGCGTGGAGTCGGCACAGATTGACTTGAAGTTTACTTCGGGAAAAATCGTGCGGCGAGGAGCGTGCATCACGTGCCCGTGATAAATAAAAACCTTGTCGCCGGTCTCTATTGTGTAGAGACGGTTTTAAGCTAGTTTTGAATCCAATAAATGTGTTGTTTCTAAAATTGGAACTTTTATTGGAAAAGGCTATGAGCGGAGGCTTGTTCCGCTTGTCTTTGTGGACATGAATAAAATTGTGAATCATGTTTGTAATCATGAGACTGATGTTTGGCATTCACGACTTTGTCATGTTAATCTTGGTTGCATGATGCGGTTAGCCAGTATGAATTTAATCCCAAAATTTACCCAAGTCAAAGGTTCTAAGTGTCAAGTATGTGTGCAATCTAAGCAACCTCGCAAGCCTCACAAGGCAGCAGAGGCGAGAAACTTGGCACCGTTAGAACTAGTTCATACCGATTTATGCGAGATGAACGGGGAGTTGACAAAGGGTGGTAAGAGGTATTTCATGACTTTGATTGATGATTATACTAGATATTGCTATGTGTATTTATTAAAGTCAAAAGATGAGGCTTTTCACTATTTTAAGATCTATAAAGCTGAAGTTGAGAACCAACTTGAGAGAAAAATCAAACGGGTTAGGTCATATCGTGGTGGAGAATACTTTTCTAATGAGTTTAATTTATTCTGCGAGGAACATGGAATAATCCATGAGAGGACGCCTCCCTATTCGCCCCAATCAAACGGGGTTGCCGAAAGAAAGAAACGTACTCTAACTGAGATGGTTAACGCCATGTTAGAAACAGCGGGACTTTCCAAGGGATGGTGGGGTGAGGCTATATTGACTGCATGTCATGTCCTAAACAGGGTTCCTACAAAGAATAAAGAAATCACACCATTCGAGGAATGGGAGAGGAAAAGATTAAATTTCTCCTATTTACGTACTTGGGGTTGTTTGGCTAAAGTGAATGTGCCTGTCCCAAAGAAGCGTAAACTTGGACCAAAAACCGTTGATTGTGTCTTTATTGGTTATGCTTTTCACAGCGTTCGATATAGATTCTTAATAGTGAAATCTGGAGTACCTGATATGAATGAGGGTACAATTTTTGAGTCCAATGATGCCACATTCTTTGAGGACTTATTTCCTATGAAAGAGACACTTAGCTCATCTGGCCAAGAATCTATCTTCTCTCCTAAACCTTCCACTCCTATACAAATTGAGCCCATTTTTGAGGAAAATCCAATAGATGAGGGCAATGAAGTAACTCGTAAGAGTAAGAGACTAAGGACTACAAAGTCTTTTGGTGATGACTTCATTGTATATCTAGTGGATGATACTCCAAGAACCATTGAGGAGGCTTATTTATCTCAGGACGACTATTGGAAGGAAGCGGTCAGAGTGAGATGAATTCCATCTTGAGCAATGGAACTTGGGAAGTTGTTGAGCGTCCATATGGGTGTAAACACAGTAGGATGTAAGTGGGTGTTCAAGAAAAAGCCGAGGCCCGATGGTACGATTGAAAAGTACAAGGCAAGGCTTGTGGCCAAGGGTTATACACAGAAAGAAGGCGAGGACTTCTTTGATACTTACTCACCTGTTGCCAGATTGACCACTATTAGAGTACTACTGTCTTTGGCTGCCTCCTACGGTCTGATCATCCATCAGATGGATGTAAAGACGGCTTTCCTTAATGGAGAGTTGGAAGAGGAAATCTATATGGATCAGCCTGATGGATTTGTAGTAAAGGGTCATGAAGGAAAAGTGTGTAGGTTGTTGAAGTCTTTGTATGGCCTTAAGCAAGCACCTAAGCAGTGACACGAGAAGTTCGACAGAACTTTAACATCTGCCAGCTTTGTTGTGAATGAAGCTGACAAATGTGTGTATTACCGCTATGGTGGGGGTGAAGGAGTGATTATGTGTCTGTATGTTGATGACATACTGATCTTTGGGACGAACCTTAATGTGATTAAGGAAGTTAAGGACTTCTTGTCTGAAAATTTTGAAATGAAAGATTTGGGAGTAGCGGATGTCATCTTAAACATTAAATTGTTAAGAGAAGGTGACGGTGGGATTACTCTTGAGCAGTCCCATTATGTGGAAAAGGTGTTGAGTCGCTTTGGCTATAGCGATTGCAAACCTGCTCCAACGCCGTATGATCCAAGTGTGCTATTACGAAAGAACCAACGAATAGCAAAGGATCAATTGAGATATTCCCAAATCATTGGTTCATTGATGTATTTAGCTAGTGCAACAAGGCCTGATATCTCGTTTCTTTGTGAGCAAACTAAGCCGGTTTGTTTCAAACCCGGAGATAATCATTGGCATGCTCTTGAGAGAGTAATGCGCTATCTAAAAGGGACATCAAGTTATGGAATTCACTACACCGGTACCTAGGGTACTTGAGGGTTATAGTGATTCAAACCGGATATCGATCTTGATGAAATAAAAGCCACAAGTGGATATGTGTTCACATTGGGTGGTGGAGCTGTTTCTCGAAGTCTTGCAAGCGAGACCATCTTAACGAGGTCTACAATGGAAGCGAACTCACGGCATTAGATACCGCCTCTGTGGAAGCCGATTGTTGCATGAACTTGTGAAGGACTTACGGTGGTTGAGAAGCGGTGCTGCTATTCTTTTGAACTGTGACAATCGACGGTGATTGTCAAGGTAAATGATTCTAAGGATAACATGAAGTCATCAAGGCATGTTAAGAGGCGGTTGAAGTCTGTTAGGAAAATGAGAAACTCGAGTTAT
The DNA here is from genome assembly GCA_036346275.1 of Otatea glauca. Classification (NCBI taxonomy): domain Eukaryota; kingdom Viridiplantae; phylum Streptophyta; class Magnoliopsida; order Poales; family Poaceae; genus Otatea; species Otatea glauca. The sequence continues at coordinate 5,656,090 of CM070719.1, forward strand.
AGCGTTGGACTATGTCCGACGGCTAAAAACTTGGCGATCCTTTTACAAAGGGACTATCACGGAATGTGATAGATGAAGCATCGAGGAGATGGGCTTGAGACCCACATAAAGTCATGTCTTAGTGGTAACTCATCCTATTTGATCGGAGATCCGTGAATTAGGATGTTGAGACAAGCTAGTAGTGGTGAGAGGAGAGTATTTACATACTTGGCCCACTCCGTTTGAGATGCAATAACTCTCCTATTCTCGTATGGCGGGTTGGTTATACCTTAATGTATTCCGAGTGGCTTTAATAAGCGAGATGTTGTCCTGAGAACATCTTATGAGGAATACACCTATATGAGTTCGACTACTAGTCATAGTCTATGAGATTGGGGGGTGATCTCTAGAGGCTCATGAAAGGCTAAGGAGTATGACTTATAAGCTCCAAACCGAGGGGATGCATTTAGCAGCCTAGTATCAGTAAAGGACTTTGGTGAAACTTGTTCGCACAAAACTATCAATTCAAGGCATAGTCCATTGTTCAGTTGTGGATGAGTGTAACCTTTGTTCTAGGTGGAAGTTCAACTTAACAGTCTCCATCGAAAAACTAGTATATCAAACTACATTGAATCGAGAGTATTTCAAATGTGCCTTTGAAATTTGGTGGGGATTGTTAGATTATTATGGGGTTGGCCCATAATTAATTTAATAGAAATTCAAAAGGCCCATTAGAATACTAGGAGTCATGAAATTGGTTTAGTACCATATGGATAATTGAGAGAAGGTTTGACCAACTTAAATAGTTGAGTTGTGTGTCTCTTAATTAGCAAGGTGGAAAAGGGTAAAGGCTGTGCCACGCTGCTTGTGTGCCGAGCCGAGCCGAGGCGTGGCGTGGCGTGGCGTGGCGTGGCGTGGCGTGGCGTGGCGTGGCGTGTGCGAGTGCGAGTGCGAGTCGAGTCGAGTCGAGTCGAGTCGAGGCGAGGCGAGGCGAGCGTGACATGGCGACGCTGCGTGCGCGCGCAGCGTAAGGCGAGCGATCCGATCCGGCCGATCCGATCCGGACGTGATGGGCGAGGCGGTTTGTTTTACCGTTTGATGAGTCAATATGACCGATAACGCGATGATCAATGTGACCGAAGAATCGCCGTCGATTGCCTATAACGGACGTGGTTGATGGTGGCATAATGACCGTCGATTCTCGTAACGGCTACATGAGTTGATGGTCGTAACTCCTGCTCCCGCCCGTTGCATGTCACGAGGCTATATAAGGAGAGCCACGGTGTGTTTTCATCACCGCTTGACTCTTCCGCATACTCCATTGTTCTGCTCTTTGTCCTTTGCATTCCCGCCTCTGTTTTTTGCGCACAAGTAGCGAGAGGAGCGAGCCTCGGAACCTCGCCCTTCTTGAGATCTTGCTCGAGATAGAAGGCCGATAAGGTTTTGGGGGAGCGACCACGCGATCGCTCGAAAGGTGTTCTGAAGCGCATACGCGCGCAACGCAGCGTGCGACCGCATCAATCTCTTCTTTGCACTAACGCTTCATCGCGACAACTTTGTGATCGTCTACTTCGACCGTCATGGCGAACGAGAATGTTACATGCTGCGCTTTGTGCCAGCGGTGGCACCGCTCAAGGGTATATTAACTTATACCGTGTTTTATTCATCTTGATTTCTTGTTCATTAGTCTTTGCGTATGAGACAGATAATTTGTTATCTAGTACCTTTGGCTTTGAACAAAAAATGCATCTTTGTTTAATCATGATTTACATAATTCTGTGGATTAAAATATTAAGAAAATTCCTAATATTTCCAACATACAAGACTTTTTATTATCCTTTGGAGAGATAATAAAATTTACACTGCTACCTCAATGTAAATAAGGCCAACTCTGCTTATATTTATATATATATATATATATATATATATATATATATATATATATATATATATATATATATATATATATATATATATATATGTACCTGTGCAGTCTATGAGGAAGTGTTGTTATATAATGCGCACGGGAAGTTAAATTTGCCAACATCGACCAATAATAGTTGTTGAAGTATGTTGATCAGCTTTCCTCGTTAGCTTAAAGCTTTTAGATGAACTGACTGATATGTAAAACTCAATAACAAAATGTACTGTTACAAAATTTGTTAGTTTGAGCATCCATTTCCTGCCCTTTCAAGCTCTCTTAAGAAAAATATATATGAACTAAAATAATGGTCCATCCCTCTATATATGATGTATACTTTTCACCAAAGATCCATATAAATACAAGCAGCTGGTGAGATTAAACACCTCCTCCGGGACAAGAAAATCCCACGATAATCTCAAAAAAGAACTAAATTATAGAAACTCTCTCCTTATTTGAGATAAAAGGAGGAGGGTCTAGCCCACTTATTTCTCTAGGGCCAAATTATGACGGCGCACATTAATCATATATCAGTACCACACGTACTCCAGATTTTTTCGCGACGGCCTAAAACCGTTAAGAATTATTTCTCCAACTGGTTACTGTCGGACATTTTCTGGTCGATGCGCGCTTTGCGGGCCCGTCAAGAAAAAAAAATCATTGTCAAGAAAAAGACTGTTTCCAGTAGCTTGATTAGTGTATGAACAAATACGAGAGTTCATCGAATAACAAACTAATACAACTGTATTTTCAACGGTAGAGTTTAAAAGCCTTATTAATTTACACAAGGATGAACTGATCGATGGGGCAGCACGTACAGCGGTGGCTGCTGATGGAGCCGGCCGGCCGGCCGTGATGGATGCAGCTAGCGTGTGCAGCCACACTGCATGCATGATCGATGTCGAGAATGCATGCACGATCGATGTTCACTACTACAGAACAGCACATCCTTACCGGCACATCACTACCGGTTAGGATAGAGCCGGCAGTGAGAACATATCACTGCCGGTTCGAAAGTTGAGCCGGCGGGGTGAACTTATCACTGCCGGTTCGTAGAAACAACCGGCAGTGATAAACTCATATCACTGCCGGTTTATATATAAAATCGGTAGTGATATATCACTGCCGGTTCTTGTTTTAACCGGCAGTGATATTGGGATTTCCACTGCCGGTTTCACTACGCCAAAACCTGCAATAGGTGACGGTCTATTTGTGGCGGTTTTTTTCGAACCGCCACAAATATAATTATCAGTGGCGGTTCTATATTGAAAATAGCGGGAAGAATATCAGTGGCGGTTCTATCCTCGAACCGCCACTGATAATGAATTATCAGTGGCGATTCGAGGATAGAACCGTCACTGATAACAAATACATCATCAGTGGCGGTTGGAGGATAGAACCGCCACTGATAACTATTATCAGTGGCGGTTCTAGTTAACAACCGCCACTGATAATACTGCCTATAAGTAGGTGGTCAGTAGCAGGCTAACAGCACTTGTCTTCTTCCTCCCGAGAGCAAACCAAAACTTCTAATTTTCAGATTTTATTTTCTCCAATTCTTGTGTTGTACTTCCTCTAGTTGTTCCTTGGTGAGTTATTTTTTCTCCTCTCTTGATTTGTGTTAATCTTGTTGCAATTTAATTTTTAAACCTAGTTCAATTAAGGTTTATATGTAGATTTGATGAAAAATTTAGATTTTGTTTATTTTTATTTACCTACCATTTTGTAGTTGATGAATTTATTTCCTACCTAGATTCATTAGATGGTGTTGTGTTCCTTTTATAGATGATGAATTATGATCAAGCATATATTTAATATAAATTGCATTTTAAGTTAATTTGGTAGATGATGAATTTATTATCTAGCTTCTTTAGATGATAAGTAATTAGATTAGTTTTTTAATTACTATTAATTTGGTTCCACTAGTGTGCACGTATAATATACATCTTGCATATATTAAATTTGTTCAATTAAGATTAGTGGATATTAATATACATAAAATTTTAATTAATTTGGTAGGTGGGTGCTCATCATTTTTAGATGATGAATTTATTATCTAGCTCCTTTAGATGATAGGTAATTAGATTAGTTTTTTAATTACTATTAATTTGGTTCCATTAGTGTGCACGTATAATATACATCTTGCATATATTAAATTTATTTATTTAAGATTAGTGGATATTAATATACATAAAATTTTAGTTAATTTGGTAGGTGGGTGCTCATCATTTTTAGATGATGAATTTATTATCTAGCTTGTTTACAAGATAAGTATTTAGATTAGTTTTTTAATCAATTTTTATATGTTAATTAATTTTAGATGGACCGGAGATGGATGTACAATGCGAACCGTTACAGCCGAGATTACATCGACGGGGTATCTACTTTTCTAAGAGCCGCTGAGGAGAACAAGTTGCACAAGAAGACGGAGTACATACATTGTCCATGCATTGATTGCAAGAATGAGAAAATATTTTCAAACAAAGAGCACATCCACTTGCACTTGATTCAAAGAGGTTTTGTACTTGGCTATACACGTTGGACAAGTCACGGTGAAGAGGAAAACATACATGAAGGTGATAACGTATTGGATGATGGAGAAGGCATTATGGCAGCTGACATCGGTTATGGATCTGATGAGGATAGGTTGGACATTGATGACGATAATAATCTTGCTCAGATGTTGCGCGATGCAGAAGGGAACTACACTAGTCAAAGAGAATTTAATCAATTCAAGGGTTTGTTGGATGACTCGGACACACCTTTGTTCCCGGGTTGCAAGGAGGAATACACAAAGTTGCACACCGTGCTTTCACTTCTGAAATTGAAAGTAAGCAATGGTTGGTCCAATAAGAGTTTCACGGCGCTATTACATCTCTTAGCGGACATGCTTCCAGATGGAAACGTATTGCCGATAACCACTTATTTAGCTAAGAAGGTTGTATGTCCATTGAGATTGGAAGTAGAAAGAATACATGCATGTCCAAACGATTGTATACTCTATCGCAAAGAGTATACAGACATGCATGTATACCCGGTGTGTAAATCATCACGATACAAGCGTAAAGGTCATGACAGCGAGGGCACCGTGGTGAAGAAAGGAGCTCCCGCTAAAGTGGTGTGGTATTTACCAGTAATTCCTCGGTTGAAGCGTTTATTTGGAAACAAAAAGCATGCCCAACTGATGCGATGGCACTCAGAAGAGCGTAAAAAGGATGAAAAGCTGAGACACCCTACTGATTCTGCTCAGTGGAGAACCATCGATAGGCTCTTTAGGAAGGACTTCGGGAATGAACCGAGGAATATAAGGTTTGGGTTGAGTACGGATGGAATGAATCCTTTCGGTAACATGAGTAGTATTCATAGCACTTGGCCCGTGACTCTCTGTATCTACAACCTTCCTCCTTGGTTGTGTATGAAACGAAAGTACATTATGATGTCGCTGCTTATCCAAGGGCCGAGACAACTTGGCAATGATATTGATGTATACCTACAACCATTGGTGGAAGATCTTGTGGTGCTTGTGGAGCGAAGGTGTATGGTATGGGATGAGTACAAGCGAGAGTACTTCATCCTACGGGCATTGTTGTTTTGCACCATCAATGATTTCCCTGCCCTTGGTAACCTATCCGGTCATACTGTAAAAGGGGCCAAAGCATGCCCCCAGTGCATGGATGAAACCACTAGTGTGTGGCTCAATAACTCGAGGAAAACCGTGTACATGCATCACCGTAGGTTCCTTCGCAGGAATCACCCCTACCGCAATATGAAAAAACAATTTGACGGGACCAAAGAGGATGGTATAGCCCCAAGGCCTCGTCGTGGGGAAGAGGTATATGATATGGTTAAGGATATTAATGTCGTACTTGGAAAGGGAGATAGTAATAATAAATCGAGGTCTCGTACTGAGAAGACCACGTGGAAGAAGAGATCGATATTTTGGAACTTGCCCTATTGAAAGGACTTAGAAGTTCGACACTGCATAGACGTCATGCACGTAGAGAAAAATGTATGTGATAGCTTGATTGGTTTTTTGCTGAACATTCCTAGCAAAACTAAGGACAGACTGAAGGCACGAAGGGACCTAGAAGATATGAAAATCAGAGCTGAGCTACATCCTCAGGACACCGGGAAAGGGCGACTTTACCTTCCCCCAGCTTGCTACACTCTTTCCAAGAAAGAGAGAACAGACCTCTGCAAATGCTTACATGGTGTGAAAGTTCCGTCCGGTTACTCCGCAAGCATCAAGAAACTGGTCTCGATGAAAGATTTGAAGTTAACTGGCATAAAGTCTCATGATTGTCATGTGATGATGACACAAATGCTTCCTATTGCAATTAGAGGTATTTTGCCTGAAAAGGTTCGAGAGGCAATCATGAGGTTGTGTTTCTTCTTCAACACGATTTCACAGAAGGTCATCGATCCCATCGGACTTTCTGAACTGCAGAATGATGTGGTCAAGACACTATGCCAGCTAGAGATGTATTTCCCTCCATCATTTTTCGATATAATGGTTCATCTCATTGTTCACCTTGTGAATGAGATAAATGTATGTGGCCCCATATTCCTGCATCAGATGTACCCGTTTGAAAGGTATATGGGTATCCTGAAGAAGTATGTACGCAATCGATCTCGGCCGGAGGGCTGCATTGTGGAAGGTTATGCAACTGAGGAGGTTATCGAGTTTTGCGTGGATTACATGGAGGGGGTGGAACCGGTAGGAGTGCCTGTATCTCGCTATGAGGGTAGGCTAGCTGGGAAAGGGACGATTAGAAGGAAATCAATAAATTCTTACAATCATGGATTGTTCAAAAAAGCTCATTTCATAGTCTTGCAACAGTCAGTTGAGGTGTCCTCGTATATGGACATGCACAAGGATAAGCTACGAGAGGAAAATCGTGGACGATCAGAGGTTTGGGTAACAAAAGAGCATAATCGTTTGTTCAATCATTGGTTCAAAGAGCATATGATTGGGAAAGAAACGAGTGTTACGTTGAGGTGGTTGGCAAAAGGGCCATCAGGTACAATCTTGACATGGCAAGTCTACGACATAAATGGATATACCTTTTACACGAGATCTCAGGATAGCAAAAGCACTTACCAAAATAGTGGTATCCACATAGATGCCTATGACAACACAGGCAGTAAGAAGAGTAGCTTCTATGGGTTCATAGAAGAGATTTGGGAGCTCGACTATTGTATTTTTAAGATCCCGATGTTTCGGTGTCGTTGGGTACAACTCTCAAAAGGTGTCAAGGTGGACAAATACGGCTTCACTACTGTGGACATCGAACATGTCGGATACAGAGACGAACCATTCGTACTTGCGAAGCAAGTAGTACAAGTCTTCTATGTAATCGACCCGGCAGATAAGGAGCGCCATGTAGTTCTTCAGGGAAAAAGAAGGATCGTCGGAGTTGAGAATGTCGTGGATGAGGATGAGTACAACCAGTTTGACGAGTTGCCTCCTTTCGTAGATGGCAACATCAGGCTCGAGGAAGAAACCACTCAGGAAGCTACCTATCATCGCGACGATCATGAAGAAGGGCAAATTGTGAAAGAAAATAATTAGCTATATACGAGTAATGGCAATGTGATGTAAACAATATGCATTTGTATGGAGTAATGGAAATGTGGTGTTATGCATTTGTGTGGAGTAATGGAAATGTGGGTCATTAATATATTAGGATTATGTAGGGTATATTACTGTATTTGAATTAAATATGATCATTACTATATTAGGATTATATAGGGTATATAATATTTTGCAGGATTATATAGGGTATATAATATTTATTAGGAATATAAAAGGTCATTAATATATTAGGATTATGTAGGGTAGATTACTGTATTAGAAGTAAATATGGTTACAATTATGTTAGGATAATTATATCAGTGGCGTTTCTTTTGAAGAACCGCCACCGATAAACTTATCTGTGGCGGTTAGTATAAAGAACCGTCACAGATAATATATGTATCAGTGGCGGTTCTTGTGAAGAACAGCCACAGATAAGTGTATCAGTGGCGGTTCGTATAAAGAACCGCCACAGATAAGTTATATATCAGTGGCGGTTCTTAATAATAACCGCCACAGATAAGGGTATCCGTGACGGTTCATATAAAGAACCGCCACAGATAGTATCAATGGCGGTTCTTGTTACGAACAGCCACAGATAACCCACATATAAAAGTCGTTACAACAGTCACTCTTCTCACTGTTGCCCTAAACCCTAAACTCCCGCCGCTTCAGTCTTCTCACCGAGCCCAGCGCGCTCGACGCCGCGCTCGACGCGCGCGCCGACACGCGCCGACGCCGCGCCCGATGCTGCGCCCTCGACCGACGCGCCCAACGCCGCCCCCGACGCCGCGTGAGCTCCTGCCCATTCGGTTTGCTTAACATTGAATCTTCTATCAGATTAATTCTACATAACTATATGTTCTACATATGCCCAAACAAAGATAAATTCTCCACAGACTAGCTATGTTAGAGAAAATGCCCAAACAAAGATAAATCTTTTGTCTTGTGCACAAACACAGATAAATCTTAGCATCTAAAATGCTAGTTGAAGAAAATGGAGTAATGTGAATCGACTTAGCATGAGAACTTATCATATATTCCTAGAATGTTAAGCTAAAGACATCGTAGGTTCAGTTACTGAGTTACGTACTCTTTTCAGTTTATTGTCTTATGGGTACAATGATTTACTTGCCAGTCTTATGGATACAAGATTCACTTGTCATGTGGAATGGGCTTTGCACATATAGATAATCTTAAACATCGAGAACTCCATGTGATCTGGTGGCAGCCACCTGCATTTCTTGTATTGTGTACTAGTCATACGCTTTGATATTGTGTACCTGCATTTCTTGTATTGTGTACCTGCATTTCCATGTGATCTGTTGGCAGCTTCATGATTATGCTTTTGCCTGGTGACATATAAGATTTAGTTATTAAAGAGCTAGAGCAAAAAGTTGTTGTTTGTTTTTTTACTTAATAAATCAATTATTTTTTTCACAAAATTGTGCACTCATGTTCTCCTCAATTCCATCTGAATGTGATCGGACTCTGAGCCTCATCTGATGGCTCATTTGGAGAGTTAGTATGTTAGCAACCACAGATGAGTTTTGATTAGATACATCCTTCGACGGTTGCAACGCGTTTTCAAGCTTTGCAAGGTACATAGGCAGACCTGGTTTTGTAGAGCTTTGTTTGCCATTTGACTTTCTTCCGCATTGCTCTGGTACCTCTCAACTAAGCTTTGCATATTTCTTGCATTTTGTGAACAAAAGGAAAGCATCACAGAATTGTTGCGGTCACACTTACAAATTTTTTGATACTCTGATCAATAGTCCTGGCCTACATAGTAGTACACATTGTGTGAAAGCCACACCGGTTTGTATATACAGGATGTATGTGTTCATCACAAAATGCATATAAGATGGATATGCAGGAAACAATTGGTTGATTTAAAACATGTTACCAGTTTGTATATACAGGATGTAGCAGTGAAGTCCCCGCTTAATTTTCTGCACATGTGGCAAACAATCTCCTCCCATTTCCATCCTGCAAGCAAAACTAAGAATTTTGGAATATTTCTTTACAAGGGAAGAAAAAGAAAACCAACTAGGAGATATATTCTAGACTCTAGCACACGGATGAACGATGGAATGAACAAAGAAAACAAAAGTAGCCGAACAAAAGATAAGTTTTTCTATTGAATGCCCAATTTCTCGATTACTTTCATTTCTAGTTTTCAGAGTTAAACTTCCGCACTTAACCCAAATGACCGCCAAATTCTAATGGTTCCATACTTTACCTCTTTCAGTTTGCACATCCAAGGCTGATATGGAGGAGCAATCCACCCCGAGCCCGACCCCTAGCCCTAGCAGGTTCCTCAACCTCCACCCAACCACTGCTATTGCCGCCGATGCTGACATACCCGTGGCAAGACCTCGTGGCCGAGGAAGAAATAAGAAGCCCGAAGGCCGGTATACCATCTCAGAGGTCTCAGAAGTTGGGGCCCTATTGCACCGCTAAAGTTCGTAGCAAAGTACAGAACAACCTGCGGGTATATCGCAAGGGAGAGAGTGCCAATCACCTTTTTGGATTGGCACAAAGTTCCCGATACCATCAAAACGGATCTATGGACGGAGCTCAAACAAACCTTCGAATTCCCCGAAGAAGATGAACACCGCGTGCGTCGGGATGCGTTGATGACCATGGATGCGGCATGGAGGAACTTCAAGGCAGTGAATACTACTTATGTGAAGAAAAACCGATCGGCCATCGGGGACTACCCAAACTTAGAACCATATTGGGATGATTTCGTGTCGATGAAGCAAAGTGAAGCAGCAAAGAAGTCCAGCGAGGACCACATAAATATCGGAAGGAGGAACATCCATCCACACAGACTTGGTACGGGTGGGTACACTAGTAAAATCCCTCAATGGGAGAGGCAGGAAGCAGAATCACTACAGTCGACTGGTACAAGTCAATTGGCCGAACTACCAGACCGAGTCAAGCATTACGTGCTAGCGAGGGCAAGTGTCACGTCTGGTGGGGGCTTATCCTTCAGAAATAGCGATGGCGAAGCAATGTCGCAAAGGGTTCAGAGTCAGACGTCGAGTCTTCCCAAGGAACATTCCACCGGATAGGAGAACGGCGAACTAACACGTGCCACGGGAAACAAGGAGCATCTCGGACGGACACGAGGTGTCGGGGTTAAGGTTCCTAGAAGACAGATTCCCTGAGCACCTTCACACTTACAAGAGTCGAAGAGAGCTAGAGAAGCGTTTGTCGAAATAGAAATGATGAAGGCAAAGATGCTTGAGAATTACAAGGCACAATAGAACAACAAGTACAACGACAAGTACAACAAGCCATGAGCGACCGCAAGCCGAGAACATTGTTACGACCAGACCCTCCGAATCGTCGCGGCGATTGCGCATCCGCCCCACTTGTAGAACGGGACATGGGCCATTATCCGTGGACGACATACATGACCCCACACGTGCGGCTCACTTTGCCCGTCATGAACATATTCATTCAGGCCGGTACAGGCATAGCGTACCCATGCCAAGAAGGAGGTGTATTGCACAACTCTGCGATAGCGTCGGGATATGCAAAGGTCCAGGTGGACACGGTTAATCCCCAGTGTGCCAACCTCGGGCTAGAAATGACCCCGAAAGATGAGGTTACAACTCTAGGAAGTGCCGTCCACTCATTCATCCAGTGGCGCAAACGTCACATCGTCTTGGACCATCATGAAGTGCCTGTTCCTCCTGAGGTGAACCTGCCAGCCCCTCCTGAGGTGACCCTGCCAGCCTCTCCTGCAGTGTACCTGCTGGCCTGTCCTACAGTAAACCTCGCATAGTCGTCACCAACACATCAGCATACAAAAGTTAGTGCGACAACTTTAGTTGACCGACTTAAAAATCCTCCTCTGAAGGCATGGCAGAATAGACAAGCCATATCAGCGAGGTCAGGCGAAGCCAGAACAGAGTATGATGTTGTGTGCGAGAAAAGTAAGGGTAAAGCGGTCTCCAAAGGACAAGCTGCTGAAGAAAGATTGAAATACGAATTGGGGAAGCCGTTTGTCACCCCTTCGAAGCTTCATAGCCTAACAGTGTAGCTAAGGCGATTACATGAATGGTATATGGAGCGATCGAACCAACATGTACTCTTGAAGGTGATCACTGCCATTTACAAAGAGGAACATTTCCACCATGAGGGGTTTGGCTACTTCCTGATAGAATTCAGCGAGTTGCACAACATGTACTATCAAGATGCCCTCGACGTGTCTCTTATGAGATGCTGGTCACTATAAGTGTCCAATATAAAAATCATTGTCAATATTCATGTAATACCGATAAATGTGATGTCTAAATCATTTGTTATGTAGATACGAGTTGATCGAACTAAAAAGAACCAAAGGGCCAGTGGCATTCCTCGATCCGGGAACGGTTTGCCAGCCGGAAATCAAAAGAGTACCAAAGGAGGTCGAGGACTACGTATATAACGCTTTCGTCAAACTCCAAGACAAGGAGTTCATACTTTTACCATACAATTTCAAATAAGTTGCTCACTAGCTAGTTCAACTACTTGTTGATCTCATTCTTTGCTCAGCTTAGGACTAATGACTACGGCATCATACATGTGTATGTAGTTTCCATTGGATTCTCGTAGTAATTACTCCAGATAAAAGCAAGATGCTGATCTTGGACCCGCGGGACAAAGATCCAAAAGACTACAAAGATACGACAAGTCTAGTGAATAGGGCTTTCAAAGCATATTGTAAAAAGTGCTCGAGACACCGTCCTTTCCATAAATCACTGACAATCCGTACTAAATTTCCGGTACGCACAAAAACAATTTTCCTATATCACACCTCGTAGTCAATAACTCCTTCAATGTCGTATAAGTTTATTCAATTTTTTGCAGTGCCACAAGCAGCCGCCAGGAACAAATTTATGTGGGTACTTCGTATGCCAATACATGCGCGAAATCTTAGGCTCTACAATAGTAAACAATGATGTAGAGGTTTGTCATGCTAACATCACACATTGATTTGTACATCTCATTCTCTATATAAGCTCTTAAGATAAACTTTTTCTATTTATAGCGTTTGAAGTAGCCTACGGGAGGACTGATTCCAAATGAAATCCAAGGCATTCAGGGACAGCTCGCTTACTTCATCATGAAGGAAGTACTCAACAAGAACGGCGAGTTTCATGACCCAGATAATAACGATGAAGTCTTCCATACTCATCTGCCACCTCGTGAGGCCCCTACCAACACTGAAGACTCGTAGGCTTATAGTTCACAGAACTAGTTAATTTTTTTCTTACGGTGGTGTAAATTGATGTTTCATTGAATGTCAAGTTTAATATTGGATGGCATAGCTTGCACATGTTCAAATTTCTGTGATTTGATTTAAGAAGTTGTGATTGATCTGCGTGTGTGTTGTTGCCCTTCTCCCGTGCGTGTGTGTGTGTTGATGGGTGGTGTGTGTGTGCGCGCGCGCTCCAGAGGAGGGGCGCTCCCTCTATTGCTTTTCTCCGTGCCCTTTCATGATGGCTAGTAGAGCTTTTTATAGACGTGGGTGATGGATGAATACGGCAAGAGCTCAGCCCCAAAACTGCACCATTACAGCAGGTTTATTTGATTGCTTCATTTAGTTGCCGAAGTTTCCTTTTGCATCTTTACCTTCCATTCATAAGAGATTTGATTACATGGTCCTTATATTTTTAGATGGTGTGTTTTACTCTAATGTATGATAGTAAATGCCATTAAAAATAGCTAAATGGAGATTATAGAAGGAAAAATAGTAAAAAATTGGATCAAAATTGCAGAATGATATGTATTTAGGAATAAAAATTAAAAAATAGAATGTCACATATTCAAAAATAGAGGGAGTATAAACTAGCTAATGCATGTACAACATCTGGAGGATGCCACGGCATTCACATGGAATAAGACGGCAATGGATCGGCAAGATTTGTGATACAACAAAAGTGATCTATTTAACTTTCCATAGTATGATATATAATGACTTCATTTTCATACTCTTAGAAATATTGATGCAAAGATGACTGAACTGGAGGAGAAGGGAGCAAGTCCAGCGGGAGGCATGCCCTACACCATCACCATGATCGAGCGCCTCATGCATGACACTTTAATTGTACATTGTAATTGTGTATATTGTAATTGTGTATATGCAAAATCTGTGATTGTAATTGTGATTGATGTATTATATGTCATTGTGATTGATGTATTATATTGTAGTTGTGTATATGCAAAATCTGTGATTGTTGTACATTGTAATTGTGTATATGCAAAATTGCAATTGTGATTGATGTATTATATGTTTCAGAGGGCATGGCTAGCAGCACCTGAGGCTAGCCCAAAATGCAGTTTTTTATTTTTTGGTCAGGTACTATTTGTGGAGGTTGGTGGATAGAACCGCCACAGATAATATAGTTATATGTGGCGGTTGGTGTATAGAACCGCCACAGATAATATAGTTATCTGTGGCGGTTGGTGGGCAGAACCGCCACAGATAATATTGTTATCTGTGGCGGTTGTAGGAAAGAACCGTCACAGATAGTATAGTTATCTGTGGCGGTTTGTGGGTAGAACCGCCACAGATAGTATTGTTATCTGTGGCGGTTAGTGTGTAGAACCGTGGCAGATAACACTTATCTGTGGCGGTTAAAAAACCGCACTGATAATCCTCGATTATCAGTGGCACTATATCTGTGGCGGTTCAATAACCGCCACTGTTGGCAGTTATGAACCGCCACAGATGACCTTTTCCAGTGTAGTGTTTTAAACCAGAACCGGCAGTGATATTTATTTTCCCGCCTAATTTTATTTTCCCGCGCAATGCGAGCCCTATCACTGCCGGTTCTGGGCAGAACCGGCAGTGATTAGTCCTTTATATGCCTGCCATCCCTTCCCCCCGACCAATCGAGCGTAACAGAGAGGAGTCTCTGCTCCATTATTGTGTCTACTTGCTGCCGAAAATTGTACTAAAATTAATATCTACTTATTTTCAAGGTTAGTAATTTTAATAACATTATATTTGTAGTTGGATTTTACTTTGTAGATTTTTTTTAGATTTAGATCATTACAATTCTTATTCATTTCAGTGATTTAGTGGATTTTTGAATGGTGAAAATGACTAGGTGAATTTTGCAATAATGAAAATTGCAAGATACATTTGTAAATCGATATATTACCAAATATATCCTGTATTTTCATTTATATGCTTACTCTCAATAATTAAAGTCATTAAAAAATTGCAACATTGATATTATCAATTATAAAAGTAATTTAAAAATTGCTACCTAGATATTTTTAATATAATAAAAATATGTCCTAATTATTCACAACTATTTTCTATTTTGCAAATAAATAAATTTGTCAGATGGATATTTACATAGTGAAAAAAGGTTGATGTATGCCGAAATTTTGGAAAAAAATGCTACATGGATATTTACATAATGAAAAAAGGTTGATGTATTTTAATATAGTCAAAATGTATCCTAACTATTTAAAATTATGTATTATTTTCTAAATATTTAAAAATTGGAAGATGGATATTTACATAATGAAAAAAGATTGATCTATTTTGATATAGTAAAAATATATCCTAAGTATTTTCAATTATTTTCATTTTATAAAATATTAAAAAAAATGTTACATTGATATTTACATTATGAAAAAAGGTTGAAGTATTTGAACATAGTCAAAATATATTGTAACTATTTACAATTATTTATTATTTTGTAAATATTTAAAAATTGGAAGATGTATATTTACATAATGAAAAAAGATTGATGTATTTTGATATAGTAAAATATATCCTAAGTATTTTTCATTTTATAAAATAATAAAAAATTGCTAGATGAAAATTTACATAATGAAAAAAGGTTGATGTATTTTAACATATTCAAAATTGCTACATGGATATTTAAATCTTATCATTTACAATTATATTGTTATTTGCAATTATATGCTTATGTGATGTTTGTTTTAATTAATTATAGATGGACCGAAGGTGGATGTATGACACGGACCGTTGCGGCGCAGAGTTCTTTAATGGTGTGACATGTTTTGTAAACGTGGCTGCGGCGCACAAGTCGAAGAATCTGTCGAACTATATGTGTTGTCCATGTGTTGATTGCAAAAACGAGAAGTTGTTTTCTACCATAGAGTCGATACGTGCACACTTACTTCGAAGGGGTTTCAAGGCTGGCTATACCTGTTGGACCGAGCATGGTGAAAATGAGATTGTGCATGAAGGGCAACATAGTGAACATGACGGAGACAACGATATGACGGCGGTCGAAGATACGTTTGTCGATAGCCACGACGACGATCTGGATCAAATGTTTGCATGATGGAGAGGGGGACTTCACGAGTGAACAAGAGTTTCAAAAGTTCCAGCGTAAGGTAGAGGACTCCACAACACCATTGTACCCTGGCTGCAAAGAGGAGCAAAAAAACTGCATACCGTGCTTACACTACTGCAGTTGAAGGCAAGCAATGGTTGGTTCGATAAGAGCTTCACTAAGCTCTTATGTGTCTTGGGGGACTTGCTTCCAGAGGGTAACGTGTTTCCTACAACTACGTACCAAGCCAAGCGGGTTGTCTGCCCGTTGGGACTGGAAGTACAAAAAATACACGCATGTCCAAACGATTGCATGTTGTATCGCAATGAGTTTGCACACTTGGATGCCTGTGCTGTTTGCAAAGCAAAGCGGTATAAGGGCAACGATGATATCCATAACGACGATATCGAGGTGAAGCATAAGAAGAAGAGATCCCCCCGTAAGGTGGTGTGGTATTTTCCTATAATCCCCCGTCTGAAGCGATTGTTTGCGAACAAAAGACATGCCCAATTGCTACGATGGCACGCCGAAGAGCGTAAGAAGGATGGAATGCTTAGGCACCCTGCTGATTCTGTGCAATGGAGGAACATCGACAGAAAATATAAGAAACACTTTGCATATGATGTGAGGAATATAAGGTTCGGGTTGAGTACGGATGGGATGAATCCTTTCGGCAACATGAGTAGCCGTTAAGTACTTGGCCGGTGACTCTATGTATTCACAACCTTCCTCCTTGGCTCTGTATGAAGCGGAAGTACATTATGATGCCACTACTGATCCAAGGGCCCAGGCAACCTGGCAACGATATCAATGTGTACCTCAAACCATTGGTTGAAGATCTTCAAATACTGTGGAACAATGAAGTACGGGTATGGGATGAGTACAAAAGAGAGAACTTTATCCTACGCGCATTGTTGTTCTAACCATTAATGATTACCCTGCCCTTGGTAACCTGTCGGGAAAGACGACAAAAGGGTTCAACGGATGCGTCCAGTGCTTGGATGATACAGCTAGCCAGTGGCTGAAGAATTGTCAAAAAATGGCGTACATGCGACATCGTAGGTTCCTTCGCAAGGATCACCCATACCGCAATAATAAGAGAGCCTTTGACGGGACAAAGGAGACTACCTTAGCTCCAAAAAATCGGACAGGGAAACAGATATTTGCGGCCGTAAAGGATCTTCATATTATTCACGGAAAAGGAGCCGGCAATACATCTATCCCGAGTTCCCGTGACAAGACTCCTTTGTGGAAAAAGAGATCAGTATTTTGGGTCCTACCGTACTGACAACACTTGGAAGTTCAACACGCAATCGACGTCATGCACATAGAGAAGAACATGTGCGATAGCTTGCTTGGTATCTTACTGGATATACCTGGCAAAATAAAAGATACCCTCCACGCACGGATGGACCTTGAAGATATGAAACTCAGGAAGGAGCTGCATCACGAAGACATGGATACAGGCAAAAACTACCTACCCGCAGCCTGCTACACTCTGAGCAAGAAAGAAAAAATTAGCATGTGCGAATGCTTGCACGGAGTGAAAGTTCCGTCTGGTTACTCCGCTAACATAAAGAGACTAGTCTCAATGAAAGACTTAAAATTAATTGGCATGAAGTCTCACGATTGCCACGTGATGATGACACAGATGCTTCCAATTGCAATTAGGGTGTTACGCGGAGAAAGTCCGAGACCCAATTATAAAGTTGTGTTCATTCTTCAACGCGATTTCACGAAGGTCATCGATCCATTGAAACTAGATAAGCTGCGAAGAGCGTGGTCCACACTTCTCGCAGCTCGAGATGTGTTTCGCTCCATCTTTTTCGATATTATGGTCCATCTCATTGTTCACATTGTGAAAGAGATCTGATTCTCGGTCCGTGTTTCTACATCAGATGTATCCTTTTGAGAGGTTCATGGGGGTTATAAAGAAATATGTTCGTAACCGACATCGGTCGGAAGGTTGCATTGCAGATGGTTGGGGAACCGAGGAGGTCATTGACTTCTGCGTCGATTATATGGATCTCAAATCGATTGGTGTGCCTACATCACGGCATGAGGGCAGGCTACAGGGCAAAGGGACACTGGGCGAGAAATCACTCCGTACTAACAATCTAGCTTCATTCACACAAGCACATTTCGCAGTTTTGGGACAATCAGTTGTGGTGGCCCTGTATGTCAACATGCACAAGAGCATGCTATCCAGAACAAACCCAGCGAAGTCAGAGGGTTGGATCGCGAGAGAGCATAGAGATAACTTTGGCGATTGGTTGCGTAGGCACATGATGCATACGGAGACAGAGTGTACTCAGTTGAAAGTGTTAGCTCATGAACCGTCATCTACAATTCGCACATTCCAAGGGTACGACATAAATGGTTTTACATTTTATACAAGAGCACAAGATAAAAAGAGCATTAACCAAAACAGCGGTATCCGTACAGACGCCTATGGCAGCAATGAAAATAGGCAAAGCTACTACGGATTCATAGAAGAGATTTGGGAGCTTGACTATGGACCTTTGAAGGTCCCTCTCTTTCGGTGCCAATGGGTCAGGCTTCCAGGGGGTGTTAACATCGACAAATACAGTATCACTACTGTGGACCTCAAACTCGTCGGATACAGGGAAGAGCCATTCGTACTTGCTAATTCTGTTACACAAATCTTCTTTGTAACTGACCCGGGTAACAAGGAACGCCACGTGGTTATTCAAGGAAAAAGAAGGATTGTCGGAGTTCAGAATGTTGTCGACGAGGAAGAATACAACCAGTTCGATGAGCTTCCTCCTTTCGGAGAGAACGTTGAACTAAGTCTCATGGAAGATAGTGAGGAAGCTACGTACGTACGCCGTGATCATAACGAAGGTCGAATCGTAGCTTAATTGTTCAAATTAAAGATGCTTTCTTTCGTACGAATAACATGTTTATTTTCTTTTGTGTAACAATTAATGTATTATATGAGGCAATGGATTGGACTGCATTTGTGTGAATTGTTACAAGTCACACCATCCGTGTCATGCATCCTCCTTCGGTCCATCTAGAATTTATTTATTATTTCAAAATTTGAAATTTGTAAGACTTAATATAAATTTTTTGAGCACTATTTGATTTTTGAACTATTAAAACAGTGAGCAATTTGGTTTTTCTGAATTTTCCTGTTAGTCAAAATTAGGGGAAAATATTTATATGACATATTACATGTCCTGTAGTATGCCTCAAAAAAATTTCAGATTATTTGGATTAAATTTGATAGTATTTCGTCGGTCTGTAAAATGAAATAAACTGGAAGTTCAACTGTATATATCACTGTCGGTTCTCTTTAACCCGGCAGTGATACTTAGTACTACTGCCGGTTTACAAATATCTCCGGCAGTGATAGTGACTTATCACTGTCGGTTCTAGTAAAAATCGGCAGGAATACGAAGTATCACTGCCGGGGTTTAAGAGAGCCGACAGTGAAAATCCGGCAGTGTTACTATATATCACTGTCGAGTTTTAGTAGAACCGGCAGTGATAGTGTCCTTATCACTGCTGGTTCTTTTAAAATCCGACAGTGATACTATATATCACTGTCGGGTTTTAGTAGAACCGGCAGTGATAGTGTACTATCACTGCCGGCTCTCTTTATGACCCGACAGTGATATGATATCACTGCCGGTTATGTTGTGACCCGGTAGTGATAGTCCACCCCTATAAATATCACTACCGCGCCCAACCATTGCCCTTCTCCTGTCACTTGCATCTCCGCCACCTTCACCTCCGCGCCTTCGGCCGTATCGAGCCTCCCCGTCGCCGCCTCAGGCCTCCCCGTCGTCCTCTCCGTCGTTGTCTCGTCATCCTCTCCGTCGCTGTCTCCTCTCCGTCGCTGTCTCGTCCTCCCCATAGTCGAGGCCGTCGCATCCCTTCGCCGCCGTCGCCGCCATCGCATCCCCTCCCCACGGCTCTGCCCCGTGGTCGTCGCCGCCTCGGGCCTCCCCGCCGCTACCTCTACATCGGCATCGACCTTTCTCGGGTTCGTTCCTTTTTGCCATCCCCTATCTGATTTCTCGTCCAATAAGAAAAATGTCTGATGTGTGATGTTGCTCGTGAGGAGCTTGTGGGGATTTTTCTGTGCCGTGGTTGTGTTATGTCCAAGCAGCTTTCGTCCAGTGTGCAAAAACTTGAATGTGGTTGTGGGGATTAACAAAAGGATTGTATGTATCACTTAATCTTGAATGTGGTGACAGTGGCATGAGCAAATCCTCACTATGCTCATTCAGCTTCTTAGTTGCTAAATTGCTCCACTATTATTAGAAAGTGCTAAATTGCTCCACTGTGCTCATTCAGCTTCTTAGTGGTTTGTATGCTTGTGTTAGAATATATGCATATCTGTATGTATGCTTCAAGTTGCTCAATTTGCATATTTGTTCAACCAAGCAGAATGAAATCTGCATAGGATGGTATGTATGCTTGTGTTACAATATATGCTGCATTTTGTACCTTTTCTGTCTGTGTCATGGAAACTCACCTTGCTGCCTTGACGTTGCTCGATGATGATAATGGATGAAAAAAATGATCATAACAGTTAATTTTGCGAGTTTGGCCTTGAACCGGTAGACTTGCATGCCAATAAGTCTTTCTGTTGCTCAATTATGATAACCATTCAAGCCTGATATTGTATTGTTTAGCACCTATCAGTATTGCTTTGTTGCTTTTACTCTGATTTTTGAGGTATTGGATAGTACATAGTTGGTTAGTTTGGCTAGTTCATTCTGTTAGCTACTGATCAGAACCCCACTTGTTGATTCGGTTAGTTTGGCTAGTTCATTCTGTTAGCACGCCATGAATGTCGTTGTTGGTTGATTGTACTGACTTTACTATGTTAATCTGAATAAATGCTAATCAGATTGCATACTGATATGAGTACAATCTGTTCATTAAGATTCTATTATAATATGGAATTCAATTATCGATTCTTTATTGTGCTTGTTAAGGTGGTAAGGGTTCGAGGCCTAATTCGCTGAATTAATTTGTTTAGCCCATTTGTGATTGAGATTGAAGATTTAAATCTTCAATCAAACCCTAAATCTGAGAGCACTATAAAAAAATTCACGTCAATTATGTTATTTTTATCATATTGTCTTACATTCTCTTAAATTTGCTTGGAGTATGATGCTTGGCAGTAAAAGTAACTTTCTAACATCCTCGAAAGATGTATGTGTATGTATCCTCGAAAGATGTATGTGTATGTATCCTTCAAGGATGTATTTTGTGCTCTACACTTACGTATTTGTCGTTAAATTCACGTCAATTATGTTATTTTTATCATATTTGTGTTCATGGTATGTATGTGTATGTATCCTCGAAAGATGTATGTGTATAAAGATCAAAAAATATCTATATGTGCACATGTTCTTTAAAGATGTGTATGTGTGTTTCAAATATGTGTATTAATTTTATTTCTTAGAATCGATAATTTCGGGGATTGTTGTTTACATTATTATTGAGTACTCCTTCTTTCAATAAATCTTAGCCATATTTTAATTTTACAATTTGTGGTGAAATTGAAATTGAGGAAGATAGGAGAGACATATATACTACCATAGTATAGAAAAGGATCCTAATTAGAATTTGTTTTGCATCCGAATAAATGCGCTCATATGCTTTTATATCTATGTTCATTCATTATGTTAATCTTAATTTGTATGTGTGTTTCAAAAATGAGCTTGTTAATTTGAAATTTCCGATAAACTTGCTAGGAATGGCCTCTGACCAAGGACAAGTGCCGAAGGGAGCTGGGCCCTTAAATATCGATGAAGGAGGAACGGGTAGCCCGAACCATAGCCCAACGTCCTACCTGAACTTGCGGGATCCTACCGTTGACCAACCTGACGTCAATAACGTAGGCGAGGTAAAGTATTAGTGCACTGTGGTTCTCAAAACATTGTTGGCCCAGACGACTCATGAGAAGATCAAATTGCAGGCTCAGACGTCTGATCAATGCAGGCAGCGCACAAGTCGTGGTCCAAACAAGATGGCTAAGGGACTTTTTAACGTAGTGGAACTCTCGGCAGTCGGGGAACCTGCTCTACCCGAGTCATCGTTGGGGTCGTACAGGACAGCATGCGGTGTTCTTGCTAGGGATGACGTGCCCATTAGCTACAGATCGTGGATTGGCCGCCAAGGTGACCCATGGGTGGTTCCCAATGACATGAAGAACTCGTTGTGGGACAAGCTGAAACAAGTGTTCCAATTCCCCCAGGGGACCGAGCTGGTTGCAAAGAAACGTGCACTATCCATCATGTGCACAGCGTGGAAGAATTGGAAGACGGCACTAAATAAGAACTATGTGAAGAAGAATGAAACACCGAATTTTGACACGTACCCAAAGTTAAGAGAGTTCTAGGAGGACTTTGTGGCGTATAAGAGGTCTGAAGAAGCGTAGATAGTAAGTCAAAGGAACAAGGCAAACGCGGATAAGAATATTCACCCTCACACACTACGAACAGGAGGGTACGTGAAGAAAATACCAGCATGGGATCGAACCGAAGAAGAGCTAACCCGCAAGGTGTCATTCCTGCGACGGCCGTCTTGAGCGAACGATCGAAGCACTGGTTGCTTGGGAGGGGTGCTTCTATCTCTGATGATGACAGCTTAAGCTTCAGAAGCGATAGAGAGCAGGAAGTGTCGCATAGAATCACGGATGCTCACATGCAGTCTTCCCAAGGATCTTTCAGGCCAAGAAGGGAGAATAACGAGCTAACCGTAGCCCTGGGTAACAAGGAGCATCCAGGTCGCACCCGAGGAGTTGGTTTGGTGCCGTGGAAAGAAGCCTTCCCAGCAGACTCATGGTTGTACAAGCGCCCGAAGAGACAACGAGAAGATCAACTGGACCGTCAAATACAAGATGCTGTGGCGAGAGCGTTAGAGGAACAGAGAGCGGAACTAGATAAGGTTGTGGAGCAAGCAGTACAGAAAGCTCTCAGCTCACGACCGCCGCTTGGAGAAATCCCTGAGCTCATCAGTCCTGGTGCTCGTAAGAGCAGTTGCGCGTCCACAGGGTTTCCCAAAGAGTACGGACTCCATTTTCCTGTGGATGACATCAAAGAACCGACACCGTGCAAGCTACATTTGTCCGCACATGGCATTACAATCAAGGTGGCTGAGGGCAGGGCTTGGCCATGCCAGGAATCGCAGGTTTTGCACTGTCGCCTAATACCGGAGGGATTCGCCAGGGTCGAAGTGGACAGTGTAGTCTGCCAATACCGTAAAATGGAGGTAGAGATCCCTGGCGAGGACGGAAACAAAATACTAGGAGAAAACGCTCATAGCTTCCTCGCGTGGCGCAAGAGCTTGATTAAGTTTGGCCCGGACGATGAGGACGACGAAGATGATGATCAGCCGCGCTATGCACACGGAGATCTCCCGCCCTGGTCGCCACCATGGAGACAAAGTCCAACTCCTCCGTCGGCACCAACCAGAAAAATTCCGACTCCTCCACCAGAATCTGAGAAGAATCGAACACCAGCACCATCTCGCAAGTCAGCACCGTCCTCGAAGAAATCTCATTCATCTGTGAAGCAAGGACAATCCCAGAAGAAATTACCAACTGACATGACTGAAGAAGAATGAAAAAAGCATGTAAGCGCCAGCGTAACATCTCATTTTAAAAAGGTGCCACCACCTGAGAAGACTAAAGTTGACGAGAACGTGCAAAAGTTTTTCTCGAGTATGGCAAAAGTGCAAAAGACGGGGCAGGCTTCTGAACCTTGCAAAATATCGGACTACGAGCGCATATCCAGAAAGCAATACTTGAAGGAGGCTAGTGCCGAAGCGTTGATGTTGGATGCTCAGGCAGATCCTGCTCAACTTGAAGCTCAGCAGTAAGGTCTCAAGTGGAAGTTCTTTATGGGGAAACCGCTGGTTGAACCAGCTCATTTCGACCACCTGACAACACAACTACGGCGCGTCCATCAGTGGTACATGCAGCAGTCCAACGAAGGTATGGAGTTGTTCGCAGTCCGATACACGGAGCAAGATTTTCACAATGGGGATAACATCTTCTGGGTGAATTTCGAGGTGTACATGTTGTACCAGCAAGATGCCCTGGACGTGAATATACTTCGAATGTGGACTTTGTAAGTCTCTACGTATATTATTGTGTATTCTTGTACTGTTTAATTGCATGTCTAACTTCTTTCGTATGTAGAATGGAGATACAGATTTGTAGAAAAAATGGCAATGACAATCTAGGATTCCTGGATCCGGGGCTTGTCAACGAGAAGCTTGTGAAGGACAATCCACAGTACAATGAAGACTATTTATTTAATACTTTTTTGAAGTCGCAATACAAAACCTCCATACTTTTACCCTATAACTTTAAGTATGTATTTCCCTACTTCTAATATCGTTTTTTGCTTTTTATGTAGCACGCACGATGTTGGAGTAATTGACTACGTTGACATATATGTGTAGGTTTCACTGGGTCCTCCTCGTCATCCAGTTAGATGCTAGCAGGATTTTTGTCTTAGACTCTAGGAGAAAAGCAATTAAGCTGTATCAAGACTTTTGGGACATGATGAACAGGTAAACTCGATCGTTCTGTTATTGCTCTAGCAATATTCCATTCTACTTCATTTAAGTTTACTTGATATTCAAAATCATTCACAGGGCATTCGCACGATACTGCAAAAAAAATGTTCGCCATCGTCCCTACAGGAAATATTTTGAAATAGTAACCAACTTTCCATGTATGAGGCAGGACCCGGGAAATAATTTATGTGCATACTATGTATGTACAAATTTACATTCAATTGTCACGGAGACTGTGGGCTATAATGAAGCCATGGTACGTAATTACACATTGATGCCTACTTTTTTCATTTAACATACATCTTCATTAATTAACTTTCTCTTCACGGCTTGTCACTGCCGGTTCTTGAAGAAAACCGACAGTGATATATTATCACTGTCGGATTGAGGTATAACCCGACAGTGATAGTAACATACCTCAACCAAATATTTTTATTGCATACTTTTTTTCATTTAACATACATCTTAACGGCTTGTCACTGCCGGTTCTTGGAGAAAACCGGCAGTGATATATATCACTGTCGGATTGAGGTATAACCCGGCAGTGATAGTCCTATATCACTGCCGGTTTTATGTATAACCGGTAATGATAATTATTATCATTGCCGGATTTTGGTTTAACCCGGCAGTGATAGTACAATATCAGTGCTGGTTCTGTATAGAACCGGCAGTGATAATCCTTATCACTGCCGGTTCCTGAGCCGGCAGTGATAATCCCCGAGTATCACTGCCGACCAATCACTGCCGGCACTAATGACCGACAGTGATGGCGTTTTGAAACCGACAGTGATATGCTGTTCTGTAGTAGTGGTTGAGAATGCTGCATGTGCTCCCACTAGATGGGTCTCGAGCTACCTAGGACGGAAAGGAGCCATCCATCCACGATCTATATATCGATCCATGATCGATGCGCATGCAGTAGGTAGACATACAGTTGCCACTTGCCAGTAGGAAGCATGCATACATATAGCGTAGTACATGTATGCCTGTGGACACAAGATTGAACCAGTTGCATATCACGTGTGTGTTAACTTATATGCTCGACATGCCGGGGAGATCGACGCATGTGGACACACAAGCAGCTAGATCGTACATATTCATGGACAGTGGATGGACAGTGGAGAGATTGATCAGATGGGTTAGGTAGCCAAACGCTCCTGCAATGGATCGATGCCCGGATCGGGATTCGGTCTGCTGGGATCGACAGATATATAATATGTGACGTGTGCAAGAACCTACTCTTTGATCATAAACCGTTATCGTTTTGAATATCGATATTATCTCAAAAATACATCTTTAATCACGAAAATCTATTATAATATATTTATAAAACTCAATTAAATTATAATATTATAAAAAGTATTTTTTGAGACAAATCTATCCAAATAATTTTTATGTATCTAATTCAAATATTTAAAAAGATATAAACTAGCTATGTCTAAACCAATAGCTATTTGTGACCGAACGGAGCAATTAGCTAGCTCTAGCTAGGGCATGCACAACTACTGATCACTCCTGCAAGTAGTACGTACGTAGGCGTTGATTATGTGCCCATCGACTGTGAGATCGATCGGCTACATAAGTACGTTGCCTCCGTCATTTCTCTTTTACTCGTGTCGTTCTAGAACACATGCAATCAACGTTTCAAAATTTTGGATGGTTCCCTAAAAAAAGGTATATACCGATAGAAATGATATGCAGTAGTAGATTAATCATCGAAAGTACTTGTATACCATTATTATCTCTTCAATAACTTTTGATTACATATAGTAAATAGAAAAATGAAGGATCAAAGATTTTATCGGAGAGATAGAGCCTAAATGTCAAAAATGACGATCGAGCGAAACAGAATGTTTGTAATCTGAATCTTACCGACATAATTAATTACCACTTGTAGTTTTGAATCGAGAGCAAGTTAGCACCCATGTGCTACCACGATGAAAATCGTTCGTTTGCATCTGCATGGAGTACGTACATCTGACAAACTAACTAGTAGCAAAATTTGTTCAGAACATGGCGATGGGCTTTGCTTGCATTCACTATATACACATGGTTTCTTCCGACAAAGTGGGCTCGGCCTTTTGGGCCCAGAGGTCAGCAGGCCCGATGAGGCCCAGCTAAACTTTTCATCCATTTTACTCTCAAATAGAAAATGGACGAGACTGCGTGAGAAGATGTGATGTCCCCCCATCTGTTCATTAAGCACGACTAGTTGAATTTAATTTGCTATGAACTAAAAAGTTTAACATATTATCAAGCAAGTACATTGAGTCGTCATCTGGCTCGGCCTGCAATATACCCTCGGCTCCTAAGTACGCACTTGCCCGAGCTACCTCGAACAAGAATATATATATATATATATATATATATATATATATATATATATATATATATATGGAAAATGATTTCATACTCACAGGTGTCGTCTCACCACCAAAGATACCATTTAAATGACGTTGTTATACCTCTTTATCCTTTTGAGTATACTCTAATACTGATTATAAGATACCCCAAAGTGAGTTCCATGAAAAATTTCATTAAAGTCCACCATTTATATCATAATTTGTTTATATATTCCTTTTACATATGGAAAAGGGTATGTAGCAAAAAAAAATAAGGGCTCTGATGAAATTTTTTCAACCATATCGCATTAGAGTATCTTAGAATTATTATTGGAGTATACCGAAAGTGATAAAAAAGTATAAAGCGTTCATTTAAGTGGTATATTAGAGGTGGGCGTATGTACTCCTGGGAGTACGGAAAAGGCTTCTATATATATATATATATATATATATATATATAGTATAATTACTTGGGACACTATGGTGCTCAGGCACCATAATCTAAAAAGGATATTTTTCCTATATATTTTCATGCGATTTTTTTTTAAAATTTTTAGGATACTAAGTTTAACCAGTTTACTAACTAGTTCAAACAAGTTTGAATTGAAATTCAAAATATAGTTTCCCTTTTTGATGATAGTTTGGTTGTAGGTATGTGCTGATTTTATATATAAATCAGCAAAGCATGTGATCCAAACTCGTTCAAAATCTTTGAATTCGAGTATATTTTTTCAAAGGTATGTGTTTCATTTGAATTGTCATAGATGGGTATATACCCTAAAACTGAAATTTTTGAAAATTATACTCGAATATGGCTTGAACTTGCGCATTTGAAATCATGGTGCCCAGGCACCATGGTGCCCTATTCAACTTCATATATATATATATATATATATATATATATATATATATATATATATATATATATATATATATATATATATATATATATATATATATATATATATATATATATATATATAAAAGAGGGCACACAAAAGAGATGTACTGACAATCGAGCACTAACCCGAAACTATGTTTAAATAGTTAAATGTCCCTGCGTTACTCCGAATAAAAGAGATAAAGTTGTGAATTCTCTCTAAACTATTTATCTAATCCATCTATCGTTCGTTCTATGTAAAGAACCAACAGGAAACACAATGAATGTCACACACCAGTTCACATTTTGGTAAACAAAAACAAACAAAAAATGGAAGTTAAAACCCTACAATTAGAGAGCACAAGCTGCATCGCCTTGGTAGTCCAAAATAAATAAAAAATAAAAAGCTGCATCGCCTTGTGCTTGCTAAACATAGCCATTTCGCTTGTGGTTCTGAAATGTCGCTACATTCGGTCATACTACACAAGGAGCTCTACAGTTCACAAAAACGTAAAGAGTTCTGTCGATGTCCAGGAAACAACACAACTGATTGACTCAACTTATACAAGATGAATGACTGACTGCACATAGGTTAAGTCATCTGAGAGACTATACGGTGGTTGCCCATGTTTGTGATGATTAATTGACTATGTTTGATCCTATTGTACTCAGGTTTGAGTTTGTTTTGAATTTATTTTGAATTTGAAGTAATTTAAGGTGTTTGTTAGGATGGACGGTACTACCGGCCCTAGGGCGGTACTACCAGCCTTGAGGTACTACCGAGTCTAGGTTGGAGGTAGTTATTTTTCAGGAGGGTGATTTTTCAGGACTGCGGAAGTCAGCACTACTTGTCCGAGGGGCAGTAGTACTGGCGGGCGGTACTACCGAAATCTAGTTAGTGGTAGTTATTTTCTAGAGAGAGATTCTGTGAACTGAAAATTGTGTTTAAGTGAGTTTCATTGCACTTTTTGTTTGGCAATGCCATGTAATATTTTTCTTATATGTGATGGTTGCAAAACTTCGGAGCTAGGTCATAGTGAAGCGAAGGAGACCGGGACTAGATTATAGGAGAGCTGAGGTCTAGACATTCAGTGTAACACCAAAGATGACTAAGGTCGGGAAGTCAGTGCAAACCGAGAAGACAATGAGCTACTGTTGTTGCACATGGAAAGCAAGGCAAGGTTGACTGGGACTAGGCTTAGGGAGGAGCTGAGATCTAAAATAGTCAAGGAAGGTAGTATTGTCATGGTCAAACAGAAAAGAACATTCAGCGTGCCAAATGACTTGGGCTTGTTTACAAGTGAGGATGGTTTGAGGGGGGTCCGAACGTATGAGAGGCTTGGTGACAAGTCATTGGGGCCACATAGAAGGTGACGAAACATGGGCGATGCTTCGACGCGAAGGAAACGCGAAAAGACCGGTCATGGGACAAATTGGTAATTTACCCATTACTGCTGATGGAGGCAATTAGAAAAACTGTGGCGGTGGCCTAAGTGTTTTAAATCAAGCCAAAGTGAAGATGGACGCGAATTCGGACTCGTGAAGCAAATTGGAGCGTCATGTAAAGGTTGCTTTGAAAAGCGTGTATGTGTGTAAAATCCGTTGTATGTTGGGTTAGAGGTAGGGATGGCAACGGGAAAAATCCCCGCGGGGAGCGCTCTCCCATCCCCGATCCCCGATAAGCAAAATATCCCCGTCCCCGTCCCCATCCCCATACACGGGGCTTAATTCTCCCCCGTTCCTGATCCCCGACGGGTTTACGGGGCCCGACGGGGACTAATCCCCGAAAATGCTATATAAAATATCATATGCTACATGAATGAATTACTAGAGTAATGGTGCATGTGTGGTTGAAGTGTGTGTGAATCATTAGAGTAATTCATATTTAGCATATTTATTAATAATAACCTCAAATATATTTTTTTTCTTTTGAGAATGATCATTTACTTCCACCTATTAGTGATAACACAGGGATGGGGACGGGGAACGGTGGAACGTTCCCGTCCCCGTGATTCCCGATGGGGGCAATATTTTTTCCGATAAGCCCCCCGCGGGGAGAGATTTCCCCCGTCCCCGTCCCCTAATAGGGGAATTCCCCGCGGGGAAACGGGGATCGGGGCCATTGCCATCCCTAATTAGAGGGTTAGCCCATGTAAATGTGGATGGCATCCACTTGTGTTTAGGTAAGATCTTGAGAGGTATAAAGGGAGGCAAGACTCTAGTAATAGGATTAGGGTTTTCACAAGATTTTTGTTTATTGTGTGCGTGAGTGCTCCTTTGAGCTTTGCCTTCTTTAGAGAGGCTTTGTAACCACTCCTCTTGATCTGAAAAAGGAAATAAATTCGTGCTCAATTTCTTGTTCTTATTTTGATCTCTTTTTTTTTATTCTTGATCTTTCTTGTTGGTTTCTTTTTCTTTTGATATTGTATTGCCAAGGATGAATGATTGATGGATGAATCCTCTATAGATTATATCTCAATCATCTAGGCAAGCTCTCACGTGATCATCAAGAGATTTCTAAAGAAATCGGTTTTTGCATTAAGAAAGAAGGATTTGTGGTAGATCTTGTTTTTGCTCGTTTGAGGGTTGATCTTTTGTTGTTCTTGTTTGCTGTGGTATGTAGGAGATCATCTAAGATAATCTCAATCATCAAATCCCTATGAGCACGGTAGTACCGGGATAGCGGTGCCCCTGGCTAATTTTCTTAGAAAATTTATTTTTCACTCCTCTTTGATGAGGTGAGGTTTTGGTGTTTCTTTTAAGAGAAAAATTTGTTGTTAATCATTCACCCGGATATAAGGACTCGACCTGTGCAACCTTTGTGGCCTAGCCAGTAAATCCTGCCAGAGTTCTCTGTCTCAAATAGGAGAAGATGAAAACGTTTTCATACTGACAAGGAGTCGATACCGGTCATATTGTAAAGACATGTAAACATACACCGATTAAATGACGAAAAGGACATAATCTGATCCCTATCTCCATATCCATTTCACGGGGTTGATGAAAAAAGTACAATAACATGCATGGTCCTTGCAAAAGAGAAGGGCACACACTACATAGCACGCTTGAATGTAAAGGAAGAAATGAGAGGGAGAAAATAAGGAAACAAAGGAAGGCCATAGCTTGGTCCTATATATTCATCTCCCCCTTTCTTCAGCAAATGATTCAAGGTTTTCACAAGGAACCACCCCAGAAATCGAGAGCTTTTATGTTGCTTCTTTGTTTTTTTCCCCTTCTCTTTCTCACACTAGCTAGCTCATGCAATGATCGGTAGGTTTTTTTTTAGGCATGGGAGGCACTCGAAATTTCAATTGCTATGGAAAGATGAAGGAAAGGTGTTTATCGATGGTAGAATGGCACTTTCAATCCAACAATTTTCTTTACAGATGTCAAACGCAGTTGCTGGGTATGTTGCCAGTACAAGTTGAAATAGCTAGCGAAAATGATTCATACTAGCCAATGCGATACTTACCACCAAAACATAATGGGAGATGTGAATGGGTAGCACCATGGCAAGCGATAATTAATTTTAGTCAAGGTGGAAAATGCATATTTCGACATGTACACTGCCCAAGCCAACACAAGGAACTGAACAAACTTCCATCCTCTTGGACCAAGAGATTCTGTTGTTCTCTCTAGTTTGTTGATATATCAAATTTACATATGGGTTCTTCCGCTGCGTTTTTAAGTTAGTACCTTTTCTACCACGTAAGTACCTTCCAATATGTATTTTTAATTGTGGGTTATTGGGTTACGAGTAATGAACAGACCCACCGTGGCTTCTAAGCACTGAAGAAAGTCTCTTGGCGTAGATATGCATTGTTTTTTTTTTTGTCTCGGAACATGATAACCGATGGAGGATTTCAACGCATTGTTTATCTTAGAAAAGAAGGAGAAAGCGATTTTCACTACGGACATAATATTGGTACGGGTCAAATTGTAAAGGCGGACATGCGAACGTGTTCCGACCAAATGGCGAAAAGGAGACCATATGATTGATATCTCCATATCCATTCTAGAGGGTAGATGAAAAAGTACAATACATAGTAAATCAGCAGCGTAGCTAGAAAAATTTAGTGCTTGGACAAGTCTAACTATGACCTGAAAAACGTGCGCCTATGCTACCCAGATGGTGGCTCTGCCACTACAATAAATTAAAAGATAATTCATACTATACCACTCTAAAGATTGGACTTTGAAAAATGTTACTCGTTGTCTTAATAACATATGTCATTGAAAAACGAGAGACATTTTCTGAAATGCCAATGAATAGAATTGTACGGTATGAATTATCACATAAAATGCGGCCGAGCCGCAGCTCCGTTTGCTGGTGTGAGTAGCGCGTAGCTAGAAAAATTTAGTGCTTGGACAAGTCTAACTATGACCGGAAAAATGTGCGCCTACGCTACCCAGATGGTGGCTCCGCCACTGCAATAAATTAAGAGATAATTCATACTGTACAATTTAAAGGTTGGCACTTTAGAAAATGCTACTTGTTGTCTCAATGACATGCTAGCCCACCGACATTCGAGCACTGCTCGACGCGGGCGCGCGTAGGGTCGTGTGCAGCACGTGTGAGTGTGTGCACGTTTGTGTGCGTGGGTGTGAGTACACGCTTGTAGCTCGGTTATTGTTGTTTCTTCTTTAGTGAATACCAGAGCTCTGACCAATTTTCTAAAAAAGTTATCACATAAATGAATGTAGGGGGAAAATATCTCTTCTGACCATGGCGAACAAACCAGGAAATGCTGTATATAAACTAGCCAAAAGATGGTGATGCATGCCATCGCCTTCTTCCCCGTCTCCTCTCTCTACAGGGTCTCTCACACTAGCTCGATGACAGTTAACGTGCATTTTCGTAAGAGCGGAAAGGCATGGGAGATACCAGGACATTCAGGTGTATATACGCGAGGATGACATTCGCAGTCCGACCTTGTAACATCCCGAAAAAATAAAGTAATATAAAGATAAATATTTTAAATTTGAAAATATTTATTTATGAGTTTTATTGGCTTTATTGATTCTTATTTGAATCTCTTTGGATTTTTGTATTGTATGGAAATCCAACAAATAGAATTAGTAAATGGTAAAAAGGTAAAATGGTAAAAGTAAAAGTTAGAAAAATCTACCATGGTAACTCTAAGCATGCAGTGGATGAATTCAGCCAACAAATAATATTTTTATGTACAGGAATATGAATAAATGAAATGAAGGACAACACTTTTTGACTAAAAACAGTAGAAGTCAAGTTACTAGAAAATCTTCGAAACTTTTTCTAGAGCCATAAAAATTACCATAACACCCTCAGAGTAGAATTTATCTCTGGTAAAAATTTTAGGAATTTATCATGTCATTTAGACCTTTTAAAAATTAAAAAAACAGAGGCTTTGAAACTCTAAAAATTTTCATGTCAGAATTTTTATAAAATAACTACGCCATATTTTGACTTGAAATTTTTATATAGACATACTTAACACAATCCAAACAACTAAAAAAAAGTTTGGAAAATAAATAATAATGTTTTCACCTTTAATTAAATCAAAATCCGAAATCAAAATTACGAAAAGCGATTACGATGTAATTTTTATTAATTAACCATAGGTATTTTCGTCCCAAAATTTTACTGGAAGCTAACCACTCCCAGTAGACCATGGTCAAAAAGTTTCGAAATTTTTCAACTTGGTTTATAGCCATTTTGATGTCCAGTCATGGAGCCATTCCTTTTTCCTGTGCTTTGGGGACACCTCAGCCAGGTCCAGAGACTTCCTTAAGCCAGCCGTTGTTGATCCATTCTCACGCACAAGCCAGAGCTTTTTCCACGCTAAGGCAGCAGCCACAAGTGTTAAGCCAACCATTTGAGACATTCTCACGCCAAAGCACAAAGCCAGCAAGAAGTCATTTGAGCAAAGCTTCAGACATTCATCTCCTCCTTCGCATGAGCTTCATTCCAGTGAATCAAGTGGCCAGAGAAGATCAAGAAGGTCAAGCAATCTCAAGCCGAAGCTTCCTTCCTCTGCTGCGCCATTACCGCCACAAGCAAGCGAAGGGGAGAGGTTGAAGATCAAGCAATCCGGTGAGCCATCCTCAAATTAATCGCATCCGTAGCACCTTAGTACCTCCCAGATTACTCATCAACCTCCGCTTTCGTGTTTCCTTGCTTAAAGCGCCGCCGCGCCCCATTTCTTCTTCCTCGGCTCAGGCTCACGGTGGTGGCCCAACTCGTCGCTTCTCCGGATGAGCCGACCCCCAAAACGGTACGCCCTAGTCTCACTGATGCTCACATCGCTACCGATTCGGCCGGAGACACACTTTTCTTCTTCCCCGACGAGCCGCCCTTCCCTCCGCCGCTGGTTAACGGTGGCAGCCCGCTCCGACCATTTCCGGAATTGATCGACCCCACCACCTTGTGCGCCGTGATGAGCTGATGCTCATGGTGCCCTCGGCCGACTGATTCCGCCGCTCCTTCGCCGCCAGCGAGCTGCCCTAGCACCTCCCCTGCTTCGGCTCACTGCTCGGCGGGCCCGCCATGTCAGCCACGTGAACCTCTCCAGCCAAACCGGTAAAATGTGTGTCGGGACCGGATCTCCAAATCCGAACCCTCTGTGTATAACCTGTGCTAGTTCAAGAAAAGCTAGCACACACAGTGGAAACAGTGATGACAACACATTCATATCACGAATCAAATAATATTAATTAAGCAAAAGAGTATTAGCCTTATGGCCAATTATTACAAATAAGCAGCATCATAGCAAGAGTTCAATAAGAAACAGCGGAAACGAAATAACAAAAACAAAGTAAGCCCATCCATTTGCCCAACAGGCAATCGACTGGGGTTCGCGTCTTAGCATTCCGGATCGCCTTCGTCGTAACCACAAGCGTAGAAATTGTAGTCACGTTCAGCTTGTGCGAACTCTTCTGTGGAAGGTTGGGGATGTTACAAGGGTGAGCACAAAATGTACTCCGCAAGTCTTGGAAACATAATGCGTGATAACTATATGCAAGGTTAAACAATTGAAGGCATAATATGGCTCTTTTAGCATAAAGCAAAGTTCAACTGTAAATACCAATAGTAATTTCACAAAGCATCATTTGAACAAAAATGTAATAGCATAGTAATTGAATTTGATATGACAATTAAAGCAGGTTCTAGCTACCTGACTGGCTCCATCTGCCAAACCATAACCCGAGAGTTCCATCTGCTCACGGATTCCCAAAACAACCATTTTCTTTTAAAACAAAACCATGAAATCTACAATGTGCAAGCGTACCTCGTCTGCCCTTGACTGTGGGCACGGCTACTTAAGTAGTTTTAACTCTGCAGAGTGTGTACACTTTACCCACAAGACATGATCGACTCTTGTTGCCATGCAATTAACACACTTCCTTTGGTGTGTCGGCTGAGAGATCATGACAAGGCCTTTACAATGTACAACCCCACTATTAACCTCGCCTGCTAAGGTTTCACCGCTGTTAGGGTTCTAGCTGCCCAGTACAGAAGCCCCCTCTTGCGCCTGCCAACATCTGGCACTCACCAACTGGCGTAGCTAATAATGAGACGCACAAATTATTTAGCCAGGTCGTACCCATATAGACTTGTGGTTGTACGGTAGTGCTCGGTCCATGGTAACACACGCTTCGGTCCTTAATTGACTAGGCGGAACATTCACATACCAAGGTCTCGTGCTTTACGCACCGCCAAACATCCATCCGCCCCGGTCTAAATCATTTCCACTTTATTTTACTTAAATCACAGCAGCAACACCAATTGCCGCAATTTCACAAATAAGTTTAAACAACATTTGAAATGATTCCCATAATGGCACAATACCGAAAC
Organism: Otatea glauca; assembly: GCA_036346275.1. Taxonomy (NCBI): domain Eukaryota; kingdom Viridiplantae; phylum Streptophyta; class Magnoliopsida; order Poales; family Poaceae; genus Otatea; species Otatea glauca. The sequence goes on from CM070719.1 coordinate 5,691,513, forward strand.
GCTTAAGCTGGACTAAGCAATTATACCGTTCCATGCTAATCTACTGGATATCACCAAATAAAATAGCTAGTATATATCATCTAGGGTGTCAAAGGTTCGACATGATCAATACCAATGAGGGTATAACAAACTGGAATTTAACTAAACCATAGGACTACATTTAAAGTACTTTGCATAAAAGTAAGTATGCATAATTTAAAAACAACATAACATTTTCATAAAATTTGGGACTAATATGTTCAAGGAAGACTTTCCTTCATTGCTTCCTGCTGGATCTACCTCTGACTGTTGATTTGCTTGAGCTTCGACTGCGTCGTCTACACGCGAAACGAGAGCAAATAAATAAAACAAATTCAAAAAAAATCAAAAATTGAAAATAATGGTACTGGAAGATAGATCTTGAATTTAGATGAATTTAGAAATTCGAATCACTGGAATCGGAGCTCGAACGAAGGAGAACGAGCTCCTGGAAGATTCCAGATCAGAAAAATCAGAAAAACAGAGAGGCTGACACGTGGCAACACGTGATTGGTTGGATTTTTGGGTTTTCTGGAAAATCAGAAAAGGAAAAAGAAATGCTGCTGACACGTGGGGCCCACATGTCAGTGCCTGGGTTCACGGTGGACTGTGTCCACCGAGGAGGGTTCAGATGACGCGGCAGACCGGCCGACGTGGCGCTGACGCGACGGGTTAGGGCAGACGCGACGGCTGACGAGGCAGCACGCAGCCGCCACGCCACGCCGGACGGGTGACGCGCACGGCGCGCAGAGCCGAGGCGGCCGACACGGCGGAAGGCGGATCGACGCGGCGCCGAGGTGGCGCCGACGCGAGCGCGCGTGGCGCCGACACGACGCCTTACCAGACGAGCGCAACGGCTCAACGGCGGCGGCGCGGGCACACCGGAGCTGGAGAAGATGACTTCGGCCGCGCGCAAAAATGCGACGAAACCGAACCCAACTAGGGGCAAAAGAAAGAGGACGACGCGGGGAATTCGGCGGGACCAAAACCAACGGCGGAGGCTCACCGGAGAAGGAGATCGACGCGGCGGATTGCTTCGGCGGCGGCGGAGGACTTCGACGAGCTCGCGGGAGAGGACGGCGGCGACTCGGGCAGCGAGGGCTAGGGCAAAAGCAGCGGCGCGGCGCGGGGAACCTCGAGATGGGGTCCTCGGGGCTTTAAATAGCCTCGGGAGGCGGGCGCGGCATGGGCGCCGAGATTTGCGCGGACATGGTTAGGGTTTTTGCGGCGGCAGCGGCGCAGGCGACGCGGCGCAATTGCAGCCGCACGCATGTCGCCCATCGGACGGCCGCGGCGGAGTGGGCTAGTTGGGCCGAGCATGGAGCGGAGCTGGATTTCATTTCGTTTTCAAGACCCAGATCAAGTTAAATGGCTATAACTTTTGAACCATAGATCCAAATTGAATGAAATAAATTTCTATATTCATCTAAAATCAAGTAAATTCATAATATGCAATAATATTTTGAAAATCATCTCTAGATGAATTTGAAATTCAAAATTAAAAAAAGGGCTCAATATATGCTACATATTAAAATGTTGTAAACAAACTTAGAATTTAATGAAACCAATTTTATTAGAATCCTTGAACAACCAGATGTCAACTGTATTTGAATCATTTTCCATTAAGGGTTATTCTCAATAGAATAAATAATCAAAAATGAATGATTGTATAAAGGAAATTCTAAAATAAATAAAATTGGTTTATACACACTTAGATGTTAGTAGGCTACTTTAATATGCTGAAATGATTAAGATATAAACTTGCTTTAGATTTGATGTTTGAATAATAATAGGGTCAAATGAGAAAAAGAGATATGAAGATAAATGTGTGCATATAATAAGTAGTAGCAATATATATATATATACATGCATATGAAAAGTATTTAATAGCTGTACAAAGTCACGAATTGGTATTAGAATGAGTAATTTGTCATTGTTGAAATGTTTTGACGAAATACCATATATTCACAAGTTTAATTTACATGAAGACATAAGCCTTGTATATGTAGAAAAAGGTATACATGTATAGTTAATGAAGAGAAAAGTCATGAAAAAAAATTGGGTTCTAAATATCTAATGTGATCAAACTAAATGATTCAACAAGAATTATTATAACAAAGTTATAAATAACACTTAACCAAATAATTGAATTGCCAATACTTGTATAGTTTGAATAGTTATAACTTTCACAAACTAACTTGAAATCTGACAAAACCAAATCCTAGTAACCTGAAGTATAATATCTTTGATGTTTATGTAAAAATATATTATGTTTGAGGAAGTCTGAACTAAGCCCATGTTAGGCCCTAATGATCGTTTATATGAAAAACATTTCGGATAAAAGCCAAATATCACGAAACTAACTTTAAAACGCTCTTGTAGTCATCCCAGGTTTATACCTGAAAAATGGATAGATTATCATATAAAGTGTAATCGCAAACTTAAATCAAAAATCGAACTTTTATCGTATAAAGTTAGAAACACTTAAGCATCTTCAGTAGCTTATAAAGTATCTCGTCCAAATGAAAAGAATTATGAAAATAGTATAGAAATACTCTATAAAGTGCATACTACTGTATTTTAAAGAAAGTATTTAGTTATACTGGGGTTTGTATATAAAAGAGTCTAGTAACATAACCCTAAATGTTATGTTTTCTAAATAAATGAAATACTTAAGCGTTTTCAACAACCCGTAGAATATTTCGTCTAAATGCTAATATTATGAAGATCAGTTTAGAAATGATATTTGGGATATGGACTATCATATTCTTAAAAAAATATTTTGTTTATAGCTTGATATTCATCTGAATCCAGCTAATGCAATAACCTTAAGTGATACTTGTTCATTGCACTTCCAATCCAATTCCTTACAACATAAACCTTATTATCATATAAGCTTTTTCAGCAATGAATATAATGTCGCGTTTAAACATTAAAATGTATGAAATCAACTTAGAAATGTTCTTCAAAGTATATACTATCCCGTTCTGAAGAAATAATCTTGTTTCGTCATGTTTTGCATATAAATCCTAGTAGCCAAATAACCCTAAGTTTTATGGTTCATGAACTTCATAATATGAATAAGCCACTTGGCAATAGTGATGAAGTCCATAGTTAATATATATTTGTATCACCAGAACCTTCTTCGAAACCATAAGTAAATCCAATAACCTAACTTATCAGATATACCTTATTCTGAATCATTCCTTGTGTAATATCATTTCAGATTAAGTACTATTCACATAACCCCTTTTAGATAGTGTTTTAATTTTGTCAATCTAAATAATTTTAGCATCTATAATTCGAAATCATAAATACAAGAATTCATAATTTTAGCCTCTTGAATTCGTAATTTAAGAATAGATAAGCTATAAAAGAAACTGTTTATTGCTCAATGTTAAAAATTAATAACTATATGGATATTTAGTCAACTAAAAACGATGTGAAATCATATAATCCGAACCATAATCTATTCCTATTTTATTCAGTGAGTCTTTATTTGGTATTCTATTTGTTTTCTTTTTGCCTTTATTAAATCTTGTTATTTGCTTTATTTCTGTTGAACGACGTGTAGAACCCGATGTCGCCGTTTCCATCGTCGACTTCATCTTTTGCAACCTCGTCTTCACCGTAAGCAATGATTAAGCAAGGCAAGCGCCCCTTTGACCATATTGATCCCAGTATTTTATATTCCTTTTGTTCATCAAATTGTTTCATGCATGCGTTTTCTTTCTTTAAATTCGCTATTTTGGGGTATTGGTAGATATACCTGTTGTCACATGAAACTCCTTGTTAATTATGGAAATGTGAACCTTGATAACCTTATAATAGAGCTAGACATTACTTAATGCCAAATTGGGTATATGCGATCATGTTATCCTTGCTTAGCCATGCTTTAGCTTTTGTGGGGTAGATGATCATGATTAAAATTGTTTTCCGAAATATTTTACTTGGAACCTAAATGGTCATTTTTGGAAAAATGGTTACTGGTAGTTTGTTAAAGACCCAAAATAAAACTATGGTTTGATGCGGGCAATTATTGGCAATAGCCAGATGTGCAGACAGATTTGCACGTAGTGTAGGGTGGAGTATCGCCCGTGTCGGATTAAGGACCGAGCAATGGGACGGTAGATCCAAGATTTCGTGCAACCACGAGGGCTTGTATGGGCGAGTCTTAACCTATTAAGTTGTTTAGATGTGGCTTTGCATCTAAGGAAGGCGGAAGATTGCACAGGCATTCCAGTCAGGTCTGTCTGTAGGGGTTTGTACATACCAATGCAACGGTGTACGCCTTGCCATGGACAGAGGTGTGGTGTTGGGTGTAATAAATGTGGATCTACGACTTGGGTGAGTGTCTCTGTTTTCAGGGCGAGGGTTAACGTCCCGGGCTGGTGTAAAGCCACGTCTAGATAATGTAACGGCTCTGTATGATCTCCTTGCCGACACACCAAAGGAAGTGTGTTAATTGTTCTGGCGAAAAGGTTGATCATTCCTTGTGGGTAAAGTGTACACCTCTGCAGAGTGTAAGATCTAATCGATTAGCCGCGTCCACGGTCAAGGACACTTGGTGACGTTATTCCATGCTAGAGTCTTTGGTATTTTCTAAAATGGGTTTGGTCTGAACTTGTTTTTAGCAACTGTTGCTTTATGTCGAAGGGTTGGCATTGATGGATCTTATGGTTTGGTTTATTCGAACTCACGTCATGGAGGACTGTGAGTATTAATTACTGTTGTATCTATTTTATGATCAATCAACTTGCTCTTATAAATTCCGTTTGCAAATGATAACTTGTTTTACAATTAAATCTTTCTTTATGCAAATTATCTGTATTAGCCTTTCCTTTGAAATGGCCTGCATATATTTTAGGTTTTACTCAAGTCTTGCTGAGTACGTAAAGTACTCACCCTTGCTTAATTATTATTTTAGGTGGAAGAGTTGGAGAGGCTTCGAAAGTCTTTTTTCGTCGCAGGTTGCGGGATCTTCTTTATTGTCGTATTCTATCTCGAGTTTATGCCTTGTCAGTTGCCTACGGGTCGGATAGGCAAACTACAATATATTGCTTCTTTTGTTGCTTTATTCTCTGGGTTGTAGCTTTTCCTTTATGTATTAGCTTCCGCTGTAATTATTTGTGGTGTGGTTGTGATTCCAATTATTGTAAACATGTGAGTGCTAGCTACTGATCCAGGGAATAGCATAGTAATCACATCGAGGTTCCTGTTCACCAGAACGGGGTCTCACAGACCTGTACGAGACGGCCGGCCGGTAGATGCGCCGGCACGAAGAACGACGGCTTATCGGACAGGAAATGTGGGTGAGTGACATTCGAGGCGCCGTAAACGTCACTGAATATGCAGCTCTGGGATATTTTGTCGGGCGTCACTCTTCAGGTCGACCAACCAGACTAATGAAAATTGTGACCAACTAGTTCTGAGAGTAGAAGGCAAAGTACAATAGCAAGCAAGTAGCAGGGGATAAAACTCTACGAGGAATTGGTTCCTATATATCTGGTGAAGTTATGCTTTATATACTAGCCATAGCAAAGCCATACATGCCTTATTTGCTACAAAGTTAAGATGAAAGGAAATGAGAGAGGAAGACAGTAAGGAAACCAATACTAAGGTACCAACCCAACCCAGAGATGTTCTTGTGGAGGAAATGGGTATGAGAGGGATCAGGATAGCATGATGGTCTCGTATCCGTATTCTTCATGCGGAATGGGATAAGCAATTTGACACATTCTTCACCTGACCAAACGCAACAACGGTTAACAATTGGTGTTGCTGCCACTTGCGACTCGAAAATCAGTCTTCATGCAATCCCAACGGTGTTGAGCATATCATCCAATGTAAACGTTACTACTAGTGGTTGGTAGTTGCTCCTGAAAATTTCTGTAACTCCAATGGTTGTACTGAGAATATGTTTACAATGAAGGCATTAGCACCAGTGGGAATTGTTCAAAATGAAAATGTGTATTTTTGACATCTACACTTATCGGTGTGTATTTCCACTGTAATTGCAACCGATGTCTGAAATCAACAAGGGGTGATGGTCAGCACTGAAGAAATTTCCATCCTAACCATCAGATCAGCTAAATGAAGATATTGTCCCATGATAAATATCTACCGACCCGAGGGTCAAGGTGGCATAGACATTCAAGACCTTGGTGTCAAAAATATCTACTTAATTAACAAATGGCCTTTCAACCTGCTAAATACTGATGGCGTTTGGCAAACTCTTCTCAGAAGAAAGTATGTGAGAAATAAGACTCTTTCTCATACAGAAAGGAAACTAGGGGATTCTCATTTTCGGGCTGGCCTAATGAAAATCAAACATTATTTATTTAGATTTAGGCCTTTTCAACTTTGTGATGGATCTCAAGTACGATTTTGGCAGGATGTATGGCTTGAGAACAACCCCTCAATGCACAATACCCTCGACTTTTAACATTGTTTAGAAGAATCATGCCACGGTGGCTGAAGTACTGTACTCTGTTCCACTCAATGTGTCCTTTCGTAGGGCTACTACGGTACATAATTTACCGGCCTAGCATGAGATTATTGCAAAGATTGCTGGTGTGCACTTATCACTAGAACAACATGGCAATTTTTCGATGGAATCTACATCAGAATAGGCAGTTTTCTGTTCAATCAATGTATACAGTCTTAATGCATCATGATGTCCCAGTTACAAACTGATAATTGTGGAAGCTTAAGGTGGCATTAAAAATAATTGTTTTTCTCTGGCACTTACATCGTGGCGTAGATTGACAAAAGATAACCTTTTTAAAACAAATTGGAATGGTAGCAAACAATGTTGTTTTTTAACAATGGGAAAACTATACAACACATCTTTCTCGACTGCCATTTTGCTCGTACGTTTTGCATGGCGTGTTATACGAGTGGCTTTTAATAAGGGCTCATATTTTGGTTGGAGCTGCCGCTTTGTGTTGGTCAATTTGGCTATATCGAAATTATGTGATTTTTAATAAGAAAAAAATCTCTAATCCGTTGCAGGTTATTTATGTTTGCACCAATTGGTTGCGATCGTAGTCTGTGCTGTAGTGTCAGGAGGCCCGGGAAATGGTGTTGTCGGCATGCAGATCGCTGGAGATCGTGGTTAGTGATTTTTTCATCAGCCATGGATAGCGATTCAATAACAGGCTGTGTGGATTGAGACTTTTTGTTTCATATTTGTCATGACTAGTTGCAACTATCTTGTTAGGGATTTCTTTTAGACTTTTCTTTTGCTGAAACGTTGTAATAAATGATTGGATATGTGCATCTTATAATGCAGAGGTTGAGAGATAAAATCTTTCATTATCTAAAAATAAGCTGACGCATGAAATGATGCTATAACAGAAGAAGGTACAGACTATCCACCATTCAACAAATGCATCATCTAGTTTTTTTTTTTAAAGCATCAACTGTACAGTATTGAAGTGCTGTTTGATCACAGGAAATCAGTCATTTGAAGTCACGATAAATTGGCGGTTACTTTTTGTTAGAAATGAGGTCCAAGTGGCCTATTTATCTCTAATGCCAAAGCTACAAATAATAGTACCATATTGCTAGTTGAGAGGGGAGAATACCAATTTAAAAGGGAGAGCTCCCACCATATCTTGTAATGAGACATATGGAGGGTGAGGAGCTGGCTAAAGTCACACGCACGCGCGCGCGCGTATTTCGCTGTGACGTCGCGAGTCGCCGTGCCGTGGATTAAATTCCTGGTACGTTTAAACCCTTTTTTAATTTTCGGTTTCTCTCTGTTATTAGTGAATTAATGAGGTCATTTACTGAGATTTGAAACAGCCATAATAATGGCGTCAGTTTCTAATAGAAACTGTCATTTGAATGACCTGCAGTTACTAGCATTTAATGGCGACCGTTACTGGTGCGAGGCTATAAAATCTGGAGACGTCCAGATAGAAGTAGGCTTTTGAGTTTTGGCTCTGATACTCGCGTTCATCCACGGTGATCTGTGTTGCGTTTTCGTGCTGTGCTCGTTCTTCACCGACCTTCCTCTCGGCGTGCACCGCGAGGCAAGGAGAGCGGGATCTCCGAACCATTGCCGTTGAGAGAACCTGCACGGGGGCGACAATAAGGTTTCTGGAATGATGAAAAACTAAATATGTGGTGTGTTTTATCTTGCCTGTTGTATTTAATCATTTTGAAAATTATCTTTATTTTCAAATCTAAAACACAAATAATACCTAGTTTTTCATCACTTTTATGGGGTCGAGCATACCAGATCGAAATCAGATAGGTCAAAATCCGAGTGATTGGACAATTGCTCTAGACATTTGTTACAACAAACGTATAAAAATGAAATACACTGTAACATTCCAAAATTTGGATTTTAGAATGTTTGAATTTCAAAATTCACCATTTGCAATTTCTTTGAATTAATTTCAGCTTAATATGAATTTTCTATTTTCAAAAGGATTTAATTAGGCGAATCTATCCATCAAACATTAGATTTTCAGTTTTGCTCGGTTCATTCTGCTGCAAGGAATTTTTACGTATTTTGGAGATTTTTCGAATTTATTTGATATTTATTTGAATCTATTTGCTTTTATTTGAAGTTCGAATTTCTTAATTCGGAAAATGTTTTATTTTCGCAAATTCCTTTTGGGCGAATCTCCATGCCCGCTTCCTTTTCCCGCTCGGTCCGGCCCGACCTTTCGCCTCGGCTCGCTCGCCCTTGCGCGCACCAGCCCGGCCCGCTCACACGGCCGCCGTCGCCGGCGCACGCAGCGTGTGTCTGCGATCGCGCCGCGTCGCTGCGCCGCGTCGCTGCGCCCGCCACGCCGGAAACCCTAACGCGTCAATCCGCGTCGCCGCCATCTCGGTTTCGAGTTTTGCGCGCCTCCGAGGCTATTTAAGCCGCCACGCACACCCAAGTTCGCCTCCTCGCGCGCTTTGCCGCCTCAAGCCCCGCCGCCGAGTCGCCTCCGTCGCGGAGATCTCGCTCGCCGAGTTCCGCCGCCGTCCGGCGCTTCTTCGCGCTTTTCTTCCTCGTCGGTAAGCCTCCGCGTTGGTTTTGGTCCCCGGACTCCCGCGCCGCCTCTTCCTTTTTCCCCAAAACCCGAGCCGACCCAGCTCTCTTCCGCCGCATTCGCGTCGTCTTCCCGCCTCGGCGTGTCGTGCCGCCGCCGAGCCGCCGCCGCCTCGCGGGCGGCCGTGCCACGTCGCGGCCGTCCGATCCGCCCCGCCGCCGTCGCGCGCGCGTGGGCGGCCCAGATCGGTCGCGTCGATCCGCCTCCGGCCGCGTCGGCGCTGCCTCGGCTCCGTGCCGGCGGCGCGTCGGCCGCCTCGTGGCGGCCGCGTGGTCGCCACGTCGACCCTAGTCGCGCGTGGCCACCACGTCAGCGGGTTCGCCACGTCGGCATCATCTCCTCGGTGGACGCGATCCACCGTGAGCCGTGTCTCGACGCGTGGGTCCCACGTGTCAGCGGCATTTCCTTTTCTTTTATTCTTTTCAGAAATTCCAAAATTCCAGCCAATCACGTGATGCCACGTGTCGACTTTCGAATTTTTCGATTTTTACGATCCAGGAATCTTCCAGAGCCCGTTCTCCTTCGTTCGAGCTCCGATTCCAGTGATTCAAATTTCTAAATTCATCTAAATTCAAGATCTATCTTCCAGTACCATTCTTTTCAATTTTTGAATTTTATTTGAATTTGTTTTATTTATTTGCCTCGTTTAGCGTGTAGGCGGCGTGAGTCGAAGATCGATCGAATCAACGATGAGGTAGAACCAAGAAGAGGCAGCGAAGGCAAGTCTTCCTTGAACATATTGATCCCAAATTTTACGAAAATGATATGTTGTTTTTAAATTATGCATGCTTACTTTACGCAATGTACTTTAAATGCGTTTTAGAGTATAGTTAAATTCCGGTTTGTTATACCCTCATTGGTATTGATCACGTCGAACCTTTGACACCTAGATGATATATATACTAGCTACTTTATTTGGTGATATCCAGTAGATTAGCATGGAGCGGTAGAATTGCTTAGTCCGACTTAAGCGTTTGGTATTGTGCCAATATGGGAATCATTTCAAATGTTGTTTAAACTTATTTGTGAGATTGCGGCAATTGGTGTTGCTGCTGTGATTTAAATGAATTAAAGTGGAAATGGTTTAGACCGGGCGGATGGATGTTTGGCGGTGCGAAAGCACGAGACCTTGGTATGTGAATGTTCGCCTAGTCAATTAAGGACCGGCGTGTGTTACCATGGACCGAGCACTACCGTACAACCACAAGTCTATATGGGTACGACTGGCTAAATAATTTGTGCGTCTCATTATTAGCTTCGCCGGTTGGTGAGTGCGGATGTTGGCGGCGCAAGAGGGGCTTCATCTTGGCGGCTAGAACCCTAACAGCGGTGAAACCTTAGCGGGCGAGATTAATAGTGGGGTTGTGCATTGTAAAGGCCTTGTCATGATCTCTCTGCCGACACACCAAAGGAAGTGTGTTAAGTGCATGGCAACAAGAGTCGATCATGTCTTGTGGGTAAAGTGTACACACTCTGCAGAGTTAAAACTACTTAAGTAGCCGTGCCCACGGTCAAGGGCGCGCGAGGTACGCTTGCACATTGTAGATTTTATGGTTTTGTTTTAAAGGAAAATGATGGTTTGGGAATCCGAGAGCAGATGGAACTCTCGGGTTATGGTTTGGCGGATGGAGCCAGTCAGGTAGATGGAACCTGCTTTAATTGTCATATCAAATTCAATTACTATGCTTTTACATTTTGTTCAAATGATGCTTTATGAAATTACTATTGGTATTTACAGATAAACTTTGCTTTATGCTAAAAGAGCCATATTATGCCTTCAATTGTTTAGCCTTGCATATAGTTATCATGCATCATGTTTCCAAGACTTGCGGAGTATATTTTGTGCTCACCCTTGCAACATCCCCAACCTTCCACAGAAGAGTTCGCGGAAGCGGAAGGTGACTACGACTTCTACGCTTGTGGTTATGATGAAGGCGATCCGGAATGCTAGGACGCGAACCCCAGTCGATTGCCTGTTGGGCAAATGGATGGGCTTACTTACTTTGCTTTTGTTAATTCGTTTCCGCTGTCTCTTATTGAACTCTAGCTATGATGCTTCTTATTTGTAATAATTGGCCATAAGGCTAATACTCTTTTGCTTAATGAATATTATTTGATTCGTGATATGGATGTGTTGTCATCACTGTTTCACTGTGTGTGCTAGCTTTTCCTGGACTAGCACAGGTTATACACAGAGGGTTCGGATTTGGAAATCCGGTCCCGACATACACCCTCGCAACAAAAAAGAAAAATGAAATAGAAGAATTGATCAGCTATTTAAATGGAACTACTCTCTCTGGTCACAAATAGCTGTCGTTTTGGACATCGACACGGTTTCCAAAACACAGCTTTGACCACTAATTTCTATTATAATATATTTATAAAACTCAATAAAATAATAATATTATGAAAGTACTTTTCGAGATAAATGTACACATATGATTTTCATGTATCCAATTTAAATATTTAAAAAGATATTAACAATCAAAGTTTTAAAAGTTTGACTCCTATTTGTGACCGGAGGGAGCAGTACTTATGACAGTCAATTGGAGGTGGGCCACATGCAAATGGCAAAAAAAATAAAGGAGACATTGTGATATCCAGGCAGATTGCTCCAGAGGGCAGATGAAACAGGGTAAGAGAAAGTACATTTTTGGCAAGGGGAAAAAAAACTTTTCTTCTCTGGCAATACCAATGACCCCTGTCCAATCCACTGTGGTCTTGCTACATAGATGCAGCACGAACGCCTTGTTTGCTAAACCAATGTAGAGAAACCAGAGGGGGATGCATGAGGTGATAGAATATGATGAACGAGGTGATCTTGCAAAGACAAAATGTCCATCTTGCGGAGGATACCAGTGGAGAGTTTCATTTTGTTGGAGTGTTATTGTAACTAGCTAGGCCATGTGCTATGCTGCGTCGTGCGAAATTTCGTAGTGCGCACGACGCTGCGTCGTGCAAAATTTGAGAAATTCGGTTGTGCGATGCTGCGTCGCGCGAAATTTGGTCCGATGGATATTTCTGTAAAAAAATTGCGTAAGTTCGGTTTTCTTGGTTTCTTTTAAAAAAATCGGCCGCTAGAAGTCGTTGACGAATTTGCGGATTGCTAGGAACCGTCGGTGAATATATGTTTTTTTAGAAAAACGCTGAGGGACCTAAACGTATTTTTATTTTTTTTGTGTAATTCCGGTTTTATTGTGTTTTTTTTAAAAAAAAATAGGTCGCTAGGACCCGTTGACGAATCTGTGGACTGCTATAAACAGTCGGCGAATCTGTGGTTTCTGTTTTTGGGAGAAAACAAACGTATTTCCTTTTTTTACGTAATTCCGATTTTCTTGTTTTTTAGAAAAAATGAGACGTTAGGACCCATCGATGAATCTGTGGACCGCTATAAATCGTCGGCGAATATGTGTTTTTTGTTTTTTTGGAAAAAACCACGGAGGGATCTAAACGTAATTTCATTTCTCTTCGAGTCAAGCCTGCAAAAAAACAATTTCTTGGGACCTAAACGGAATTCTATTTTTCTTCGGGTCTATTTTGTTAAAAACCATCGGAGGATCTGAACGTAAATCGCAGAGGGACCAAAACGTAATTTTAGTTTTTCGGGTCCTTCTGTTAAAAACCGACATAAGGACCAAAACATAATTTTAAATTTTTCGAAGGAGCTTTTCACAAGGGAGGGTGAAGTGGAGGTGCCCGTCGCTCGGCAATCCTCTCCACTATAATGTATAGTATACATATGCATGGCTTTGTTGGGCCGAAATGATTCCCAAACCCAAGTCTCCGCCGTCAAGGCGACGTCATTCTCTTCGATTTTTTCTTACATCGAGAGTCGACGAAGCCAACCTCTTTGTTTGTTTTCCTATTGAGGAGATTGTGAGTGGTGCGGTTCGCCGATCTGGTGTGGCATAGTTATTTTGAGTTGCTGCAGTTGGACTGGAGAGTGAAGAATAGCAAGGTGGATCGGGACTAAGGTCAGGGAGGAGTTGAGGTCCATAACGGTCAAGGAAGCCAAAGCTGTTGTGGTGAAGCGGACAAGGACATGTGGCGTGCCAAATGATTTGGGCCCGTTTACATGTGAGGATGGTTCGGGAGAGTCCGGACGTGTGAGAGGTTTGGTGGCAAGTCATTAGGGTTACATAGAAGGTGATGAAGCATGGGTGATGCTTCAAGTAGATGGATGAGATGCTAATTTGAGCCCTACTCAAGCGAAGGAGGATCGTTGGATCAAGTGTTCGCGAGTTGAGTAGCAGTTAAGTTAGTATAGTCAAAACCCATTATATTGTTGGGTTTTGAGTTAGCCTATATATGTGTGAGAGAGTGGATGTTACTCCCGCTTTACTATAAATGGAGGGCTGGAGGGACGTCTCTAGCACTTTTGGTGGAAACCTTGGTCGAAATCTTGGTCGGTACCCTGGTTTTTACTAAGGTCGGAACCAAACTTTAGAGAAGGGTTCCTTGCTTTCTTTATACTTTGTTGAGCTTTACCCACTTGGAAGTGTGGCTTTGTAATCATCTCTCTCTAAGCAATGCAAGATCCAAGTTCATCTATGTTCTGAAAATCTATTTCTGTTCTTACATTTTTGCTTATTTCTTTCTTGCAACTTGATATGTGATTCACTTCCTTCTACTTGCTCTGTCTCTACTAAATCTAGAATGCAAAAGAGGTTGATGAGTTTATCAAGAACATGTTCCAACCTAGCAAGATCCACTAAAACTTATCTTTGCTCAAGTATTTAGTCTCCCTTCTTTTTGAGTATTTGATTTGTCTTTGGTTTCTTTCACTCTTGATCTTGAGCTGTCAAGAATGAATGATTGATGGATGAATCTTCTGTAGATCATATCCCAATCATCTAGGCAAGTTTTAAACAACATCTCAGATTCTTCTCAAAAACTAGTAGACCTTTTCTTCGCTCATTTGAAGGGCATGCCTTTAGAGTTCTTACTTGCTGTGACATGTGGGAGATTATCTTGATCATCAAAATCCCCACAAGCATGCTCAGAGTGAAGTAGGTGAGTTTTTATCCTCATCTTGGTGCATCCTTCCTTCAAACTGAACAAGGTCGGAACTTTGATATCAATCCTTACGATTCAAGATTAGAATATGTTTTTGACATTTATAGGAAGGTGAATACAAAGTTTCACGCGATTTGATCAGTCGATCAAAAGTTATCTCGATTCTTGTTTTTGAAATCATGCTGATTTTACTGTTCATTCAGATTCTAATGTTCACCTGAGAGCATTGGACGTTTGCCCTGTGCTGGCCTAGCTGCGCCCTTTAGTTGGCTCTTTTAGAAAAGTAGCTTGAATGCTCTTGTATCTAGTGCTAGTGTGGTTCAGTTAGTTCTTTTAGAAAATGGGCCTAAACATTTAGATAGGAAATGTCAATTGGCTCCTTTTCATCTCTCTCCAATCACCTTTTCGGTCCTTCATCTTCAGAGCTAATTGCAAGTTTTTTTTCCCTCAAACACATATGAGGTATCTTCATGTTCCTTTTCCCTTTGTTCTTCTCTCTTCGCTGTTTGTGTTAGACGAGTGTCTGTTAATCTATGGTGTTGTAAACTGCACAACAAAAATTAGACGATCAAAAGAAACGGGATATACGGATTTAATATGAAAAATCCTTGCAAAAAAAAACCACGTACGCGCGAAGGTGGAAATCACTATTGAGGATAATTACAAGCACATAAAACTTCGGTGCATCTAAACCATGTGACTACAAATATATATATAGGCTAGGGATCAAAATCTCGAAAGAGCAAGAAACCGAATCAGAGTCAGATGCGCTAGCTGTTGCCACGTTTGACACTATTCAATGCATGCACCGCCCGGAGCTACGCGTGTCCGATATGGACATAATGATGAATTCATATCATACTTTAATACGTAGGATGCACTCTTGTCAGGGAAATAGGAAATAGGTATGGGAGACATCGGAAGGATAAGTTCCTGCTAGTTGAAGAGTTGAAGGGCAAAGGTGCATCCCATCCACTGTTGGCGTCTGCACAACTTCCATTGACAAAGTTTTCCACTCTTCTCATGTGCCTATGATATCGACTGGAATTCAATACCTACGAGTTCTACCAACAAAACTCTTGCCATTCAGAGAAGAAAGCCTGCATCACGTGGAGGATAGCAGTAGACAGTTTCTTTTACTGCTGCTGCACACCGCTAGCTGACAGTCCATATATGCAAGTGGCTTTGCTTGTAAGACAGCTGGACACGCGAAGTAGAAGAGACAAATACAGTTGAACACATTACCTGAAGTCGCCATGGAGGAAGAAATCTTTGTTGTTTGATTGATTGACTTTGTTAGGCTTGCTAGCTCAAGAGTCAGGACATAGTTACCAAGTAAGCAATGGAAGTCTAAATGAATTAAAGGTCCATGTTGCCAGCATCCCATTGTACTTGGAAGGTGGGGTTATAATTTGACAAGCAATCCTGTTCTAGCACTCCTCTAGCCCAAGCGTGCCTGTCAACATGTAAATGACCTGCATGCAAATGGAAAGAGAAAGGAGACATCGTGCGATGTCCCAAACTTACCTCAGAGGATAGACTGACCATAGATGTAACAGTACAAAACATAAATGGTAGGCAAGGACACCAGAAGAAGACTTGTCAATCCCGTTGAAGGCTGCCTATATAAACCAGCCAAAAGCCACAGCAATGTGGCCAACAACGCATGCCTTGTTTCCCAACAATGTCGAGGAGAAAATGAGAGATATGAATGATCGAGTTTCTAATAAATTTTTTTTGTAGGTTTATGCCAAAAAGGTCCAAGGTACCTTCGTTTTTTCCTTATCTTATTTCCATCTTGTTAGAGTTTGTGTTTCACAAGTCGTGGATAATCTATCGGACGTGTTCTTGTGAGGAAAATAGACGTGGGAGGCACCAGGAAGTGTTAAGCTTTTTGGTGCTGCGAAAAACGATGCAGCTTTTCTCATTTCTTCCATTGCTTAAAAAGAAAACATAACTAAACATGGTAGGAGACAAAGTTGGCACTAATTGTGCGCCACCACAAATAATGCTGCGCATGAATGCTGTTGACTAAATAACACACTCCCTATGAAAGGAATTGAACTAATCAGAGCACGACTTGCCATGCTCACTAATGACAAAAGGGAATTTGAAACAACTAGGATTATGCAACAGGGATTACATGCATAACAATGAGTACCATGCAAGTAATTCTTGAGGCAGCACTTGGCATCCGAGGCAAATTAGATTTAGTGAAACTCTCTATATGACTATGAGAAGTGCATATCTGCGGGAGTTGTTTGATGAACACACGAACTGGACACTCAAGCAGCTATCTGAATGCATGGTAAATGGATTGTTGCTTAGCTTTTAGGTTTAATGTTGCCGAATAAGATGTGATATACATGCCGCAACTACTTCTCACAGTTCATTTGCAACTCTTCTCATGCAACTTCTGTTAAGCAATTAGCAATACAAATCTAAGATCCATGTTATCTAGAGCCATATGAATTCATCTGCAGCTCTACTCATGATCATGAGTGATGGAATTGAGCACATTCAGAAAGTGAAAGAAGCACTTCATGGAGGTCTAGATGAAGTGAAGCCAATTGCTAGCAGGACATATCACACCAGTGTGGCTAGATTTTGATAGGCAGTCCTGTTTTAGCCATCCTTCCCAATCAACTAAAACAAATTATTGTTCTAATGGTAGTAAATAATGGAGAGACAAGCCAATGTGCATGGAACCAGCAGGTGTAGACGCATATGCATGTCAACTTGCAATGGGCTATGAATATTGCAGATGGAAACTAATGGAAAAAAAGGAAGGCAGTGTACACCTCTAGGCGTTCTGACTTCAAAGGGTTCATGAAACAAATGCGACAGAATGCAAATGGTAGGTGAGGAGTCCAAAAAAAAAAACTTGACCTTCCTCTTACCCTTGTGATGGCCCTGGTCCAAGCCATCGAGGGTTTGCTATATAAACCAACGATAGGTCACAACATGACCAATTAGTTGGGTATGCCTTGTTGACCATGGAAGTTTTGTTAGCTAGAGATAAAAGAGCAAGAAAGTGAGGAAAACGGAAGAGGGGGTGAGTAGTGTTCTTCTCCCTACCTCTAGCAGTGCTTCAATGCTTTCTCTCCTAATACAAGTTGTACAAATCTTAAAGCAAGTTAAGGGGTAAGTAATCATCACTTACCCTTCATTCATACTTTAATATTTATACAACTATAAAAAAAGAAAAGCATGGAAGCACCTCTCACTTTTTTTTAATCATATCTTAAGCATCTTTGTGTTTATCTGTAGTGAATAATCTGTAGGATGCAATTCACTCCGTAAGGGAATGAGTATGTAAGGCATTGGGATATAAAGTTCTGGGAACTAAGATAAATGCGGAGTTACATGTTCTTTCCAGTTCACCTAAAAACTTAAATTGATTAGAAAAGACGGGCAGTATACTTCAACAATAGATGAACTGGGTTGTTTGTCCCATTTAAGGCTGACATTGATTGCATGTGATTCACAGGTACATGACGCTATTTGCGGAAATGTACTGAGCCCTTTAGAAATTGCAATGGTGAAGAAGCTCTCTGAGGGTTAATATATATATACCCTAACTATTGTAGATATTACTCGTCTCCTCCTTCCCACCGTTAATGCAGTGGCACAACAAATAATGTACAATAGTCAAAAGACAATCGAGGTGCACTTTTCTTTTCCCTTAATCCCATCATTTCAGTCTTTGTGTGAAAATCTGAGATAATCCATATTACATGGTTTATTTGAGGCGAATGGGCATGGGAGATATCATGTTGGCATTTTCTTTCTATGTCCAGAAAAATTGTAGTATATCATGATGATGGTGATGGGAGACATTCGGAATATAAATGCCTTACCATTGCTATTTTCTTTGAACGGCACTGGCTGGATGGACGTTGGACATCTACAAAGTGGACAATTCTTTTACTTCCTTTAGTAGCGATAATAGCCATGGTAGATAAAGATCGGTAATTTCACCATCAGATCAGTGGTTTCCTAAACACTGTCAAAACTTGTTAATAGCAATAATGCAAAGTAATCTCCATATATAGGAGAAGTGTGCTGGCACCATTGCAAGTAAAACAAACAAACCAGCAGCACAAGTATTCATTTCTGACTGTAAATTATTTGATTCTTCGTGTATTTTAATAAAAAACATGCAGAGCACTGCTTCAATGCTTTTTCTCTCAATACAAGTTGCACAAATTTTAAAGCAAACGAAGGGGTAAGTAATCACCATCTACATTTTATTTATACTTTAATATTTGTGCAACTGTAAAAAAAAAGCATAGAAACACCTCTCAAACAATGAATTGCTCGAACAGTTAGCTAGTCGTAGCAAATTAACCTTCCACAAAGGTAGTAACAATTCAAATTCACATCGTAAATCACTCATTTGCAACCTATGATTGTTGTCCACAGGGACTTCTCCAAAGAGAAAATTTGCCAATCTAGCAACGAAAGGAAGAAAATTTTAGTCAAGAGCAGTTATAAAGCTGTTAACAGCTTTGAATTATTAGTGCTGACGGGGATTGACGAAGTGCCAACTGGTTTAGCTACGTGAGAGAAGCGTTAAGTACCCAATTAGCTAGAACCGCATATACTCTGACTTGGCAACATTTAAGGATTGCTCATTTCGATTCCATAGAGAATACTAATAAAATTGTGCCTGGAATTAAATAGGGAAGCTGTCTTTCTCTTATTATCCGAAGAAGCAAATGTTCATCAGCTCCGTCATACTGAAACCAGTCAAGGTTCAAGTGGTAGTATGCTTAAGTCCCAAGGTAAGAACGTCTTCCCTGCAACGATCTCTATCGACATAGTATTTCAGAAGATAGATGAAACATGGCAGGAGGAGGAAAAAAGGTAGTTGGCATCTCATCTGTTGTTAGTATTCATGAAACTTTAATTTCTTTTCTGACAACAGTAAAGAGCTGGTCCAATAGGACAGACTGTATATATACATTGCTTGTGCATCTATAGCTCACTGAAGTGATTGGAACCAAAGAGAGGAAGTAGCTACTACTCTTCTATCTTTCTTTTCAATACTATCGAGACATTTGCAAATTAAATCAGTATAACTTGTAAGGCATCAAACGCATCCTAATCATGTATTTCCATTTTTTTTCTTCTCTGATGGTGTTGAGTTGACAAATAGATATCAGTTATGCAGGTTTTGAAAGGTTAATAGGCTTGAGAGGCATCCGGATGACAAGTTCTTTCGACCGGGAGTTTCCTACACACATTGTGAATGAGGCTCTTTGTGTCCTCCTCGTGCTCATTGGGTTAGCTAAAACCTGCTGAACCTATGTGCAACTGCACCACCCTTCTCCGCCGTTCCTTTCTCTTGAGATTCACGCAGTAAGATTGTATTTCATCATATTTAGAGGAGATTAAGACACCAAGAAGTCTAGATTAATAGTGAACTAACCCTAGTTGTATACTAATAGTGAACTAACCCTAGTTGTATACTTTTTTTATCTCGGCATCCTAGACAAACTCGAATGCCTAACCTAGCCAACTCCGTGAAAACCTGAACAAGCAAACATATATCGTGCATTAAAATGCAGAATTGGTTCTCACAGGGTCCCTATGTCCATGTCATCTGCAACCCCAATCATGAGTTCGATACACCTTTGCTAGTAAGGGCACTTTTAATGTATAGTTTCTATAGTCATATCTAATAATATAAACGTCATCAATAAATAGTACTAGATACTACCCCTCGAATGATTTGTATTTTAGCACAAATACATAGAGAACATCAAATAAATATCATACAAGGCATAGATACAATCATCATCTTCCCAATGTATGTTTTTATTGTATCTTCTTTTGGTTTGTGTGCCCAACCTGTTTCTCATACAAGAAATAGCTTTCATCTCTATCTTCTTTAATCTTCTCTCTACGTCGGCATTAATCTTACATGGCATGTTGAAGAAATTGCTGAAATAGGAGCATTGGGAGTGCCCTAAGTAGGAAACGGCACAACTGCAGCAACCATTAATTTGCAGCTAGCTCTGTTCGATCAAGGGCTGAACCAACCCGACATATTATCAACGTTTACGGTGTCGTCCGCCAGGTGCGGTACCCGGTACCTCTAAAAATTTGAAAAGTGTTATAAGAACATTTCTTCAATAGATCAAATTTTTTAATTGAATTGATTTCAATTTTAATGGTTTGGGATTTTACGACCTTTCAACTATTTGTAATGTACTTTCAGTAAATTTCAAATATATGTGTTGGATTTATAATCTTACAAAATTATTGTACAAGAATGTAGAGTTGTACATATAAAATGTGCGCTCAATGAAAATTTTCTAATTCCGCACGTGTGGCCGCGGCATTTCTGCTCCGGCCGCCCCACGCACGGTGACTTCCCCGATTAGTATTTTCCACCCAGCAGGTGATCAGTTGATCACCCAGCTGATCAAATCAAATCACATCCGTTGAGCTCATCACTGCTCCCTGCTGGTTGCAACAGCACGACGGGATCCTGCCCGCACCGTACTTTAGTGATTTACTGTAGCAATGAACACTGTATAGAGTGAATCGAAACCCACACCAGCATATTTGTAACGCGCACCCTTGGAATTTTGAAGACCAGCGGATTTACCGTTGCACGACTAGATATTATGATATAATTATATTTGATATACGACTCTACTTTCTATAATTAAAATACAATAACTCCAATATTTATATATGATTAATCTGTACCGTTATAATCTAGCCCTACTAAAATAAGTGGTGGAGATCCTTCTCTTTTGCTTTTGATTAATGTGAGAATTTCTAGGATTTTTTTAGGATTATTATAGAATTTTCTTTCCTTTAAAACGAAAGAGGTGTCTTAAATATCATCTATTATTTTTATTTATATATATTATCCAAGGAGCTGGCCGGGCATTTATTTAAGGTCTGGTTGCAACTTGCAAGTTTTAATAGGACGAATCTTATATACAAGATACAATATCCATTCCTTAGAATTTTCAGTCGCAACATTTGGTTCTCTAGTCTAATCAGTCTTAGCATTGCAATATATATTTTTCCCATGGTTGCATTACTTCTGGAATTGTTTAGATCATTCCTGCATTTCTTAGTAAACATGACATCGCATCACATCATGTAAAAATATGCTTCAGCGTTTTTATCATATCATGTTTCATTTAAAAATGAGAAAAACATGTACTTTTTTCCAAAAATAATAGACATCACTCCAATAAAAAAACAACAATCGTCTTCGGGTTCTGGGCAGGCCAGGTGCTACAGTGTATATATACACGTATATATATGTATATATGTGTGCGTGCGTGCGCGCATATATACTATATCATCTCTACCTTGTGAATATAACTCTAAAAAAACGAAGCATGCATTGTCCTCAGCCCCTCACTGGACACGGAAAGGAGTTCAACCGTCACATGGTATTGTGCTAATTGTTCACTACACAGGCTCTGCTTAGCTGGTCTGCATTGTGCTCAAATTTGAGTCATGTTGACTAAATTTCAACTCAACAATCAAGTTTGCGGTACAAACATTCACACGTTCAAAATGCTTGCTAAAATCGTTAGTCAGGTCATCTATTTCGAGAAAATATGCATCTAACTACAAATTTTTACACACAGCTCGAAATGAAAACATGTCATTAGAAACGTGACTTCTCTTGTTGTATAGTCGGCCACATCAACTTCAGTTCGAAAGATTTTCATTAGATATCACACCGATAGCAGAAATACTGCAGCAATTTAGCCTGATTTTTTGCTCCACAAAATTAATCTAATCAGTACAAAAGGTATATACTAGAGCATGTCTTGGTAGACCAGGATATATAGCACCACTTGGAAGAACTTGTCTTTCCGACGCCTCTCAAGCCCACTCGCTTCTAAAGATGGGCATCCATGTTAATTCCATAGTTTTCATGAACCCAAACACAAGAAGAGGACACTGCAAGTCACCTCCTCGCTCTCTGCTCTTACTCACTCTAGAGAACAAGAGATTCACAACAGCTAGTGTGTATATATACAGCTAGCTAGCCTTATTCATTGTGCTCAGGCTGGACAAAATGTTGTCTGCCAACCATCTATTGCTTCTCTCCTGCTTCATCTGTCCTCTGAAAATAATTAGATGTTCCAATCTTCTGGGTCCTTACGTTCTCCCCATGTGGCTCTATCCTCTCTTTACCAATCACTGTAAAAAAACCAGGCATGCATGACTGATCTGCTATGGCTAGCTTGTTAAGCAACCTTGGATAGGAAGCAAACCGTTTATTTTTTTCTTCTTCTTTTCTTCTTCTTCCCTGTGAATCTATGATTCCCCCTTGATTTTCTAATGTATTGTTTCGTGTAGAAGCCAAATCGAAGACTCCGATGGAATAAAAACATAGAACAAAGAGTACAAAAAATCCATCTTCCATCGTGTTTATTTCAGCAAGACGACTTTAAAAAGTGAAGTACTTGTCAACCTTCAATGAGAATATCAGATACACATATTTGCTTATGCTGTCATTGCCCCTGCACTAAACAGTACATATCTATGATTTATGTTCTTCTACCATCTTAAATCTGAGAGGCCATGTGGTGGTCTATTCATGTTTGTGATGAGTAATTGACTATATTTGAATTTGTGGTGCTCATATTCGAGTTTGTTATAAGCTTGCTTTGTTATGTGCAATTTGGTTTGAAAGGTCTTAGTCTTACCTAGAGTGGTTTTTGCTATACTTTGAGTGGTCTTGGCCTTTGTGTCCTTTAGAGTGGTCGTTCTCGAGAGATGTTGTTCTCTAGAGTTATCCTTCAAAGAGTGGTCATGGCCTTTGTGATATTTAGGGAGATCGTTCTCTAGAGTGATCGTGGCCCTTGTGTTCACTAGGGCGGTCGTTCCTAAAGTGGTTGTGACCTCTCAGTGCGTGGTCTTAAGTAGCCGTGACCTCTATAGAAGTGATTCTGATCTCCATAGGAGTGGTCGTGACCTCGATAAGAGTGGTCTTGATCTCCATAGGAGTGATCTTGAGTAGTCGTGACCTCTATAAAAGTGGTCGTGACCACTGTGGGAATAGTCTATACCACTATGGACCTCTGTAAAAGTGGTCTAGACCACTCTTACAGTGTTCCAGACCACTCTCACAGTGGTCCAAACCTCTAAGGACCTATGTAAGAGTGATCGTGACCAATGTAAGAGTGGTCTAAACCTCTAAAAGCCACTAGGGAAGTGATTGTGACCTCTGTAGGACTGGCCTAGGCTACTGTGGGGGTGGTCTAGACCTCTAAGGACTTCTGTGGGAGTGGTCGTGACCATTGTGCGAGTGGTCTAGACCTTCAAGTACCACTAGGGAAGTGGTCGTGACCCCTGATTGAGTGGTCTACGCCACTGTGGAAGTGGTCTAGACCTCTAAGGACCTCTGTAAGAGTGGTCATGATCTCTATAAGAGTGACTTTGAGTGGTCACAGCTAAGTGTGGTTTTAATTGGTCATGGACTAAAGTGATCATAAACTAATTGATCCAAGGTGGGATCTTTTGATGTTTGACCACTCACTGATATTTGTGAGATTACTTGCATATGTTATCTAGAACAATGCTATGTGATGGTTTATTTGTTTGTGTTGGTTGCAAGTCTTTGGTGCTAGGTCATGGTGAGGCGGAGGATGTCGGAACTAGGCTAGGAGAGCTGAGGTCTAAAACGGTTAAGGGACATCGGAAGATGATTGAAGCCTGAAAGACAAGGAGCCAGATCGTGAAGCATTGTTGATGGACATGACGGCAATGGCAAGGTGGACTGGGACTAGGTTTAGGGAGGAGTCAAGGTCCAGAACGGTCAAAGAAATCGAAGTCGTCATGGTAAAGCGGACGACCAAGATACTAACTTGAGCCTTACTCAAGCAAAGGAGGATCGTTGGATCAAGGGCTCGCTAGTGGAGTAGAGGCTAAATTACTGCTAAAGGGTATAGTCAAAACCCGTTATGTTGTTGGATTTCGGGTTAGCTTATGTACGAGCAAGCTCAGAGTGAAGTTTGTGAGTTTTCCCTATCTTAGATGCAACCTTTATTCAAACTGAAAAATATCGAAATTTTGACATCAATCCTTGTGATTGAAAGTTGGAATAGGTTCTTGATATTAATAGGAAGGTGTACACAAAGTTTCTCGGCATTTGAATCAGCCGATCAAAAGTTATCTCGATTCTTGTTTTTTGAAATCGTGCTGATTTTACTGTTCACCCGAGAGCACGGAACTTTTGTTCAATGCTGACTTAATTGAGTCTTTTGGTTGGCTCTTTTAGCTAAAGAAGTGGCTTGATATTGTTGGAGAGAAATTTGTTTTGGCTCCTATTCACCCTCTCTAGTTGTCTTTTCGATCCTTCAAAATCAAAGATACATGCATGCAGAGTTCATCCTGAAGTCGTTGCATCTAGAGTTTGTTCATCGCCATATGGAAATGTGTTTCAGTTTTCCGAAGAAATGTTTAGCTGCTCTGTATTGTGCTCCATGAAGATTTGAGCGACAATGGATAGTCGGTTAATTAGTTCCATTGAACCTACCATATATCACCACATTTGTTCCATTCAACTCAAAACTACTGTTGCTGTGCAAACATTACATAGGATCAACATGCTCACTAAAATTGCTAGTGACATCAGCTATATTGGCAAAAGATACATGTAAGTACGTAACCATAAAAATGTTGCTCCAAACAAAAACATACGCATGGTTGGCCCATTTAATCGTCACCCCGCCACCCATTCATCAGTGGTTCTGACAGCAATATTAGATGGAAAGTTTACAGTTGAACTGCTTTCTTAACTGCTCCAAAATTTTGGTCTATTGAGTCGGGCAACACATAAAAGAACCGTGAGTGGGAGGCCAAGACAAAGAGCATTGTCAAGCAAGCCTACACACTCGGAAAGGATACCACAAGAACATGTCATCCCAACACCTCCCAATCCAATTCACCCCAAAAGATATATATGCATGCCACTTAGGTAGGACTCATGAAACCACACAGAGAAGATGGAAGACTGCGGCCACCTCCAACATTTGCTACTCTGGACAAGAACAGACTCACAACTAATGGGTATATTATACTAGTTCAGTGCCTATGCTTTGCTATGAAAAATAAATTATTAATAAACATAAAGGTTAAGCAATAACGAAAATTTTGCTACAAGATCAAACATCTATTTCTCCCAATTACAAAAGCACAAAAGTTAACCAAAGAATAGCAAGCCCGTAAGCTCCGCTCACCTCCGGTGCCTCGCAGAGGAGGCGGCCGCACCGCGGAGCGCAGGGACGGGTCTCAGATGTCGGGAAGTCCGGTCCAAGAAGTCGGGCTGCTACTGGTCCTCCTCCTCCGCGTCCCGCCTTCTCCTCCGCCGCCGCGGCAGTAACCTCGAGGAGCCCGTGCGCAGCACGGGAGATCAAGGAGGCATGCGGCGGCGAGCAAGGCCACGGCGGCGCCTTCCATCTCCGTCAAATCTCTTTATCGCGGGTGGCGTGAGGAGGAAGATCAGGTAGTCGGGCGGAGCGAAAAAGAAGCATTGTTTGTTTGTTTTTTGGGTCGGTCTGTTTCTTCTGCAGTGGTTGTTTTTATAGAGGTGGGTTGGAAGTGGAGAACGGACCGCCACCAACTCTAAATTAAAAGTAGTAGAGATATACAGCAAGTAGCATTCAGTGTGGTCATATTAAAGACAGTTGCATGCCTATCATCTTCTTTTTGCTCTCATGCTTCACATCTACGGATCTACCCTCTGAAAAGGATTGCTTTCTGCAGAGATCATCGCAGGACAAGGTGTTCAGAAACAAGTGACCATTAAATTATTATTTTTATTCAGCATCACGTATGCTCTAGTTCCTGAAGGCTCCGACTTGTATCAGATCATGCAGCTGATAAACACTTCTTTTTCTAAATTAAATGCTTACAAACTGCCTCCAAAGTGCAATTTGTTCCTTGCTGCATGAACAGCAAACTTTTATTTACATAATAGAAGTCCACGACATTCGTTCTAAGAAAAAAAAATATACTAGAAATTCTCACAAAAGCAAAGCATTAGTCTATATTATAACGGTGTAGATTAATTAGATATACATGTGAACTAAAATATAATTATATTTTCAATCATAAGCATGACAGATGTACAGTAAATACTAAACAATTTTCAAACATAAAACATGTTATGTATTTTAGAATCTAGCAGCGCAATTGGTCGAGCAATTCGGCTAGCTAGTACATCTAAATGACTAGACCTCATAATCGGTATTCATGTGGAAGAACTCTCACGCAGGAATCGATGATCACTAGTCGGTGACCTTAGGATTTTGTATAAGAAAATTTACTGAAGCCGAGTTGTTCATCAACTTAAAATCTTGCAGTACAGAGATATATATGTGTAGTGGCGTACCTATGACTAAATTTTAGGTAGGACGGCTTGGGTGACTCCTTAGCCTCCCCGAGTGTGCGGTGATCACCTCGTCCACATTGCTTCCTCACCAGAGCAAACTTTAGAAAAAAAAATAGATTTAATTTTGTAACAAGAGGAGAGTCTGAAACAAATAAGAAAATGAGTCTATTCTCATTCGGTACTTGAATCCATTTTTGATTATAAGTTAAGGATATAAAAAACCTAGGTAGTACTAAGGTTTATAAGAAAGAGAGAGAAAAAAAAAATGCTAGCTGTGTCGCACCGTCAAAATACTTGTATTTTTAAGTTCTTGTGCTTGATTTTTTTTGTCGTTGTATCCAGGCTAAAACCAACATCTCCGTCCCCTCGCACCCTCGCCTGATTTCGGACGCGCCACGCGCGGATACCGCCGACGCCGACGAGCGCCCACCGATGACTCGTGCTCATTTGCTGGCTGCTGTGCTGCGCGTCTGACGTCCATTGCCTTGCCCTTAGGTCTAAGCTAGCAACGGCCTACGCCCAACATAACACTCTTGGACGCCTTCACCACCCCACCCATCTACGCGACTGAAGGCCCAATGCCCAGTTAGGCACTTCGGCTGCGTAAGTTCGGCGACAGGTCGTCCATGTCTTCTTGTCGGTGGCCGGTGGGATGGATGCGCGGGCGGTGGCCTGGGGAGGATGTCCAGCCGGCGGCCGCCTGACCATGCTCCAATGGTAGGTTCATACTTACTGGATTCGCTCCAAGCTCCTGCGAATTGCGAACCGGATTCATCGAACCTGAACCGATTGAGGCACAAGGTTCGTGTTCATAGTTAAAATTGAAAGGAAAAGTGACGAACCACAACCACAAATTTCGTACCGCAACTTGGATGAATCACGTTTGTAGTAGCTATGGATAGATTTCAGACTGTGGGCATTGCGTTGATTTACTGTATGATCAAGAATCTTGGTCCCTTCGTCTCTCTGTAATTCCCGCCAAAAGTAAGAATATGCTCAGGATTTGCTCATCGCATAGATTAAGAAATTTCGATAAGGCTTCTGCAATCTGTCGGTTCATCCTTCTGTTGTCGCCCAGAACCAGAAGTTTGTATACATCAATCTACAAATTCATGCCAACTGGAAATAACCCATTTAACTGGATTGTATAACCCATACATGCCATCCTTTCATACTTAGATGACATCTGTGAGGCACTCATAGATTTAGTTCTTGTCTGAGTGAGTCTGTAAATTCTTGGTGTCCAATGTTACACTGTGTTTGCACCAAAATTCGGCAAGTTAATCTAAATCAGGCAAATAAAATTAAAGATACGGAAACTAACGGAGGTTTGGAAAGAATCCAAGATGTTTGGTAAAACTGTAAGATTTTTAGGGAAACAACCTCTCAAGATAAGGCCGATACGGATATGGACTTTGAAGCGTGTTGGAATAGGACACGATCGGCCGAAGGGTATAAAAGAAGAGCCAAAGCAAGCTGCAGAAGAATCATCAACACAACACAATCAACTAGCTTTTACTTTTCATCTACTTTTCCTATTGACTAGGAGTAGTTCTTGTAATCTAGCCTTTGTAATCGATTTTGATCAATAAAGTTGCGCATCGCCGATTGTTGATCATCCTCGATTACCCAGGTTTGGTTTATTCGATTTTGTTGCGTATCGCCTTCTTCAGAATTGATCTGCCTTTATCCTCTGATTAGCTTTAATCGGCTAGTTGGACTTACCCTGTTACTTTGATCTTAATCGGCTTCAAGCTGATTGAGTCTAAGCCGATTGATCGTTACGATCGGCTTGTAGTGAATTTTATATTTTTTTACCTTGTCGATTCTGAGTCAAATCGACCGCACGCTCTGAACCCGGTGTTTCGTGCGGTGTGTTCTTGTCGAAACCCTACATCAAGTTTTTGACGCCAACACACTCTTGGCACGCCGGTGGGACCATGTCACGCTCGGAAATCGATTCCGCCGTCGATCTCAACACGAAGCTATAATCGTCCCAATAATGGACGATTTAACCGCAGAACAACGTCAAGAGATTGAAGATCGGAAAGCGCGTTAGAAGAGATGATGCTAAATTGCTACCAAAAGACTAGACGTGGCGTTACACAGAAATCCGCCCTGCCGACGGTCAATACCCTAGGAGACACAGGTGCAGCAGAAACGGTAAGTCGATATCTACCCGCTCGGGCGAATTATCGGCTATGATTAACCAATCTATGCACCATGCTTTAATAAACCAATCATCGGCTCTGGTAACGATACTTAAGCCGATGATAGCAAATAGCGTTAAATCTATAGCCCAGGAGTTAGCCTCGTCAGGAAGCCTGCATGACCCACTACAAGTTCTGCCAAATTATCCTGTTTTTCAAGATCACAAAACACGCGAGCACACGGCCGATCCTAAACCATCGGCTATGACCTCACCTCCCACGATGATGCCCACACACCTACGGTCATATTGCCTAGGATCCTCGGTCAAGTGGGGTGAGCCATTACCACGCCTATACCGACGCCGCTAAGTATGATCCATCCATCAATCTACCACCGTCGGCTCCTTTTACGCTTTTCCCAATCGGTTTCACACCGATTGGCTCGAGAGATATCCCCAAGAGCCTACCCCGCTTAGAAACCCGGGTCCACAGAGTAGTAACGCACTCGTAACCATTTATCCGGTGCGGAACCACAAATTAGGCATAATCGCACGATCAAGATAATCGAATGCCGACGACGCGGCATAATTGGCAACCCGAGCTTGCACTCGGGGCGGGATGTAGATTATGATCGACATTATCAAGGGCTCGCTTGTGCGGTGGCGATAATGCCAATTGGACCGATCGGATCTGTACCGCTTTGAGGATCGGTTTGGCATACAACCAAAGGAAAAGTGATCGGCTATAGAAAGCCGCACCCGATTACATAGATCGCATGCCTTACCCTCATAATTTCAGAGTCCCGGACTTTGCCAAATTCTCTGGGGATGATTCTATCACTACCCTGGAGCATGTTGGACGCTTTATCGCACAATGCGGTGAAGCGGCCCAGTCCGACGGGTTAAAAATTAGGTTATTTCTGTTATCTTTATCTGGGGCAGCATTTACTTGGTTCACTTGTTTGCCTCCGAATTCGGTCCATTTATGGAACGATTTGGAAAGCCGATTCCACGAATACTTCTTTTCGGGCAGTTTAGAGTTAAGAATTTCAGATCTGAGTTCTGTCCGCCAAAAGTTTGGAGAATCGGTAGCATTACATCAAAAGGTTTAGAGAAATCAGGAATCGGTGTTTTAGCGTTACGTTACCTGACAATCAACTCGCCGATTTAGCATTTCAAGGTTTGATCCCTCCTCTTAAGGAGAAATTCGGTGGACAGGAATTCACCGACCTTAGCCACTTATTGCATCGCGTATCGGCTCAAGAAAGCCGATTCACTGACAATAAGGTGTTTAATGGTAGATTTAAAAATAGTAACAAGGAAAAGGATAAGGTTAAGGTCAATATGGTTGAATATTGTCCTAGTGATTCGTCGGAAGACGAGGAAGCGTAAATAAATATAGCCGAATGGGTAAAAGGATCCAAAAATCCTTAGTCCGTTTCTTGGCTTAAGCCGACTAGGAACAAATCGGAGGTCAAATACTCTTCGATGTTTCCAAGTGCGATCGTATTTTGATTTACTACGCAAGAAAAGATAATACGATTGCCGGAGGGACATGTGATACCGTCGCTCGATGAGATCAAAAACGCAGTATTGCAAGTGGCATCATTCTTATTCACATAACACTAATGAGCGCAATATCTTCCGTCAGCAGATCCGATGCGCTATTGAAGACGGTCGGTTGAAGTTTGCCGATGAGCCGACCATGCAGGTGGATGTCGATCCGTTTCCTATCAATATGGTGCATTACTCGGCTAAAGGAAAAGAGCCGATGCAAGACGAGCAGAAAAAAGATCGACAAGTCGACGTACGATCAAGCTCGGACGGCAGCCAGACACTGAAGATTACCATCGGCTCCTTACAAATAGAAGCCGATCGAGAAGGAAAAAATTCAAGGACCATTAAACCCAAGGGGAATCCCCAAGTGGGTAAATGGTACAAAGCGGAAAAATCTCCAATTCAGCCAGCGAAAAGGTTAGGTCCGACGTTCTCGCAATTAATGGAGAAATATGAAAGGATGAACAGCCGACCACGGTATCATACCCGCCGGTCGGATAACTTGTACCGCACCGAGAATGTGGAAAGGGCACATAGAAGATGTCCCTTTTGGCAGTTTTGCTGGGAAAGAGGAGTAGCGTTGCCATCACCATACACCTGCCCGATGGAACATTATCCCCGAGACGATCGGCCAACGCAATCGGCCAGACATAGGCTATCTGGGCCGATTAGAGAGCAAGACAGAAGCCACAGAAGGCCGGTCCATGAAAGATTATCTAAACCGAATCAAGAGCAAAGCCAAGCCAAGACACACAAGACCAGTTCTGATCAAGGAGACTTGGTGGCGATCTAAAGCCGGTGGAACCTAAACCCAGGTGGTGCCCATCAGGCCTGAGCAAATCACAACGACGACGGCTTCAGAGGCTAAGGACGCAAGAAATTCGTGAAGCCGATGCCGAGAAAGAGAGAGACGAAGTGTTTAATGAACTTCGTCCAATGAGATGCGTCAAGAAAGAGTGGAGAAGAAAAGAGCAAGCCGAAGAAGATTTCGAATCGGCTGACGACTTGGATTCTCCCATGATTCGGGATGACACACCTCCATGGATGTCAACATGGTGTTCACATTACCGCCGAGTTTAAAGTCGACTGAATCGGCCAAAAAGCGATTGCTCGATTATGCTCCGAGTCTGAGCGCCATCTTTGAAAAACCCAAAGACGATCACCGGCATCTGAAACCTCTGTACCTGAAAGGATATATAAATGGCAAGCCGATATCAAGGATCTTTGGTAGGAGGCGCCACGGTGAATCTAATGCCATACACAACATGTAAAAAACTGGGTAAGTCTGACGAAGACTTAATCAAAACTAACATGGTTCTGAATGACTTCACAGGCGACCCTACAGAAGCAAAAGGTGTCATGGTCACAGAGCTGACTGTCGGTAGCAAGACCTTGCCGACAGCGTTCTTTGTAATTGATGCCAAAGGAAACTACAGTGTGCTGCTCGGACGAGATTGGATTCATGCAAATTGCTACATCCCATCGACCATGCATCAATCACTTGTTCAATGGAACGGAGAAGAAGTTGAAGTCATCACAGCCGATACATCGGCCCATATTGCCATGGCTAGCTCCGATGCGAATTGGCAACACGAAGAAGCTGGCTGTATATCGGGCAAGGTGCTGGACGACTGCGATTTCATATGCGTAAGCAAAACTGGACTTATGCCGATCGATGTCAAGCTCGCACCTTTGATCGGGCAAATGAAGTGTTGCGCAGATGGGGACAAGAAAACATTGAAGGCGCTACAGGACAAAATGCAAAGCTATCGGCAAACAACGGATAGCCACGAAGCCATAGAAGACTTCGAAGAAATCGAAAAGTTAGGTCAAGGGTTCACATCCACCGATTTACTTGAAGAAGTCGATATAGGTAGCGGTGATAGAAAAAGACCAACTTTTGTTAGTGCCAATTTAGGAGTAAAATACAAAGAAAAACTAATAAAAATCCTTAAGGATAACAAGGATTGTTTTGCTTGGGAATATCACGAAATGCCCGGATTAAGCCGTCGACTTGTGGAACATCGGTTACCTATAAAATCGGATTATCGGCCGTTAAAAAAGATCCTAGACGTTTCAATCCACCTTGTACCAAGTTATAAAGGAAGAGATAGAAGCGGTTGTTGGAAGCAAAATTTATTAGGCCTTGCCGACACGCAGAGTGGGTTTCCAACATCGTTCAATCATGAAGAAGAATGGCAAACTTCGGTATCGTCGACTTGAGAGATTTAAACAAGGCGACGCCAAATGATGAATACCGATGCCAATAGCCGATATGCTTATCGATGCTGCATCAGGGAATAAGATCATAAGTTTTCTAGATGGTAATGCTGGGTATAACCAGATACTCATGGCAAAAGCCGATATACCAAAGACGGCTTTTAGATGTCCCGGTGCAATAGGATTGTTCGAATGGACAGTAATGACTTTCGGTTTGAAAACGCCGAGCAACGTATCGTGGGCAATGAATCGATCTTTCATGATTTAATCGCCACATTGTCGAAATATATATTGATGATGTAGTGGTAAAATCTGCAGACGATTTCCAACATCTGGTCGATTTAGAAAAAGTTTTTAAAAACATAAGATCGCACGGACTAAAAATGAATCCTTTCAAGTGCGCGTTTGGCGTATCGGCTGGACAGTTTTTAGGCTTCATGGTGCACGAAAGAGGGATTGAAGTCAGCCAAACGAGGGTTAAAGCTATAGCCAATACTGAGCCGCCGACATGCAAAAACGAATTACAAAAGTTGATCGGCAAAATTAACTATCTCCGTCGGTTCATCTCGAACCTCTCCGGTAGAATTCGTGCCTTTACTCCATTGCTGAAGTTGAAGGACAATGAAGAATTTATATGGGGAGCCGATCAGCAGAAAGCTTTCAACGAAGTCAAAAGGTATTTGTCCAACCCTCCAGTCTTGGCTGCGCCTCAAAAAGGGGTCCTTTTCAGGCTATATGTTTCGGCTGAAGAAGATACTATTGGAGCTGTACTAGCACAAGAGGTGCATGGTAAAGAAAGGGTTATCTTTTACTTAAGCCGACGATTGCTAGACGCAGAAGTCAGGTACCCTTATATCGAAAAACTATGTTTATCTTTGTACTTCTCGTGCACAAAATTAAGGCACTACATATTAGCATCGGCCCTGTAAGGTAATCTGCAAAACCGATGTTATAAAATATATTTTATCGGCCCAATTCTGCGAGGTCGACTTGGCAAATGGGCTTACGCCTTGGTCGAGTTCGACTTGTCATATGAATCGCCAGCGGTCAAAGGACAAGTCCTAGCCGATTTTATAATAGGACATGACACAGTGGTAAACTTAGTCTTGGTAGCACCATGGCAACTGTTTTTTGACGGATCAGTATGCAGGAAAGGTGATGGTATCGGTATTGTACTTACTTCACCCAAGGGGCATAACTTTGAATTCGCATTTCGGTTAAATAGCCGATGCTCGAACAACCAGGCCGAGTACGAAGCGTTACTCAAAGGCTTACTGTTGTTGGAAAATATTGGAATAAGAGCTGTTGAGGCATATGGTGATTCACTGTTGGTAGTACAACAAATAAAGGGAGAATACCAATGTCGGGATGAAGTACTACTGAAGTATTTAGAACAATGTTTAGAGATTATCAGCTCTTTTACGTCATTTTCTATCGGTCATATTCCTCGTGAATTAAACGATAGAGCTAATGCTTTAGCTCAGCAAGCATCAGGGTATGAGGATTTTGATCAAAGTCGAGAGCGGCGGTAAATAAGGCGATTATGTGCGCGGATATTGCCGATTGGAGAACGCAGATAAAAGATTATCTAGTTGATCCATCCAAGCCGGCGTAACGAAGGATACGGCAAGAAGCATTGAAATACGTCGTTATGGACGATATACTATATTATCGGACCATGGAAGGCTTGTTGTTAAGATGTCTTGAAGCCGAAGAAGCGCGGGTGGTGATGGGTGAAGTACACGAAGGCATTTGTGGTTCTCATCAATCGGCACACAAGATGAAATGGATACTCAGACGGACAGGTTATTTTTGGCCGACGATGCTAGAG
This sequence comes from Otatea glauca, assembly GCA_036346275.1. Taxonomy (NCBI): domain Eukaryota; kingdom Viridiplantae; phylum Streptophyta; class Magnoliopsida; order Poales; family Poaceae; genus Otatea; species Otatea glauca. Next base: position 5,725,748 of record CM070719.1, read on the forward strand.
GATTGTTTCAAGTACTATAAAGGATGTCAAACATGTCAAAAATTTGGTAACGCATAACTAGCACCAAAGATCGGCTTTACATCCAATTATTAAACCACGCCGTTTAGGGGTTGGGAATAGATATAATCGGCCAAATATTTCTGCTTGAGTAGAGGCCACAAATTTATTTTGGCGCAACCGACACTTTTCAAAGTGGGTTGAGGCTATCCCACTTAAGAAGGTGACTAGTGTTGAGGCGATTAGTTTTGTGAATGAACATATTGTCCATCGGTTTGGAATACCACAAACAATCACGACCGATCAAGGTACAGTATTCATGTCTAAAGAGTTTCAAGGTTACGCCACAAGTCTAGGGATCAAATTGTTAAACTCTTCACCTTATTACGCTCAGGCTAATGGACAGGCCGAGTCGTCTAATAAAACTCTAATTAAGTTGATCAAAAGAAAAATTGATGAGAAGCCAAGGAATTGGCATTCTACTTTATCAGAGTCACTTTGGGCCTATCGGCTATCTTATCATGGAGCGACAAAATTTTCACCTTACCAATTGGTGTATGGACAAGAAGTTGTTTTGCTGTAGAAATCAACATTGAGTCGATCTGAATAGCGCATGACAGAATGATTTGTCGGCTCAAGATTACAATGACTTAATGGTTGACAGCTTGGATGAGTTGGCGGAATTACGTTTGTCTACGCTTGATCGGCTTAAGAAGAATAAGATCAGAGTTGCAAGGGCATACAATAAAGGGTCATGCCTAAATCTTTCGTTCAAGCCGATTTAGTATGGAAAACGATATTACTGTTGGTTCTAAGGATAACCGATTTGGAAAATGGTCACCTTCGTGGGAAGGGCCATACAAAATTAATCGGCTAGTCGGTGGAAACTCGTACTTACTGGAAACTTTGGAAGGGTATGTCTTGCCTAAAGCAATTAATGGGAAATATCTAAAGAAATACTATCCTAGCGTTTGGATCGGAGCTTAGCCGACTAAAAATCATGTTCAAAGCCGAGATTAACACGATGTCGTTAATCAATTTGAAAGGATTGCAAATTTAGAGAATAAGAATCGGTTAAATGTACCGATTATAAACATTGCAAGATTACAAGTATTCAAAATATTTGAACTAGTATTTTGGAACTGTTAAGAAAAGGTTACATCCCGAGCACAGGAGTCGTGCGCCCAAAGCCGATAATGCTCCAGCAGCCTTAGCAATTGTTTCTTGTACCTCATCCAAGATTTTGTCATCTTCTGCTGCATTGCCTAGGATAGGTACAAGTTTAGCCGACTGCTCTTTGAAGGCTGCCACGGCTGATGCTATTTCAATCTTTTGCTCCTTGGCGGCCGATGATGTTTTTTCAAAGGAATCTTGACCTTCAGCAATGAGCTTTATCGTCCTCGCCAACTCACCCTCAAGAAATTTTTTAGTGGTTTCTAACTTTTAAAGATTTGATTTGTTAGCCTTCAAAGATTCTATGGTCGCATCAAAATTTTTCTTCTTCGCCTTTGTCTCAAAGAACCATTTTGTCAAGGATTTTACGATCGGCCTCTTGGGCCATTCTCTTTGCTTTCCTCTCCGGTCGCTTCCACTAAGGCCTTCTTCTCATCTAGGTGGCACACTTGAGCAATGACCATGGCCTCTGGTGGCAAATCGGTTTCAACTACGGCCATAGCATCCCGAATCGGTGATTATTATTCGAATCTCGATTGAGGCCTTGACACCAAATCAAAGAGTCTGTTGAGGCGATCTTGCATTCCGGAGCCGGTGAGACAAAGAATGACGCAGCGTCTTTGGAAACCGCAATGATATTTTGGATTGCCGAGATGTAGTCATCGGTGCAAAAATCTCGGATCATCCAAATCGGATAAGTTGAAGCCAAGGAGGTTGGATGGATCGGATGTCTCGAGCGGCGGCGAATGTTGGCGCTAGCATCGGTGAGGAGGCAACGGCTCTTTGGCGATATATCCGCAAGCTTGCCAAGATGTTGGCCACTTGTGCCGGCGCGGTAGGTGAAAGAAGATTGAATATAATGAAAACCGATGGACTAAATCGAGATCCTTAAATTTTGAGATAGACAAATACCTAAGCGAGAGCCGATCCGTGCGGTGAACTTTCGCCACTTTGTTCCTGTGGCTTGGAGTGTTTTTTCTTGGCAGCAACTTTAGTGGACTTCGGCTTCTTCTTCTCTGAAGGTCCATCGGCTAGAAAGTTAGTTTATAAAGAAACTAAAAAGAAACAAGAGATGGTTAAACATAACTTACTTGGTTGTTGTTGTCTTTCTAAATCGGACAACGATGGGCTTTGAATGCCCAAAGAACCGTAATATAGCGATGAAGAGCGATTGCCTTGTATGGTCGTTTTTCTTTACTAGCCGAAGGGACGTCGATCGGCTTCTTACCAGCAGCTTTAGTCTGCAAAGAAAAGAGGATAAAGCCAATGAGACATTCATATGGGCTACGATAAAGAAAAGTTAAAATCGACTAAATACCTCGACAGTAATATCTACAAGACTCGTATTATCATATCTGGAGCTCGATTCGTCACTTGAACTGTTATCAGAGGATACCATCGGCTCAGGAACGTCTGGGAAAAGGGCGTTAATAATGGCCGATGGAGTACGATCTAAGAGAAGTGCATTTGCAATTGAAGACCACCATGTAGAGAATCGGTTTGGATCGACGATTATTCGAGGACAAAATGTGGCAAAGATTTGATCGCAAGTCATCGGCTATATTCAAAACCATATTGGTCGCTGGCTAAAGATCTCACTCTAGTCCTTGGTGAACCAAGTCGAGAAGTGGAAGCGGGGATCACTTGGCGAAACCCGCTTGTCCGCAAAAATGGAAGGATGATAAAATTCATAGGAAGGCTGAAAGGTACGATTTCTTGTATTAAAACCGACATGTAAGATGCTGGGAGAAATAAAAACTTTGAAGAAATCTAGAGTCGATTCAGGCATCTACGAAGTGTCGAATCAGATGAAGAAATGATGGCCATTCAAAATCGGTGCATTGGCATAATCGAAGAAGTCTTGTTGGCTAAAATCATTATTATCCAAGTTAAGGAAGAAAGATAAATATTTTTCGCACCAATCGGAGAAATCTTCTTCTTCTTAGGAGCACATTATGTATCTTTCACCATAAGATCGGTGGCTCAATTCAGTCTTGCATTTTCGGTGTGTTTTCTCGAGGAAATGCCGAGTCGTCGATGGATCCGATTTGAAAGATCGGCTAAAATAACAAGACAACCATATCTGTATGAACCAGAGAGGACCTCCTACGCTGCCGACGCAAAATTTAGCGAAACCAAGAAAAGCCGACTCTAATTACATGCATCATCGACAAACCGCTCCAAGGAACATCTTTCCCAATGCTAGCCGACGGCCCTCTACCAACCGCTCTGCCATTAACTGATACACTTGCGTTGGTCCTAAAGCAGCACCACAAAACAAAAATCGGTCTAACCACAAGTTCAAGAAAGCAACATGTTCTTCATCTGATACCAGCCCGTTCACTTTATTATTGTTATTAATATACTTACGCCAACCTTCTCCTTTAAATTGAATAAGCTTGTATTTCGGTTTGCCACTAAAAGCCGATATTTGTTCACCATCCGCCTCGTGCAACACAATTGGGCTATGTCCAGGAGAGTCGGGCCGATGGGACCGGTGCGAAACAAGAAGGCATTGAAGGTCTCCGACCAGAAATAGCAGGCCGTGGCCACTAAGGGCTCATTGGCTTCTGGATCGGCTAAAGAGAGAGGAATACACTCAGCTATACCCATTTTTTCCCATTCCCCTCTTTTTTGAGCGGCCACACGGATATACCAAGATCTCCATCCCTTGCTACCATCGGCCATGCCCTGAAGCTCTTATCCCAGCTCTCTATGTTGAATGCAGTAGCCGATAAAGGAAGACGGGGAATATCTTGGCTAATTACTGTGCTGGCGTCTAGGTTTCCTATCGGACCAAGAAAATACTGATCTTTACTGTTAGGAATCGGAATGAGTACCTGACTCGCGTCCATTTCAGCCGATCTTAGCAAGCCGATTGGAGAAGATGTATGCAAGCCGACTGATGGAAACTGAGCAATGGATAAACAAAAGCCGATTGTCTGAGTTCAGAGAGCTTGTGCGCGTGAGAAATGACCAAGGTGGGGGCCGCATTTTATAGCATGGTAAAAATTTGAAACGGCGGGAAGTGAATCCCAAAGGACGGGAGCAGTTAAAACGCACTAACTGCATGTCAGAGAAATACGGCGCGAATAAAGCAGCAGTTAATAGGTGAAGATCAAACGTTAGCCGATTGCACAAGCCGATAATTGTGATTTTTGACAGATAACAAGTTATCTCTCAAAAATGGGGGGCATATGTTTGCACCAAAATTCGGCAAGTTAATCTAAATCAGGCAAATAAAATTAAAGATACGGAAACTAACGGAGGTTTGGAAAGAATCCGAGATGTTTGGTAAAACTGTAAGATTTTTAGGGAAACAACCTCTCAAGATAAGGCCGATACGGATATGGACTTTGAAGCGTGTTGGAATAGGACACGATCGGCCGAAGGGTATAAAAGAAGAGCCAAAGCAAGCTGCAGAAGAATCATCAACACAACACAATCAACTAGCTTTTACTTTTCATCTACTTTTCCTGTCGACTAGGAGTAGTTCTTGTAATCTAGCCTTTGTAATCGATTTTGATCAATAAAGTTGCGCATCGCCGATTGTTGATCATCCTCAGTTACACCCCAGGTTTGGTTTATTCTGATTTTGTTGCGCATCGCCTTCTTCAGAATTGATCTGCCTTTATCCTCTGATTAGCTTTAATCGGCTAGTTGGACTTACCCTGTTACTTTGATCTTAATCGGCTTCAAGCTGATTGAGTCTAAGCCGATTGATCGTTACGATCGGCTTGTAGTGAATTTTATATTTTTTTTTACCTTGTCGATTACAGGTCAAATCGACTGGCACGCTCTGAACCCGGTGTTCGTCTGGTGTGTTGCTGTCAGAAACCCTACATCAAATTTTTGACGCCAACACACTGCTTTTGCAAATGATTTGTAATTAAGCATTGAAAAGGGAGGACAGAAGAGTAATGCCTTGCTTATTACACTGCTTCCTCTCTTTGGTTTCAATCACTTTCACTTCAGTGAACGAAAATATGTACAGGCAGTGTATATATGCAGCCAGTCCTATTACAGTGTTGCAGAACAGAGCGTATACGTTTTCGGAAGTAGTTGGACATCGCATCCACAAGTTGTTTGCTTTGGTAGCACATACAGTGTAGTGGACGTTGCAATGCTTCGCAATATGATCCTGAATTTTGGTCTTTTGGATTGCTAAACAAACACAATTTTAGGGTCTTTTTAACTCAAGGTGAAGAGAAGGCACACAATCTGCAATGTCATGCACATTGGAAAGAACCGGAAGGAGGAGGATAGAATAGCCGGAATTGTTGATGGATATATTGCTTGAGCCTTGAAGTATGTACATTTTTTTAGACATACTCTTTTTTATATGCGTATATGAAGGTATTTGTAAAATATGCTAAAAACTGTGTACTCCCTTGCAATATTTTCCATGTGGATCAAATTGGAATATCTTATAATTAGTATATGAGTTTATCCAAAGTGATAAATGAGTATTTCAAGTTCTTTTAGAAGCTGGTATATATATATATATATATGTATATATATACATATATATATACATATATATATACATATATATATATATATATATATATATATATATATATATATATATATATATATACGGTGGTGCTATTCTGCGCCAGCGCGTAGAACTAGTTATTCTACGCGCTGGCCGTAAGCATCGCACAATAATCTCTATTCTACACACGTGTCGCAATAACAGTCGCTCGCATACAGCCCAAAAAAATACACTTGGCCCAGTAATTAAAGCGGCACAGCATATAAACTTTTTACGACCAGACGTTGAGTGTGAACTCAGATTGATAGTAAACCATTCCTCACATATAGCTAGAGCAACTAGAAAATATGTTCCTATAGTTTTGTACATGAATCTTATTTTTATTTATTTAGCCATATCTTTCAAATGAGAATGATTTTGATCTTAAAATTTTACAGGAAAGTAGAATCCACCCTCCCTTACTTATGGTAATTTTTTGAGAATTTTTGAAAACTTGTACGTGTGATTTTCATATATTGTAACAGAAATTACTACATGTACAATATGAAATTACTATATATACAACATGAAATTACTACATTTGTAGCAATTCTACACAGATCAATTATTCGACAGTAAAGTCTATGAAAACTATATGTACAAGTTCTGAAAAATTCTTAAACAATTATCGTAGTTAGGGAATATGAGTTTCTATAGTCCTGTAAAATTTGAATACCAAACTCAATAGCATTTTAAATATATGAAATTGACAAGTGCTAATCAATGATGAATAGTAAATTTGTCATTTTCATATCATTCAAATACGACTGAATTGGTATTCAAATTTTACAGAGCTATAGAAGATCACATCCAGTACCCATGGTAATTTTTTCAGAATTTTTAGAACTTATACGTATATTTTTCTCGGATTTGTACTGTCAAATAACTAAACAACTATATGTAAATGTTCTAAAAAAATTCTCAAAAAATTAACAGGAGATGTCAGGTTTTACAGTCGTGTAAAAATTGAATACCAAACTCAGTGGCATTTGAAAGATATGAAATTGACAAGTGCTAATCAGTGATGAATAGTAAATTTGTCATTTTCATATCTTTCAAATGCGACTGAGTTTGGTATTCAAATTTCATAGAGATGTAGAAACTCACATTCCTTATATATAGTAATTTTTTAAGAATTTTTCAAAACTTGTAAACGATAGTAAAATGTAGCATATCATATCAGTAAAAGACAATAAAAACATAACACATGTTGTCATCATTTTATAGAAAGCAGAAAAGAAGTCGAACCACTAAAAAAATATGTTTTGTAGTTTATCTATTCGTTCTTTATTTTATTCGTAACTTTTTATTAATAGCTTCGATTCATGAACGGTTTTCACCAGTAGATTAATCACGATGAGAGGAACAAAATAACATAAGTCTCACTAACAAATAGTAAATTGACGTTCATTTAGCAGTAAAATTTAATTTATACAAAGTTTATTACTAAAACTTATATTGTACTGTTCCTCTCGTCGTCAGTAATCTATCGGTGAAATTCGTTCATGAATCAAAGCTGCGAATAAAAAGTTATAGCTAAACAAAGAAAATCAGATTTATATACAAACTAGAGAACCCATTTATTAATTGGTTGGCCACGATTCGGATACAGTAATAGCTTCATTAGTTCTTCATAGTAAGATGGAGTGAACAAGGTAGTAAAAGCTAGAATATAAAATAGTAAAAGACATATTACTACTATTTACCGATGTAATATGTTATGCTTTACAACACATATCAGTTATTCGGCAGTAAAATCCATAAAAACAGTATGTACAAGTTTTTAAAAAAATTTAAAACATTACCATAGGTAGGGAATGTGAGTTTCTACATCTCTGCAAAATTGCAATTCCAAACTCATTCGCATTTGAAAATTGCAATTTCAAACTCATTCGCATTTGAAAGATATGAAAATGACAAATTTACTATTCAACACTGATTAGCGCTTGTCAATTTTATATCTTTCAAATTCTATTAAGTTTGATATTAAAATTTTACAGGACTATAGAACGTGACATCTCCTACATATGGTAATTTTTTGAGAATTTTTAGAACATTTACATATAGTTTTTTAGTTATTTGACAGTAAAAATCCAAAAAAATATACGTATATGTCCTACAAAATTCTCAAACAATTACTGTAGGTATAGGATGTGAGCTTCTATAACACTGTAAAATTTAAATACCAAACTCAATCTCATTTGAAAGATATAAAAATAACAAATTTACTATTTATCACTGATTAGCACTTGTCAATTTCATATCTATTAAATTCTACTGAGTATGGTATTCAAATTTTACAGGGCTATAGAAACTCACATTCCCTACCTATGATAATTTTTTGAGAAATTTTTAGAACTAATACATATAGTTTTTATGGACTTTATTACCGAATAACTGATCTATGCAGAATATACTATAGATGTAGTAATTTCATGTTGTATATGTAGTAATTTCATATTGTACATGTAGTAAATTCTGTTAGCATCTAGAAAAATTACTATTTAATAGAGAGACTTATATCATTTTATTTCTCTTATTGTCAGTAAGCTACTAGTGAAAACCATTTGCAAATCCGAGCTACCAATAAAAAGATATGGCTAAAACAAAGAGAAAACATATTCGTATTCAAACTACAAAATGTATTAACTAGTCGGTTTGACAGCAAGAGTAATAAATGGTCCATGCATCCATACGCAAGTAATAAATACAGGTATTTAGCTCGATCGGACTATTTAAACTAGCCGGCGTGTAGACTATACTATTCTACACGCTGCTAGAGAATAGCACCAATATATATACACGTATATACGTATACATGTATATACACGTATATACGTACACATGTATATTGTATATATATGTATATATGTGTATATACATGTATATGTGTATACGTGTATATATAATGGGGCACTATGGGGTTTAGGCACCATGATTTCAAATGCGCGAATTCAAGCCAATTTTGGGTATATTTTTTGAAACTTTTAGTTTTATGGTATATACCCATCTATAACAATTCAAGTGAAACATATACCTTTCAAAAAATATACTTGAATTCAAATATATGAATGAATTTAGATCAAGACATGCTTTGCAGATTTATATATATAATCAGCACATACCTACAATCAAACTATCATCAAAAAAGGAAACTCTAGTTTAATTTTTAGTTCAAACTTGTCTGAACTAGTTAGTAAACTGGTTACACTCAATATTCTAAAAGTTTCAAAAAAAATTGCATGCAAATACATAGGGGAAATTGTTGGAAATATTAGGAATTTTCTCAATATTTTAATCCACAGAATTATGTAAATCATGATTAAACAATGATGCAATTTTTGTTCAAAGCCAAAGGTACTAGATAACAAATTATCTATCTCATACGCAAAGACTAATGAACAAGAAATCAACATGAATAAAACACGGTATAAGTTAATATACCCTTGAGCCGGTGCCACCGTTGGCACAGGCGCAGGCAGAACATTTTCGTTCGCCATGACGGTCGAAGTAGACGATCACAAGTTGTCGCAGTGAAGCCTTGGTGCAGTGAAGACGCGTTGCAGTGCAGATGCGCTTCCAGGAACACCTTTCGAGCAGTCGCGTGGTACGCTCCCCAAAAACCTTATCGGCCTTCTATCTCGAGCAAGATCTCAAGAAGGGCGAGGTTCCGGAGGCCTGCTCCCTCCGCTGCTTGTGCGCGCAAGAAAACGGAGTCGGGAATGCAAAAGACAGCAGCAGCTACAAAGGATGGATGGAGTATTGTGGGAGTTCTGCAGGTGGAGAAAGGCACAGCCCTCCTTATATAGGCCTGCGTCAGAGTAACTGACGGCGATTAATAGGAGGCCATCAAAACGTCCGTTACTAGTAACTGACTACATCAAGACGTCCGTTACTAGTAACTGACTCCATCAAGACGTCCGTTAGTAATCGGCGGCATTTATGACCAACCATCAACCACGTCGATTCGTAATCGGCGGCGTTCTGGTCATAAATCGCCACATTAATCATCGAAGCGGCAAAACAAACCGCTCGCCAAAGACATCACGCCGGATCGGCTGCTGCTGCTGCGCGCGTGCACGCCACGTCTCGACTCGACTCGACTCGACTCGCGCTCGCGCACACGCACACGCCACGCCACGGCTCGGCGGCTCGGCGGCGTGCGTGGCAGCCTTTACCCTTTTCCACCTTGCTAATTGAGAGACACACAACTCAACTATTTAAGTTGGTCAAACCTTCTCTCAATTACCCATATGGTACTAAACCAATTTCATGACTCCTAGTATTCTAATGGGCCTTTTGGAATTTCTATTAAACTAATTATGGGCCAACCCCATAATAATCTAACAATCCCGCCAAATTTCAAAGGTACATTTGAAATACTCTCGATTCAATGTAGTTTGATATACCGTTTTTCGATGGAGACTGTTAAGTTGAACTTCCACCTAGAACAAAGGTTACACTCATCCACAACCAACAATGGACTATGCCTTGAATTGACAGTTTTGTGCGAACAAGTTTCACCAAAGTCCTTTACTGATACTAGGCTGCTAAATGCATCCCCTCGGTTTGGAGCTTATAAGTCATACTCCTTAGCCTTTCATGAGCCTCTAGAGATCACCCAATCTCATAGACTGTGACTAGTAGTCGAACTCATATAGGTGTATTCCTCATAAGATGTTACGTAGGACAACATCTACGCTTATCAAAGCCACTCGGAATACATTAAGGTATAACCAACCTGCCATCTGAGAATAGGAGAGTTATTGCATCTCAAGCGGAGTGGGCCAAATGAAGTACTCTCCTCTCACCATCACTAGCTTGTCTCAACATCCTAATTCACGGATCTCCGATCAAATAGGATGAGTTACCACTAAGACATGACTTTATGTGGGTCTCAAACCCATCTCCTCAATGCTTCATCTATCACATTCCGTGATAGTCCCTTTGTAAAAGGATGCGCCAAGTTTTTAGCCATCGGACATAGTCCAACGCTATAACTCCGAGTTTCTCATTTTCTGACAGACTTCAACCGCCTCTTAACGTGTCTTGATGACTTCATGTTATCCTTAGAATCATTCACCTTGACAATCACCGTCTGATTGTCACAGTTCAAAAGAATAGCAGGCACCGGTTTCTCAACCACCGGTAAGTCCTTCACAAGTTCACGCAGCCGATCGGCTTCCACAGAGGCGGTATCTAATCTTGTGAGTTACGCTTCCATTGTAGACCTCGTTAAGATGGTGCGCTTGCAAGACTTCTAGGAAACAGCTCCACCACCCAATGTGAACACATATCCACTTGTGGCTTTTATTTCATCAAGATCGATATCCGGTTTGAATCACTATAACCCTCAAGTACCTAGGGTACCCGGTGTAGTGAATTCCATAACTTGATATTCCTTTTAGATAGCGCATTACTCTCTCAAGAGCATGCCAATGATTATCTCCGGGTTTGAAACAAAGCGGCTTAGTTTGCTCACAAAGAAGCGAGATATCGTGCCTTGTTGCACTAGCTAAATACATTAATGAACCAATGATTTGGGAATATCTCAATTGATCCTTTGCTATTCGTTGGTTCTTTCGTAATAGCACACTTGGATCATACGGCGTTGGAGCAGGTTTGCAATGCTATAGCCAAAGCGACTCAACACCTTTTCCACATAATGGGACTGCTCAAGAGTAATCCCACCGTCACCTTCTCTTAACAATTTAATGTTTAAGATGACATCCGCTACTCCCAAATCTTTTATTTCAAAATTTTCGGACAAGAAGTCCTTGACTTCCTTAATCACATTAAGGTTCGTTCCAAAGATCAGTATGTCATCAACATACAGACACATAATCACTCCTTCACCCCCACTATAGCGGTAATACACACATTTGTCAGCTTCATTCACAACAAAGCCAGCAGATGTTAAAGTTCTGTCGAACTTCTCGTGCCACTGCTTAGGAGCTTGCTTAAGGCCATACAAAGACTTCAACAACCTACACACTTTTCCTTCATGACCCTTTACTACAAATCCATCAGGCTGATCCATATAGATTTCCTCTTCCAACTCTCCATTAAGGAAAGCCGTCTTTACATCCATCTGATGAATGATCAGACCGTAGGAGGCAGCCAAAGACAGTAGTACTCTAATAGTGGTCAATCTAGCAACAGGTGAGTAAGTATCAAAGAAGTCCTCATCTTCTTTCTGGGTATAACCCTTGGCCACAAGCCTTGCCTTGTACTTTTCAATCGTACCATCAGGCCTTAGCTTTTTCTTGAACACCCACTTACATCCTACAGGTTTACACCCATATGGACGTTCAACAACTTCCCAAGTTCCATTGCTCAAGATGGAATTCATCTCACTCTAGACCGCTTCCTTCCAATAGTCAGCGTCCTGCGATGAATAAGCCTCCTCAATGGTTCTTGGAGTATCATCCACTAGATATACAATGAAGTCATCACCAAAAGACTTTGTATTCCTTAGTCTCTTACTCTTACGAGTTACTTCATTGCCCTCATCTATTGGATTTTCCTCAAAAATGGGCTCAATTTGTATAGGAGTAGAAGGTTTAGGAGAGAAGATAGATTCTTGACCAGATGAGCTAAGTGTCTCTTTCATAGGAAATAAGTCCTCAAAGAATGTGGCATCATTGGACTAAAAAATTGTACCTTCATTCATATCGGTACTCAGTTTCACTATTAAGAATCTATATCCAACGCTGTGAAAAGCATAACCAATGAAGACACAATCAACGGTTTTTGGTCCAAGTTTACGCTTCTTTGGGATAGGCACATTCACTTTAGCCAAACAGCCCCAAGTACGTAAATAAGAGAAATTTAATCTTTTCCTCTCCCATTCCTCGAATGGTGTGATTTCTTTATTCTTTGTAGGAACCTGTTTAGGACATGACAAGCGATCAATATAGCCTCACCCCACCATTCCTTGGAAAGTCCCATTGTTTCTAACATGGCGTTAACCATCTCAGTTAGAGTACGGTTCTTTCTTTCGGCAACCCCGTTTGATTGGGGCGAATAGGGAGGCGTCCTCTCATGGATTATTCCATGTTCTTCACAGAATAAATTAAACTCATTAGAAAAGTATTCTCCACCATGATCCGACCTAACCCATTTGATTTTTCTCTCAAGTTGGTTCTCAGCTTCAGCTTTATAGATCTTAAAATAGTGAAAAGCCTCATCTTTTGACTTTAATAAATACACATAGCAATATCTAGTAGAATCATCAATCAAAGTCATGAAATACCTCTTACCACCCTTTGTCAACTCCCCGTTCATCTCGCATAAATCGGTATGAACTAGTTCTAACGGTGCCAAATTTCTCGCCTCAGCTGCCTTGTGAGGCTTGCGAGGTTGCTTAGATTGCACACACACTTGACACTTAGAACCTTTGACTTGGGTAAATTTTGGGATTAAATTCATCTTGGCTAACTGCATCATGCAACCAAGATTAATATGACAAAGTCGTGAATGCCAAACATCAGTCTCATGATTACAAACATGATTCACAATTTTATTCATGTCCGTCAAAGACAAGCGGAACAAGCCTCCGCTCTCATAGCCTTTTCAATAAAAGTTCCAATTTTAGAAACAACACATTTATTGGATTCAAAACTAGCTTAAAACCATCTCTACACAATAGAGACCACGACAAGGTTTTTATTTATCACGGGCACGTGATGCACGTTCCTCGATCGCACGACTTTTCCGAAGTAAACTTCAAGTCAAGTGCCGACTCCACGTACAAATGCTGCGACCCATTCCCCATCAACACGGAGGTAGCCCTGCGACTGGTAAGAAGAGAATAAGGATCATCGGACAAACATGTATATTGGCCCCGTGTCAATCCACCAATCAGTGAACGACATACCGATAGAACGGTAGGTATTGAAACATACCCGGATGTTCCTCCTCGATTGCCAATAACAACGTTGGCAGATTTTTTCTGCTTATTGTCTTTGTGATCAGGGCAATCCTTTGCCCAATGATCGCACCATTCTGCACAAAGCAATTTCCCTTTCCTTTATTCTTCTTCTTCTTGAAGCTAGTAGTTTGAGCGGCCTTGTTCTTGTTCTCAGCTTTTGGACTTATTTTTATTCTTCTTGGCACTAGAACTTTCTTTCCCACGTATATCTTTTGCCTCGCTTTCTCCTCAACATTTAGAGACCCAATGAGACCGCAACGCTGAACTCTTGTCTCTTGTGTTTTAGAGTAGTGGCAAAATCCCTCTAAGAAGGTGGCGACCAAGATGATGCATCCCATACAAACTTGTCGGGTAATGCACATGTAAAATTCTCAAGTTCTTTCAAAGCTTGAACCTCATGAGCTGTTCTACTACAGAGTGGTCATCAACCATCTTGTAGTCATGAAGCTGCTCCATGACATAGAGTTCACTGCCCATGTCAGAGACTCCGAATTTTGCCTCAAGTGCATCCCACATTTCTTTACCACTTGGCAAAATCATATACACATCAACAAGATTTTCTCCAAGAACACTAATCACGACGCCTCTAAACAAGTTATCCACAGCCGTGAAAGCACTCTCCTGCTCAGGAGAGAGCCCACCCTCAGGCTGTGGCTTGCCTTGCGTAACGTGATACACGTTCATGGCAGTCAACCACAAAATCATCTTGGCGCGCCAACGCTTGTAATTTACGCCATCAAATATAGTTGGCTTAAGTGCGGTAGCAAAACCAGTAGTTGTAAAATTCCTAGTATAAGGTTTTTGGATTGTTGGAAATATTAGGAATTTTCTCAATATTTTAGTCCACAGAATTATGTAAATCATGATTAAACAATGATGCAATTTTTGTTCAAAGCCAAAGGTACTAGATAACAAATTATCTATCTCATACGCAAAGACTAATGAACAAGAAATCAACATGAATAAAACACGGTATAAGTTAATATACCCTTGAGCCGGTGCCACCGTTGGCACAGGCGCAGGCAGAACATTTTCATTCGCCATGACGGTCGAAGTAGACGATCACAAGTTGTCGCAGTGAAGCCTTGGTGCAGTGAAGACGCGTTGCAGTGCAGATGCGCTTCCAGGAACACCTTTCGAACAGTCGCGTGGTACGCTCCCCAAAAACCTTATCAGCCTTCTATCTCGAGCAAGATCTCAAGAAGGGCGAGGTTAGAAGGCTGCTCCCTCCGCCGCTTGTGCGCGCAAGAAAGCGGAGTCGGGAATGCAAAAGACAAAGCAGCAGCTACAAAGGATGGATGGAGTATTGTGGGAGTTCTGCGGTGGAGAAAGGCACTGACCCTCCTTATATAGGCTGCGGCAGAAATGGCGGCGGTGATTAATAGGAGGCCATCAAAACATCCGTTACTAATGGCGACTCCATCAAGGCGTCCGTTACTAATGGCGGCAGCGTTATGACCCGACCATCAACCACGTCGATTCTGCGGTAACTAACGGCGGTTACTGGTCATAAACCGGCCACATTAATCACTGAAACGGCAAAACAAACCGCTCTCGCCCAGCACATCACGTCCGGATTGGCCTGCGCACGTGCACGTCTCGCACACGCACACGCCACGGCTCGGCTCGGCGCGCGCGCGCGTGTGGCACAGCCTTTACCCTTTTCCACCTTGCTAATTGAGAGACACATAACTCAACTATTTAAGTTGGTCAAACCTTCTCTCAATTACCCATATGGTACTAAACCAATTTCATGACTCCTAGTATTCTAATGGGCCTTTTGGAATTTCTATTAAATTAATTATGGGCCAACCCCATAATAATCTAACAGAAATACCTAGGTAATTGTAGTGTATATATATAATCGTGACTTGGAAATAAGTCAATCTACTCAAGATGTGGAAGGTTACTAAAGATATAGAAGGAACCATATTAGATACAAATCATCCTAATTGATTCTATTATATCTTTTATAATCTTGCCGTACATGTACTCTAGCATTCCCTCCAGTCTAAGTGGGAGTGCCACGAGGTTGGAGGAGAAGCGGAGAAGGATACTCAAGCTGGAGTAGAAGCCGATTACCATGAGAGTAGCCGATGTTAGAGTTATCTGCTGTGAATGTAGTGATCGAATTAGGGTTGCCAATGATGAAGACCAATGATGAAGAGTGGTGCTGTGTGCTCTCATCTGTGTTGCTGTCTATCGAACTAGTGTTGAAACATGCTGGTAATGTTATTGCTAAGTAATCCCTGAGGTGTTAACTGCATTATGAGATTATTGTTATTGTAAATAATATCCGTAGAGGAAGTACACTAGCAGTATAGCAGCAGGCACAGCAAGCAAATTGATGAGTATATATTTTGCAAGACATAGGATTTGAAGAACACAGCTGTGATGTAAAAGATCAAAACATGAAAGAGATTCGACATGAGTTAATCAAACTGTTAAGTCTTTGAACCTTTTTTACTAGAATAATAAATTTCCATTGCTGGATAAACTAGAGTTATGGTTTTAACCCAATCGTAAGATTTTACCATGAGTTAATCAAACTGCTAAGTCTTTGAACTCTGTGTTTTTACTAGCATAATAAATTTCCATTGCTGTATGTTGGGATCACGAGTCCTACGTAGCATGGATGATAGACATTTGGAGGTGAATGGGATTGGAAGGCATCGGAAGAAGTTGTTTTCATCGTGCTATTCTAGTGGATAGCCCTGCTTAACAAGTCAAACTCAGATTTCCATGGAACTCAATATGTCAAAATATTGGAGTAGTTAAGGAAGCAGTGCAATATCCACAGGAAACCTCTTCAGCTGAAATACTAGGTGCAACAATTTATGGTTACATGTATCTTTGGTCAATATACCTGAGCTAACTGACAGTTCTACTGGACATTGTGATCCTGTGTGTTGTTTCTGTTTGTACAACAAAGACATCTCTTAGTAGATTGGAAAAAAAAAGTGGTGATATAGGGTCAGTTAAATGGAACAAACCAACCACCAACACAAGTTACACAAATTTTCATGGACCACAATGCAGACCAGCTGAACAGTTCCTCATTAAACATGAAACTCAGTATTTCCATATGGAAATTAACTCATTCTGGACGAACTGGTTGATTATTTCGAAAAGTATGTTGAATGAACTCTAAATGCATTGACTTTATGATGAACTCTGCAGGCATTTGTGGGCTGCCTAAGACTAATATCTTTGATTTAAGAGGGTAGATGAAACAGTTCAATCAAACATATATGGGAGAGAAACATGAAAGAGCGCATTAGCTCCCTGTTTAATGTGGGTTGCCTTTATATATAAACCAATCCAAGCATGGCCGATAGTGCACACATTTTTTTTATGTTTTCATACAAAAGATCTTGTTTTGAGTTTTTGTTCACATATTAGAGATAATCCATATATGAGACTGTTCATGATAAGTGAATGGGTATGAGAGGTATTGGGATAGAAAGTACTCCCCTAGGATCGAACAGTTTGAGTAAGATAATATGTAATATTCCTTCCAGAGGAAATCACTGCATCAGCAAATTTTTTGTATCTCATCGAAGACGATGGTATATACAGTCCAGCTAATTTTATAACTTCTTTTCTGTTAGTTATCCTGGTTGAAATAAACATGACAGAGAAGATGGATTATTTTGCACTCTTGGATCTATTTTTTAATTCCACTGTAGTTGTCTTTGATTTGAGAAGATACATGTAACAGTGCAATAGAAAATAAGCCGGGGAAATCACAGCAAGATAAAAACTTATTTGCTTCCTGTCCAGTGAAGGATGCCTATATAAGCTAGCTAGCCATAGCACGGTCAATCAAGCATGCCTTGGAAGGAACACAAGATCGGAACATTTAATCTGACTTCTCCTTCCTACGAAAAATGGCTGTTAGATTGCTCACAGAAGAGGTCTAAGGCATCTTCACGTTGTTTTCTTCCCATTGGTCTAATAGATTCCTCTCACAAGTAGAGATTATCCATATAAGTGGCATGCGAAGAAAATGGGTATAGGAGGTATCAGGTTAGCAGGTTCTTGCCCAAATAAACAGAATTGTTTATATAATTTTTTAGCATATATAGTTACCAGAAACGCAGTTCGTCTGAGTCACGGTATGGGATTCAGGTTTACGTTCAACACTTTTTCTTTCAATTTCCACTGAGAACACAAACCTTGTACCCTAAACTAGTTTGGATTCGATAAATCCGGTTTGCAATTCACAAGGGTTTACAGCGAATCCAGTAACCATGCTATTGAGGGATGGCATACAAATAAGTTATATCTAGATTCAGTTTTACTTGAGGTGTAGAAACTCAGCAAGCAGAAGGTTAAAAATTATGCATAGTGAGCCAAAGCTTTTTTAGGCAACTTTGTACACTGAGTTATGAAATTCATTTGAAATCTTTTCATTTTTCAAGCAAGGTTCCGTAACAATGGGTTTCACGCAAAATCAACTTAAAATAAGTACCAACTCAAGTTTTTATATGCTACATCCTAGATCCTGTTTGGTAGAACTCTAAATCCCAGCTCCACCTCAGAACTAGAGCTTGTAGGCTAAAATAAAGTGAATTAAGTTTATATTTTTAGTCTAAAATGTAAACAAGATGACCCACCTAAACACTTTTAATGTAATCATAGCTCCAGCTTCATAAATTTCTGAAGCTAGGAATACCCTGCTCTACCAACTCCACATATTTTGATGGAGCTAGAGCTGTGCCAAACCCGCCTCTAGTATGAGTGAAATTCACTGACTCAAGCTTTTTGGTATACATTGGTCGTTGGAAGAACTCAAGGGCCACCCTCCATCATTGAATGACAAAAATCGATAGTTACAAACCATTGTGTTGCACAATTTTTCCATACATGCACTGAAATTGTTCGGTAAAAAGATTAGTTGTACTAGTTGGATATATATGACCATAATGACGTTCAACTGTTCAGATTTTAAGGATCAGGTATGCTAGGAGTCCATGATGCTTGCATTGATATAACCAAATTAAGTTTCAAGAGGCATTCCTTTCTAGCTCTTATGCAGCAAGTACTACGAACAAATTGTGCTCTGAAAGATCGTTACTTGTCATGTTAATCCCTGTTTAAAGAAACTTTTCATCAGTTGCATCATAGTAATGCCAGTCAAAGTTCAAGGACTTTGTGAAGCAGGAGAGCAGAAAGTAGACAGTATGCTGGTTGTATACTCTCTATTTTATATATCCGGTAGAGTTTCGGGCCAGCCGCGCTATCCACGTCAATTTTCACCGACGCGTTTGTTCCGCAGCGCGCCACGTCGCTCGGCCTACACGCCCATGTAGACACCTTAAGTAATTTCGTCGCCCAGGCAGACGCTACGCCCACATGGCGCAGTGGTAGCGCACTTCGCCCGCGCCCAGCTGATCGTGCGTTCGACTCCCGCTCCTGCGCGAGCGTCGCGGGAGATTTTTGCCCGAGCGACGCGTGGCGCACGCGCTGCGGCCCACGGGTGAGGCATGGCTCCCACGCACTGAAGGCCGCGGGCGTCGCGTGGTGCCAGTTTTTTTGCGAAAAAGACTCTAGAAATTCCTAAAATTACGTACATGCCCTTTTTTCCCAAAAGACCCCTAGAAAATTACAGAAAAATCCAAATTTGTTTTTTTTGTACAGAGGCCCCCAAAAATACGAAACACTTTCCAAAATTATGTATTAGCATATTTTTTTATAGGGAGACCTCTGAAACTGCCGAAATTTGTTTTCTATTGCGTAAGAGGCCTCCAAAAAATATGATCGACTTTTCGAAAATACATATTAGTCTGTTTTTTTGTGCAATCCCCAAAACTTCCGAAATTTCTTTTTTTCCGCAGATGCCGCCAGAAAATTACAAAAACTTTTCTAAATTTGCATACAAACTATGTACATACAAATCCTTTCTGTGAGCCCACTTTTTTTTATAGGGGGACCTCCTGAATCTGCCGAAATTTGTTTTCTTTTACGTAAGAGGCCCTCAAAAAATATAATAGACTTTCTGAAAATACATATTAATCTTTTTTTTTCGATCCTCAAAACTTTCGAATTTCCTTTTTTTCGTAGATGCCCCTAGAAAATTACAAAAAGCTTTTCGAATTTGTGTACAAACCGTGTAAATACAAATCCTTAATGCAAAAGACCCCTAAAAAAACTGAAATCGTGCGAATTTGTTCCGTCGGCCATATGGCGGCTGGCGCGGCGTGCGTCGTCGCACCCACGCATCTAGTATATTAGATACAAGTTGTGAATCTCTTGCTCACCAGATAGAAGGGTAAGTGAAACGAAAAGGAGTAGGTGGCTTGCTCTAGTCTTCCTTCCCTCTTCTAGTACGTCGTGTTCATGAGAACTATGCATGTGTATAGCATGGTGGCAGATCTTTAGAGGTGAGTGGGCTTGGTAGAGGTCGGGATGACAAGTTATCACACGGCGCGATCATCGTCGGTTTACTTGTCGAGGAATCCTGGATCTGTTGCGGAGGTGGTGTGATGTCCAATGAAAATCTTTCCAACAGCAGATGTTGTGGCCGACAGAATTTACCGATTTGGTGATGATCAAAACGGTCAATTGCATGGCAACAATTGCACGTCCCAGTGGTTAATTTGGCGCCTCAGCTGTGAGTTTGATTCCCCACCAACCAATAGATCGGGATTAGGTGTGGATAAGGAGCTAACTCGGTTTGATTTTACTCGACTCATTAAACTCGTTAAGATAATGAGTCAGCTCGACTCGACTCGTTAACTTAACGAGCTCAAATCTTAACTTGACTCGACTCGTTAAAAGCTCGAGTTGACTTGACCGACTCGTTAAGCTCGAGCATGCAATTTTACAGGACCCAATTTCCAATTTTACTAATCACATCTCTCCCAGCTTTAGTCTTTTAGCCATTTGAGCTCTTTCCAGAATTACATCCAAAGGCCATAAGCTTTGCTATGCTTAAAATAAAGAAGGTATCAAGGTATTCAAACGACAACCCCAGTGTACTGAGAAAGCAACAGTAAAACTAGATAGATAAATCAGACAAAAAGATAATGCCTCTAATTCCGTATGAGATTCTCCATTACACACTAATGATATGTTAAATTAAACTTCTTAGGTGTTGTTGCTGTTTAGGGTGTCCTGTACAAGAGAGTTTCTTATATTTTTCGTTAACTAATAACCATGAAAATAGTTGTACGATGTTTCAATATATAGTGCAGTTGTGCCTTATGTCTTAATTAAGAATCTTGGAAATATTAACAATCAATCAATCATGATTACAGCAATCCAGCTTTCTAAGTTAGGGTTATCTTAAAGTATCTCTGGTAAAATTGGAAAAGTGCTAATCGAGATGAGAGCAGAAACTGATGTTGGGGCAGATGCGGGAGCAAGGGGAAGTAGCACCGGATCATATCGAGGAGGCTTTGCATGTTTCGCCGCCACTATCGATGTGGAGCATGAAGCAGAACCAGAAACACAAGCTTGCCTCAACCTCATTGCCTTGTTCTTCGACTCCATATTTTGTTGTTTTTCCATCACACGAAGGCCGCAGGAGCATGAGTGGAGCAGGATCGAAGCAGTGGCTGGAAGGGACGAAGGGGATGGAGACGGTGGGTGAAGGAGATGCTCGATGTGCCGTTGGTCACCGTGTTCCTCTCCTGTGCAGTGCACCTAAACCCTAGGAGAGCCGGATCCGGGTGGATGCGGGGAGGAGAGGCAGCGACATCCGACAGGAGCAAGAGGAAGGGGAGGCGGCGATGGGAGAAGGGGAGGATGGAGGCGGTGCGAGCAAGTGGTATGGGGGCGGAGGCGGGAGAAGGGGAGGACAACGGCGACGCGACAAGGGGGAGGGGAGATGGCGCGAGCGAGGAGTAGTAGGGATTGGGATCCGTCGGGTACTCGAGTGGTGGCGCGAGCAAGAGGGAGCAAGGGGGTACTCGGGTGGAGGACTGGAGAGTAGAGTCTAGAGGGTTTTTGTTTGAGCAGTTGGGCTATTGGGCAAGTTCAGTTAGGCTTGTCACTTGTGGCTTGTGGGTTGATTTTTTTTCGAGCCAAACAAGTTAAACGAGTTACTCGCTAACTCGTTCGTTAAACTCGTTAAGATAACGAGTTTAAATACCAGTTCGGCTTCACTCATTAAGAAATGAGTTCGAAGCAAATCAAATCGAGTTTTCGAGTACTCGTTTAACTTATGAGTTTTAAGTTTTTTCCACACCTAATCGGGAGGATCACGTGTTTACTTGATGGGATTTGATCCCATGACCTGTTATAAACCTTAAAATGAATGTCGTAGTCAAGTGTGTTTTGCCGGGTCTCTCTCCCTCTCAAGAAAATAAGCCAACAACATGGTATCAATTCGTGCTGAGTGTAACAGTAGCTACATTACATGCATCTTTTGCCTGTTTCGACTTAGGCATTTTGACTTTTGTTTTAAAGCTAGTTTTTTTGCTTAACGAGCTTTTAAGTTGTCTGTTTTTAAGCTAAAGCATGTTGTTTGGTATCCTGGCTTTTTGATGAGTTGAATGGTGTAGCCAGGGTTCACAAAATCAGCGAAAAGTGCGGTTTTCGAGCGTACCGCTGCGGTTCGATATCCAAAACCGCTCGGTTAACCGTTTTAATTTAAAATTTAAAAATTCAAAAAATTTATACGTTGAAAACCGCTCGAAAACCATTGAAAAACCAAAGTTTTCGCTCGAAAACCGTTTCTTAATAACATTCAATTAGCTGTTGGTTTTTCGTGAAAAACCGAGTGGTTTCTCGCGAAAAACGAATGGTTTTCGATTTTTTTGAATTTTTTATTTCTTAACCCTTCGATTTCTGATAGTTTTTGAGCGATTTTTCGAGTGGTTTTCGAATTTTAAACGATTTTTCAAAATTCGGTTTTGTGAACCCTGGGTATAGCTTGTTGCTAGAAAGTTTGAAATACCTTTTAAGGTTGTAAGGACTTTTCTTATGTACTGATTTATCTAATACAAATGTTTTATACTTTTTTCATCGAATATCGTATTGAAAAACATAGATTAATCTTGAGATCAAACTTCATTCTGAGCATAATTATTTATCAACTTGATCTAGGTCGGTGGAAAAGAAAGGAGGCTGAGGACGGCGAAGGAGGGAGGAGGTCGAGGACGGCAGAGACCGGAGCGGCGGAGGAAGAAGGTATGTCGTACAGGGGAGCGAGAGAAGATGAGGAGAAATGAGGAGATGGGAGAAGGATTCTTAAGTTTATATATGATGGCATTTGGTGGGTAATTTTGGAGACTTCCAGTGGCAAAGGGTTATTTCATCCTAAAAAAGCACCTCTCACCTGACTTTTGGCTTATAATTATATTGAGGCTTTTGGCTTTTTTAAGACTGACTTAAAAGTCAGTCGTTTGTTTCGACTTTAACTTTTCTGCTTTTAAGTCGGTGAAAAAGTCAAAACAAACCGGCCTAACCAATGTCCATTTGACTCAAATTTGAGCCCAATTAAGACTAGTGAAGAAGTGAACAAGGAAGCACATATAAAGTCGAGTCGTGAAATATGGAGTCGCCGAGGTTGAGCGTGGGTCAATATTCAATATGAAGCTTAGTTATGGAATAAAGTTGAGGCGAGTTGAAATCGATAAGTTAAGACTTCTAAATCTACCGGTATAGCTATATATCTAAAAACAACCAGTGATATTCGAGGCATCACCTTCGTTTTAAAGGCAAGAAAATCCCACAATAATCTTAAATTTTAGAAATTCTCACATTAATCGGAAGAAAAAGAGAAAGATCTGCACCACTTATTTTGGTTAGGCCAGATTAATTGTATTTCAATCATTGAAAGGATCTCCACCACTTATTTTGATGGGCCGGATTATAACTGTACAGATTAATTATATATAAATAGAATTATATAACAGATACAATTGTATTTCAATAATTAAAAATACTGTTATATATAAAAACAATTGTATCATAATATTTAGATGCACAATTACGCTGATAAGTGTTTATTTCAGGTACACGTAACAGTTTTGGCCGTAATCACAACGAACAAAGCTTACTATTGTATTTGAATCCTCGGGGTTCGAGCCTTTTTTTTCAACTAGTTCATGGCTGCACGCTTCGACCTCTTTCGCGTGCTGCTCGTCTGGTTCAATCTCTGGACCAAGATTTAAAATCCATGGAAATTTTGAAAATTTCGGCCGAAAACCAGGACAAGATTTCAAATCCCCATCGAATAAAAAAAATAAATTGCTACCGTAATTTCGGTAAATTTCTCCGAAATCTCGGTAATTTTGACCGGATTTTAACTTTTTTTTACCAGATTTGGTCAATACCCTTTAAAAATATCGCTTTCATGAAAATATTTGAAAAAACTGAATTTCTGAGATATTTTATAAAAAATATCAGAAAACACTATCAGATTTTTATAAAAATATACAAACTTGATCATACTTTGAAATATTTATGTTACCATCTTTAGTAATCTAGGATAATATAAAAAAAATCAAAAGAATTGAACTTTATTTGTTATCTTTAAAAAATAAAAAATAGATGGAACATAAATGAGATAGTAAACTTGTGAGAGTTTTATAAATTCGTTCAAGTGTGATCATGATCCAAAATTTTAATAAGAGTTTAAGAATTTCCTCAAAAACCTTCTCTAAAATTTTCAAAAATTATAAACTTTTTTTTTGTTGCTCAACAAAATCTTTAGAACCAATACATATACTCAGCCATGCTTTTGTCATGATAGTGGCACTGTTAGAATTATTTAAAATTTCTTAGGCCTGACCATCATCTGAAAAGTTTATGAAAATATTAGTGATGCATCATGACCATTCATAAAAATTTTCTAACGTGGTTTGGGCCAATTTTCATTCGGTTAAAATTTGCTAGTAAGGTTTTTATCAAGACAGTACTACTTTCAGAATTTTTAAAAAAATATCAGATTTGATCATCATCTAAAAATTTTATGAGAATATTAATGACGTGTTAGGACCATCCACAATAATTTTTATAATTTTCTAACGTTGTTTGAACTATTTTTCATTCAGTTCAGATTTGCTGATAAGGTTTTTATCAGGACAATAGTACTTTCAGAATTTTTTAATATTCCTCATGCTTGATCATAAACTGAAATCTTTATGTGAACATCGGTGATACATGAGGATCATCTACAAAAATTTTCAAAATTTTCTAACGTGGTTTGTACTATTTTTCGTGCGGTTCAAATTTGTCGTAACCTCCATAATTACGGCTGAAATCTCGGTCCAAAAATTCCGGATTTGAATTTTACTTTTTCAATTTCAACCAGATTTCTTCTGCAGTTCTGAAATCTTGTCAAAATTTTAGATTTCGATCCCTCCTAAATATGATCCGAAAATAAAATTTGAAAACATGCTGTGGACTTCTGAACTTCGGTTTCGGTGAGAAAAAAATAAAACAAATCTGGCTGATGACCGCTGCTCAGGTCTCCTCGAGGCCTGATGCGTGTGGGCGGCTCCGACTTATCCGAAACAAAGACAAATACGAGATCAACTCGGTTTCGTCTACAGCTTCGCTTCGGATTCGAAGAGTCCAGAAAAGACATCGAGAACTCGAGCAATTAACGAGATGGACGTGAGCCGACGAGAACGCCATGGTAGATGAGTCGTCGTGACGATGGCACGATATGCAATACAGCTTTTCCGATGATCGGTTGCCGTTTGCATGCGCTGATGCCATGCACATGCCGCCCTTACGCAGTTAAACGCCACGTGATGGAAGCCCTCGATATATGATGCTGCCGTGTGCCGTGTCGGTATCGGTGCCGTCACCGGAGTCGTCGTCGTCTCCTCAGTGTTTTGGTTTCGAAACCGGTGCTCCGATACAACATGTTATAAAACGCATGAAAAAAATATAAGATCAAACATAAAAAACTCTTTTGGAAAAAAAACCACAGACGCACAATCACTATACCGTTGTATGAGGCGATATTTACAATGAAGGATTTGCTCTTGCTCTAGGCTACAGAGATATATTTTTAGTTGTATACAATAGACTCCGTATAGAAATAGATATGAAATAAGTAGGAAATGAGTTTATATCATCCTCAACTTCAATCACGAGGAACGGTCATAAATAATGTCCCATTTGCAGCTCACCACCGACATATAGTAGCATAAATATGCACAGATTAAAAATGGTACACGAACCAAATAACTATGTTTGGTGTGAAGGCTGGCTATATAAGACCAGCTTATAACGAGAGAGAGGGGATACATATCAGGTTGTTGGGTTGTAGTTCTGACTTCTGAAGAGATCAATGGAGATGGGATTGGGAGGTATCAGGAATACAAAGGGCTGCTTGGTGCCACTTCTTGGTTTGCAGAACTTGTCTGATAAAGACCATTATGGGATGCGTTTAAAGTATGGATCTAAGTCAGATGAATCATGTGAGGTTACCGATTATAGTTTAGTGTACGACTGTTGCTGTATACTAGTGACATTGCAACGATTTCTGACCAAAAAATGACTGTTGATGTATACTAGAGACATTGCAACGAGTGCTGACCAAAAAAATGTCCGTGACTTCTAATGTCACTCACATTACAATAACAACTCAGACTGTACAATGTAACTGAAGATGTCAATTGTACATCATAAGAGATGAACTCTGCCGGTGTCTGTGCAATGCATGCTTCTAGATTGCTTGCTCAGTACCTGCCTGTAATACTCTAGTCCATTAATGTGAAGGCTCAATGATCCATGTGGTGCGATGGCGGGATTATTTCTATATTGCTTATCTAAAGTGAGTTATAGTAATATATAATGTATGTTGAGTTCAAACATAGCACCTCAAGGTTAACTATTTTATAAGAAGCAAAGACGAAAGTGTAAGCGGAGTGCTATACATGCGTGGGCTTGCCCTACGATGGGCTAGGTTTTGGGAGAATTTTTAGCCAATATGTTACAAATGGTATCAAAGCATCAACATTGGCTGCACGAGCGAGTGTGGAACAAGGGCACGAGCATATGGCGCATGGCACATATGAGCCAGGAGTGGACACACGGTATGGCTTATATGTGTCAGCACTGGACACACGAGCATGTGCTGAGGGGTGGTTTTGGGTATGTGTTGTGCTGTCAAGGTCGTCACCACTTTAGGGGGGTGAGTGTAATACCATGGCTCGTTAATATGAATGTCCAATAATGGGTCATATGTGGAGCGGTGGTGGATTTATCCTACTTTGCTCATCTAAAGTGAGTTGTAGTACTATATAATGCCTGTTAGATCTAAAACATAGCACATTCGAGTTAACCATTTTATATGAATGGAGAACGAAAATGTAAGCAGTGTGCTACGTATGTGTAGGCCTATCCCACAATAAGCTAAGATTTGAGCAGATTTTAAGCCAAGGTATTCCACTACCTCGCAAAAATGGTTGGTCTGCCTATTGTACTTGTTTTAAGAAACTAACTCATGTCATAGGCAATATTTATTTAATCAAGCAAATAACATTCACACGATATGAATGTGAAACAGAGTACCCACTCCATTGAAGGTTTTGTCGCTATATAGACCAGCAAGCTTGGGTATAATATGTCCAGTAATCATGCTATGAAAATGAAAGGAATTGAGGGAGATAAGTAGGCGTGCTTCCTGTTCAGAATTTTTGGGAGGTTCAACGTGGTATTAGATACTTTCAGGTTTACCTTTGCCACCCACAGGTAGGATGAAGTTCTTGTCAAGCTTCTTGCAATGTATATGGGTATGGGAGTCATCGAGACGATAGTCCGCACAATCAGTTTGGACACTCCGGCCACTAGAACTATTTCAGCTGGCGAAACATCTCCTCAGTTGATTTGCCCAGCCCGTTTGTCCGCATAGGACTAGAACACAACATCCAAGTGATACTGAAAGTGGCCATGGAACTACGAGTAATCTGCAGTTTTTCATCATTGTTGAGGTGACTAACAAATTTACAATGCAATGATCATCGGTATTGTACATTTGTTTCCACGACAAACGTACAGTTTAATAGCTCTCAGACTTTCTGAGGTCACCAGGAAGTTCACAATGTGATGATCGTCAGTTCTATCTTGTATGTATCAGTATTGCACATTTCTACGGGGCGTGACAAATGAGGTAGTGTTCGGCAGTTTTTTGCACTGTTGTGGTCACTATGAAATTTACTATGACAAATGTACTGCCTGCTTCTACAATGGTCTATGATTTATTTTGAGGGCATACAAATGCTATTTGATTAGAATGACTCTTGCGCAATTTGCCATTTTCTATTTCGAAAGATGAACTGAAGTGACTTCTAAATTTGCTAGCTGCACTTCACTTGCATGAGCAATTAATGCTTTTGCAAACGGAAGAAAATTCTTTAGTATAGACTTGTTGGTTCTAAAAAAAATGTAGACTACAAATAAATCTCATGTGCAAGGTGTTGCAATGAAGAAGAGGTTTTAGTTAAGTACGGCAGCGGAGGTAAGTTGATTCTGATGTGTTTATTGCTTCCCTACCTACATTCCTAAGCCGTTTTGCTTACAAATGTACTTAGAGGAGTGCTTCAATGCTTTCCCTCATAATACAAGTTGCACAAATCTTAAAGTAAGCGAAGGGATAAGTAATCTCCATCTACCCTTCATTCATGCTTTAATATTTGTGCAACTGTAAAAAAGAAAAACATTGAAGCACCTCTCATGTACTTATAGTTCTCAATACAGGTTCTCTATTTATCTATGCTAGCCGTTGTCTTTGATATACATCTCTACTTCCTATAATTGAAATAAACTTGTATTTCTTATATAATTCTAATATCTATATATGATTAATCTGCACCGTTATAATCTGGTCTCACCAAAGTAAGCGGAGGTCCTTCTCTTTTTCTTTCGACTAAAGTGAGAATTTCTAGATTTTTTTCTTTTAGAACTATTGTGGGATTTTCTTATTCTTAAAATAAAGGATGTGGCTTGAATATCACCCGCTGTTTTTATTTATATAGATACTGTCGGATTTTTCATTCGATGTTTATACTATGTTTTGCAACAAACTTTTGTTGTTCATAGCAGACATGGCCAAACGGGCCGCCCGGCACGGCACGGCCCGATTAAAATCTGGCACGGCCCGTTTAGGCACGTCCCGTTTAGGCCTGGCTTGTAAACAAGTCGTGCGCATCGTCCACGTGTTCGGTAGCGGCCGAGCACGACCCGTTTACTGTCGGGCGTCGTGCGTCCCCCAGATGCCAGCGGGTTAAGCGGGCGGGTCGGCCCGAGCTGCTTAACTTCGAAAATTTGAAAAATCGAGAAAAATTAGAAAAATAGACAAAGTATGAAAAAAATACAAAAAAATATGAAAAAAATTCAGAAAAATAGGAGAAATTTAGAATAATTAGAAAAACTCAAAGGTGTACAAAAACTTTTTAAATATATATATAAATTAAGAGAAAGCTAAAATACGAGATAAATTCTAAAATGAGATAAATAATTTGAATTAAATAATGAGCTTTATTGATGTTTGGCTGTCTCGTTAAAAACTTTGCCAAGTAAAAACTCAACACGAGAAAACCTTGGCAAAGAAAAAAGAGTACGGCCTATAGCTCAGTGATACACGAAAAAAGTGAAGATTACAATTATTCTTCCTGATTATCTAGATAAAGATTTTCGAACATCTCCTTGACTTAGTATTTTCTGCAGTATGTTGAGCTCGTTGATCAGCTTGTTCCCAATCTTTCACAGTGAGAAGTATTTCCACCATCTCACTTGTCAGATTTGTTCTTCTCTCCTAGATTATTCTTTCGGATAGACTGAAAGCAGACTCCGAAGAAACCGTGGAGACAAGAACTGTTAACACATCCCGTGCTAGTATAGAAAGCACTGGATATGTTATCTTGTGCTCGTGCCACCACTGCAAAATGCTAAAGTCCTCCTCTTGCTTCTCTTGGTAGGTTACAGTGTCGCTGTTGAGATAGGCAGCTAGCTCCCCACCACTTGATGTGTCCGCACTTGTCGTTGATGTAGTCGAACTCCTTGAGGAAGAGCCACCTGCACCCCATATCTTTCCCCACGTGGTTTTCTTCTTACCTGTTGTGGGTGCTGGTGGGGGTTGCTGCATGCGAACTCCAGCAAACTTCCGATCGTACTTATCATAAAC
The DNA here is from genome assembly GCA_036346275.1 of Otatea glauca. Lineage (NCBI taxonomy): Eukaryota > Viridiplantae > Streptophyta > Magnoliopsida > Poales > Poaceae > Otatea > Otatea glauca. The sequence continues at coordinate 5,755,481 of CM070719.1, forward strand.
TTGAGATAAGTTAGCACGGACAGTTGAAAAATAACTGGAATAATCAGTACCTACCGCATCACTTAGAAGTGAGAGAACATTACCGAATCCCCGAATTTTAGCTCTAGGATCTAAAATAAATGCAAATGCATATAACATAGGAATTTCTTGCCAATATTTTAAAATTTTAGTTTTCATAGCACAAACAACTTCACGCAAGACATTATCATTTTCGTGGCTCTTTAAGTGGGTAGTAATTTCTAAAATATGATGCACAATTAAAGGAGAGGTTGCGTAATAAACTCCAGATAAAGCAATAGTAGATTCAAAAAAAAGTTCTAAAAATGACAGCAAGTATTTAGCAATATACCAATGTTGCTCTGTGAGTACCGGCTGACCATCCCGTGTACGACAATGCGTGTTAATAAAAACAGAAAATGTGCTCTCATATGGTATTAGATGCTTAAGCATCAAGTAAGTAGAGTTCCATCTAACAGGCATATCCGGACCAAACTTACGCGGACGCACATTCATTGCAATACAATAAGTCTTAAATGCTGCTACTCGTTGATTAGAATAATTTAAGTAAGATATTGCAGTGCGAAAAGGTTCAAGATACTGATCTAACCTCTTCAAACCAGATTTAACTATAAGGTTAATAATATGGCAAGCACAACGCTGATGTAATAAGAAAGATTCAGCATAAGAATTGAAAAGCGGAGTAAGAATGTTCATGGAAGAAGTATTTGCAGAAGCATTATCTAATGTTATTGCAAAAATCTTATCACTAAGACCAAAATCTTCCACAACTTTTACAATACAATCAGCAATATTTTCACCAGTATGTGCTACATCAATTAATTTGAATCCTATAATTCTCTTTTCTAGTTGCCAATCCTCGTTTACATAATGAGCAACTACACTAAGGTAATCCTCTTTAGCTCTACCACTCCATATATCAGATGTCAAAGGCACAGAAAAAGTACAGGTATTAAATTTTTCTTTTAGGTTATTGCGACAATTATTATAATATTTAATCAAATCTCTAATTGTTGTCTGTCTAGAAACTTCAGAAAACCTAGGATTATGAGCGGTCCTAATATAGTTTTCAAACGCAGCTGACTCACTAAAGTTTAAAGGAAGATCTTGAGAAGCGATTAAACGACAAAGAGATTCACGAGCTACCTCGAGATTGTAGTCCCGCCACGCATCGCATCGTCGGGGTTGTACTGCATTGCGCTTTGTCTCAAAGTCATTCCCGCTTTTTTTCTACAGCTGTCAGCATGCCTCTTCAAGTGCCCCGTTCCACCTGAAGATTTCGCAGTTAATTTATGCTTGCAATATTTACAAACAGCATACCTGATTTGGACGTCGTTTGATGCCTCAAAAATCTGGTCGAAATCTTCCCAGACTCCCGATGTACTGCGTCTTGTTCTTTTCGTCCCGGTGCTTGCCGACGCAGTAGCACTTGTAGAGCCTGAAGATGGCACAGCTTCTGCAGCTTCTTGGGCATATGATGCAAGAAGCTCCTAGGGTGAAATACCGAAATCAGAAGCTGGGAACGACGGAAAATCCCCGGGCTCCATAAAGCAAACTACAAGAAATAACAACGCTATTAATACTAAAATATGATTTAAAATACTAACAAAATGAAAAAATAAATCGCAATTATCACCTTGATTTCTTGACAGAAGCCGAATTCCGGATTTTTGGATTTTTGACAAAACTATTTTTAATTTTGCTAAATTACCACTAAGAGCACAAGAATTTTCACAAGAGAATGATTAGAAGAGAATGCAAGATTGCTGGTGTAGAAATGGGGAGAGGGCAGCCACTTATTTATAGGAAAAAAATTCGCGATTTTTTTGAATTTTTTCGGATTTTTTTGAATTTTTTAAGTCTACAACGGCTATAAACGGCTATTTTTTTTAAACGGGCTGTGCCATGCCATGCCGTGCCGTGCCGTGCCAGGCCGGGCTGCCGGGCCGCACCTCCGGCCCAAGCACGGCACGGTGGGCTGGGCTGTGCCAGCACGGCCCGTTTAGGTTTGAACCGTGCCGTGCTTGAGCCGGGCGCACAGTGTCGTGCCGCGTGCCAACCCGTGTGGTCCGGCGTATCTGGCCATCTCTAGTTCATAGCAATAAGCTCCTATGCAGCAGTTCTTTCAGCGAATAAATGGAGCCATACAACGTACTGTACTGAAATGTTAAGGTAACGGTTACTGAAATGTTAAGGTAACGGTATGCAATCTGCTTGTACATGACCGTTGTGACCTGAATTTAAAGGATCGCGATGCAGTTCAACTTATATGTAAATATACCTTACATTTAGGGTCGTAAAAAAAGCTCGAGGCTCGCGAGCTACTCGAGCTCGGCTCGCGGGAGGCTCGATTCGAGCTCGGCTCGAGCTCCGAACGAGTCGAACTCGGGCTCGAGCTCGAGCTCGCGAGCTTAACTGAGCCGAGCTCGAATAGTTCGCGAGCCTACTTGAGCCTGAACCGAGCTTCCTTAAATCGAGCTTTCTCGAGCTTGTTACCGAGCTTCCTCGAGCCGAGCTTAATCTAGCTTGTTACCGAGCCTACCGAGCTTACTCGAGCTTACCGAGCTTACTTGAGCTTATCAAGTTCACCGAGCTTACTCGAACCGAGCTCGAGCCTACTCGAGCTTGGACCGAGCCGAGCTCGAGCCTGGGTCGAGACTCGAACCGGAGCTCAAGCTCGGCTCGAGCTCGAGCCGAGCCTTACCGAGCTCGAGCCTGGAGGGCCAGACTCGCTCGAGCTCGGCTCGTTTACAGCCCTATTTACATTATAGGAGAATGAATCCCTGCCGCTCCACGTCGGCAAGGGCACGCCCTCGCCCAATCGGCCGCCTGCGTGTGCTCGTGCCGTGGCTCTTAGATACGTACCTTTGGGATTTTCATTTTTCAATGAGATAAGATTTTGATATTTTTATCTTTTTCATCCAAAAGAGACTAATAAGAGTTAACTCAACAAAAGAGTTAGTCTCACAAAAAGATTTGTTATTAATTAACAATTAAAACTAATCAATATTATGATTATTAAAAGAGTTAGTCTCAATATTAGATTTGTCATTAACACCAAAACAAAATTAATAGAGCTTGAACTTTTAGCAGGTGCCGTCATGGTGAAGCAGTCAAGAACATATGGTGCGCCAAGTGACTTGGGCCCTTTGCAAGCAATGACAGTTCAAGGAAGTCCGGACGCATGAGAGGCTTGGCGACAAGTCATTGGGGAAGCATGGGCGATACAAGATGATTTAACAGCTCAATTAAATTCTGCAAAAATTCAGGAGCCAGCTTACAAAAAAACGCATAGCCAGGACTCGAACCAAGGTTTAAAATTTCGTGTTCGGTTGAAATCTCGGAGGTGGGTGAAATCCAAATTTTCAGTGAAATCTCAGAATTTTGGATAAAATCCTGTCAAAATTCAAAAAATAAATTTGAAATTAGAATTTTTGAAACGAAAGTATCGAAAATTTGGCTTGAAATTGCTAAAACCTCAGCAAAATTCAACCAAGTGAAAAATAGCAGAAACAATGTTAAACCTTTTGCAAATTTTTGTGGATGGTTCTAACATATTACTAATATTCCTATAAAAATTTGAAATGATGATCAAGCTTGAGGAATTTTTAAAAATTCTGAAAGCGCTATTATCCTGATGAAAAGCTCACCGGCAAATTTCAACCCAATAAAAAATAGTGCAAACCATGTTAGAAAATTTTTGTAGATGATCCTGACATATCATAATGTTTTCATAAAATTTTTAGATGATGATCAACTTTGACGAATTTTCAAAAATTTAAACATTGCTACTAAAACCGAATGAAAAATGGTTCAAACCACATTAAAAAAGTTTGAAATTTTTTGTGAATGGTATTGACGTATCACTAATGTTCCATAAATTTTTCAGATGATGATCAAGCTTAAAGAAGTTTCAAAAATTATGACAGTACTACTGTCCTGTTAAAAGCCTTATAGTACTACATGTATTGCTTTCATATATTTGATTGAGTAACCAAATAAGTTTAAATTTTTTGAACATTTTAGAGAAGGGTTTTGAGGAAATTCTTAAGCTGTCTGAAAATTTTTGGGTCATGATCACACTCGAGAGAATTTATAAAATTCTGACATGATTACTATCTCAATTGTGTTCATTCTGTTTTTGAATTTTTTAATATAACAAATTGGGCTCAATTATTTTTGAAATTTTTATTTATGATCCTAGACTACTAAATATGGTTATATAAATATTCCAAAGCATGATCAACCTTGTACAATTTTATACAAATCCGACAGTGTTTCTACTATTTTTATAAAATATCTTAAAAATTCGGTTTTTCAACAAATTTTCATGGAAGATGACATACTTAAGGGTTATTGACCCAAATCCAGTCAAAATACCATAGATTTCGGTAAAATTTGCAAAAAATTTGCAAAAAAAGTCTTAAAAATATTGTAGCAATTTGAATTTTTTTCAAATTTATTTTTTATCTACTCGGGATTTTTAATCTCGTCCCCGGCCGAAATCCAAAACCTTGAACAAAATTTCCAATATTTCACTGTCATTTGAACTATGAATCGAACCCATGACCTCTCGGTGGTAAGCGAGCGGCTTACCACCTGAGCTACAGTAGTGTTGTGATAAATTCCGTATAATATGATATGGCAATATTATGAGCTTTACATGCGTGCGCTAAGGCCATGAGCGCAACCCGCGCCAAATGTCACACGGGGGAAGCCAGGGCGACGTGTCTAGCGCAAGAGGTTGTGAATCTTAGAGCATCTCCAAGAGACACCCTTTCCCACTCCCAATCTGCATATCATCATACTTTCAATATAGATGGAAGAATCCCCGCCTGGAGGGCCATATCATACCTATACTATAGTTTGCAAAAACACCGCGCTCTGGCCGTTTTGAGCCGGGAGGGAGCCGGCTCCGAGCCGGCCAAATTTTTTTTACATCCGGGTCCTTTTCTAGAAAAAAAATATTACGGATAGGTCCTTTTCGGGAAAAAATATTACGATTGGGTCCTTTTTTCGAAAAAAGATTACATATTACGTCCATGCCATTTTATCGTTTTTAGGAGTAGCGCTCGGGTCCTTTTTAGGAAAATCAAAATTACGTTTAGGTCCTTTTTGTAAGAAAAAAATCATGCCCTTTTTTTTAAAAAAAAGTATGCGTTGCATTTATGTACTTTTTCCGCTTTTCTAGCACTACGTTTAAGCCCTTTTGCGAAAAACGCAAGCTTATTTTTAGATCCTTTTCGCGAGTTTTCTCGATTTACTCGTGTATGGAGCGTTAATCGCGCGTTTTGTCGATTTTCTCGCGTGGAGAGCGGCGCCGCGGCGTGGCGTGGCACACCGTGCATAAATTTCTAGTTATACCGATTCACAGCAAAAACAGGGGGTCCAACAGCCTCGCTATACCGCTCCCGAAATTTACCGAGCGGAGAGAGAATCCCTATATTCGGCGATTCTCTCTCCGCTCGCTATCCGACGAGGCGCACCTAGAGGTGGCAGTGGCGGCTCTACAGGGTATGCCGGGTGGGCCGCGGCATACCCTGTAGATTGGCCCAATTACAAAGCCCATACATCGGTTCCTCGTTCCTGTTACTTGTTCGCTCCAGCCGGAAGTATACGTACAAGCCAATGTATCTATACGACGGCATGACGCTCCACAGACCACAAAGCCCGTATACTTACGTAATGCATCTCTGCGAGCGCTTCATCTTCTAAATCACGATCGAGCCGTCGACCGCCGCTGCAGCCTACGGCTCTGCGCCTCACCGCTTCCAGCTCCAGGGGTTGTCGGCGTCGGGCAACGGGGCGTCGGGGCAAGGCGTCGCGGAGGGCATGCCGCAACCACGCCAACAACGCCAGTAAATATTCAATCTCAATCCTACGTATTGTCTCTGAATTAATTGGCTATTGTGTTGAAGCAAATAATCGATTTCTGGTGTTGGTATATGATAATATTTAGAATATAGCAGTCTTGAACGGTACTGTTGGTTATGATGAACATATTCCCATATAATTTATTCCAATCTCGTATGCTTTATTCGACCCCTACTATAGCTAACATAGTTATATCTTTATTTATTGCTTATCTTAGTTAGTATTTTAATCACTCAATGGACGTATTTTATTTGCAAGGTTTTTAAATTATGATTTATGAAGAGGAACGGAGACATTGCATCTCTTTTTCGGAAACATGCAGCAAAGAAGGCTACTGCTGCTTCACCTCCTCCCCCGTCACAAACTGCAACCGTGGCGGATGAGTTACCTCAAGAACAAGAGAGGGTAATTGAAGAAATTGTGAATCCTATGCCATCGTCTCCGCCATCAGTTCAATTTGAAGATGTCTCACCACCACCACCGCCACCGTCATCTACTTATGATATCAATCGTCTTCCACATGATCCAGGTGAAAGGTTGCATATTCAAAGTTACCCTGTTAATGACCATGATGCAATTCGAAGAGCATATATTCTTAAAGGGCCATTCAAACCTTATGCACATGATTTCCCGAAAAGAAAAATTGGAGATAGAGACCGTAATTGCAGTCCTTTATGGCTTTTTAAATATCATTGGCTTGAATATAGTATTAAGAAGGATTCCGTGTTTTGCTTTGTATGCTACTTGTTCAAGAAGGGTAATGGGGCAGATACATATACTAAAGGTGGTTGGAGAAATTGGAATATAGGAGAGAAAGCACTTATCAAACATGTGGGTTCTAAAGCACACAATGCAGCTCAAGAGAGATATAATGGCTTTGTGAATCCCAAAACAGCAATTGATTATCATATTGATAAGTGGAGTGATGAAGATCTTCGTCTTTACAAAATTAGGTTGACTTATTCACTTAGATGTTTGAAGTTTCTTTTGCACCAAGGATTGGCATTCCGGGGACATGATGAAAGAGAAGAGTCTAGCAACAGAGAGGACTTTCTTGAACTTTTGAAATTTCTTGCAGCAAATAGTGAAGAAGTGGACAAGTATGTTTTGAAGAATGCTCCAGGTAATTGCACCTTAACTTGCTCAGAGATACAAAAGCAAATTATTCAATGTTGTGCCATAGAAACTAGAAAGAAAATTATTGAAGAACTTGGTGATGAGCCCTATGCAATTCTAGCTGATGAGTCTAGTGACATTTCACATAGAGAACAACTTGCTCTTTGCTTGCGTTATGTTGATAAATTAGGAAGGCCATGTGAGCATTTTCTTGGAGTTGTTCATGTAGATGATACTACCTCTTTATCACTTAAGCAAGCAATTGAAGGTTTACTTATTAGTCATGGCTTGACTATAACTCAAATCCGTGGGCAAGGTTATGATGGGGCCAGCAACATGAAAGGAGAGATTAAAGGTCTAAAAACATTGATCTTGCAAGATTCACCTTCCGCTTATTATATCCATTGTTTTGCACATCAACTTCAATTAGTTCTTGTTGCTGTTGCCAAGGGAAATAATGATTGTGTGTGGTTTTTTGATCAAATCTCTCTCTTGCTGAATATTGTTGGAGTTTCTTGTAAACGTCATGGCATGCTTCGAAATGCTAGACTTGAGAATATCACGAAAGCACTTGATTATGGTGAAATTGCAACTGGGAGTGGATTAAATCAAGAGATGGGGTTGCCTAGGCCCGGTGAGACTCGATGGGGTTCTCATTACAAGACTGTTGCCAACATTATTGCTATGTATCTCACAATCCGCGACGTACTCATCACTCTTGGTAATGATACTTCACAAAGGGGTGACTGGCCAAAAATACATTCTATGGTTGGAGTATTTGAGTCATTCGACTTTGTTTTGATGCACACTTAATGTTTGTTATTCTTGGATACACAAATGAATTATCGAATGTTTGCAAAGAAGGGAACAAGATATTCTTAATGCAATCTCACTTGTTAGAGTGGCAAAGAGTAGAATGCAACAATTGAGGGTGATGGTTGGAATGAATTCCTTGAAAGGGTCACTTTGTTTTGCAACAAATATAGTGTCCAAGTTCCTGCAATGGAGGGTAAATATGTGCCTTATGGAAGATCAGCATGGTTTGCCAGAAACCAAACAAATGATGATCACTTTAGAAGAGAAGTGTATATTGGAGTCATTGATCAAATTAGTCAAGAGCTTGATAATCGGTTTGATGAGGTTAATATGGAGTTGCTATCTTGTATGTCAGCCTTCAATCCTACCGACTCATTTGCTTCTTTTGATGCAAAGAAGGTACGCAGACTTGCTGAGTTTTACCCTAATGACATCTTGGAACGTGATTTGCTAAGGCTTGAATTGCAACTTGATAACTATATTGATGACATTAGACAAGATGATACATTTAAAGACCTACAAAATCTTGTTGACCTCTCAGTTAAGCTCGTTGAAACAAAGAGGCATATAGTTTATGATTTGGTTTACTCGCTTCTCAAATTAGTATTGCTTCTACCCGTGGCGACGGCAAGTGTTGAAAGGGTATTTTCTGCAATGTGTTTCGTCAAAAGTAAGTTGAGAAATAAAATGGGTGATAGTCTTTTGGATGATTGCCTAGTCACGTTCATTGAGCGAGATATTTTATTCAAAGTGGAAGAAGATGATATAATCAAGAGTTTTATGGCCATTAGAAGGCGTAGACCGAACAAGAAGAATTAATATTATAGGTATGTAAGCTTCTTTTAAATATATCATCTTGTTTTTAATTATTATTTTTACTTGTATACCAAATTGCTCGATAAATTTTAAGTTGTTTACCAAATTATTATTTGATCGGCATACTCTAGATTTAAATCCTAGATTCGCCACTGAGAGGTGGGCACTCGGGCCGGGCTCTTTTGGGCCGGCCCGAGGCACGACATCACGGCCCGGCATGAAGCCCGACTGTCGGGACCGGATTTCCAAATCGAACCCTCTGTATAACTGTGCTAGTCCAGAAAAGCTAGCACACACAAAGTGGAAACAATGATGACAAACACATCCATATCACGAATCAAATAATATTAATTAAGCGAAAGAGTATTAGCCTTATGGCCAATTATTACAAATAAGAAGCATCATAGCTTGAGTTCAATAAGAAACAGTGAAACGAAATAACAAAGACAAAGTAAGTAAGCCCATCCATTTGCCCAACAGTAATCGATCGGGTTCGCGTCCTAGCATTCGGATCGCCTTCATCATAACCACAAGCGTAGAAATCGTAGTCGACAAACACGCACACTCTTACGTGGAAGGTTGGGGATGTTGCAAGGGTGAGCACAAAATGTACTCCATAAGTCTTGGAAACATAATGCATGATAACTATATGCAAGGCTAAGCAATTGAAGGCATAATATGACTCTTTTAGCATAAAGCAAAGTTTAACTATAAATACCAATAGTAATTTCATAAAGCATCATTTGAACAAAAGTAATAGCATAGTAATTGAATTTGATATAACAATTAAAGCGGGTTCCATCTACAGTGGCTCCATCCGCAAACCATAACCCGAGAGTTCCATCGCTCTCGGATTCCCAAACCATCATTTTCCTTTGAAACAAAACCATAAAATCTACAATGTGCAAGCGTACCTCGCTTTGCCCTTGGCCAGTGGGCACGGCTACTTAAGTAGTTTTAACTCTGCAGAGTGTGTACACTTTACCCACAAGACATGATCGACTCTTGTTTCCATGCACTTAACACACTTCCTTTGGTGTGTCACAGAGAGATCATGACAAGGCCTTTACAATGCACAACCCCACTATTAACCTCGCCCGCTAAGGTTTCACATTTGTTAGGATTCTAGCCGCCTAGTCTGAAGCCCCTCTTGCGCTTTGCCAACATCCGCACTCACCAACTCGCGAAGCTAATAATGAGATGCACAAATTATTTAGCCAGGTCGTACCCATATAGACTTGTGGTTGTACGGTAGTGCTCGGTCCATGGTAACACACGCTTCGGTCCTTAATTTACTAGGGCGGAACATTCACATACCAAGGTCTCGTGCTTTCTGCACCCGCCAAACATCCATCCGCCCCGGTCTAACCCATTTCCACTTTATTTCATTTAAATCACAGCAGCAACACCAATTGCCGCACTCTCACAAATAAGTTTAAACAAAATTTGAAATGATTCCCATATTGGCACAATACCGAAACGCTTAAGCTGGACTAAGCAATTCTACCGTTCCATGCTAATCTACTGGATATCACCAAATAAAATAACTAGTATATATCATCTAGGGTGTCAAAGGTTCGACATGATCAATACCAGTGAGGGTATAACAAACTGGAATTTAACTATACTCTAAAACTATGTTTAAAGTACATTGCATAAAGTAAGCATGCATAATTTAAAACAATATAGGCATTTTGTAAAATTTGGGATCAATATGTTCAAGGAAGACTTGCCTTCGCTGCCTCTCGCTGGTTCTACCTCTGATTGTTGATTCGACTGATCTTCGACTGCGTCGTCTACACGCGAAAAGAGAGCAAATAAATAAAATAAATTCAAATAAAATTCAAAAATTGAAAAGAATGGTACTGGAAGATAGATCTTGAATTTAGATGAATTTAGAAATTTGAATCACTGGAATCGGAGCTCGAACGAAGGAGAACGGGCTCCTGGAAGATTCCCAGATCAGAAAAAATCAGAAAAACAAAGAGGCTGACACGTGGCGAGACGTGATTGGCTAGAATTTCGGGTTTTCTGGAAAAGAATAAAAAGAAAAAGGATTTGGCTGACAAGCGGGACCCACGAGTCAGAGACTCGGTCCACGGTGAACCGGGTGCACCGAGGCGATCTGGGGTGACGCGGTGGACTTCTCGACGAGGACGCCACGGGTGCCGGCGTGGCTTCCACGCGAGCTAGGGCACACGTGGCGGCCGACGCGGCCGCCACGCGGACGGGTGACGCGTGCGGAGGTGGCGCGAGAGCGGGCGGCGCGTGGCGTCGCGTCGCGGCCGACGAGACGCCAGCCGAGGCTCGGCAGCGCGGGAGCGGCCAATGGCAATGGCGGCGGCGCGGCAAGACCGGAGGCGGGAAGAAGGCCGGCCGTGCAAATCCGCGACAGATCGGGTGGAATTTGGGGCAAACGAAAGAGGCGGCGGGGACCTCGGCGAGACCAATAGAGCGGCGAGGCTCACCGACGAGGAAGAAAAGCGAGAAGCGCTCGGGCGGCGGAGAACGGCGGCGAGATCTCCGCGACGAGGCGACTTCGGCGGCGAGGCTTGGGGCAAAAGCGCGGAGCGAGCGGGAACCTCGGGATGGGGCTCGGGGCTTTAAATAGCCGGAGGCGGGCGCAGACGGACGCAAAACGGCGCGACGCAGTTAGGTTTAGGGTTTTTCGGTGGCGGCGGCGGCGGCGGCGACGCGGCAAAGATCCTGGTCGCCCACGTGGCGCGCATCGGCGGCCGTGGCGGAGCGGATGGTTGGGCGGCGGCGCAAGCGGTGCGAGCATGGTGGCGGGCCGGGCAGCGGAGAGAGAAGGAGGCGGCAGCGGAGAGGAATTGGGCCGTGAAAATGGGCCGGCGGAAGGATTCAACCCGAGAAGGAATTTTGAAATAAAAACATTTTTCGAATTAACTAAAAATTCCAGAAATTCAAATAAAAGCAAATAAATTCAAATAAATATCAAATAAATTCAGAAAAATCTCCAAAAATACAGAAAAATTTCTTGGGACATAATGAACCTAACTAAAACTGAAAATCTTTTGTTTGATGAATAGATTAATCAAATTAAATCTTTTTTATAAATTGAAAATTCAAATTAAACTGAAATTAATTCAAAGAAATTTCAAATGGTGAATTTTGAAATTCAAACATTCTAAAATCCAAATTTTTGGAATGTTACACCGATCCGGCACGAAGTGGACCGTGCCGGGCCGGCACGACACTGTAGCACGGGCCGTGCCGGGCTCAAGAATCAGACACGATGGGCGGCACGGCACGACACTGTAGAATGGGCTATACTGGGCAAATGGGCCGTGCCTGGACTCGCCGAAGACGAGCTGGGCCGGCACGGCCCAGCACGGCGAGCACGACGGGCCGTCGCGGCCGCGCGGTTCAAGCGAAGACGATGGACCGTCGTGCGGGCCGGCCGACCCGCCACGACGCCCACCTCTAGGCGCACCCGTAGTTTTCTTCGCTCGACCGCAGGGACACCGGCCCCTTCTCCTCACTGCCTCGCTGGTTTCTCCGTTCACGCACAGCGGCCTCCTCTCCCCCCGCAAGGCTACGAATCCCCGATGAGCCATATGGTGGGCGGCGCCGACGGTGAGGGCGAGTAGCACGGCGGCGGCGAGCGGCGATCGGATCGGCGGCACGTCGCGGCGGCGACGGACGCCACCATGTCTGACGTAGTGTGTGGCAAGAGGTCCTCCTCCATCTTCGCTGACGAGTTCATCCCTTCCTCCCCTCCCTACCACCACTCCTCCAAGCGGTCCCGCTACTCCCCGGCCCCCGCCTTTGACAACGCCACGGCCCATCGGCGGGGGGCGCTCCTCCACCACCTCCTCTCCCTCTTCCCCCACATGGATCCCTAGGTTCGTCTCTGTGCTTTATTTAATTAATCGATTGTTTGCGAGATTTTGGTGAGGGCAGGTTGGCATTTGGATGCGGAAGGGTGACTCGTTTCTTGTAAAATTTTGTGCTCTGTAGGGGGTTGGATTCTGTAGTGCCTGTAACTGTGAATGAAATAAGGCTACTCCTGCTCCGTTCTTGGTGAATCTAAATATTAATTATTTTGGTGTGAGCTTGGTGTTTAGGTACTTGGGTGTAAATTCGTGCTATCAGAAATGGAGTAAAATTTGGATGAATATCAGCTCACTTTATATGCTTATGAATCATCGAATGTATCGTAGTTTGGATGCTTATAAATCAACGTAAGGATAGTGGATAAGGACCTGTGATGAAGATAGGATAGCACGCTATCATGTAAGTTTGTAACTTGTTGAGCCTCTGCTTTCACTGAATTAGAAGGTTTCAGTTTCAGTATTGTGTTGTTTGACAGGATCGTGTCTACCTTTATCTAGTTTACATCTTGTTAGGACTGCCCACCATTTGGATATCCAACGTTTGGATATTGCAATCGGTGGTATGCTAAATGGCATTATTTGTTGTGTAAGTGCAATTCAGATATATGTGATGTTTGCTGAATGGTTTGCTACTAGGACACTTTTTCTACCAACTACAAAGCTACAGAAAAGTTTAATCTTATCTGTTTGGCAATTGCCTGCCCTTTTTTTAGCATTTGTTTCATGTCGATCATGCACATTCTATTGTTTTGTAAAAGGAACAGATTAAGTAGAGCAATCTGCGATTGTAAGTGATGTCAAGCTTGATTTTGCTATTGTGTATTTTGGCAATTCTCCAGTCTACTTAATAAGAATGCCTATGATCTGCAGGAGTCGTTTTTATCTTGCTTATTGTTTTGACAATGTTTTGAGATGCGCGCTATTTGATCAGAAAGAGTTCTATTTTCATACATCATGTCAACATCAGTTTAGGTTAATGTTCAGATAAACTAAACACACCAAATAAAGGAACAGGCTGAACATTTTTATCCTTGTACTTCACTTCTTTAAAATGCTGAATTGCTTATGAAGAGAAGAAACAGAGGACTGATATTAGACTCGGCTGATGGTTGAAGTGCATAAAATAGTTGTCACAATATATAGCCATTCGAATTTACCCATTCAAAGATAATCATTACAACGTAGTCGTCACAATAAATTTCAACTTTTAAATTCCCGTATTCAATATATAGCCGTTTGAATTTACCGGTAAAAAAAACGGTTGCTGTTACGACGGTTATATGAAATATGATTAGAATATAGGAGAGAGAAAATAGAGAGTGTGATATAAAGAGTGCTGTTAGAGAGGGAGGAGATATGGAGAAGCATTTTTTAGAGAGTTCTCCAAATATGTCTTTTAAAGAGTGGGTTTTGGAGAGTTGTTGGAGATGCTCTTATGGAATGTAATATAGGGACTATGTACCCACAAATCGGATCGTGCATAAAATCCACTATCCAATTTACATGCATGAAGCAAAGTAACAATTCTGCTTGCATTTCCCTCTAAAAACATTCTACCTGCATAACAATAACAAATTAACGATATCGTTACATTTTCTACAGAGGAATTAGACGTGCTGCTTGGGCTTTGGTGCATCTCATTAGAGGCTTCATGGTGGGAACTTGGAAGTGGCCGGCGGATATATCACACAAGCCGGGGAGGTCACCCCGTTGCGCCACTTCCAATTTCAGCCGTGTTTAGCCGGTGAAATGCGCCATGAACCACCCATTTTCATACTGAAGTTCCCATTCGAATGGCCAGCACTTTGAGAACCGCACAAGTAGGTAGACCGTCGCGGCATCTAAATATGAACTAATGGACGAGATTCCAAGACTGTCCAAAGTGCTCTTTCCCTGATGCCTCCAATTCCCACACTAACCAAATTTGTAACATTGATCGCAATCATAAACAGTGTTAAGCTAGCAGACAACGGGGCAAGGCGAAGGAAAATGAAAGGAAAGTAAATGAAGACATGCACAGTATATGTAGTGTATGGCTCACTTAAAAAAGTTCTCTCTCTAGTCTTCAAATATATACATCTCTATGTGTGTAGGTGAAATGATGTAGTATCGATGTAGATGATGAACTCTCGTATCGTATGTATGTATAGGGAGAGGCCAAGGAAAAGAAGCCAAATCTAAAGCAATAATATTGTGTGCAAGCTATCGAGTAGGTGAGATGTTAATCACAACAAAGTATATTATTTGCTTGTGCATGGACTGTACAACTTATAGCTAAGTTCTTACAAACTTATTAAACTTTGGATAACGATGTCTCTATGGATATTTAGATTGGATATATGAAAATGATACGTGTAAATTTGTGTAGAAAGCATTTCCATAATATTATAATTTTACTATATTTTATAAATATATTATAATAGAAATAAGTGGTCAGACCGGATAAGTCAGTAGCCTAGTCGTGGAGCGAGGGTGTTCGTTCTCACCCACCCGAGTTTGATCTGTGTACCATTTTTATTGAGAGGACATACCTGTGTGTGCATTCAGATGGAAAACGCGTACTTGCACTCCGTGATGCTGTGGAATTTTGCAAAAATTCCTAGCGTGTATAGCAGACACACACGCGTGTGTGTATGTGTATCGTGAGTGGGGTGTATGTGTGATATACGCTATCTTTGTATTTGTTTGATGAATTTTTGTACGCAAAATTTATTAAATAAAATAATAAAATGAAGATGTGGTGGCCCACATTTCAGTAAAATTTTTGATATGCAGCATGCAAAATTCTATGAAGCAAGACTATAACGTGTGGGCTCCCCATGTCGTTAAATATTTTTTTATGTGTAACATATCCAATATTAGACTCATTTGAAAGGGTTTGTCGCAAGGAGTACAAAGGTGTAGACAGATCTCAAATCCGATATTCGGTTTAGAAGATATGGTCTTTGGGATCAAACTAGTACAAAACCAAAAGGCTAACAAACTTGCTGACGTCATCGCATGCATACTATTTTCTTGGCAGATTCGATGGATGGGCATGCATGCAATTATTAGTAGCACTATATGCCTACTAGTACAGTGTTCTATCTTCCAGCTTCTTTTTTCAAGTACGTAATATATGATTTTTTCCTTTTCTAGAACGTTTGTTTCTTTTTCCTTAATTCCAGGATATTTGTTTCTTTTTCCTTGAGATGATGCTGGAGGTGGGGGGAGATCTATTGTGGGCCACAATGATGAGTTAGACACATTAAACAATAGCCATCGGATGTGGGTGAGTAAAGCTGAGGAAAGATCTGAGAGGTTAATTTTGATGGAGGCAAGTTTCTGAGGACGTTTCGCTGGGTGCATGAAGGTTGAGTCATCTCTAATGGGGTGCATTATTTGGGGTGAACGTAGAAAAAAATGCTTAGGTGCATTATAAAGGAGTATAGATGCATTCGAGGAATGCCGCTCAACCAGCGCAGCCATGCCATCTTCTTCACAAAAAGGTTCTTCATAAATTTGAAATTAATTTTAGGTCTTCTCGTTGGTTTTCAGCAGAATAGACTCGAAAAAACTGAAATTACGTTTAAATTCCTCCGAGGTTTATGTTCAAGTCCTCCTAGGGGTTTTTAACAAAATAAACCTGAGAAAATGATATTACGTTTAGGTCACAAGAAATCGGTTTTTAGTATATTAGACCTAAAGAAAAACGAATACGTTTAGGTCCTTGACAGTTTTCTCCCAAAAAAACCATAAATTTGTCGACGGTATACAACAGTCCACAGATTCACCGACGGATCCCTGTGACCATTTAAAAAAAAATTACGTTTAGATCCCTCCGCGGTTTTCTCCCAAAAAATCCACAATTTCGCCGATGGTCCTAGCATCCTTTTTTTTTAGAAAAAAAAAATCAGAAAACCGAAATTGCACAATTTTTTTTAGAAATATCCATAGGACCAAGAAATTGGTTTCTAGCATATTGGATCTGAAGAAAAACTAAAATACTTTAAGGTCCTTCCGCGGTTTTCTCTCTAAAAAATTCCACAGATTCACCGACGGTTTATAGCAGTTCATAGATTTGACGACGGGTCCTAGCGACCTATTTTTTAAAAAAAGAAAAACAAAAAAACCGAAATTACGCAAAAAAAAAAAGAAATTACGTTTAGGCCTCTCCGCGGTTTTCTAAAAAAAATTCACAGATTCGCCGACGGCTCCTAGCAATCACATATTGGCCAACGGCTCTAGCAGCGCATTTTTTTAAAAAAAAGAAAACCGAAATTACGCAATTTAAAAAAAAAATATCCGTCGAACCAAATTTTACTCGACGCAGTGTCGTGGTACCAAATTCTCAAATTTTACACGACGCAACGAGGGTGTGACCCCAGCTAGTAATTACTAGTTACTAGTATATGGAAGGATGGATGCTGCATGCAATTATGCCACTATTCAAATACCGAGACTTGCCAGATAAACTTGATAGGTATCAAACTTAACAACTAATCAATCTGCATGAGATTTGATGATTTGATACCTGAAATCCCAAAACGGACGCGCTGGCCTGTTACGCTCGCACACATCGTCGAACCCTACTGGCTGCCTATAAAAGGCGCCTCCTCCATCTACAGACAGGAGGCAGCGCACAGCAACGAAAAAAAAAACAGAGAACATCATCCAGAGGCAGCGTAGTGGGAACCTCGCCTGAAGAACACGCGCAGCCCTTACGCTTGAAGACGAGAGGCACCCGAGAGACTCAACGGCAGACGGGCAGCCTCTGCGCACGGGGAAACGCAGAGTCCCAGGGTCGGACAAACCATCTAAAACAGGTCGGACCGTTTCGAGTCGGTTCGCAGAGTAAAACCGACCGGTAAACTATTCCGATTCAAATTTAAAAAATTTAGGAAAATATATCAGAAAATTTCTAAAATTAGTGTTAATAACATTACAACGTTTGGGACGAAATTTTCTTAAAAAAATCGAATTTAGAAGATGTTTTTAAAGCCAAAACCGAATGTGCAAAATTGAAAAGACAAAAAAAAAACCAAAACAGAGCTGCACAGTACGGCCCGTATGAATTAGGGATAAATGTTGTGCGCCAATTAAAACAAGGTGGGATAAATAAATTGACGGCAAGACGTCGATCTATCGGCCAATTGGTCTATCGCTAAATGAATCGTTGCGAACCAACGACAGGGATGCTCAAGCATTCAGGAATGAAACAAATGCTGCTTATTTTTGTCATCTAGAGAAACGAAAAGGAAAATGCAGCCTACAATACAACGTGAGAAAATTTTAGCAATAAACTGGAACTTGGTTCATCGATCATTGCCCTAGCTAGATTGCTCATGTAAATATAGGGGAATTTAAGATCTGTCACTACAAAGATCCTCGTTGAGGATTTGACACTCCATATCCCACTAACATGTGATCCTTGAACCCACATGTTAGTAAGACACGACGGACCCTCAAATGCACCACTTTAGAGTGGCAAATCCTCCATAATTCGTTAAATATCTTCTATCACAAAATGCGTAGACTTATATACTTCACAGATACAACACTGATTATTTTAGCGTGTAAATCCTAGCACATTGCATATTGCTTGCCATGCTCAGAAATAAAACCTGCTACTACGTACCTTCATTCTTTTTTACTTCATGTACTAGAACCCGTGCCATCGAACATTCTAAAGTTTAACTATAAATATGTTTAGAACTGTCTAAATTGGATATATGAAAAGTATATCATTAAAGTTGTAGTTAAAAATATTTTCATCATATTATAATTTTATTAATATATCTTAATGTAAAGATATAAAAAGTAACCGCCCAAGTTGCATTTTGATACCGTGAAAAGTAAAAAAACGTCAAGTAAAAAAAATGAGGATGTCCTGTATAGTACTAGAGTACTACACGCTAAACTGCAAAGGCATCATGTCTGCTACAAGTGCAGCGTCGTACAGTAAATTGAAACCTGGAACTACAACCTACATGTTGGGTTAATTTTCATCCACACTTTTCTCAAACAACTAGCACAATTACCTTCCAAGCTTGCCTACCTCACTTCTGAAGGCCTGTCTAGATGCATTGTTCACTCACATTGCATCTCACTAGATCCAGCGTTGTATGTATCTCACTATGTCTCTAATGTATAGGGTATAGGCATGTGAGGTATTGGGATTTCACAAACCAACATTTTTGCATCAAAGAGCGGCACTTTGCTTCACGATATGCTGAGCTGGACAGATTTCATGTTGCTGAAGTTGAAGGCCAAGGGGTTCCAGCATTGAATTTAGTTACTGGAGATGACATAAGTATAGGGCATGCAAGATGCAGCCAGTAGAGCAAAATGATTGAGATATTTGTATCATGGTATATCTATTCTTCCTCTTTGGAGTTGTTACTTGTTCTAGTCTTCATCTGTTCTTCAGGTCTAGGAATCAAAATTTCGGTGAAATCTCGGATTTCAGCCAGGGATGAGATTCAAAATCCCGGCGGAATGGAAAATTTTGTAAATTAGGGTTGCTACAGTGATTTCGGTAAATTTTAGCGAAATCTCGATAATTTTAACTGAAATTTTGGCATTTTGGACAGAATTTCGCACTAATTTTTTTGTGGAGTATTGTAATACCTTTTATGAAAAATACATGTGAAAAGTTTACAAAAAATAGATGTACAAAGTATGACACAAAAATAAAAAAGAGGTTATGATCATCTCGTCTATTCTTGAGATAAAAAATAACTTAAACCTAACTAATGTAATTCATGAGATCAAAACATTGGACGACTCATATCGATTGGAAGGTATTGTAGAAGAGCTTCAGGTAAAAAAAAGTAGAAGCCAATCTCAATCAGTGATGGCATGTGTGTTATCTTAATTGAGCTTTGTTTTTGGAGAAGCAATCAAACAAATCAGCACACTCCAAATTATGGTTTGGAAACAAATATTGCAAAAATTGAAAGAAAGAAAACTCAGACTAGATGGCGAACGAACAATGAAAACAGGTACTAAACTTCAGAGGCTGTTTTGAGGATCTAAACGGTGTTCTAGTACTTATGGTTTTTCGGATCTACCTCAAAGTAAGCTTTCAGAAAAGTATTAGAACATCAAAAACAGTAACCGTATGCAAAAGTTATGGCCGTTTTAATGACAGGTGCACGAAAACTACTTCACGGACTTGGATTTCAACCTTAAATGATGTAATTCGGCCTAAACCTTAAACTCTAACTTGGATTTCGGTCTAAACCCTAACTTGAATTTCGGCCTTAAATGATATATTTCAGCCTAAACTCTAACTTGGATTTCGGCCTCACATAATGTATTTTAGCCTTAAATTGTATTTCGGCCTAAGCCTAAACCCTAATTTGGGAATTTTATGTGCAAATACTTAGTATTTTGTATTCAAATAGATAGGAATGTAGATAAATGCTTGCATGATTTTTTTCATATTTTCCCCAATTTTTTCTATCCTCGGGAGACCATTTCACGGGAGGTCGAAAATCACCGAAATTTCATTTTTCTCATTTTCAAATTTACCGGATTTTAAATTTTCTTTCTGAATTTCGTACGGATTTCGGCCGAAATTCCGAAATCTCGCCGAAATTTTGGATTTCACTGCCTCCGAGATGTGATCCGAAAAAGAAATTTGAAACCTTGTTCCAGTCCATTCTTGGCACAACTAGAAAGATGTCATATTTGCGAGCAATGTTGTGAACTAGTGATTTGCAAATGATAAAGATCAGATAGCAAATAGAATAAAAGCAGTGGTGCTTTATCTTTACAAATGTCTGTAACACAAGAAATCAACATGATATCACGTGCGATGGGATATTGCTACCTGAACTGAATAAGTTGCAAAAAAAGGAAATGAATCTTAAAAATAGCACTAATTTAAGTTGTAAAATTTGTATGCAAAAAGTTAAGTGTATTATGCATGTACATATATCTTAGGGAAAATGTGTGAGCCGCCGACCAAGATCAGCGTGTGATGCATGACGTAGAAGCCCTACAAGTTGTCGCTCCCTTGTTGATGACACTGTGAACATAGAAAATCAAATTAAGAGATGAAAAATAGATGTTAGAAAAAATTAATCCTATGCTAAGCACTTGTATCTTAAAGTGTTTCCACTCTAGTTGGTCATCTTACTTGTCATCGTGTCGCCCTCCTTCAGCAACATAAGACAAGAAACCCCTACATACATTGGAGAGATGCCATTGAGACAAAAAAATGAACGTAGTAAAATACAAGAAGTGTTAGGTTAGAGGAATGTACTTCTGCAAAATAGGCTTGATCGCATAGGCCATCGGTCTCTTCTCGATCGAGTTAAAAATGTAAACTTTGTTTTTACTCGAAGCGAGCATAAGTAGAACCCAATAGTTGCTTATTACATGGTATGCAGTGCAAGAAATAAGTTCATATACGGTTTAAGTGCGTATAAGTAATTAAAGGGTAAAGTAATACTTACTCCTCGTGGTACGGGAATAGAATAAAGTACTTTTTCGTCTCAGCCTGCAATGCCTACTTGATGTAGTTGGCAAGGAACTCCGATTGAAGCCTGGCCATGGTCATAGACACCATCTCGGGGTCGACGAATCCAACTCGATGTTGACCCAACACGGCTCGCTGCCTCATTATCCTGTAATTCGTGTCAAATGTCAAAAAACATATTACAAAATCCTATAACAGTCATATGCTCATGTTGTATGGTGAGATACTTACAGCGTCTACGATTGTACTGTAGAAATATTGATGGCTTTCAGACTGTACAAACGGAACAAATCCTCAAGACTCACTAGGAATGTCCTATGCTCCTCATGGTGGAAATGTCCCCCTCGATACTTCATATTGAAATCGACGTGACGTTTTGCCTCATTCGCCTTGTCAATGTACCATCTATGGAGTAAGCGAGTGTACAGGCCTAGAACATTCAATTCGTTGCTAGGCATAAGGGTCTTTCCATTTACGTACCCCTTATAATCTCGAGGGGGCTTTGTGATCTCTGTCAACTTTGCTTTCTGAATAGAAGGATTTTTCGTGGTCGGTACAAGGGGCTTTCCATGTATTTGAGGAGGCATTGTAGCCTCTGTCAATTTTTCCTTCTTAACAGAAGGAGTCTCCGAGGTTTCCTGCGGTTCTTTGGCTATCGTTTGTTTGTTTTACTGTTATTTGTTTTACAATCATTCAATATACTTATTGTATTTTTTCATAAATGCCGCTTTATTGCAAAATAGCCATGTTAACCATACATTTGGAATAAGCTTTGCATATAGTTATATTAGAATTGCATTCTGTACACAACTTGTTGAGTGATTTAAGTACTCACCCTTACCAACAACAGATCACCAGTTCAGGAGTCTACACCAGCTTTGGAGGAGGATTATTCAGAATAGACAAATATTTAGGGTGCGAGCTTTGTCAATTGTCTGTGGTATACTACGGGGTTATCTACGTTTTTATTTCACTGTGGGTAGTTAAATTAGTTTATTATTCCTAATTTAGCCCTACGTGGCAAAGTCATGTAAAGTGAACCATAAGGTCAGTCAACATGTCATAATTAATATATAAAGTCTTTATTTTGATTCTGCTGTGTATGATTGTGATATTCATCTATGTTGAGCCTGTGTGCACTGGTGTGATACTGAACTAGTGCGATATACACAGAGAATCTAGATTTGCATATTCGAGTTCTGACTGAATGGTAGGTATCAAGTACCCAAACCACACCAAATTATCTTGTTATCCGGCATCTTATGTGGAAATGGGAAGGCTGATTTTTATCGACAGGATAATCAAGAAGGAGTGGTACTCAAGTGGTGCAATGCCCACTGTAGTGAAATTCACGTTGTCGTCGACGCTTGACAGGTTGAGATGTGCACGGCTTCAACGCCGTTACCACTTACCACATCCTTGAAGGTAGACAGGCTCACCATGAGTACGTAGTCAACATGGACGATGAGCACATTTCATTTGCTAACCATTTGTCACGGGTGGCTCTTGAATTGGTGAAGAAATCACCAAGGTAATACCAATGTTTCATCAATGTACTTGTATACTTGGCAGTTTCTGAATTAGTTAATGAAGATTAAAAATACGAATTAGGTAAGCTTACTGAGCCTGATTGTTCCTAATAATGCAGTTGGACAAGCAAGTTATCCTGCAGTATTGTCTAATTAGGCTGATGGAGTATTTGATCTGCCCAGTAAAGTGGGATCACCCTCTGATTGAACAAATAACCCATCAAAAAGGAAATTGGTATTAATCCTCCAGCGCTTTCAACCTTTTCCCTATTATGTAGTTCTTTTCACTTATCTGAACTGTTTTACTGTTGTATTGGAATTACCTGGTACAGTGCCCAAATTAACAAGCGAATTTCGAGTCCTTCAAGATAACAAAATTAAGCATGTAAAGATAGTGCTTTAATTCTACATTGTATTTGTTTTTTTCTCTACCGTTTCATCTATCCTTCCAACCAAACATGATCACTAGCACTATAAGTTTGTAATACGACAATATGTTAGGATACATGCTGAAACAACAGTGTGCTTTAACCTATCTGTTGAAGAAACGGTATGTAAAATATGTGATATGTGCTTCTATGCGTCTTTTTTTTTTAAAATGCATAAATGAAGAGTGGATGCTGATTGCTTACCACTTCGCTTGTTACAAGATTTATACAACTTGTATTGAGAGACAATGCATAGAAACACTACTCAAACTGTTATGTATAGGTATAGTATAGTTTAGAGATAGGATCGTCTTGTAACATCCTTTAAACAACTTTCGGTTGCACTGTATCTTACCGGCAAGTATCCAACAAATGATATATGTTAAAGTATAATCCGAATTTATTTCGGTTTCGTTTCCTACTCTAATTCAGAGTACTACTTCTATATAAAGTCCTTTATATTTCACTATAAATATATCCCTATAGTCTATAGAATAGAGCAAGGCAAGCGAAACGAAAGAAGAGAAAAGATAGCCTCGTTGTAAATATCTCTTCATATAGTGATATTTATTACCTTCATGTGTTTGTGGTTTTTTTCAAAAAAGTTTTCTACGTAAAATCCATGTTTTCCGTTCTTTTGATTTTATACCTTTGTCGTGTATTTTGTAACAAGTGATATGAGAGTGCAGGGGATTCGATTCAAACCGTTGTCCCTGGGAGGAGGCTAATTCCCCGGGGGAGGCAATCGTGCGGCGTCAAGAGCGGCCATCACACGACATCTACGGCAGGAGGTACAATTAGCGACGTCGAGGGAGCTCCAGGAGGTCTTCTAAAAAATCGCTGTTGCATCAATTTTTCACCGCCACGTCTCGATAAGATGTTGTGGTGGTGTTCCCTGTTGCTACTATCGCGATTCAATCTCGCCGTTTGATGCGCTCAAATCCAAAGCCAAGGCGAAGTCGAGTAGAGAATCCGTTCAACAATCCGAGGCAACCGGTGGATTGGTCCTGACGAAAATAAATCCGAAGCAACCCGAGCAGCAGTCCAGAGAAGAAGAGGCAAGAGCAGAGCAAGAAAAGAAACGCTGTGTCCAGCCCATCAGTCAGGAAGCAAAAGTTTCTTTGGCATTTGCTTTGCATCGCACATAGGAGGTCTACCAAGAAGCTTCCAAGATCATTGCTTCATATACACTGCGGAAGATGTATCAAGAAGGTTGCTTCTTACTGCTATGTACACACAAGCATACCAAGATATTTTCAGAAGCCCTAACTTGACGATTTCGACTCGCCTAAGATATTTTCAAAAGCCCCAACTTGACGATTTCGACTCGCCTAAGATATTTTCAGAAACCTCAACTTGGCGATTTCGACTCGCCTCAACTCTGTTCCATCACTTGACTCCATACCGAGTGTTCACTTGCACTCTACCCCAGCGACTATTTCAGCGCAAATTTCGCAAACACTATCACTCGTGCCACTCGGTGTCATGCTTAGGTACTATTCTACACCATCGTCGTCGACAATCTTCTACTATAGTTGATCGTTTTATTGCTTCTATTGGAGGTAGATTTCATTGCAATTCAGGCCGTTGTGGCTATTATTGGTGGCATCAATGCGAGATTAATCATTGGCGAATTCTTCAACGATCTATCATCTATTACAGTTACTGCAGCAAGATCCACACATATAGAGTCTAAGGTGGAGTTACAGGCTTTCAACACAATGAGTTATTTGGCTACGCTTGATCGAGGAGACTTTGAGAAAAAAAAACAAAAAAAATCAATGTCAGTTGAGGAGATAATTGAATTTGGTATTCAATCACCCTTTAGTTATATTGCAGTTGTAGATCGCTTACGTGACCATTATGAAGGCTTCGGCAATAATAATCTCAAGAATTTGATAATATCTTAATGGTAGCTAGCATTATACTCTTCGGAGTTTTACTGTTTAAAAGTGAAGGTTTTGCGCAATATCTATTTGAGATGAAGGATTGAAGTGTAAGTATGAATTTGCTTTTGTGTGGATACTAAATCATTGTTCAATTGTCATAGCTCGATATAAGGGGTATACTACAATTTAATATTCCATTGATGATATAAGAGTTCCTTTCATCTTGATAGTTTTACAGGAACAATTTCAACCATGTTATAGAATTTAATTACCTTTGAAATCGATAGCTTGAAGTACATGATAGTTGCACGAGGAAGTTGCTCTCTAAAGGGCATTGTTTGTTGACTTTTGTGTTTTAGATGGAGCATATCAACTATCTATGATATGAGTTGTTCGCTATCTATCAAGTGCTATAGGTGATGTTTTGGTTTATGCCATTAAATGGTTGAGCATTTGTTTTAGGAGTTCAATTGCACAGACTCAAACTTTGCAAGAATTATGAATTATTGAAGGATCAGATTCATTTGGTTACTTTGTTAATAGTTGTGTGTCTGCACCTATTGGTAGTTTGCTCAATTTTTCTTTGCAAGAAGATTTTGGATAAGACAGTTCCCGTCTTTCTTGTTTAGATTAGTCTATTGGACTTTCAAAGCACAAGATTTATTGATGAAGATTTATTTTGAGGAGATTTTGATATTTCAGCTACATGAGCGAATTGCTCTCAAGGTGGAGATTGTTAAAGTATGATCCGAATTCGTTTAGTTTTCGTTTCCTACTCTAATTCAGAGTTCTACTCCTATTTAGAGTTATTTAAGTCCCGCTATAAATATGTCCCTGTAGTCTACTGAATAGAGCAAGCCAAACAAAACAAGAAAAGAGAAAAGATGGTTTCATTGTAAACATCTCCTCATATAGTGATATTTACCTTCATGCATCTATAGTTTTTTCTGAAAGAATTTTTCACGTAAAATCCATATTTCCTATTCTTTTAATTCTATATTTTTTGCCGTGCATTTTGTAACAATATAAAATCACAATCATCCTCCTACCTTTGAAGTCTGCCAAACCAATCTTCTTCTTCCTTCACGTTTCTTTGCATGGTATCAAAACCCGACTTCCCCCTCAAGAGATGATGACCTTTGGCACTACCTTCTCGGCTGCTGCCTTCATGATGTCCGACTCCACGTCCTCGACATCCGCTGGTTTTCTTCCGACTCTGTTGTTATAAACACACGGCAAAATAAAAGGAACAAGAGAGACAAATTTTACATGAAAAACTCTTACGGGAAAAGCTACATGCGCACGAAAGCAAAAATCACAATACAAGGAGAAATTACAGGAATGAAGAACTCCGGCGTATCTAAACCGTGCGACTACATAGGTACATATATAGGCTAGGATCAGAGTTCTGAACGGAGAAGAAAATACAAATTTCTCCTCAAAATAAGTCTTCGTCAATTGGCCTTCTGCCTCGAGAGTCTAAATACTTCTCACGAAGCAAAATTAAGCGAATTACCAACATATCTAAACCCATAGCTATTAATAAAGCAGATGAGCATATTTGGGTCTTTAATAATTCATATTCCTAGCAAAGATTGAGTCCATGGAACTGACTTTCTGATCCAAATGCTCAATTATCAAAATGATATAAGCTAAAACATCACATGTGGCACTGAATAGATAGTGAAGAATTCATCTCATGAAATTCTGACATGCTCTACTTGAAATACAAAACTCGGCAAACAATGCTCATTAGAGAACAACATGCACGTTTGGCCATCACGTACACTAAACTGCCAACTTCAACATAACTGAAATCCATGATATGGTTGAAAACCGGTCCTATAAAATTGTTCGGATGATAGAAACTCAATATGACGTCAATAAAGTAGAAACTACAGTAGACCCCTCATATCGAGCTATGACAACTAAAAATGTTGTAGCATCCACACACAAAAAACAAACTCTTTCTTGCACTTAAATCCTTTATCTCAAACCAAAAGTTTAGGAAAACCTTCACTTTCAAATAGCAGAACTTTGGAGAGTATTATTGTAATACCTCGGCCCGTTAATGTGAAGGCCCATGCGGTCCATGTTGAGCGACGGTGGGATTTGTCCCACATTGCTTATCTAAAGTGAGTTATAGTAGTATATAATACTTATTGGGTTCAACATATCACTTTCGGGTTTAACCTTTTTACATGAAGTAAGGACGAAAGTGTACGGGGTGCTATGCAATCGTAGGCTCGCCCCACAGTGGGTTGGGCTCTGAGCAGATTTTGGGCTAGGATGTTACAATTATGATAGCTACCATCAGGGTCTCATCAAAATCCTGAGAATTAGTATTTCAAAACCTCCATAATAGTCGTGTAAACGATCCAAATTATAACGTATCCAAATGGTGATTGAAACACCAAATTCAGTTATCCCCATAATCGGCATTGATTTTAATTTTTTTTGGTTTTTTTAAGCTCCTCAATCAACTCATTGTATTGAAAGCCTGCAACTCCGTCTTAGACTCATCATCTACGGATCTTACCATAGTAACCCGAAGAAGACAATGGATTGTTAAAGAAATTGCTAATGGTTATTCCTACACGGATGATGCCAATAAAAGGCACAACACCCTGAAGTAAAGAACTCCAACAAAACAAACATGCAGAGTTGTCATCACAGCTACTTAATAGAAGATAATGATCAATTGAGGCAGAAGATCGTTGATGGAGATGGTGCAGTACGATGCCAGGGCATGGCTTCGGGTGGCGTGGGTAATGGTGCTAGTGAAGTTAATGGTAGAACAGTTGCTGGGGTAGAGTGCGGATCAACATTCGGTATGGAGTTGAGTTATGGAATAGAGTCGAGGCGATTCGAATCACCAAGTTGAGGATGCTAAAATCTCCTAGTATGATTCCTTGTGTACCTAGCAAGGGCTAAACCTTGGTACACTTCTATGTACATGAAGCACTTAAAGCTTTGGAAGCTTCCGGGTACTCTTGTTGTGTGCACTAAGCAATTTCAGCAAAATCACAATAACGAATGGCTCTCGCCGCATCTTCTCCTTGGATTTGATGCTTACTAGGTAGGATCCACGCTACAACGCTCGGTGTGAAATTTAGTTCACTGCTTCTTTTTTAAAAAGACAGTGTGCGGATCTTAACGTAATTTTTGGTTTTGTGGCGGGGGGATTTGCTAAAAAAAATAGGCTGGCTAGGAGCCGACGGTGAATCTGCGTTACCATAGGGGTCTTTTTTTTTTTGGAAAAACAACCGTTGGAGGACCCGTTCGTGAATATACGGAACCACGAGTCATTTTTGCAAAATTATCGGCAGAAGGACCTGGAGGTAATTTCTGTTTTTTTGCAAAATTAACCGGTGGAGGACTTGTTCGCGAATATGCGGAACAACGAGTTTTTTTGCAAAATGACCGTGGAAGGACCTAAAGGTAATTTTAAAATTCACCAAGGGCCTTTTCGCAAAAAAAACCGTGACAGTCACATGGCTGATTGGTCCCTAATCTCTTTCGATTTAATAGATAAGTTATTATTGGTCGGCTATGAACTTTGCTGATTTCCACCGACTCCGTTAGGACTTTGCATTGCCACGTGCAGGCATTAGAACCGAACTAGTGTTGATATATATATTTTTGTTCCTATCGTCGGACTCGGCTTCAACTTTGATGCAAGCTTTGGAACCAAACTACTGTCGGCCATTGTCGAACTCAACTTCAACCTTGCTTTGGATTTGTTGCTAGTTACGATGTGAAGAAGCTGCCTTTTGCTCTGCTTTGGACTCAACGATCGTAGATGAGGCCAAGGCAGAGTCAATGAAAGAAGTCACCGAGTATGGTGCCGAACCTTGGCGATCGATACTTTCCCACAACTTTGACACTCTTGATGATGTGCGACGCAACGCAGAACGGATGCTGTCTTGAGGAGGCCACCGGGGCAGATGAAGACACGATTGCAATTCTGAAGTGAACGTTGTAGCAGTAGATGATGGCTTGCTGAAGAAATCGCCTGAAATTCTCAATGCTGCACGTATCCGAAATTCTCAATTGCAATGTATTTGCCTGCAATTCTCAATGATGTATAAAGACCTCAAGGTGGATGAATCAGAGAAACAAATAGTTTATTGCAACAATCTTTCAAAAATAGTTTATTGCAACGTTACAATGTGTTATCTTGAACGGCAAGTACCCGACACATGGTATAAAATCACAATGGTCCTCCTACATTTGAGGTGTGCCAAACCAATCTTCTTCTTCTTCTTCTTCCTTCACATTTCTTTACACTATCAACACCATTTTAGTTGTATAAAACTTCTCTTGATAATATGCATAAGTAGTGTTAGCTTTGCAGCTTATCAATAAAAGTAGGATCGTCGGATTGTTCATTATGGTATTGTTGGAGATAGAGTCCGAGTTGAAGAGGAGTGTTGGAGATAGAATCCGAGTCGCGTGCGACTCGGACTCATATTAGAGATAGAATCTGGGGATTGAGTTCAGTTAAGTTAGAGATAAATTAGATATAGAGTTTGATTGTAATATGGTTAAGATTGATGTTATAAATAAAGGGTGTAGGGGTCCTATGGGGGGAAAACACAATATTCCACAAATTACAACATGGTATTAAGGCCAAACTCTAATTCTACCTCTGAACCAGTCGTCATCATCGTCAATCAATCCGTCGCCTGCTACCATCCCCTCGTATGTGGTCCGCCGTGGCCACGTCGCACGGGATCAGGCTGTGGCCGATTGGGTTGTGTGGGTTGCCGTTGCTAGGACTGCTACTTGGGCTATTAGCGCTCGACTCCGCTCGGTGGGGGAGAGTGCAAGCGGTCGCCAAATCTGACTGCTAGAGGCTAGAGAAGACGTGCCTTTCTCCAAACCTGACCATTAAGAGCTGCTCGAGAGCCACCATCAGCCATCATCTCCAGATCTGGTCGTCGGGAGATTGATGAGGAGTTGTTGGTAAGGTGGCTATTAAGGCATGGTGGCTGAGGCGTTATTGCTCGGATGAGTTTTTTCTACGATTTGAGTTGGATTTGACCTGGGAGGAGAAAGGTTGTTGTTTGGAAAGTTCGATCTGAATAGGGAGAGATAGAGAGAGAAGATTGCTTGCTGCTTAAGAGACAGAGAGGGAAGATTGACGACGAGAGAAGATTTTTTGTTGCTTGTGAGTAATTGAATGGTTGGAAGATCTATTGGAAGTTTCCATGCTACTGCTATATTCTGCAAGGAGAGAAAGGAAGAAGTTCGGATAAGAAGGAAGTCGATTTGGTATGGCTGATGATGTGGTGCTTGTTGCTTTGCTCTTACTTCTCTAGAGAAAGGGAAGAGCCTGAAGAAAGAAGAAAGGTGGAAGTTTTGGGTTGATTGTTGTTTGCTGTGAGGCTACGTGTGCTCTGCAGGGGGAGAGAGGTTGAGAAGTGTTTTTGGCCGATGCTGATGGTAAAGGTTTCAAGGCAAGGCGGAGAGGCCATGAAACAGGGGGAGAAAATTACTCAGGATGTAGCTTTGGAGGTGTTGACGTTGTTGGTGTGACTGGAGCTATGTGGTTGATGACTGGAGCTATGTGGTTGATGGTAACTATAGAGGTTTCAAGGCAAGGTAGAGAGGCACTAAAACAGGGGGAAGATTTCTCAGGATGTGGTTTTGGTGGTATTGATGTTGGAGTTGGTAGTGAAGGTGCTCGTTGGAGCTGATGTTGGTATGTGTACTAGATAGGTTTGTGGAGTGAAGGACATGACAGGCAATGGCAAGGTGGACCAGGAAAAAGCTTGGAGAAGCTGAGATCCAGAATGGTCAGGGAAGCCAGATACGGTCATTGTGCATGGTAAGGCATGTGGTGCGTCAAGTGACTTGGGATCGTTTGCAAGCGAGGACGGTTCAGTGGGATCTGGACACGTGAGAGGCTTGACGGCAAGACATTGGAGCCACATGGAAGAAGATGAAGTATGGGCGATTCTTCAAGAGTCGATGATGAGCTTGACGGGTGATGAGTTCAACGTTGAGAAGTAGAAGCTGGTGGTAGCTTTGGTAGAGGTTATGGCAAGCCCACAGGTAATGTAAGGAGAGAGGTGGTGGAAGCCGAGTTGATCGGAGACATGTTGGGAGAGATGGTGGAGGCCAGGGTGACCGGGAGCTAGAAGTAGAGATGATGCAGACCAAGGCTTAGCCAAAATAGTCGCGGGCATGTTGGGAGAGATGGTGGAGGCTAGAGTTGCTAGGGGCTAGAGGAGGAGACAGCGGAGACCAAGGCATGAAGTGAGTGGATAGAGATGGAGAAGACCAAGACTAAGGGTGTGATAAAGAAAGGCGAAGGACTTGATGTTGGTTAAGGCATGGGTGAGGTGATGATCATGGTGGTTATCATGACTGTGTTGGTGTTGATCGTGGTTGAGGTGATGACTATGGTGGTTATTATGGTAAATGGTGGAGCAGGTGAAGGCACTTGAAGGTTGCATCCGTGTGATGGTGTTGGATATGGAGTTGGTGGTGTGAACAACAAGGATAACGGTCGTGAAGGTTGCAAATGGTGAGGATGACAGTTTCGGAGGTAGTGTCGATCATGGCATCGAAGGTAGCTATGGACGTCATGATGGTGGCATTCGTCATCGTGTTGGCGGTTCGGTAAAAATAGATGTTTTGAGAGGAAGTGTTGCATTATATAACAAGATGGCCATGGTGGTATCTCATACCTATCTTGAGGGGGAGTGTTGGAGATAGAGTCTGAGTCAAACCGGAGTGTTGGAGATAGTGTCCAAATTGTGTGCGACTCGGAGTCATATTAGAGATAGAATCCAGGATTGAGTCGAGTTAAGATAGAGATAAATTAGAGATAGAGTTTGGTTGTAATATGGTTGAGATTGACGCTATAAATAAAAAGTATAGGATCCTATAGGACAAAAAAAACACAATATTCCATAAATTACAACAGCTATACTCCTAAGATTCATGAGATCGAAAGATGGGTTGATCATAATTTTGTCGTTCATAGACACAGAGCAAGAAAAGCATGTCCCTAGCATGGCTTTAGACAGGAAAAGATTCCAGATAGATTAATGAAATAGCACAACAAAGAGAAGATGGTTGGTAGAAATGTAGAATATTCCACTTCCCTTCACCCTGGTTTACATCTTTCAGAACGGAAGGCGACCCAGCTTTCATTGTAAGCTAAGCTAATAAAGCAGTTCAGGACAGACTAAAAAATCAAAACTATAGGAGATGGAGGAACCCTGGTTAACATCTCGTTCCTGCCTATAGCTAACTATGGTTTCATCCAGCAAGGACTTATATAAGATGCATCCAGCGCCTACAGAATAGTTGATTGTCTTCTGCTGTTCCATTTCAAAACAAGGTACCTCGTGTCTTCATGCAAGCTTTCAGTTTTGATCCTTCTTTTTCCCTCCTGCCTAACGAATCGGTGAATACCCGATGTTTCTAGAGTTTTTTTTTTTTTTTGTAGAACGGTAGGAGAGGCCTCTACTGATAAATATTAATAAAATATAGTACATAATTAACTTAATTACATAAAAGATCCACAGGGTCCAAAAAAACCTCTAACATAGGTTAGCTACTACTCAAGGCAACCAATTACGAAATAAACTAACTAATTTAATTTCTATAAATCCAGCAATCCAAAGCATCAAACATGTTAGAGGAAGCTATGAACTTCAACAATTCTAAATCCATTAGTAGTAATCTTTTCCGCCTGAACTTTTTGTGAGGAATTCCAAATTCCAAACACAATGTCTCTAGAGTGGCCGCATAGGAATGGTAGGTACCGGGATACCTAATCACTCTGATTTTTCGATTTGAAGGGAAGTTGTAATCCCTTATATTGGGATACCACATGACGTCAGTCTCTAGATTTTCCTGAATACAACAGTGTAACCAGCATTGAGAAGATTTTGTTTCAATGGTTTCGACTCTGCTTGAGAATGTGGTGCCCCATGATAAAATTGATGTAACTAGAATTCCAAGCGGTGAAAATGAGAACGCGAACAAAAAAATTCACTTGGAGGATGTAAAAGCGATATTTGTAGGGACAAATGATATTGTGAGATATATGAAGAGTATGTGGCATTTGTGTACTCAGAACCTTGTCTGTCGCTACACTCACCGATTACATACGAAGCACTTTGCTCATGCCTCAGCACAGCACATATGGAGTTTCACCTCCTTGATGAATTCAGGACTGAAAAACACATCCAAAATCAAATGCATGCTATCATTGCCACGCCAGAAGAAGTGGGGTAATAAGGGTTAGATGTTAAATTGTTTCAAAACAAGGACTAGCTGGTAAAGAGGTTTCGTTAACAACGGTAAACAGGATGTCTAAAACATTGAAATTTTCTTAACTACTCCAGTTCGTTATAGTAGAGCACACGAGTTATTGTTGGAGATAGCTCAAATATCTCTAAGTGTTATATCTTTTGGTTATATCCAAATAGCTTGTTAGTCTAAATCGTGTACAAATATGACTCTTTGGCTATATAAACCAACCCCTTTATTTGTAATCTTGAAGCATTATAGTGAATTGTTTCATGTAATTTTTCTCCGCAAGGGTTTTTTCATGTTAAATTGTGTCTTCAGTTATTTTGCTATGCTGATACCATTTGTTAAGGTCCTGATACCACTTATTAGGGATAGATAGACAGCAAAACAGAAACTAGAAGCCGGAGCTGCTTTTGCTCTGTGACCTGAGTTGGAACCGTAAAACAAAGAATTGAAATCCCCTCTGGGATCTAAATCAAGTCCGATCGGTGGATTTACTAGCAGAATTGTTTTAAATAATACATTTTTTAATTTAAATTGTAAAAATATATCACGAAATAAAAAAATTCAAAAATATACCCCTATCGCCCGTTGGTTGGGCGACAGGAGGGGGAGTGCTGACTCGGTAGTGAGGTGGATAGGGCGACAGCAGTAGTCGCTCGCCCAACCATGGCGCGACATGCATAAATCGCCCAACAATAGGGCGACATGTGGAGAAATCGCCCAACCATAGGGTGATATGGGGTACAGGAAATTTAGAAATTAAAAAAAAAATTGGAGAGACTTCAAAAAAGATGAAAATATTTGGAGAGATAGTGTACATCATTTAGGATCCAAGTAAAATATTTTGAGGTTCTAGAGAAATTTGAAATAATTATCAAAATTCAAGGGGAACAAGTAGAAAATGGGAAAGGCAATTTGCTTTATGCAGAAAAATCTAGAAAAAAAAGAAAATACAGAAAATAATTTTGGAACCTAGAATATACATTTTAGGATATTAAGGTATGGAAAAATAATTTGATGACAAATCAAATTATTTGTCAGTTAAATTTTTTCAGGAAAAAAAATCAAATTTCGTTGTTCGTCATTCTGCTTCGGTGTGCCACAAATCATAGTACTATTGAATAAATCATAGTACTATTGAATAAAATTATAATTAGTATGACGGTGTATATATACACTCAGAGAAATATATATCTATCTACATTCCTAAAAATATACATCTCTCTACTTCTATTTCTAAAAAACATCTACATTCCTACAAATATCATTACATAGAAACCAAGTTTGCCCATTTCTGATGCAAAAACTATTACGCTCTGAAATTTTCAAGTTGTTCAATTAGCATGTATATTGTTATGGAACAAAACTAGATTCTGAAAACTATGCGAAAAATATCTACATTACTAAAAATATTCATCTCTGTACTTGTATTTCCAAAAAAACATCTACAACCCTAACAATATATATATGTGCACTTCTATATGTAAAAAAATATATCTATCTACATCTATCTCTAAAAAACGTAACAACATATTATTATTCGTAAAAACAACTATGTACATGCATTTCCACAAACCGACTAAATTACTAAAAATATAACTAGATTTAACTACATTTTGTTGCTAAACACTACCATGATTTCTTGCTACACACTACATCTATCTCTAAAAAACGTAACAACATATTATTATTCGTGAAAACAACTATGTACATGCATTTCCACAAACCGACTAAATTACTAAAAATATAACTAGATTTAACTACATTTTGTTGCTAAACACTATCATGATTTCTTGCTACACACTAAACAAATCGGACGCTGCTACAACCGCTACAGGATTACAACCCTAAACACTAAACAAAATAAACATTACATTTAACTAGATCTAACCGTAAACACTAAATAAAATAAACACTACATTTAACTAGATCTAATCCTAAACACTAAACAAAATAAACCGTGAAAATAACTAGATCTAACCCTAACCCTAAACACTAAACAAAATAAACCGCGAAAATAACTAGATCTAACCCTAACCCTAAACACTAAACAAAATAAATCGTGAAAATAACTAGATTACCCTAACACTAAACAAAATTAACCGCGAAAACCCTAACCCTAACCCTAAACACTAAACAAAATAAACCACGAAAAATTACGTGCACAACCGCTGCTCTTCCTCCCTTTCTTTTCTTCTTTTCCTTCTTCTCTTCCTCCCTTCTTCCTCCCTCTTCTCTTCTCTTCTCCCTCCCTTTCTTCTTCTCTCGGCCGAAGAAATGCAGCTGGCAGCTGCGCGTGTGACTAAATGCGCCCAAGTCGCCCTCTGGTTGGGCGACAGGAGACCGTGCGCATGCCTGTCTCCCAACTGTTGCTCGATTTCTTCGCTATTGCCCGTTGGAAGGGCAACACCGTTGGCTGACGTGGCACATATCGCTCAACCAATGGGCGACATGTCTTTGCGTCGCTGAACCAGAGGGTGATACCCTCCTGTCGCCCAACCAATGGGCGACAGGGGTATATTTTTGAATTTTTTTTATTTTGTGATATATTTTTGTAATTTGAATTAAAAAATATATTATTTAAAAAAAATCTTACTAGCACAGCTCACGGTGTGTCCTCCACCCATCCCTCGCATCCGACTTCAATCAGTTGTTTTGCTAGTGGACTCCTGTGTAGCTTCAGACGTGAAGAGACACTCCGACAAGTCACAAGCAGGGTTAGAAATCTCGGCACGATTTTACAAGATCTCAATCTTCAAAACCGGATGAAATGCAGGATTGCCGGTCGAATTCAAAAATTCAAAAAAAATTAGTTGCTACAGTAATCTCAATTTTCTGGGCGAGATACCGCCCGGTATCTCAGGATTTTAATCCGGAATTTGAAGTTTTATATCCGGATTTAGGTCATTTACCCTGAAAAAGTGATCTTCAATGATAATTTGTCAAAAAACCAATTTTTGAGACATTTTAAAATTTCGGCAGAAACATTGTCGGATTTTTATAAAATTGTATAAGATTGTTCATGCTATGAAAAATTTATGGCACCATCCTAACAAGTGTAGTATCACACAGAAAAATTTCCAAAATATTTTAAATTGATTTGTTATATTTAAAAAAAATGATCATAAATAAGTAGTAACCGTGTTAGAATTTTATAAAAAATTTTCCAATTTGATCATGATCTAAAATTTTTAGAAGAGATTAATAATTTTCTCATAACCCTTGTCTAAAAGTTTCAAAAAATTTGAATCCGTTTTGGTTGGTCAATGAAAACTGGCCGGAAACTAGCCAATATACTATATACCTCCGTTCACAGCCACCATCGCCGCCAGGATCACAACAGGTGGTTAGCCCTCCGAGGAGGGGCTCACAAAGGTAGACCCGTAGTAAGGGGAAGGGCGCGTCAAGTGGTGGGGGTGGGCAGCAAGTAGCACAGCCACATGATGACACATGCTCATTGTGTAGCAGCCAGTCTTCCATCCATTTGGGCTTCCCAACCGAGTATAGTGGGTACGGTTTGATGCCCTATGAAGAGGATCATGGTGGGTACGATTACAGATAGAGTTATGACGGATCGAGCATCTCTTGGACGTATGAATACACTGATCCATACGCCGATTCGTACACACGACACTCATTTGTCAGTGTAAGGTACCTTTAACAATCCGATAATTATAGCGTCTGGATGGCTCATTACGAAAATTGGAAGTCTGTCTGGCTACCATGGGACATGACGTGGGAAGAATACAAGTATCCACAAGAGAGGAGGTATCACGAGGTTATTGTCGATAACGTGGAGATGGAGTTTGCACCGCAGGTGTACTACTACTCATAGGTACGTGATATAAATATACATTGATTTTATTGTGATGCAAATATGTGATAAATTGTTATATGTATCAATTTTATTTCATGCCTATTAATTGTCATGCAAATATACATTGATTGTCTGCAATTGTGACTCTCAAAATCCGAATTTCAATCCAAATGCTGCTGAAATTTCTAACTTCACGGATTGATAATCATCTAAAAATTTTATGGAAAGGTTAATGATGCATCACAACCATCCAATCAAAATTTCAAAATTTTCTATAATACTTTCAACCATTTTCCATCCAGACATCACCGCTGTCCGAATTTTTGAAAATCCCTCGAGCTATGATATGTCAGAATCATGCACAAAAAATTTCAAATATTTCTTACGTGGTTTGTCCCATTTTTAATTCGGTTCAAAATTGTCGGTCAGTGTTTTATCAGCACAGTAGCAATGTTTGAATTTTTAAAAATTCTACAGGATTCATAATTATCTGAAAATTTATGACAATATAATCAATATGTCAGGAACCTTCAGAAAATAATTCAAAATTGTTTGACTTCGTTTGAACTGGATTTCGCTCTGTCCAATTTTGCCGATATCTCGACAAATCTTGCCGAGATCTTTACAAAACTAGGTGAGATCTCGGTCATACCGGTTGAAAAAAAAATCGGATTTTAAAATTTATTTTTGTATTTCTATCAGAATTTTTCCAAAATTTTCATATCTCATCCAAATTTCGTTCTGCAACCACCTTCGAGATTTCGCACGAAACCAGAGTTCAATCCTTGGTCACGAGAGCCGGTGAAGCTTGGGATGTGAAGATCTTGCACACGTGATTTGTGAAGGACACACCGAAAGCTGTGCCAGTAAAGCCACCCATCAGACTTGATTTAGATCTCAGAGGGGATTTCAATTCTTTGTTTTTCGGTTCCGACTCGAGTCACAGAGTAGAAGCAGCTCCAGTTTCCATTCCTGTTTTGCCGTGCATCTATCCCTAACAAGTGATATCTTCATGTTGTCGGCCATGTGAGGTCATCCGACCGCCTCTGCTTGGCCTTCTGCGGGAAGTGATATCTTCATGTTGCCGGCCATGCGAGGTCACTCGGCCGCCTCTGCTCGGCCTCTGCGGGGCTGACCTGCCTCGGCTGATCACCCTTGCGGCCCGATCATCTCGCTAGCTTGCGAGTCAGGCCTCCTGCCTCGTCGCAGCGCCTCTCTGCATCGCGCGGCCCTCCAGAGCTCGGTCTCCTAGCCGCCCAGTCCAGCAACTTCGGCCTCCACCGGCAAGCGCCCGAACTGGCTCGCCTCGGCTACCCACTGCACCGGTGCTCTTCGGCTACCCGGCCTCTCCGCTCCCGCTGCACCGGTGCTCTTCGGCTACCCGGCCTCTTCGCTCGCAAGTTGCTCCCGTGAAGAAGCACACCAACCAAAGACTTTTGCTCTACTTCCATCCAGACTTAAGCTTGCTTCTGGTTGCACAAGAAGTTTGCTCGTGAAGAAAACTAGTGGAGGCAGCCAGCCAATCTTTGCACATGAAGCTCCAGCCTCGTGAAGAAGTTACCCAAGACCTGATCTTACCCATGACCGGTTGAAGTGCTTGAGCTGCTGGATTTGAAACAAATCCTATAGGTGGATTTAATCCAGCGCCGGCTCCGGTTCAAAGTAGCTTTTATGAGTTCCTTGGCTTTGGCTTCTCCGGAATGGCACTTCGCCTCATGAGCCCTCTTGGCTCTAGTTTTTTTCATTGCAGCTCCAGCTTCTGTTCTAACAGAATTTGCTATGTGCACCCGAAAGTGTACTAGTGGACGTGAAGATAGACTTGCTTTTTACCCCGACGACTGTTCCAGTGCCAATAAAAATTGGATTTTATTACAATTCTGATTATTGGCAAGATATTTCATGCATAATTCATACTTATTATTTTGTGCTCATATTATTAGCGGATATTCATGCACATTTCAGGCCATTATGCATATTCTTGGCGTTTTCTTCGACGTTTCATCGTCAGCTTTGGAGAAAAAAATAATGTCAGTTGAGAAGACAACTAAATTTGGTGTTTTATTACTGTTAATTGGAATTTGGTGTTACATCATTATCTTGGTGTTTTATTCACCGATTGGATATGCTGTCCATTATGGAGGTTTTGGCGACATTCATTTAGAATTTTGATGACACCTTGATGGTAGTATTATACTCTTCGGAGTTTTTCTAGTGAATGTTTTGCTACAATGTCAGTTTGGAATGAAGGTTGAAGTGCAAGAAGAAGTTAGTTTCTGCGTGAATACTACAACGTTGTTTTTATTGTCTTTACTCGATATGAGGGGTCTACTGCAATTTATACTCCATTGATGGCACAAGAAGTTTTTCTTCATATTAACATTTTTGAGCAGTTTCAACCATATTATGAATTTTCAGTAGGCAGTTTGCCGAATTTTATGTTCCAAGTGGAGCATGTCAAAAATCCATGTTATGTGTTCTTCGCTATCTACCCAACACCACACCGTTTGAAGATTAAGTATTTGTTTCAGAAGGCCAGTTGAACAGATTCAAACTTTACTGGGGTTATGAATTCTTAAAGACCCAGTTTTCTTCGTTTGATTTGTTGATAGCTGTGTGTTTAGATTGACTATTTCAATCTTTCTATCAACCTACTAGTGGTTTGCTCAATCTTGCTTCATGGAAAGCATTTGGATAAGACTGTTTCAGTCTTTTATACTCTTTGTGGTTTTTTGCACTATAAGTATCTGGATTGACTATTCCAGTCTTCCTTGTTCAGTAATCGTTTCGAATTTTAACGCACTTGTATTCATGTGCTTTATTACCCCTCAAGGTTTTCCGAAAACAACTTCGTTATAGATTTTGAGTTAAGGGGAGGTTTGTTGGAGATAATTCAAATATCTCTAGCTGCAATATCTTTTGTTCTATCCAAATAGGTTGTTAATCCAAATCATCTACAACTAGGACTCTTTGGCTATATAAACTAACCCTATGCACTTATAATCTTGAAGTATTATAGTGTATTGTTTCCTATAGTTTTTTTCGCAAGGGTTTTTCCACATTGAATTGCGTCTGCAGTTATTTTGCCGTGCTTCCATCCCTAACAAGTGGTATCAGGGCCCTAACAGTTATCATTGGCTAATTGATAACCACATGACCCAGGGCCTGTTTGGGGAGTTATTTGGTCAAAAAAGTCTTTTTGGTTTGTCAATCAGAAGCATTTGTAGTGGCGGCTGTGGCTTTTCTTGTTATGATATTTGGTAAACTAGCTGCTGCAGCTGTGGCTTTTGGGGACGAACTGAGCGGGGAGGTAGCAACATAGCGAAGTACAGCGCCGTTCGAGTGGGGAGGTGACGTGGAGACGGTGAGGCGGGGTGGCGGAGGTCGGGAAAGCGGAGCGAGCGAGGTGGGAGATGGTCAAGCGAAGCCACAGCTGAAAAGCTCCTCCCCAGCAACTTCAGCTTTTGGGGGTGCTTCTACTATGGTTTTGCTTCCCAGCTGCTTTGCAGCCATGCTGTTTGGGGGAGCTTTTGGCCCAAAGCTGAAGCACAGCCCCCCAATGACTTAGCTTTATGAACATCAATTGATTCATAGCCTCAGAGAGTAGATGAAATCGGAGTGCGGGAGTAGGTAGGGAACTTCTCGATAACATCCCACGGTCTAAATTTAGGGCATATTTGGGAGAGTTGTAGGTTTTACTTTTCTGAAAAGTTGCTTCTTGATTTTCTGGATTTAAAAGTAGCTGTAGCTTTTTATGAGAGACCGTTTGACAGATAGCTAATTTTCCTCAACAATAAGCTGCAAAAGGAAATCCAACCTTGCTTTTAGCTTTTAGCTTTTGCTAGTTATATATAGCTTCTAGCTTATGCCAAAAGCCGCTTAAAAATTGAACTGTTTTAGAGGGCTTACTTGCTTTTCGAAAGATGGAGCTGACTTAAAGCCCTCCAAACAACACCTTAGTTAAAGGTCCGAGCTCCACCTGGGACAGGCACGCATGTCTTGGTCTTTTATACTTGTTTCGCCTAAACACATTAACCTTGGAGTGCTATGATTTATATCAATTTGTATTATATGCTAGTGTAATTCAAGATAAACTAATAATATATTACTAAAGAGCTAGGGCGTTACATTCTCCTCCATTAAATGTTCCATGTGCCGCTACAGTAGGTTGATGCTCTTGTACGTTCTACAACCCATCATTTGCTAAAAGCAAAGCCCCCACATAGGACGGGCATA
The DNA here is from genome assembly GCA_036346275.1 of Otatea glauca. Classification (NCBI taxonomy): domain Eukaryota; kingdom Viridiplantae; phylum Streptophyta; class Magnoliopsida; order Poales; family Poaceae; genus Otatea; species Otatea glauca. The sequence goes on from CM070719.1 coordinate 5,796,621, forward strand.
CATGCATAGCAAGTGCTGTGGTGGTAAATTCACATTTCTTGACAATGGTTGAGATCCTAACCCCAGTCAACCTTATTTATATGGATGGTTCTTTGCAACAAGTACAGGCTGTAGTCATTCACTTAGCATGCAAGAACAACATGCCCCAGTTTCAGTATGATTGCACTCCTGCTGATTGATAAATTGAAGCTCTTGATTCTCTAAAAGAAAAAAAAACAAAGAAAGAAACTTGCAAGGCTTTTTGGACCATATAATAGATTCATAGATAGACAAATGAATAATTAAGATCAGCAATCGATAATACCTGCATCCTGCACCTATAAAATGTCCGTGCGTCTCTAATCTGCAAGAAAGAGAGATCAATGCCTACAATGCAAATGCTAACATGGGTTGCTTGGGGAGAGAGGAGTTAAGAGTGATTAGTGACTTCTTGTGAGTTTGCATTTGGTTAAGATCCTATCAACTCTGACGTTGTTACCTTGTGTAACAGTAATTAGTACCATGAGTAAAGTTTAGAGTGTCTGTGTGGGAATGGTAGGTATCAGGATTCTAAACCTTGGGACATGTGATCGCCGCTGGCAATATTAACCTCTTAATGCTGACAAGGATATGATTTCGGAACAAAGGCGAGACTGCTCACACCTATTTTCTGCCAAAGATGTATCCCAGTTCTGTGTGGTTTAATAGTTTCAGTTCTCTAGGAATACAAATGTGCCAAGGTTAGATGGGAAAAATGGTAAAGCGTACCAGGGGCGATGTTGTGGCTCTGTTGTATGATGTCCGAAATATAAGAACATCTATTGAAAGAACAACATTGTGTTAATCATTTACATCGGTTTTAGATTTTCTTTTGCGCAATTGAACTACTTTTTGTTGGTCTGTTAGATCGATGAAGCACTGATTCGCACTACTAGTACATCAGCAATCAAAACTTCGAAAAAAGGCCTGATGATTTTAGTCATGTTAGTCTCTCATTTTGTTCTTAGATAGAAAATCAATCTTATGAGACATGAGCTGCAACTCTGCAAGTAGTACACAACACAAGGTATATGATGATAATGCTACAACTTGTACCTAAGAAACCAACTAAAACTCATCGTGCAACCAATGCAAAAGATTCTCCGTAGGTTGTGAATCATGCAGATTTCAAGGTGTGTTCAACCATAAGATGCAAACAAAAAGTTTCTCTTGTTAAGTAAATTTAACTCAAAAGTCTTCAATCTCCAGAGCAGCCAATGCAGACATGAAAGTGTTCTCTGGTAATTAAAAACGAGTACAGAACTGCATATTGTTCATTGCACTGTACCTGTAAGATTGACGAGATCACAGTCGAGATAGCGTATGTCATGTGCATAAATTAGGTGGCCTGAACCTAAGGATCGCGACCATGCCAAGGCCGACGGCCAAACCCCAAGGGTAGAGAGAGGATAGGAGGGAGGTAGTCTAACGACTCTTTAATATATTGGTATCGATCACTACCAAGATCAACAAAGTACGACGATGGATATTTTGACAATACAGAGTAGGTTCACTGATAGATGTGTGAAATAGTACTATTTAGCGAAGATGGTAGGTGAAATACTCACTCATTTTGAATTCCTGGCCCTAGTTAAGATCTTGCTCCTAACTATGGTTAATACCACTTGCATCCAACGCCTATAAAATATGTTCCTCAAATATATGAGCATAGGAGTAGCACCACTTCTGTTTGTCTTTGCATCCGTTGTGGTCGCGTCATTTGATATTTTTCCCCTTTCTACTTAATATAGCAATTAGTTCTTATATGGTTAATAGAGCATCAAAAGAGTTTCAGTATGTGAATGGAAGGTATCAGGAATCTGAACCATTGCATACCCTGCTGATTTGTTGCCGCCTGTGATGCGGTGGTTTGTATGGCAACATATTAGGTGCACATGGCCTATTAGGTACATGTGGCCTATTTGCGAGATATTTGGGAGGCAAGGGGAATATGAGTAAGCGAGAGAAGAGGTGCTAACATATGTAGTACCTTCTTTTCTTTGATGATCATTTTTAGCACCATGGTAATGCTAGGTATCAAGGAGGCAAAGCACAGTCTGTTGGCATGTACATGCTATTCACATAACTTCCATCCTACTACTATCCTTTAAGAGCCGAAGGGTGTCGTTGAACGGATCAGTAGTTCGGAGTGGAGCTGCAAGGAGAAAATTGCCTGTTATTGTGAAGATCTCATTCTCACGTGTCATCCTAGATGCGTGCAGCTTCAACTTGGTTGACTGCATGCTCAACTGAAAACAAGATTCTAAGCTCGAGACTTCCAACAATGGCAAAAAGTCCGGGGCCATGAACTCCCTCGCGATTGACTTCAACATAATGCAAAAAAATGGTTATCCTGTTCGCGTATGTTGCCAGCGAATAAGTATATTTGAAGAAACGGTCAATACTAAAATAGTTACGACATTTTCAGCGGTTCACTTGTAAATTTGGTGGTCTTGTACAATCTCTATAAAGATTATAAATTTCAAATTTGTCCTAAAAAATATTAACAATAGCATCTATTGGATGAGATATGTTGTGGCAATAGAGCCAAACAATGGGTATAGGGTATCTTTCCCTTTTGGGATATAGAACTAGAGGAGCTAAAGAATACAAGCCACTTGGGAGAGAGAGAGAGCTACTGCATAAGATATTTGTCCCTTGGCTCTTTAGTTAGGTGTGGGGATGACTATTTTTCATCCTAACCCCTAATAATTACAAAAAAGGTAAGGGTAAAATAGTATTTCACTTATGGGCTTACCCGACTTACAATACATTTCTAACAACCCATACACACTCTAGCTTGTCTTTGGGCTTATTCCGAGGCCCATTACACACTCTTGACAGCCCAAGAGGGTTAGGCACTCCCACAAAAGATGTGAAGAGTTACTCTAAGAAAAAGATAAATGAACAGTGTCAAAATGTTCTGTCCAATTTTGGGCGTAGCAACGGCAGACATGGTATGTAGGCTAACAGGTTTCATCTTTATGGAGGCCCCAACTAAGATCACTTTGCCGGCTGCAGGACCTCAGGTTAAGAGGTTTCATCTTTATGTAACATCGTCAACTCCTGACTGTGGTCAAGAGGAGCATACAGGGAACTTCAGTACTTACCAACTCCTACTCTTGCCTGTGGTCAAGATCCTAACTAACTCTTACTCTACAGTCATGACCAGCTGCATTCAGCAGATGGGGAAGTGTGCTCCTAAGTCCTGACTTAGCAGACGGGGAAGAAAAGGTAGTGAAAGTGTGCTTTCTTTGAGAACCAAGTATAGCTCGGCTGGCAAGGAGTGGGCGTTGGCCCCTCGCTCACCCGGTTCGAATCCTAGGATTCACCCGGTGCTCATTTCTCTTTAGTGAATGCCAGCTCCTGGCCAAATTTCGGGGAAAAAAACGAAAGTGTGCTTTCTTGATTCCTAGCCGTTGGGTCGTTCTTGGATGGGGCAGATTGCTTCATGCCTACTGCAAACTTTGCAGTTGGACTACCTAGTGTAGAGCTGATCCCAGCCCATTTAAAATTAGCCTACATCAGCATCCATCTCATATCTGCGAGCCAAGAAAAATACAAGTAAAGAAGAGAAGAGGTGGGCATATATATACAGTAGCTAGCATGACTTATTTGGAGGATCCATATTCTTCTCTAAAGTTGCACAAGCACTAGCTTAAACCATCCCTACAAAGTGGAAGCTCACCTGGCTTTCCTTGGACGGATAAGCAAACTCCCAAGGCAAGTGTCTGTGTTGCTTCAGAATCACATGTCTTGATGCGTGCTGGAGGCTTCCAATCTTACCAAGAGTCCGAGACAACGTGGATGACTTTTCACCGCAAGCAAAATCTAGTGTCTCAACTCTCAAAATTTTGGTTACCATGAGTTAAACATCGTGCAAATAGTGGCCAAGTATCGCTAATAGGTTAGCCCTGAAGTTTCCATCAACTTACCTGTAACTGCCTTGTTAATTAATATGTGAGATTCCCATGGTAATATATACAAGGGTAATTAGTCCTTGCAGGTTAAAAATATTAGTTATAGGATTAATATATATGAAGCATGCTTGGGAGCTGTTCTTCCAATGGTTAAATCAAATTGCTACATATTACTCAGAATTGTCGACAGAAAGTGGGACAAATTGTTCATTTTGTGCTGTACTTCTAAGATTCATATGATCCAAAGGTAACTGGGAGAGTACATTACTATCAATGATTCTGTAACAGCCCGAAAAATATAAAAAGAAATAAAAATATAAACTTCAGTTGGAATTATATTTTTATTTTGAATTTCCATCTTTTCCATGTTTTTCCTGGATTTTTGGTCTTTCAGAAAATTATTTCTATTGATTGAATCTTTGAAACTCAAAATCCTATAAAGATAAAATCCTGACAAATTTTATTTAAATCCTAGTCCACTTACATAGTGTTCCCAAAAATTATAAAAGAATTTTTAAAGCATTTAATACTGATAGAAAATCAAAAATAGTAATTGAAGACAAGGAATAGAGATACTGTCAAAATTATTTAAAAATGTAGAACATTATCATCCTCTGAAATTTTTATTGTATCATTTAAAGCACTAAAGAACCATACATAAAAATTTAAAAAAATATTTAACCTTATACGATGCATTTAGAAACTCAAAAACAGTAGCATTTAAAAATAGCATAAGCACTCTCAGAATTTTATAAAAATACACAGATTTGATAATCATCTGAAAATTTTACGATAACATATGTAGACACTTATAATAACACAGGAAAATTTACAAAAGGGTTTAATCTAAATTGTTACCTTAAAAAAAACAGAAAACATATATGTGACACAGTGACCTTGTCAGAATTTTATAAATTTGTACAAATGTGATATTGGTCTAAAATTTTTATGGAAAGATAAGGATTGTCTTTTTATCATGCAAAAAAAATTTAAAAATCTTTGACCAATTTTTGTAGCTCAATTAAACCCAAAACCCTATCCTATCCAGAGAAGAGAATTCCAGTTCCTTCTTTTTGTTTCACTGACATGTGGGCCTTCCTAATGCTTGGCCCCACTTAACAGTGTCACTCGGCCCTGGACACCCTGCCCTCTTCTCGGCCAAACAATGCACCATTCTTGCCTCACCTCTACCGCAACAGCCGAATGGCCGTGATCTCGCTGCCACGGCACGCGTGAGGGTGACACCGGGTCTCATCTAAGCACAGGATTGCGATGCCAAGCTCGCCCATGCCTAGCTACCCTGGTTCACTGCCCCTAGACCCAGCCGAAGGCCCTGGATCCTTCTCCTAGCTGCAGTCATTGCTCTCTCTGTGCCACTCCAGTCAAGCTGTGAAATCTCGATCAATCCTGTCGCACCGACCTAAGCCAAGCGCCATATACGAGGACCCTCGGCCATACCCTGCACCACCATGACCCAGAAATTCCTCTCCACTGTCCACGCTACCGACCATCGCCTCTTTCCAAATTGCGGCACCACCTCACCTTCGCCTATAAATACCACCCGAGCCATCCCTTAACACCATACCACGTCCCTAAAACTTCCCCGATCACAAGCTGAATTCGGGGTCCCCCACAGCCCCATTGCCGCCGAAAGGGGAAAATTTGAGCAAAGCCCAATTGAACGCCTCGGTGAGTTGTCCTTCGATTACTTGAGCTTGGAGCACCTCCTCTGCGTTTTGAACCCACCGTCACTTCAATTTGCATCTCCCATTGGTCGAAGCTTGCCGCATCTCCCCTCTTCTTCCTCAGCTCCGACCACACGGTGGCAGTGCTCTACGGTCAGTCTTCACCCTAGCTAACCGGTAAAATAGACTCCTTGTGGCTCCCTGATGCTTAAACCACCATCGCCTGAGCTTAAGTACCCTCTAATCTCCCTCTCCTCCGTTCAGCCATAGCCGCCGCCTCCCAAGCTCGGTGTCAGCCAGCTTTGGTGATCACCAGCCACCGCCAAGCTACCCCTCAAGACCCCTATAGTCCCCTCTAGCTCACTAAGCTGCCGGCCGACCGCACCGAGCTCTCCATCACCGCCGACAGGCCTCCCCGGCTGCTTCCCCTCTGTTGGGCTACTAACATGTGGGCTCGAGATGTCAGCCTCAACCTCACACGCACAGCCCATGCCACTGACAAGCCGGTCACACCGGTCAGATTCACTATCAAAATCAAATTAATCATGAGTTTAACTAATGACTCTATGATAGATGGGCCCGGGTTAAGTAAAACATTATTTTGAACCGGTATTTATGGATTGGTCACTGAAATGTGGGTCCATGTTGTCAGTGATTGGGATTAATTGGAAACTCTGACAAAATCCGGAAAAAATGAGAAAGGCATCTTCTCCGTTAGAAAGCGTATTTTTCTATTTTTTTTGGGATTTTTCAAAACCTAAAGATTCAAATGCTAATAACTATTTGCATCTTAACTCCGAATTGAGTCAAATAAATTTATAAATTCATATAAAACCATAATATTTCATAATATGCAAAAATATTTAATTTTGGATCTCAGTTCAAAAATTTTGAATTTAAAAATTAAATAAACCTAGAATAGTCACTATTTGGAAACTATGAACCCTAACTCGAAAAATGATGAAATAAATTTATAAAAAAATTTGGAACTATAAACATCTCAGATCTTCAAAGATTTTTAACATTTGACTTGGTTTGAACCAAGTTCATAAATGATTTTGTTTCCTAATACATAAAATTGAAATATGAATAACTTTCACCAATAAAAGCTAAAACATGCAAAACCAATTTCAAGACACTCCTAAGGTCAAGATCTTCTGATGCTACAAAAATAGTTGCATTTATACATGATTTGCACTTAAACCCTAATAGAAACCTAACCTCTTATAACATAAACTATAGAAATTCATAATATAAGAAAACAAATTTAAATGATGAGAATTCAGTCCTTAAAATATTTTTATCAGCGGAACCTTCTATTTTAATTTATATTTGAGTTTGGTATTATTTGACTTCTTTTTGCCTCTTATTTTTATTGCTTTGTAACAAGTCACGTGTAGATACCGACGTTCACAACACTACTACTGCCGACCTCAACGGGTATATGCGATTACTTAATCATCTTGCTTAGCCATGCTTTAGCAACAGAATAATGGATGGAGAGACATGTTGTTCTTTATCATTTAAAAAGCTTGGATATGATTAAAGGTTGCAGATATTTTGGTAAAATGGAAATAAAACTATGATTTGACGTGGGCGATTAAATGTGCATGAGACTTGTACGTAGATAGGGGGAGTTTATCGCCCAAGTTGGTTAAGTACCGAACTATTGTGTTGTTATCAGGCCAAGAAAACAGTGCAACCACAAGTGCTAGTATGGGATGTGTGAAATCATGTGCTGAAAAATTGGTTTAGTAATGAAATTGGCATTGCAAAGTGTTGTGCTCATGGCATGTGTGGTGCTTTGGCATGTGCTATTTCAGATGTTTTACTTGATATGCTTGTGATAGCATGGTAATGGTTTTGCTTTATGCAATGCACTCGTGTGAGTGGTTGCATGGATTGATGTTGAGTCAAGTCGTGGACTTGTGCTCGGAGTTGTTTCTTGTTTACTCATGTGCAGGTGTTGCTTGAGGGCGAACGTGGTCGATGACGGGACCGGAACTAGGTTCATGGAGGAACTGAGGTTCGGGACTAGGTTCAGGGAGGAACTGAGGTCTTAGTGGTCAAGGATGTCATGCGGGACGTTCGGGCTAGAGAACGGTGCACATAGAGGTCGGTTAGTCACGCGAGTGCGGCGCAGTGGGCCGTCCGCGTGCAGTTGTAATTGATTGGGGCAGTTTGCATGTATTGGGCTATGTTGGGCCAGATGGATATGCATGCGAACTGTTGCTCATTATAAATAGGAGAGGGCTGTCTCCTGTTTAGATGAGAGAGCTAGGTTTTAGGGTTTGTACTCTTTTGTTTGGAGTACTCTAACCAAATTAGACAAAAAGAAATAAAATCAATTTCTTCTTGCGCCTGGAGTTCCTTGCAGCGAGCAGACGAGAGGCGAACCAAAATCATACTGCTACAGTACCGCGGGATCTACAGTGTATTCTTGAGCTACTGTTCACGCGCGGATTACTGTTCATGCGGGTTTGTTTGTCCGTTTTCGTCTTTATAGATTGATTCATTGTCTCTCTTGATTCAACAAGTTTAATCTTGATTTGATCCATCCAAAAAACTTTCTAGGGCATTAATTTAGTGTTCCTCAAAGTTTCGTTGGTTAATCTTTTGTAGATTGTGATTAATCACGAAATTAGGGTTTGATCAATTCTCGTCATAATCTGTCACAGCATGCTTGCGAGTTTAATAACTTTTGATCCGTAGGTCCGATCGAGCTGATTCTTTTTTTGTTAGATTCGTATTGGAATCTAGTTTCTACAGTTCAAATTTCAGGTCAATCCGACGGTTGGATCTCCGGGTATTAGCGATTTACCGAATGCATCTACTCTGTTTTGTTGAATACGAAGCAATTATTTGAGTCCGAATTGGGGTGAATTTTTAGTAGATCAAAATTTTAGTTTTAGCTTCCGCGCAATCATTCACCCCCCCCTCTGATTGCTAGTTTAGTGTATATCGATCCTACAAGTGGTATCAGAGCACGGTTTTTCTAATTTATCTTAATCGGTGATTAGATCAATGGATCGTTATTCGACAAAACCGTGTGTGTTCGATGGTGTTGATTTTCAGTTTTGGAAGGCCAAGATGGAGGCGTACATCCAAGCGCAGGGCTTCGCAATTTGGGAGAAGGTTTACAAGCCGTACGAAGTTCCTGAGAACGACAACGTCAACGACGCAAATCGCGCACATGTTGAAGCAAACAGCAAGGCGCGCAACTTGATCATCCAGGGCTTGGGGCGTAGCGACTTCGATCGAGTAGTTCATCTTCGATCCGCATATGAGGTATGGAAATCTCTTTGTGACTATCATGAGGGATCAAACATCACAAAGAGGTTCGCCAAGATATTTACAAAAAGAATATATGCGTTTGAGATGAAACAGTGAGTCTGTAGATGACTTCTTTGCACGCTTTAATAAAATTCTTAGCAATTTACGTTTGTTGGGGTTAGCTATGACGATCTCGCTAATGCTAGACAATTGCTTGGTGCATTAGACATGTCTATTTGGGAGATGAAAGTTACATCCATTAGAGAATCAACTGTCATGAGTACACTTACTTTAGATGTTCTTTTCTCTAAATTAAAAACTCATGAATTGGATGTTCTTGCTAGGAAGAATGATCACAAATCAATTGCTTTGACCTCCCAATCTAGCATGTCTCATAATAATGCTTCTTCAAGTTTTGCTTTGTCTTTCTTATCTTCACTAACCGATGAACAGATTGAGGAATTTCGGAAGAAGACTTGGCATCACTCTCTTCTCGCTTTAATAAAGCTTTGCAGAATGTGAGAATGAGGAAGAGAGTTGATGGTGGCCTCCAAGATGCTATCAGTGTGGTGATCTCAACCACATTCGTCCAAATTGTCCTAAACTTGCAGGTAAATCATCGAAGGAGGAGAAAGAGACAAAGTACAAGCGTCCATTCAATGACAAGAAGAAAAGGAGCTTCCTAAATAGCAAAGTTGTGCATCGAGTTCTTTCAAAGACTTGAACAAGTCAACTTGAGTGATGTAGACTCTGAAAGCAGTGATGAAGATACAATATCCAAAGGTAAGACGAGACAAGACTTGACGAGCTTGTGTCTCATGGCAAGTATGGACAGCTCAACCGAAGATGAACTTGACAGTGAGGGAAACGAGGTAAATCCTTCTTACGATGAGCTTTGAGATGTCGTTGTTCGTCTTGGTACGCTTTTAGAGAAAAGAAACAAGAAAATTAAGAAACATGATGTTTTGATTGAATCTTTGAATCTGAAATTGCTAGACTTAAATCCTTGATTCCGATGATGATGCTTGCAAATCATGTGACTTAATTTATTCGAGCTTACTTCACTAAGAAATGTTCATGCTTCAACTCTTGATAAGCTTAGAGATGAAATTGAGAAGAATGAGAAACTTGTTGCTTTGAATTGCAAACAAATTAAAGATGCTAGTTTCTCTACTGCTTTAGATGAATCAACTTCTTGTTCTAAATGTTCAATTCTTGAATTGAAGTTGCATGATGCTAATGCTAGAGTTTCTCAAATGACAAATGATTTGCTCACTCATGAGGTTCTTTCATGCTCAAACCGTCATGCAAGCAAAAGGCTAAAGTGGACGTTCCATGCAATAATTGTTTAACTCTTGCTAAGAAGGTTGATTACTTGCAAAATTCTTTAGAACGTTTCACTAATGGCAAGAAAAATTTGAACATGATTTTGGATCAATCTAAGGTTAGCTCAAACAAGAAAGGTTTAGGTTTTGATCCTTATGCTTCATATGAAACCAAACCACCCATCGTTGTTCGGGCTCTTTGCAATGATAAAATTAAGAGTATTAATGAGCCTAAGAAAATTGTCTTTAAGTCTGCTGAGTTTTATCCTCTACTATGATGAATGCAAATGTTGCTTCTGTTTCTAAAGCTAGACATCGTGTTAAGTACACTTGCACTCATTGTGGTAGAGATGGACACTTAGTAGATTTTTGCTTTAGACTAGCCAAACAACAAAAGAAAGAAAATACTAAGGCTAGGTCTAATTTCAGACAAGCACGCTTTACTCCTCATTATGTGCCTAGGGTGATGCAAACACCTTTTGTTGCTAGAAACACGGGAAAGGGCAAATCTGATTTTGTGCATAAGAATACTCGTGTTGTGCCTACTGCTGTGTGTCGTGTGTCTCAGTACTGGATTCCTAAATGCTTTATTTCTAACCCCAGTACCGAGGCCTCGACATCTTCTAGTGCTATGTAGGTTTTTGGATGCGGGTTGGAGAACAGAAGCTTAGTGGATCTTGGTCTTTTGTAAGATGTGATCAAGACTTGGATGGTTCTCACCCTTGAGATGGCCTTCAAGAGGCATGTGCGATAATTCTTCACCTACTTTGTGAGCTATTTTATACACTCATATCTTTTACATTCACAGATATCTAATTGTGGTATGAGATGAGATGTTTGCTTATATGCTCATATGTATCCCTGGCATGTTCAATTATGTTATATCTTAAATCATGCCTTTTCATGTTCAGATTTATTTATCATGATTCATACTTATGCTTAATGAACATACCGTGATAACTCAAACACATGTATATCATCACCTCTCTTTTGATTTCATTGGTTATTTGTTTGAGGGGAGTTAATGGACTTTTGGTGAAAATTTATTTCGTTTGCCTAGTGAGAGGACTGTTCTTTTAGACTTTTGTTTATAAAATTAATCCCTTTGGGTGACAATTTTGAAGAAAGTTTTAAGATGTTGTTTTGAGGGGAGTTTGTGAAAACTTTGTAAAATTTTGTTAACATACTTTTATTTTGTGTGTTTCGTAAATGAAAAACAAAAAAATGAAAAACAATGAAAAAGTAATGAGCATTATATATCATACATATATGTCATTTGAAGCCATGTTTATGCTACAAGGTCATTGCAACTTCATGTTTATGCATATATGGTGTAGTTTATGTCATGACTATTTAATTGGAATGACAACTTGAATTAAATCTTGTCATGGTTGAACCTTCTTGGCTATCTTGATTCTGCTACAAAAGTGATAAATATGAAATTTATCAAAATTAAGTGCTAAAGCTCAAAGAGTGATTGTTAGTAAATGCAAGATCAAGGTTATGTACTATCGCACTTCTTCTTTACGAGACTGCTTATCATTGCACTTTGATATGAACTTGGAAGAGGTTGTGTATGACCGAAACTATGAAACCTTAAGCTTATGAAATGAGGCTTGGCATAGTTGAAAAGTAAGGCTGATGGTGCATATAATTCCTTGTAATTGTTATTGTTGCAATCAATCAATGAATCAGTTTTTCAAGTATCAATAAAGTGCACAAAATTCAATGTTTTCGTGTTTTGAGATTGTTGAGAAAGGAGATCATGCCATGCAATAAATTGTTAATAATACTTAATTTCTAGTTATGCTTATTCTACATTGTCTATGTGTAGATTTGAGGGTGCAAGTATTTTTGATAGCATGACTTGGTGATGAATTTGCAACATTTGTGGATGACTTAGAATGCTCATTACATAAAAAAATTGTCAAATTTAAAAAAACAAAAAGATTTTGTTTTCTCTCTTTGTGTTCTTGATGAATCCATTGTCAAAGGGGAGAACTTTGCCACTTTGGAGAACTTTTTACATCCACTTTACACATGCACATGTTCTTGTATAAGTGATATTCAATCATTCACTCACATTATTCTTCTTAGGGAGATTTTTCTTATTTTCACCTAGGGAGTTTTTCACTTTATGTATTTGTCAAAGGGGAGATTTTGTGTTTGTCACTTTGGCTTTTGATTTTAGAACTTTTGATTTCAAAACTTTTCTTCGAGATGAATGCCAATGTTCAATTCTAAGTGGTGTTGCCAATGTTTTCATCAAGGGAGATTGTGAAATCATGTCTTTGAAAAATTGGCTTAGTAATGAAATTGGCATTGCAAAGTGTTGTGCTCATGGCATGTGTGGTGCTTTGGCATGTGCTATTTCAGATGTTTTACTTGATATGCTTGTGATAGCATGGTAATGGTTTTGCTTTATGCAATGCACTCGTGTGAGTGGTTGCATGGATTGATGTTGAGTCAAGTCGTGGACTTGTGCTCGGAGTTGTTTCTTGTTTACTCATGTGCAGTGTTGCTTGAGGCTAACGTGGTCGATGACGGGACCGAACTAGGTTCATGGAGGAACCGAGGTTCGGACTAGGTTCAGGAGGAACCGAGGTCTTAGTGGTCAAGGATGTCATGCGGGACGTTCGGGCAGAGAACGGTGCACATAGAGGTCGGTTAGTCACGCGAGTGCGGCGGTGGGCCGTCCGCGTGCGATTATAATTGATTGGGGCAGTTTGCATGTATTGGGCTATGTTGGGCCAGATGGATATGCATGCGAACTGTTGCTCATTATAAATAGGAGAGGGCTGTCTCCTGTTTAGATGAGAGAGCTAGGTTTTAGGGTTTGTACTCTTTTGTTTGGAGTACTCTAACCAAATTAGACAAAAAGAAATAAAATCAATTTCTTCTTGCGCCTGGAGTTCCTTGCAGCGAGCAGACGAGAGGCGAACCAAAATCATACTGCTACAGTACCGCGGGATCTACAGTGTATTCTTGAGCTACTGTTCACGCGCGGATTACTGTTCATGCGGGTTTGTTTGTCCGTTTCGTCTTTATAGATTGATTCATTGTCTCTCTTGATTCAACAAGTTTAATCTTGATTTGATCCATCCAAAAAACTTTCTAGGGCATTAATTTAGTGTTCCTCAAAGTTTCGTTGGTTAATCTTTTGTAGATTGTGATTAATCACGAAATTAGGGTTTGATCAATTCTCGTCATAATCTGTCACAGCATGCTTGCGAGTTTAATAACTTTTGATCCGTAGGTCCGATCGAGCTGATTCTTTTTTTGTTAGATTCGTATTGGAATCTAGTTTCTACAGTTCAAATTTCAGGTCAATCCGACGGTTGGATCTCCGGGTATTAGCGATTTACCGAATGCATCTACTCTGTTTTGTTGAATACGAAGCAATTATTTGAGTCCGAATTGGGGTGAATTTTTAGTAGATCAAAATTTTAGTTTTAGCTTCCGCGCAATCATTCACCCCCCCCTCTGATTGCTAGTTTAGTGTATATCGATCCTACAGGATGGCATTAACCTATTATTTTACTTAGATTTAAACTTTATACATGGAAGGCTAGAGTAGTACAGGCTTTCTATGATTGATTGCTCGAAGGGGTGTCCTCATCGAGATGTTGGGAATAACGCCTGCCGATACAATAATGTACGCTATACTATGGGTAGAAGTGAGACAATAGGGTGTATAACCATTAGTCGTACAATGATTGTACAAATATCTTCTACCGCCATAGTATGGGTTTGTCGTCACCAGGATAGTGCAATGTTAAGTCTACGTAATATAACGGTTGTGTTATGACCTCTTGACCACACGCCAAAGGAAGCGTGAAAATAGCGTGTAACATCCCGAAAATTTCAAAAATAGGAAAAATAAAAATTTAAAAATAGAATTGAATAAAAAAATTAAATGGAATCAAGATTTTAATTTAAAATGTCCTCTTTTATTTATTTTCTTGAATTTTAATCTTCAGAAAAGAAAGATTTCAATATTAAAATCATTTTTTCAAATCGAATAAACTATAAAATGAGATTTAAATATTATATTAATTTGAATTTCCATTTTTTGCATTTTTATGGCTTTTTCTTGATTTTCTTGATTTTTTCTCTAAAGGAGAAATCCTTTTAATATAAACTTAAATAATAGATAAAGAAAAGAGTAAAAATCTTACAACAATAAAATAAATAAAAAAATTATTTAATCCTATAAAATATTCAGAGATCTAGTTATAAATTTAAAAATTCATATCAAAGCAATTAAGTATGAAATGAAAGGGAATTAATGATTCTTGACTAATAACAATATCTTGTCAGATTTAAATAAAACTAATATAGCATTATCTCAACCTGAAAATTTTATATTATCTTCTGAATGGATAAATACATCAATATTAAAAATAAATAATCAATTTTGTTATATTTAAAAATTCAAAATAAGAAAAAATAGAAATATGAAAATACCAATATCAGAATTTTAATAAATTGCACAGATAATATTTTAAGCCAAGATTTCTACAGTAGGTTAAAGATTATCTCCAGATCAGTCACAAAAATTATCCAAAATTTCCTATCAAGCATTGATGCTCATTTAAAGCTCAACATCATTGCCTACGCATGGAAGAGATAAGGCAGTTTTGCTTCAAATCAGTGAACCAGTATTTATGACCCCACATGGAAGTGACCAGTCTCCTCTCATCTAGTCCCACATACCAGCCACTATTTTGTTTTTGGCTTGCTCTTCCTCAGCCGGTTCTTCCTCTCTGCCGCCGCTCTGCCGTAGCTCCTGGCCAACAAAAACTTGCCACGCCGTGTGAACTGAGTTGCAAGTTGCGGCGCCATTACTTCATATCTAATCATCTAATCAGATGAGGCGGTTTTGTTTCAAATCAGCCAAACAACATTGAGGAACCACTTGGCAGGATCTAGCTCTGCTCTTATTCCCTGTGCGATCGATTGAAGCCACCTCCGCCACCAAATATCGCTGCAACAGAGGCTCGCCCAATTGCTTTCAACCACGGCAAACCCTTAGAGTCTCCCAAGCCCTGCCACCCCTACCACAGCAATGATTTCGCATGATTATCGCTGCCACGACCCATACCCACCTCTTGTGGCCGTCGTAAGCCCGGTGATCAAGTCCCACTGCTTCGCTGCCATTTGTGCCGGAACAGAGAAGCTCTCGCTCGATCGTTGCCACAGAATGACGCCAAGTCACCTAGCCTAGCATCTATCCCTGACAAGCCTATGTGCTCCCCATGCCCTGCTTCATCATTTCCCCGGTCATTCCTTACTCTGTTCAAAGCGCCGCATGAACTCGGCGAGAGCACAACCAGGGCGGGGCTTACCTGCGCCATTTCCTGACTATAAAAAGGCACCCCGAATTCGCAATTACAGCACGACCATTTCCCTTCAACTTCCATCCTCATTCTTCCACCAAGCAGCCACCAATTTCATCAGATTCCACCATGGCCGAAGAACCCTAAAGCTCAGAACAAATCCAATTCTTGTCGGCATAATATTTCAATCTCAAATTACTTCAAGCCTTAGCATCATTACTCTCATGATCAAAATCCCCCATCTAATTTTAGAAATAATCAATCACAGCAAGACCTCACCGGGACTCTTCTTCCACAAGGCCGGCTAATGGTGGTGGCTCGCCTCAGCTGACCACCAACTCAACCGAGCAGAAAAATGGAATCCATTGACTCCCTTGATGCTTTTTCTCCGGTTGATTCGAACTCAAAAGCTTTCCCCTTCTTCTCTAGCTGACCGATGCCATGGCTGCCGCTTGACCATGTCGCCGACCCACCACAATGCAATTCCCTGCCCACCGAGACCTTCCTCACCTCTCCTCTGGTCGCCTCATGCTCCCTGAGCCAGCAAACGCCTGCCTCCGGCCTCGCTCTACCGTCGGCGAAGCCATGGCCAAGCTGCTCTGCTTCGTCTCTCTGATCAGCAGGCCCCAGTAGTAAGCGGGCGAAGGTAAAACCGGTTCAATGCTAAAAGACGCTTTCCAATATAAGAAGGAGTATTTCTTTTATCTCAGTGCTTTTTCCTAACCGGCCCATGACTCAATTATTTATATCTTGTGCATTTTAACTCCAATTCCGGTAAACCAAAATTCTAAATTCATATAAAATCAAGTACTTTCAGAATATGCAAAAACATTTTGAAAAGGAGCAATATGTGAATTTGAAATTTAAATTGAAAGAGAATATCTAAAGATATGCTATACATAATTTTTTGTAAACAAACTTAGAATTGAATGAAACCAATTTTGATTAAATCCTTATACTTCCATAAACCCAAATATATAAAAATATTTGAATTTCAACTTTGTTTGAATCATTTTCTATTAAAGGATATTCTCAATACGCTAAATATTCAAAAGTGTATAATTTGTGCAAAAGAAATCTAAAATAAATGGAATTGACTTCAATATATAAAGATGACAGTAGGACTCTTGCATATGCATAAATATTTAAGAATTAATCTTGACTTGAATCTGTTTCATATATATAGATCATGACCATAGTGCAAAAGGTATATGCATGTATGTAACTAATAGTAGTATATGTACAAGTCTAATTCAGAATGGGTCATGAAACCAATTTATTGCTGTTGAAATGTTTTTGAATAAAGCAATAAAATGTCACATGTACAATTTGTATAAAGACTATATGCTTTAACCATATAAAAGAATATATATATTTGAGAATTTAAAATATATATAACACCTCATAAATTAAGTACCAGATTAGACGGGGCTAATCTTAGCATATTCTTAATGATAAGATCTTGTTAGTTGGCAAAAAGATCTAAATTGAATTAATTTAATAAAAGATTGCATTCTTTGTGTGCATATAAACTATTGCGGCTAAAAGCGAAATAATGCAAAACCAATTTGGGTCGTACCCTACTAATGCCAAAAAAATGGTTGTAAAGTCCTGTGAATTGCAGTCGCAAACCTGAAATGAAATCTGATCCCTTATAACGTAAACTTTAATACCATTAAGCTATTTCAACAATGGAAAAACATCTCGTCTAAATGCAGTTATTATGAAGATCAGCCTAGAAATGCTCTTTAGGATATGGACTAGCACAATCTGGAAAAATAATCTTATTATAACTTGCTTTGCATCTGAATCCTATTAAAAATATAACCCTAAGTGTTATGAACGCTGGAACCCATAATATGAGTAAACGAACTTAATAATAATGAAGAAATCAGTAGTAAAGATATTTGTATCACCAGAACCTTCTCAAAGACCATGTAATTGCAACCAGTAGCCTAATCCTGTAGACCTAACTTGTATAAATCGCTTTTTACACAAAAATGCTTAAGGCTAAGTGTTATTCACACATAGCACTTTAGCTAATGTTTTAACTCCATTAATCCAAATAATTTTTGCATCTTGAATTCGAAATTATAAATATAAAAGTAAGTAATTTTAGCTTCTTGAATTCATAAGATAAGAATAAATAATCTACAAAAGAAACCGTGCATCGCTCAAACTGTTAACGATATGAATGTGTGTATATATATAATCAATCAACTAAAACGCAAGATCATAAAGTCGTTCAACCCAAACCTTAAACCATGCCTGATCTCTATAATAAGTCTTAATTTGGTTTTCTATCTGTCTTCTTTTTTCCCTTATTAAAGTTTGTCATTTGCTATATTTCCATTGAACGACGTGTAGAACTCGATGTCACTACTTCTGTCATCGACAACGTCGGCAACGATTACGACTTCATCGTAAACAACAATTAATTAACTAAGCAAGCACCCCCTTTGATCATATTGATCCCAGTATTTAATTTTCACTTTGTTTTACTAAATCAAATTATGCATATGTGTATTTTCTGTAAATTCGCTATATTGTGGTACTGGTAGATATACCTGTTGTCTCATGAAACTTCCTTGATAAGTATTGACATGTGAACCTTGATAAACCTAGAATTAAGGTTAGGCAATATATAATATCAAATTGGGTATATGCGATAATTAATAATCATGCTTAACCATGCTTTAGATTTGAGATGAACAAATTGGATAAACTGATCATCGGAGATATTCAGACATGATGATGGTTATTGGTATTTTGGTATAAAAACTAAAAATAAAATTATGGTTTTGATGAGGACATAGCTACATCGGATACACCCATGGCACCAATGACCAATGACCAACAAATTCCTCGTAGTGATCAGCAACCTTTGACCAACATACAAGGACTAATTACCCGAGCTCGTGCGCGACAACTAAATTATCAGTTAAATTCGTTTCTTGGGTTGCATAATTTCACTTTGGAGAACATACCTCTACCTTATAATATTCTCATACTTAGGAACCTTGGCACGGATCAGCAAGGGAGTTTTAATTCACTAACATAAGTCATCAAAAAAGGTGAGAATGTGAAAGGATCTAACTCGGTCTCCAAAAGACCAGTCTGACATTAAATGGGCATAGAGAATGCAAACGTAGTCCATCTGGGTCTTGTGAGCACTTGATGAAAAGCTTATCTCGTACACTTTCCAACAAATCTGACCTCACCATCAAATTCATTCTGAACTGACAGATATCGTTGAAAACTCCAACATCCAGAAACAGTCTTCAATGTCTTAGGTGTTGTGCCACCATTATTTTGGGCTGAGTTCCAATGTAATCAAAGTGGCGTGAGTCCACCTCCTAGCAGCCATCTCCTTGGTTAATTAGTGGACAAGCACCCTTCATTTCTCTTAGGTTTTGTTTTGAGAATAGTTGCCCCCATGTGTGGAACTTTATCCTTATTCTCCTGACTCAGCTAGAGCAGCAGTAAACAAGTTACGAAACCTCAACATGAGTGTGTGCTTCATCCTTGTTCTTGCCAGTTCTTCGATTGCTTGCAAGAATAGACCTTCGTGGTTAGGTCATCCATGTTCTTGGCACGGTTGATAACGACGAGGAGTGTGGTTTAGCGATTGCGGGCGCTTATCTTTGTGTGGTTCATAGCCGGATCATCAAAGTCATTCTCCACCAAATCTAAGTTATCCCCTCACCGGAAGATCGGGTTGTCTTGTGCGTATCAGGTTTAGATGCGGGCAATTATTGGCAATAGCCGGGTGTGTAAGGGACTTGCACGTAGTGTAGGGAGAAGTATCGCCCGTGTTGGATTAAGGACCGAACGTAGTGTTGTATGATCCAAGAAAAATCCGTACAACCACAAGTACTAGTATGGGACAGCCTTAAACCAATTAAGTTATCTAGTTTAACTTTGCACAATTTTAGACCAGAGTAGTACGGGCTTTCCTTTCAAAGTTTGCTCGAAGGGTTGCCCTCACCGAGGTGTTGGGAATAACGCTTACCGATACAACGGTGTACGTTATGCTATGGGGAGATCCATCATATTTATGCTATAAGTTCTACCACCATAGCATGGGTTTAACGTCATCGGGCTGGTGCAAAGTTAACCTAGGTAATGTAAAGGTTTTCGTCATGAACATTCTGGCCACAACGCCAAAGGTGCGTGAAATATGCGACAAAAAGAAAAGGTCATGACTTGTGGGTAAAACTGTACATGTCTGCAGAGTGTAAATCTAATCGATTAGCCGTGCCCGCGGTTATGGGAAAATTAGTGAACTGACACTAGTTAGAAGTTTTGGTATTTTCTAATGGTTTGGATTGGAGACATTTGTTGGAAGGTGATTATTTCAAATTTGAGCCACGTGTTGGCAATGGATGATTCGATGTTCATGCCATGAAGGACTATGAGTTATTACTTATGCTTTACTTACTTTCATATCAATCAAACTTGCTTTATAAATTCCGTTTACAAATTCAATCTTGCTTTATGCAAATTAACTGTAGAAGCCTCCTTTGACATGACCTGTATTTCTACATTTGCAAATACCACTTAAGTCTTGCTGAGTACGAAAGTACTCAAGCTTGCTTATTATGTTGTTTTAGGTGGATAAGAAAACAAGGCTTCGAAGAATACCTTTCGTCTCAGGTTGCGGGAATTTCAATGAAGCGATCTTTCTAGGGATTTATGCCTTGTTAGTTGCTTGAAGGTTGGATGGGCACACTACAAGACTTCGCTTCTTCTGTCGCTATATATATACTCTAATTTGTAAAATACAATATATAAACAGCTTCCGCTTTAATGATATGATGTATGGTTGTAATTTTAATTGTTATAGATGTGTGTACTAGCCACTGATCATGGGACTAGTACTGTATGCACATAAGATTCTCATTTTAGCATTTATGCGAAAATGAGGGTCGTTACATAGCGGCAAAAAGAGATGGTCATGTCTTATTGGTAAAGATGTACACCTCTGCAGAGTATAAAACTTTTTGAAAAGCCACACCTGCGGCCATAGGCTACTGGGTAAAGTCATCACATAGTTAGAATCTTAAGTTTTCATAAAAATGATCAAATTGAGAATAATTGTTGGAAAGTTTCTATTTCAGATTTTATACCAGGGATTGGCAAAGTATGGTACGATACTCACATTCATGGAGGACTGTAAGTTGTGATATGTTATGCTACTCTTATTTACTTACATATCTATCAAACTGCTTTTACAAATTCTGTTTGCAAATTACTACTTGATATTCATGCACAACTTCGCTTTATGCAAAACAACTGTAGTAGCCTTTCTGTTTACATAGCCTGTATTTATTATATATTTGTGATACACTACAACTCTTACTGAGCACACAAGTTCTTAACCTTGTTTAATTTGTTGGTTCAGTGAATGAAGAAAGCGAAGTACGCATACTTTAACATAGGATATGGGGAATATAATCATGAGTTTTTCTAGGGTCTAACCTTGTCAGTTGCCTATGGTGTTTTGGGAAAAGGCATACTACAAGACTTCCGTATTTCCGCTGCAGTTTATTTGGTTTGTAAGACTATATTGTATAATTAACTTCTATTATCATATGTGAAATATTGTGTATGGATGTGCTATTAATATTGTAAATGTGCTACTAGCTACTAATCATAGGACTAGTACCGAATGCACATTGAAACCTTGCTTGGTATTCCATGCCATAAAGGAGGGTTCTCACAGGTTCATTGCAACAAGTACAGGCTGCAGTTATTCACTTAGCATGCAAGAACACGCCCTAACTTGCATAGTTGAATGGCTCTTTGGACCATAATAAGAGAAGATGGTAGATGGGAAGTTGTTCCCCCCTTTGACGCTGGTTTCAACAATGCCTGCATC
Organism: Otatea glauca; assembly: GCA_036346275.1. Classification (NCBI taxonomy): domain Eukaryota; kingdom Viridiplantae; phylum Streptophyta; class Magnoliopsida; order Poales; family Poaceae; genus Otatea; species Otatea glauca. The sequence continues at coordinate 5,818,062 of CM070719.1, forward strand.
CAACACCTATAAAATGCATGTGTCTCTCTTATATGCAAGAAACGAGATATCAACGCCTACAATACAAGTGCTAATTAGTTTAAAAAACAAAACAAATGCTTGTAAAGAAGCTTGTGGGCAGAGGAGTTCATATGATTAGTGGCTAGCTTCTGGTGTGCTTGCATTCAGGGGGAGCTAGCCCAATAGCCTAAGCCTCGGATCGGGCCAGCTGTTCTGGGGCCATTTAAGATGACCTTTTGTTCCTAGGCCTTGGGTCATGACCCGGGTAGTCCGAGGCCTGGCTCCGCCATTGCTTGCATTGGTTAAGATCATATCGATCACATCCGACTTTTCTGCCCTGTGTAGTACAATGAGTAGAGTTTTTAGAGACTGCCAATTTGGGAATTGTAGGTATCAGGATTTTGAACCTTGGGACTGTGATCGCTGCTGGAAATATTAATCTTTCTTCCGCTAATGTAATGTATCCCAATCTTGTGTGGTTGAATAGTTTCAAATTTTAAGGAATACAAGAGTGAGCTAAACAGCCATATGAGAAAACGGCGGAGGAAGCGAAGATGCAATGGCTCTAGCCTACAAGATAATATGAGAAAAATGATAAATGTGCTTGTTTTCTTCATTTGTGTAAGGCCCCTATTTTTTATAGTAAATACCAAAAATGGATACCATATGCATACAGTACTAGTCCCATGATCAGTAACTAGTACGCACAAATACAAATTGATACCACAGTCATACACAAATTTTATTACACAGCGGAAGTAGGGTTACATAATATTTTTACAATACCAAAAGTAAAACTGCAGTGGAGACAACTTCTTGTAGTATACCTTTTAACCCATTGCCCCACAGGCAACTGACAAGGAAAAATCCTTAGAAAAATTCATCGTTAAATTCCCCGTATCCTGCATCAACGTATGAATCGTCAGGGAAATCTGATTCTTCACCTAAAAACATCAACAAGGCAAGTTGAGTACTTACGTACTCGCAAGACTTATGCAAATCCTAAAATACATGCAGGTCATTCCAATGGAAGGCTATTAAGGTTAATTTGCATAAAGCCAGTTTGAATGGTAAATACAAAATAATAGATTGCAAAACAGAATTTAAGTAGAAGCAATTTAATACTGAAAGTGATAGAATGTAAGAATAAATAAATCACAAATGTCTGGGTATAACGACCATATTCAAAACCAGTTCTACTGACACACAGTAGAATTCACCGATAGAAACCAGGTTTTAGGAAAATAAATAAAATTGCTAACTATGTGATGACTTTACCAAGTGTCCATGACCGCGGACGCGGCTAATCGATTAGTTTTACACTCTGCAGAGGTATACGGCTTTCCCCACAAGACATGACTGACTCTTTGAGCAATCGATATTTGTACACTTCCTTTGGTGTACCGCAGAGAGTCATGTTATAACTGTTACATTATTTAATCCTAACTTTGCACCAGCACGGTGACGATAAACCCATTCTGTGGTTTAAGAACTCAGAGCATAGAAATGATGGAACTACCCACAGTATGGCGTACACTGTTATATTGGTAGACGTTTAATCTATGATCACCTCGGTGTGGACGTCCCGTCGAGCAATTCATTAAGAAACAGCTCGTACTACTCCGGCCTTCCAAGTGCAAAGCTAGTTTTAAATAACTTGATAAGTTAGAGCTGTCTCATACCAGCACTTGTGGTTGTATGATAATTCTTGGCCTGAAAACAACCCATATTTCGGTCCTTAACTCGACACGGGCAACAATCTCCACCCTATACTACGTGCAAAGACATGCACACCCGGCTATTACCAATAATTGCCCGCATCTAAATCATAGTTTTATTTTCATTTTTCTATCCAAAATACCAACCACAAAAATGGTAATACCCATTTAAATGTCGTATCCAAAGTCTTTAATCATGTCACAGTTTTATGTTCATTTAAGCTTGGCTAAGCATGTCACTAAATGTGAGTAACCCAGATTGACATTAAATAATGTCTAAGCTATTCTCGGGGTTTTCAAGGTTCACAATTTTCTACTTATCAAGGAAGTTCCATAAGTCTACTGGTACAACTACCATTACCCGAAATATAGCAGACTTTAACAAAATAAAGTATGCAGTAAAATATTTAATGAAAACATTTATAAAACTGGGTTCAATATGATCAAAGGGGATTGCTTGCCTTGTTGATTATCCTCGACTTGAACTCTGTTAAATCGAATGTACCGGATTCGTCGGGTTCTACACGTCGTATGGCAACATATAACAAATACCAAATTTCAATAGGGCAAAAAAGAAATCAGATGGAAATATTCAAATAAAATAACTTCACAGATTCAGAAATGGTTACATGAATTATTTGTTCTTATTTTCAATTTAAATATTTAATCTATTTGAACCATTATTGCATTATTTACCACCCATTTAACAACTTAAGTTTTTCTTATAACAAACCCTAAGTATTTTTACATATTATGGTTCCTGAGGTTACAAGGATTCTAAAAAAATTTATTTTACTAAATTTGGAGGTTATTTACAAAATTTCCATGTATGACATATTTCTAACCTTTCCTTTGAATTTAAATTCAAAATTCAAATAAAATTTAATTCTGAAGTATTTTTTAATATTCTGAATCTACCTGATTTTATATGAATTTATAAATTTATTTCATCAAATTTGGATAGTTAGTTCAAAAGATATTCAAGTTTGAATACTCTAGGTTTGCTAAAATACAAAAAATCAGAAAAACTTCCGAAAATGGAAAGTACGCTTTCGTTGCAAAAACGCGCTTTCCCTTTTCGGGCTATCGGGCCGAGGCAGCGGTGGTCGAGCCCAGCGGCGATGGATCGCGCGCGCGCGCGCGCGCTTAACGAGCCAGCGAGGCGTGGGATCGACAGCGGAGCCCGCATGTCAGTGTCACGGCACGGCGCACGCGACTGACAGCCTGGGTCCACGTGGCAATGACCCGCTCAGCGCAAGCGACTGACGGCTCGGGCCCGCTTGGCGGTGACCCAGAACAGGGGCGCGGCAAGCCGAGCTCTCCGACAGCGAACTGGTGCCGGAGCGGCGAAATAGATTCCACCACGAGCACCAGTGCGTCTGTGCGAACTCAAGGATGGTTGCGCGGTCGTCTGAGGTGGCCGGGAAGGGGGCTTCCACCGACGAGGTGCGGCGGCGGCTACGGGCGAAGCTCGCCGGCGGCAGAGGAGGTCCTCCGAGGTGGAATGGGTTCCACCCTGAGGTTCAGGGCGTCCGTGCGCACACGATGGTGGCGGCGCGGTGGACTGAAGGGCTCTGCAGTGGCGTGTCACCGTGCGAGGGCGGCGGCGACCATGGCCGAGCGGCGGCGATGCAAAGTTAGGGCCAACCGAGCCTCATTTTCACCCAGATGAGCATCTGCATGACTCAAGGACTCGATTTCATCAAACACTTTGAAGAATGAGTGAAGGAGCAGAGTTCTCACCGTGTGGCTGCAACGGTGGAGAAGGAACACAGCGGGAGAGCTCGTCGGGGAAGAAAGGACTTCAAGCAAGGCTCGGGATGAACTCCTGGAGGTGCTAGGATGCTTCGGCTCAGAGGAATTGGGCTAGGATTGAGTGTAGCGGCGAATACGCGATTTCCCTTTTCACGGGTTTCGCCGGAGCTGTAGAAGACGGAAGAATGAGCGGAGGAATGGGTTGCACAGGGTAGTGTCTGGGTCGGCTGCGATGAGATGAGGGGCTTTTATATGGCGAGGGGAGGTCGGTTTGGCGCGGGCGCGAGGCGGTTCGGGCGACACTGCGTCTGCGCGAGAGAGAGCAGGGAGAGGGGGAGAAGAACGCGAACGAGTCACTGACACGTGGGGGCCAGATGGCAGCGGGTGCCGACAGGCTTGGCTGACTGACAAGCCGGGCCCACAAGTCAGCGAGAGAGAGAAAAGAATTCTGACGAAGAGTCGGGACAGAACGGGAGGATTACGGGGTTTTCGTCAGTCAAAACGACTTGAAAATTTATAAAAATTTAACCTAGGTCGGAAAGGTAATTAAAAGACTTCTGTAAAATTTTCACTATTTTATGATTCATTTATAATTTTAAATGATTCTGACAATGCAGCTGTTGCTGTTCTGTTGATTCTGTTTTTCATTTAATATATGATCTAAATGAAGTTAATATTTCACAAAACTTTTTATCAAAGTCTGAAATGGTATTATACACCTTATTTAAAAATTTCAGATTTTAATTATTAATATTTAATTTTTAATAATTCTGACATTACTATTTTTCAATTTATTTCTTCACTTTTTTTGAATTTTTAAAATTACAAAATTAATTAGTAAATTCATGATATTTTTACGGGAGGCTTACACTGTGTTGATGTCAACAAGGTAAAAATCTTGGTCCAGGATAACTTCCTGCGAATTCTAAAAAATTCGTTTACCATTTTACCCTGACTTCCTTTTTATATGATTTACTTGATTAATTATTACTTTAATTAATCCAGCTCTTCCACCGACTTAACCAAGCTGTGGAGAGCACTCAGATTTTTGTTATGACTTTGGTAAAATTTTGTTGACTTGGCATTTTTACATTTTACCTTTTTCCATTTACTATATTCTTTAATTCACTTTCTTGTATTAAGGAAAAGCCAAAAGAATATCCAGAAATTTCAGAAATAATACACAAAATATTTTTAATTCATTTTCTTTATTTTATAATTTTGAGGCTGTTACAATGTGTAACCAAAAACTTTATGAGATGTTAGAAATATTAGAACAACCATTGAAATAAGAATATTGTGTCAACCATTGTATACATTGGTTTTAGATTTTTTTTTTTTTTTTGCGCAGTCGAACTCCTTTGTGTTTGTCTGCTAGATTAACGGAGCAATTATTCGCACACCTTAAAACATTGAGGAAATTTGAGCCAATCGATCAGAACTCAAAGTCTAAAACATGGCCTCATGATTTTAGACATGTTATTACCTCTCATTTTATTCGTAGACAGAAATATCTTACGAAACATGAGCTTCTGCAACTAGTACACATCACAAGGTACGATGATAATGCTACAATACATCAGGAACCAACTGATAGTCATCGTGCAACCAGTGAAAAAGATTTTCGGTACGTAGCATGTGGATCTGCAGACTTCAGGCGTGTTCAGCCATAAGATGCCAACAAAAAATCTCTCTTCATTAAGGTCATTCAACTTCAGAGCAGCCAATGCAGCTATGAAAGTGTTATCTGGTTAGTGAAAACGAGTAGAGAACTATAGATTGAATTGTTGCAGTGTACTTTAAGATTGCTGAGATCAAAAGGTAGTTGAGATAGTAATACAGTATAGATTTTTTCATAGTTACCGGATTCGCTATAAATCCTGGTGAATCGTGAACCGGATTCGTTGAATTCAAACCGGTTTAGTACAGTGTTTATGTTCTCAGTGAAAATTGAAAGAAAAAGGGATGAACCGTGAACCCAAATCATGTATCGCGATTCGGACAAATCGTGTTTCTGGTACGTGTTCCAAAGATTAGAGATAGTTTTTTGCATTTATTAGCTGGGCAAGGAGAGCTTGTGGCTTTGTATACAGTACAAATGACTGTACAGATGAATGAAAAAGTATAATATGCAACAGATTTTAGATGGAGAGCTTCACTCTCTTTACCCTGGCTAACATCTTGCTACATAAGTTGCTTACGTGCCCCCTATATGCAAGAAAAGAAAGAGCACCAAAAAGAGCAAGGAAATTAAGAGGTGGGCGAAGATATAGAGAGAGGATCAGGTGATATATTTAGTAGCATGTGTTGTGCTTGTGTCTGTTTCCAACCATATATATATGTTTGAATGTAAACTTGAGTTTATGTAAACGGCCAGAGTTTGTAGAGAGTTTTATCATGGGAATGGTAGGTATTGGGATGCTGAATCACTAACTCTTGGAACAAAAATGGGAGAAGCCGACCTGTTGATGCCGCAACCTGCAAAACCTTCGAGGAATCCCCTAAATGTACATTTGCATTTATTAATTACCATAGTTTCCTATGGTGCACATGCGGTAGTGATTTGCTTGTGTCCCCTTGATCCATTATGTGGTTAATTTGCACCCATCAAGATTGAAAAACAAAGGCCTAAATCTTGTCGCCGCGGAATTTTGTGAGCAATACCCGATAGTTGCATGTGGAGTTTATAAATTATCTGAACATAACAGAAGACCCTGGGTTTGATTTACTATTATAAGTTGCACTAGGCTACGCTTGTGCAATGAATCCTGTATATGATGTTTTTCGTGGAGTGTATGATGCATTATACTAGCTGTGAATGATATATGACAGAGTTTTACCACTTATTTATTGAAAGACTATGTGGAGGTCTATTCATATTTGTGATGAGTTATTGACAGTATTTGAGCATGTGATGCTCAAGTTTGAGTTTGTTTTGATATCAATTTTAAATTTGAAGCAATTTGAGGTACTATCAGTGTTGGGCGGCACTACTGGCCTTGTAGTGGTGGTAGTGCCGGCCAGGCGGCACTACCGGCCTAGGATAGCGGTAGTGCCAACCCTACATGTGGTGCTACCGGCGGGGAGTGCTATAGCCTTTTTACAAAGAGGTGTTTCTCTGGTGCAATACTACCGGTCTCTAATAGGCGGTAGTCATTTTCCAGTGAGGGGTCTCTCGGGGTTTCTCAGGGCGATCAGTACTACCGGTCAAGTAGGAGCGGTAGTACCAAACTTGTGGTATTACTGGCCCTGGGTGGCGGTAGTGCCGACTTTCTAGTGATCTTGAGCTTAATGTTTGAATTATGTATTGATTAATGCATATATTGTGAACAGTGCTACGTGATGGTTTGCTTATATGTGAGGTTGTAGGACTTCGGAGCTAGATCACGGTGAGGCGAAGGAGATTGGGACTAGGCTAGGAGAGCTGAGGTCCAAAACGATCAAGGGATGTCGGAAGATGACTGAGGCTGGAAAGTGGTTGCGAACCGGGAAGACAAGGAGCCAGAGCGTGAAGTATTGGTGATGGACATGGCAAGTAATGGCATGGTGTAAGTTCAAGCTCTATTGGTTTTGGTGATTGATTTTAGATTAATGCTTAATCTTTGTTTAATGAAAAATCTAATCATTATGAGACTAACATGTTTATTGAGCTTTATTCTTATTAGTCTCAAATTTGGATGGAAAATAGAAAACCTAAGGTATGCACTCGTATTCATTTTATTATCCTATCGCATACTTTGGATTCAAGTTAAAGAATGAACTCTTCAATTGTTTATACATTAAAGATGTGCATTATGTTTCCAATTTCATATATTACATGGATGCACACATCTAGGGGGAGTTCATACTTTTACTTGATGTTTCAATAGTATTGATCCACGTCTTCTTGCCAAATAATATAAAGGATCAAGACATTGAAACAAAACCTTGAGTATAGATTAACTTGTGTAGTTGCAGTATACCCATGTCAATATAGGATAAACTCAAATGCTATCTAAGATTGATTATGTGCATATTGATTCCAAGTTCAATTATTTATATGCACATATACAATGGAGTTTATTCTATAGTTGATGGTCTCAAGAGTATTGATCCCTTACCATCACTCCAAGATATTGGATCATTACTTTGAGATTCCATCAAAATGAGAATATGAAACTTGTGTAGTTATATATACTCATATCAATTTAAATGGAATTTAAATTAAGTTCGTTTGTCTTATTAATCATTAAAGAACACTTCATCATGTGTTGATGGTGCTCCTTGATTAATTAAGGACAAATGGGTAGTTCTTGAGTATAACGAAGCATTAATTGCATCAAAGTACTCAAGACACAATTAATAATTCAAATTGATTTGGGTTGTGCGCAATCGATCTTGGGGCATCCATTATGTGTTAATGGAGTGTAATTGATGATTGAGACAACCGTGTTTGTTGGACTAACAATCTTCCATGACTGGTGAAGTAGGTTGAGTCCAACGATAATTAAGAATCAGAAAGAAGAAGTTATCATGTGTTGATGAGCTTCAAGAGGAGATCCCGAAGTGAAGAGGAGAAAAGAGGAAGTTCATCATGAGTTGATGAATAAGAAGAAATGATCTGACTTGGAGAGAAGATGATAGGAATCATAAAAGTTCTAAGTGAATGTGCTAGAGGCAAAGGTATAACCAGTTAGGACTAAAGATGTATTCCTAGTCTTTTTACTGATCTCGGTGTTTGGATGGGAGACCGGAGTACTAATTAGGTTGTCGTACTATTAAGAGGGGTTGAGTTATTTAGCTTGAGCTTCATCATATGTTGATGAACTCAATCCGATTCACTCTAGCTCACTCTCTTATTTGGATTTTGCATGAGCTAAGTATTTGCATGTGTTGCCAATAAGGGAGCTCATGCTTGCTTCTATTATTGAATCTAAATTTGGTTTAAGTGGTTTTTGCATGGAGCTAAGTTTTGCATGTGTTTCAAAAGGAGAGAGCTCATGCAACTTGATTTTAATGGTTGTTGTTTGCATAAAGGTAGATATTTGCATGTGTTGCAAATAGAGAGCTTATGCATCGGAGTCGTAGCTTGTGACTTGATCATATTTTGATCATCACAAGACTAAGATAGGTTTATGTTTTGTGTTTGCAAAATGAGTTTTTGCAAAATGTGATTTTATTGGTTCTTATCTTGGAGCATGAGATAAGCATTTGCAAATGTGTTTTGCAAAGTGTTAGGATCATGTGTTGATCATCTCATGGCTCAAGATTTAACTTTAATTGAATGGATTTGTTATTTCCAAATGTGTTTTGCAAATAAGCTGGAGGTTATGGGTTTAAATCCTAGAGCATGTGAATAGGGTTTGCAAATTGACTTGATCATGTGTTGATCATCACATGGCTAAGAGGATTGATCTTATAAGTTCTTGGTTTATTTGCGAATGTGTTTTGCAAATAAATTGAAGTTTTTAATGCGATTTTTTGGAGCATGTGAATACGGTTTGCAAATGTGTTTTGCAAATTGACTTGATCATGTGTTGATTATCACATGGCTAAGAGGATTGATCTCATCGGTTCTTGGTTTATTTGCGAATGTATTTTGCAAATAAGTTAGAGTTTTTAATGTGATTCTTTGGAGCATGTGAATAGGGTTTGCAAATGTGTTTTGCAAATTGTCTTGATCATGTGTTGATCATCACTCGGGTCGAAGAATCAATCTTTGATAGTTTGGAGAAAAGCTTCTGTGAAAAACTTCGTTTTCTCCCTGTGGCCAGCACTACCGGGGCTCAAGGGCGGTACTACCGGAGGTACGGTAGTACCGGCCCCAAGTCGCCGGTAGTTACTTTCCAGATAGGCTATTATGAGGTTGTGCTAAGGCCGACAGTACCGCCCGTGGGGCTGGTACTGCCGCTCGAGTGGTAATATTGTGCCCAGAAGGGCGGTAGTACCGGGTTTGCTGGTTTTTGTCCATTTTACCCCCCAACAGTTATTTTTCTTTAAGGAGGCTATAAAAGGAGCCTTGGGGGCTGGTATTTGGGTTGGCTGTGTAGGTGAGATATTTTGGAGGGATTGTGCATGTGTTGCACTCTCCAATTTGGTTTTTGAGGTAAGAGTGAGCTCTAATTGCATGTGTTGCAATTAGAAGAGGATTGAGAGCCTCATGTGTATGTGTTACCCTTGAGGAGGATCCTAGTGCATGTGTTGCACTTAGGATATCATCATTGTATATGTGTTGTACTTGGTGGAGCTTAAGCTAGAAATCTTGGCTTATTACTCTTGGTGTTTGCCGACACCTAGACGACGTGTGGAGGTGTCGTGTGTGGTGAGCTTCTCAACGAAGGTTGTGAGAAGCCCTAGTAAATTTGTGAAGGTCGAAGCTCACCTACCCAGAGGGGGAAAGAGCTACCACTAGTGGATTCGAGGTGGCTGCTCAATTTGTGGAGTCAGTCCAATGTGTTTGGGCTAACCTCAACGTGGATTAGGGGAGACCAACAAGTCTTCGAACACCACAGTAAAATATTGTATGTCTCCTTATACTTTGCTTGCAATTCTTTATTTACGTTGTTACAATTTACATTTCTAGAATTAAATTGCTTGATTGTCTATAGGATTGCTTATTCTTGAGTAGAGACATAATTAATTAGTGCACTTAGTGAGCCTAGTTGATTTAGGCCTTAATTGTCAAAACCTTAGTTTATCGCTTCTGCATTATTTATCGTTAAGGTTTTAATATAGTGGTACTTAGGCGAGTAATTACTTGTAGAACTTTTAAATCGCCTATTCACCCCCCTCTAGTCGGCATCCTCGATCTTACACATGGACCGGGACTAGGCCCAGAGAGGGGTCGATGTCCAGAAAGGTCAAGGAAGCCGGTGTCGTCATGGTAAAGCAGTCAAGGACATGTGGCGCGCTAAGTGACTTGGGCTCGTTTGCAAGTGAGGACGGTTCAGGGGAGTGCGGATGTGTGAGAGGCTTACCGGCAAGTCATTGGGGCCACATGAAAAGCGACGAAGCATGGGCGATGCTTCGAGGAAAAGGAAGACTGGTCTTGAGGCAAATTGGTAATTTGCTCAACACCGGCGGCTGAGGCAGTTTAGAAAACCGCGGTGGCCTTAGTGGTTTAGGTCAAGCCAAAGTGGACGTGGATGCAAATTCGGGCTCGTGGAGCGAATTGGCATCAAGGTGAATGCCGCTTTGAGAAGTGTGCTTGTGTGAGTGTAAAACCCGATATGGTGTTGGGTTAACAGGTTAGCCCATGTAAATGTAGTTGGTATCCACATGTGTGTCCAGATTTTAGGGTTAGGGTTGCCTCCACTATATAAGGAGATGTAGTGGGAGGTAGGGCTTCGAGCCACTAAGCCTATATGAGAAGGATTTGGGTTTCCACAAGATTTTTGTTTTCTTGTGTGGTGTGTGAGTGCTCCTTGGGAGTTTTGCCCTCAGGTGAGAGGCTTTGTAATCCATCCTCACGATCTAAAATGAAATCAAATTTCATACTCAAGTCTTGCCTCTTGTTTTGATCTTTCCTCTTTTTGAGTTTTGATCCTTCTTGTTTGATTTCTTCTTCTCTTTATCTTGTGTTGCTAAGGATGAGTGATTTATGGATGTATTCTCAGGAGATCACATTCCAATCATCTAGGCAAACTCTCACTTGTTTATCAAGAGATTCTCAAGAAATCGGTTTTTGACTTGAGAGAGAAAGATTTCTGGTAGATTATGGTCTTGGGCTCTTGGGGTGATTTATTTGGTGCTTTTGCTTGTTGTGACATGTGGGAGGTCATAAAGATCATCTTGGTCATCAAAACCCCACGAGCAAGCTCGGAGTGAAGTTTTGGATTTTAACTTGGTTTTGGTGCAACCTTTGGTAAATTTTAAAAAGTTCAGAACTTTGATGTCAGTCTTTGCGATTGATGGTTGGAATAGGTTCCTGACAACCTTAGGAAGGTGCATACCAAGTTTTACGAGTTTTGGATTATCCAATCAAAAGTTACATTCCAGTAGGAGACTCTCTTGCTGTTTCTTTCAAAAAAATAAAAAATTACATCAAATTTTGGATTTGAACTCGTGCTGATTTTACTGTTCACTACAGTAGTACCGCTCCTACATAAGCGGTAGTACCTCCCTCGGTCTGAGATTTCTGAAAATTTATTTTTTCGCTTTCATTTGATATCTTGGGGTTTTAGCTTGGTTCTACGATCATGCACCATCCCCTTCTGATCGTCATTTCGGTCCATCATTTTGAATTACTCAGAATGCGGAAGAAAACAATTTAGCTGCAAGTATATATTTGAGGAAACACGTAAGCTAGCCTTCCATGCTTGAAAGAAGCTTAGTACTCTAATTTTAATCACATGCAAAAAAAGGCAAAATTGGATTCATGCCACTCTAAAACTTGTCTTCTTCGATATATGTTGGTTTGACTATTTTGCCCTTGGGACTCTCCTTCCTCCTCATTGACCACCGTGTCCTTGGTCCTCCCCTACTTCTTCCACCCCACTAGCCACCGCACCCTCCCTACTTCTTCCTCCGATGCTGTCGACGCACGCTAGCCACTACCCCTGTGTGCATCCTTGAAACCGTCACATCCAGCTACGACCACCTTGTCGCCACCACCTATGAGGGCCACATCAACTTCAGCGTCTCCGCCGCCTTCCCTGCCTCCCCTCCCCTCGACATGCCCTAGGGACCCTCATCTTCGGTCTAGTCGTCAGTGTGGGACTCATTGACGTGCCAGTTCCTCCTCTTCGACCTCTGTGTGCTCATCCTTAAGGGCCACACCCACCCCAGTGGCCATGCCGAACTTGCTACCGTGCGGCAGCTCCTCCTCTTCGGCCTCCATGTGCTCGTCCTCAAGGGCCAAGCGCGCCCCGGTGTCCATGTCTTTACCCCCGCCTCGGTCGGCAGCATTGGGAGGAAGAAGTAGCTAGGAGAGGACACAACAGCCGATGGGGAGGACCAAGGATGAAGTGGCGAGTGTAGAAGGAGAGACCCAAGGGCAAAACAGTCATAGAGTAGCATTTATCAAAGGCAAGTTTTAGGGTGGTGTTTTTTTTCAATTTACTCTTTTGGAGTGGCCTTTTTTTAATTCGCAGGTTTTAGAATGGCATGAATCCAATTTTGCCAAAAATAATTCCATGCTTGCATATATAATGGCTATGCTCTAGAGTGAAACTAACAAAACGATTTCAATGCCCAGAGAATTTCAAGATCAGTTCTAATTTGCAGGTAGACTATGCATTAGCTAACAAGTAACTCAGCTATATATTATCGGGAGAATCACTTTGCACTACGTATAGATATAGAATAGACTATGCATCCCATACTCATATGTGTCGGGACCCAAATATGCAAATCCGAACCCTCTGTGTATTCTGCACTAGTCCAGGATCACGCTAGTGCACACAAACTCAACATTGATGAATATCACAATCATACTTAACGGTAACATAATAAAGACTTCATCAATATTAAATATAACTGTTCGACGATATTATGTTCAATCTTACATGAATACGCCTCGCAGGGCTAAGACTGAAAGTAAATAAATAGCAGCGGAAATAAACACAAGCGTAGAAACCCTTCAATCTGCCACAGGCAACTGACAAGGTTCGCACCCTAGTTATTCGCCTCTTCCTGATACTCTTCCTCAAAAGCAGGCGTAGCTTCTTCTCCACTGGTGATGTTTTGTTGCAAGGGGGTGAGTACATAAAGCACTCAACAAGTTGCGTGCAGAATGCAATGCATGGCTTAATACAAAGGATAGGCTGACAGGGTTAATTTGCATAAACAGCATTTGTAAAAGAATAGCATAAATAGATTGAAAGACAGTAAAACAAATAATAACAATAATAAATTTTCCATTTGTTTTCCAATAACTAACTCATAACCTTATTCCACATTTCATATCCGTACCCACATTTGTTTTTATTGAAATCTAACCCTTGACTGTAATCACCGAGCAATGCTCAATACCGCGAGCACGGCTATTCGAATAGATTTTATACTCTACAGAGGTTATACACTTTACCCACAAGATACAACCATACACCACAAAGGCGAGTGATTATAACAAAGCCTTTCCAATGCTTATCTAAACCCAGTACTATCCGCTAAGGTTTCAACACTGGTGGGACTGATTACCACATCCAGGGCCCCCCTCTTGCGCCATGTGAGCATACCTGTGTGAGGATTGGTTACCACTACTCGGGCCTCACACCACCACAAATAGTACAAAAGCTTAGACTTGACAGATTAATCAGCTAGGTCTGTCCTATAACAAACATGTGGTTGTATGAATGACTCAGTTTAAATTCTTGCAAGGTTAAGTCCTTAATTGACCAAGGCAAGACTAACTAAAAATCATTATAACCATGAACTAACCATTATCATAAAAAGCAATGCGACCGCCCAAGTGCCACATTGGCCCACCACAAATACATGCCACTTGCCTCAGTCTAAATCATTTTACCACCCCGGTTGATTACCATGCACCACATGCCATCAACAACAACGACATTGTGTGACAACACCGACACACAATTTAATAAATATGTTCCATAATCATTAAGCAAGATTAACCATTTTTACATAAAGTGATGACTCGTTGCACGGCTAAGCATTCTACTTGCGTTCTAACCAACCATATTGGCAATTATAGCTACCAATTAGTATTAAACCATTCTAGATTGACAAATGAAATACGACATACAACATGGCAAGGTGGATGTAACTCAAAGTGGACAATAACTAATCCCAACATATTTGAAACAACGATACTTGAATTAATATGCAATACTTTGAAACAATATAATATTTAAAGCATAGGTTCAACATGATCAAAGCACAACTCGCCTTAAAATAGCTCTAACTCCTATTCTGGACCTTGCTCAAGTGCTGGATCCTCGATGACAAACTCACCGGGCAACTCGACTTCTACACGAAACGAACGAGAAAGCAATAAATACCAAAAATAGAGAGCAAGATCAACTCCAAAAATTAAATAAAATTCACCATTAAATAGATCTTGATTTTATAAATTTTTAGAAACTAGAGTCACCTCAATCGGAGCTCATATGCAAAAGATATAGCTATTCAAACTTTGAAATAAAAGATAAATCAGAAAATTGGAAAAACCGAATTAACCAAATTATTTTTATACGGGAAAATAGCATTTATGATGTCATGCTGACGTCAACACCGAAATGATTTTTGTCTGAAATATTTTTTCATAGAAAAAGTGATATATGACATCATGCTGACGTCAGCGAACACGTGGCCCAATCATATGCTGACACGCGGCACAACCACAGCGCGTCACGCGTCACCGGCGTATGGACTCGGTCCATAGCCGACGCAGGTCCACGGTGGACCTGCGGCACTATGCCCATGCACCGGCTGACCCAAGCCATGGCGTCAGCGACGACACTCGACCAATCACAGCGCGACACGCGGCGGCAAATGACTGGCACCACGCTCGGCGCAATCTCATCTGCCCAATTCAAATCGAACGGCCGAGATCAGCGCAAGGCGCGATGCGAAGGCGACACACGGCACCATCCCAATCATCCAGCTCTAATCGGACGGCAGCGACGGTGTCGAGAACTGAAACGACAAGGCGACGCGGCTAGCCCGGTGGACGGCACGTGGTACGATCCGGGATGCAAACTACGGATCTAACAGCTACAATGTGGCGGCGCGAGGCAAGGCGATGGCGACTACATGGCTCAACCACAGACGACCGATGAGGATCCAACGACGGCGAAGTGGCGAAGAGAAGACGGCCACGCGGTTACCTCGGCAGGCAAGGAAGAAATTCGACGGCGCCCACCAGATCCGACGGTTGACGAAACTTGCAATGGCGGCTATGGCGCGGTGGAGCAGGTTCATTGGAGACGAAGACGAAGACGTGGCCGACAGCGTTCTGGGGCACCTCTGGCGATGTTAGCTGGGGTGTCCGAAGCGTCTCAACACGGCGAACTCAGCGAGGGTCTTGGCGGCGGCGGAGACGACTCGACGGCAGCGAAACGAGACGAAAACCGCGGCAGCACGAAGTGGCAACTACGGCGAGCTTGCACAGGCGCAAGACGGTGTCTCGGCGGGCGTGCTCTAGGGCTATGGGTGCGTCTCGAGGTGCGCAACCCAGAGGTGGCAGCGGCACATTAAATAGGGCCCTCGGCTTCTGTAAATCTCGCGCGAAAAGATGTTCGCTCAGATACGGCGGCGGAATCCGGCGGGGATACAGAAGAGCGACGTGGCGGCATCGTAACCATCCACGTGGCGGTGATCGATGGCCTGAAACACACGGGCGACGCAGAGAAAGCATGGCCGTTGGATCTCGATTCGACGGTCATCAATCCTAGGGTTAGGGTTTCGGCGGCGGGCAGGCCAACGCGGGCTGACGGCGCGAGAAAAACGGGCCAGACCGAAGAGATTTGGCCCAACACTATTTGCGGATTTTAAATCATTTTTGAATAAAAACAATTCAGATAAATAAATCTAGCCCAAATAAATAGTAAAAATACTAGGAAAAATCCAGAAAATACTTTAAGACATTTAGAACCCAAATAAAATATTTCCAACAACATATCATCAAAAAATTTCACTAAATAATTAGAAGATTGCAAAAAAGCTTATTTTAACAAATTCAAAATGAATTAAATAAAACTTCAGAAAAATCAATTATAAAGGATGATCATATCAAATCCAATAGAAGCAAATTTT
Organism: Otatea glauca; assembly: GCA_036346275.1. Lineage (NCBI taxonomy): Eukaryota > Viridiplantae > Streptophyta > Magnoliopsida > Poales > Poaceae > Otatea > Otatea glauca. Next base: position 5,834,234 of record CM070719.1, read on the forward strand.
GGGATGTTATAACATGTTGGGAGAGAAGTGAAACTGAGTTGTAGGTAGGTACGTCGTAGAAAGAATTTACTATCTTTACTGTCCACTGTAAATTAAGGTTTTTCTACTAGAACAGTCAAAGATAACAAGATCTACAGGCCATAAATAGAATGGCCTATATGCTAACTTCTCTTGTTTTGTGAGTCAAAGACCAGTGGCAAACTATATTGACAGAAGCGTATATACCTAGAGGCTCTAAGTGAAAGAAAAAAGTGTACGTAGTTTGTTAGGGTTTGTAGATGCAAAATACACGCACAAAAGGGAGACACAAGATTTTACGTGAAAAACCCTTGCGGGAAAAAAATCACGGGAGACGAAAATCCATTGTTTCGGTTCAAACTTTACATGTACATAGGGGTGGCATATATAGCCAACAGAGAGCAAGATTTGGAAAGATCTCACTGTTAGGTAAGTTAGGATATTGAGGCACCGTGATTATCTCTAACAAACCTCCCCTTGACTCAAAATCTATAATGAATTGTCTCTATAAAATCCCGAAGGGCAATTAGGCACCATGAATGCCAACCAAGTCAAGGCAATGCTTGAAGTTGGTATTTGAAAGTGTCTTGGTCAACATTTCTGCAGGATTATCATCAGTATGTATCTTTCCCACAACAACTTTTTCTTCAGCAACAATATCACGAATAAAGTGGTACTTGATATCAATGTGCTTAGTCTTGGCATGATACATATCATTCTTGGTCAAATAAATATCACTCTGGCTATCACAATAAACAGTAAGAGCATCCTGTTTAAAGCCAAGTTCAGAAACCAGACCTCGCAACCAAATAGGTTCCTTAACGCCTTCAGTAGCTGAGACATACTCCGCTTCAGTAGTAGAAAGAGTGGCAATAGGCTGTAAGGATGTTTTCCAACTGACTACAGAACCACATAAAGAGAAGATATATCCAAAAATTGACCTTCTTTTATCAAGATTACCAGCATAATCAGAATCAACAAACCCAAGAACATCATTTGTCTTCACTTTACTCTTATCAAACGTCAAGCCAAAATTAGAAGTGCCTTTCAAACAACGAAGAATCCACTTAACTACATTCCAATGCTCTTTGCCAGGATTATGCATAAATCTGCTAACAATTAACTGCATTCCAATGCTCTTTGCCAGGATTATGTATAAATATGCTAACAACGCTAACAAAATGAGCTAAATCTGGTCTGATGCAAATCATAGCATACATGAGATTACCAATTGCACTAGAGTAAGGAACACGAGACATATAGTCTTTGTCTTCTTCATTAATAGGACACTGACTTGAAGATTACTTAAAGTGTGAGGCAAAAGGTGTAGAAACAGGTTTGCAATTACTGAGATTAAATCTGTGAAGTACCTTCTCAATGTAATTTTTCTGAGATAGAAATAATATACCAGCTTTGCGATCACGTTTTCATCCCAAGAATTTTCTTAGCTGGACCAAGATCTTTCATCTCAAACTCATGACTAAGTTGAGCCTTCAACTGTTTAATCATTGACTTGTCATGAGAAGCAATAAGCATATCATCAACATAAAGCAGCAAATAAACAAATAAACCATTTGGAAACTGTTTGAAGTAAACACAGTTATCATAATTGCTGCGAGAATACTGTTGTGCAATCATACAGGAATCAAACCTTTTATACCACTGCCTAGGAGCTTGTTTAAGATCATAGAGAGACCTTTTCAAATGACAAACTAAATCCACTTTTTCAGGAGTAGCAAAACCCTCAGGTTGTGTCACAAAAATCTCTTCTTCTAAATCTCCATGTAAGAAGGTGAAAGTTCAAGCTCTATTAAGTTGGTTTTGGTGTTAATGACAAATCTAATATTGAGACTAACTCTTTTGATAATCATAATATTGACTAGTCTCAATTGTTAATTAATGACAAATCTTTTATGAGACTAACTCTTTTGTTGAGCTTAACTCTTATTAGTCTCTTTTGGATGAAAAAGATGGAAATATCAAAGGTATGTATTCGAGTTCATATTATTATATTTTGTTGCATTCTTTGATATCAAATATGTTATGATTTTATTGATAAATCTAAATGTGAGACTAACATATTTATTGAGTATATTTTTGAATAGTCTCGTGAAAAAGAAAAATAGAAATCCAAAAGATATGTATCCAATGCAACTTTATTATTTCTAGATATATTTCTTGGATTCAAGATAAAGGGTGAACTTCATCAATGTTTTAACCTTAAGATGTGCATTTTGTTTCCGACTCTATATATACATGAATGCACACATTTACTGGGAGTTCATGCTTTACCTTGATGTTTCAATAGTATTGATCTAATTCATCTTTCTATATCAAGGATCATTACTTTGAAATAATTCCTTGAGTATATTTAACTTGTATAGTTGTAGTATACTCATGGCAATATAGGATAAACTCAAAAGCAATCAAAAATTGAATATGTGCATATTGATTCAAGTTCATTTATTTGTATGCAGACATCTAACGGAGTTTATTTTGTAATTAATGGTCTTAAGAGTATTGATCTCTTTCCACCACTCCATATAAATTGGATCATTACTTTTAGATTCCATCAAATTGAGTATATAAAACTTGTGTAGTTAATATATACTCATGACAATTTAAATACAATTTAAATTGTGTTCGGTTGCCATTCAATTAACAAAGAACTAGTCATGTGTTGATGGTTCACTTTGTTGATCCTAGGGCACTCGAAAGTTCTTGAGTATATGAAGCATTAGTTGCATTAATATACTCAAGATACAATTAATCTTTCAATCATTTGTCTTTGGGTTGCGGTCAATTATCAAAAGAAAAGATCAAAGGATCTTGGGAGCATCCATTATGTGTTAATGGAGTGTAATGATGATTGAGACAACCATGTATTTTGGACTAACACTTTCAATGAGTTTGAAATAGGTTAAGTCCAAGGTTGAGATGGATAAACGGGACAAGGACGTCATCATGTGTTGATGAGCATCAAGAGAGGGTCCCAAAGCTAAGACAAGGGGAGTTCATCATGTGTTGATGAACAAGACGAAGATCCCGATTTGGAAAGAAGATGGAAATCATAAAAACTCCAAGTGGATATGCTAGAGGCAAAGGTATAACTAGCTAGGGCTAAGGATGTGTTCCTAGTCTTTTACCGGTCTCGGTGTTTGGATGGGAGACCGGGTTGCTAGTTAGGTGCCTTACTATTAAGAGGGGTTGAGTCTTATAGCTTGAGATTCATCATGTGTTTATGAACTCAATCCGGTTCACTCTAGCTCACTCTCTATTTGGTTCTTGCATGAGCTAAGTATTTGCATGTGTTGCAAATAAGAGAGCTCATGCTTGCTTCTTATTGAATCTTAATCGATTTGGTTTTTGCATGGAGCTATGGATTTGCATGTGTTGCAAAAGGGAGATAGCTCATGTAATTTGGTTTATGTGGTTTTTGTATGGAGCTAAGTTTTGCATGTGTTGCAAAAGGTGAGAGCTCATGCATCGGTGTTTTAGCTTGTGATTTGATCAAATGTTGATCATCACAAGGCTAAGTAAAGTTTATGATTTTTCTATTTGCAAATGTGTTTTGCAAATAATCTAGAGGTTATGGTTTTGATCCTAGAGCATGTGTTGGCATTTGCAAATGTGTTTTGTAGTGTCGAGATCATGTGTTGATCCTTACATGGCTAGAGGATTGATCTCATGGGTTCTCGGTTTATTTGCAAATGTATTTTGCAAATTATTTTGATCATCAGTTGATCACCAAATGGCATAAGATTTTATCTTATTGACCCTCTCTAGCTTGTAGTTATGCTTTTGATCAAGTCTATGTGAGGGATTTCGAGAAATCAAATTTTAGACTTGAATGACTACATTAGAGTCTTTATTTTTGTGATATTTAAAAATATGTATGGTTGCTTAAATATTGAAAATAGGTGTAATTTGTAGCCCTCATGATAAGCTTCGCATAGAATCAAAAATCACCTAAATCGGAGCTCGGAGTAAAAAGTTATGAGTGTTTTAGTGCTTGGACCAGTGGTAGCACCGCCCCTTGTAGGGCGGTAGCCCAAAGGGCGGTGTAAAAAGTCCAGAATGCATGTTTTTAGCCCAAGAAAAAGAAAAAAGGCCCAGTGCTACCGCCCGAAGCACGGTAGCACCGGATTTTGTGAGTAACGGCTAGTTTTTCTAGCCGTTGGCCTAAAGGCCGGTGCTACCGGCCCTAGTAGGGCGGTAGCACCGGGTTTGCTGCGTTTTTGACCGTTTTTACCCCCTAACGGCTAGTTTTCTTGAGGGGTTATAAAAGGGGTTGAGCTAGGAGGGTTTAGCTGTTGCTCAAGCACCCATTTGAGGTATTCTTGTGAGAGCAAAACCCAAGAGCTCATATAGCCATATTTGAGTGATTTGAGATGAATTTGATTTAGAGTTTCTTGTGTAGAATCTCTTTGGTGTTGATTTGCTTTCTCTTGAGCTAGTGTGAGCCTCTCCTCTACATTGTGCATGTGTTGCACTTTGTAAGCAAGGAGAGAAGCCTCTAGTTGCATGTGTTGCATCTAGAGAAGGATTGAGCATCCTTGTGCATGTATTGCACTTGGTAAGATTCAAGCTAGAGGGCTTGACTTGTTACTCTTGGTGTTTGCCGACACCTAGACGGCGTGTGGAGGCGTCGTGCATGGTGACCTTCTCAAGGAGATTGTGAGAAGGCCCGGCAAAGTTGTGAAGGTCGGAGCTCGCTTACCCGGAGGGAGAAAGAGCTACCACTAGTGGAATCGAGGCGGGTGCTCAATTCGTGGAGCCGGTCCAAAGTGGTTTGGGCTTGCCTCAACGTGGATTAGGGGAGACCGGCAAGTCTTCGAACACCACGGTAAAAAGTATTGTGTCTCCTTGTAATTTCTTATTTATATTGTTGCAATTTACATTCCTAGAATTAAATTGCTTGCTTGTCTTTAGGATTGTAATTTATTGTTAGAGACATAATTAGCTAATGCACTTAGTGAGCCTAGTTGATTTAGGCTTTAATTTGTCAAAACCTTAGTTTATCGCTTCCACATTGATTATTGTTTAGGTTTTGACATAGAGATCAATAGAGCGTGTATTTAGTGAGAAGAATTTTTAAAGCCGCCTATTCAACCCCCTCTAGTCGGCATCTTCGATCTTACAGAAGGCAGTTTTAACATTAAGTTGCTCTAATTCCAAGTCAAATAAATCAACAAAAGCAAGCATAACTCGAATGGAAGAGTGGCGCACAACAGGAGAAAAAACTTCATTGAAGTCAATACCTTCTCTTTGGTCAAAACTTTTTACCACTAAACGGGCTTTCCATCTTGCAGGTTCAACTCCAGAAATACCATCCTTCTTCTTATAAATCCATTTGCACTTTAAAGGTTTCTTACCTTGTGGAAGCTTAACCAAATCCCATGTATGGTTTTTATGAAGGCTCATAATTTCTTCATTCATAGCTATCAACCACTTAGAAGAATTTTCACATGATATAGCTTCAGAATAAGAAGGTTCGAGAGTATCACAAATATCTTGTGTAGCAAGAAGAGCATAACAGGTTATATTATCAGTGTCACGATATCTAGTAGGTAATTGAGTGTTCCTCCTTGGTTTATCTCGAGCAATACAATGATCATTAGTACTAGGAGATGCAGAAACTGGTTGTGACGAAGTACCACTAGGTGCTGAAATTGGTTGTGAAGAAGAATCACTAGAAGAATCATTATCAATGGTAGGTAAAACTACCACAAATTCTGCATTTCTTTCAGCAGCTTTAGAAGTTCTAGATTCATTTGTGGATGAACAACTATCACTGTCACTACCAGGTGAAAGTAAAGCATCTTCATGAAAAGTAGCATCTCGACTAATGGTTAATTTGCGAGAATCAGAACACCATAAACGATATCCTTTGACACCTGAGCTATACCCAACAAATATGCATTTTCTTGCTCTAGGCTCTAATTTTCCATCGTTAACATGAGCATAAGTAGGACAACAAAAAATTCTCAAATTAGAATAATCAACTTGTTTACCTGACCAAACCTCTTCTGGAATCTTAAAGTCAATGGCTAAATTTGGAGAGCGATTAATCAAATAAGAGGCTGTAGAAACAGTCTCAGCCCACAAAGCATGCTTATTCCATAAACCTGCATTTGAAAGCATGCAACAGGCTCTTTCCAAAAGAGTGCGATTCATATGCTCTGCCACACCATTCTGCTGAGGTTTACCTGGAACAATCAAATGTCTTGCAATACCATGATTAGCACAAAATTGATCGAACTCACCACTACAAAATTCCAATCCATTGTCAGTTCTAAGTTTCTTGATTTTCTTGATAATTTGATTTTCAACACTTTCCACTTCTTGAAAACTGAAAAAGCTTCATACTTATGTTTCAAGAAATAAACCCAAACTTTGCGAGAAAAATCATCAATGAAGGTAATCATGTACTCACAATCTCTAATAGAAGGAAATCTAGAATGGCCCCAAAGATCAGAATGAATATAATCAAAAATTCCTTTAGTCTAGTGAGTTGAAACAGAAAAACTGTCTCTCTTTTGTTTGCCAAATACACAATGTTCACAGAAATCAAGTTTGCCAATATCGTGTAAAAGTCCTTTCTTGCATAAAAGATGCATACCTTTCTCACTCATATGACCCAAGCGCACATGACAAAGCTTGGTGATGTGAGGATTTGATGCAATAGTAGAAACAGCTGCAAAACCTGTAACTGTAGAACCTTGCAAGTAATAAAGACTATTGATTCTATTGGCTTTCATAACAACAAGGTTGCCTTTAGAAATCTTAAGAACACTATTTTCACCGGTATATTTATAACCCAAAGATTCTATGATACCTAAAGAAATAAGATTTCGTTTCATTCTGGGAACATGGCGAACATTTGAAAGAGTCCTAACAATGCCATCATGGGTTTTGATTTGGATAGAACCGATGTCAACAATTTCAAGTGGAGACTCATCAGCAATCACAACTTCAACACTAACAACAGAATCATATGTAGGAAACCACTCTTTATATGGACAAATATGAAAAGTGCAAGCTGAATCGATAATTCATGTAGTTTGATTCTTCAAGTTGGAAGTGATAATTAGAGCCTCACCATCAGATTCATTTTCAACAAGACTAGCCTCAGCAGGTTTATCAGAATGTGTCTTTTTGTCTTTATCTGCCCTATTTTTAAACTTGTAACAATGAGCAATAACATGACTAGGTGTCTTGCAATAACGGCAAAAATTGTTGGATTTACGTCCTCTTGATTTAGATCTAGACTGTGATCTATGATAATTGCCTTTATGGGGAGATCTACCTCTAACAATTAACCCCTCAGCCTTAACTTCTGAACGAGAATCAATATCAAATTTCTCCTTAGACAATAAATTTGATTTAACATTCTCAAAACTAAGGGTATCATGATTGTCATAAAGCATAATTTCCTTGAAATGCTTAAAGGTAGCAGGCAAAGAGACGACCAACAAAATAGCCTTATCTTCATCATCAATTTTCACCTCTGATTTCTCAAAATCAATGATGAGTGAATTAAACTCATTAAGATGAGACTGAATAGAGGTACCTTCCGCCATGCGAATTGTGTACAGACGTTCTTTGAGGCGCAATTTGTTGGCGAGACTTTTCTTCATGTACAAGTCCTCCAATTTCTGCCACAACTTTGCGACGGTAGTCTCATGAATAACTTCACGCAAAATATCTGTAGACAAATTGAGTTGTATAGCGAAGAGGGCTTTCTGGTCAAGTTCTTCCCATTGTTCATCTGTCATTGTTGTCGGTTTAGCTGACAATGCCTTTATGATGCCCACCTGTGTAAGAACAGCTTTCATTTGAACCTGCCATATCGAAAAACTAATCTTGCCATCAAACTTCTCAATGTCAAATTTAGTGGATGACATGGTGGAGAATAAAATTGCAGATCAAAAAATATGATAGGTTCCGAGAAAAAACTTCCTGGTGCGTTCTGGGTGCGCAATGCAATTTTTTCTGAATGTTCTGGTACACTCTTGGTGTGCGTAGCAATTTTCTGCTAAAACAGAAACCAGAGTTGCTATTCTGGAACCGAAGCCGGAAGTGCTATGCACTGAGAAACGGAAGCCAATGCTCAACTCGAGAGCTAGAGCCACTGAAAGTCTGGAACACAAAAAACGGAGCCGAACTGAAAAATCAAAACTGGGTTATGAGATCTCTTTCATGTCCAGTTGAAGCAAAACAACCGATCAGTTCTAGAAAGGCTTCACAGGTGATCTTCAGTCTTCACGAGTGAGTTCGGTCCTAGGTGAGTCTCGGGCGTGAGTTCTTCCGGGGCGAGCGCTGTGTATGGTCCGGCCGGAGGGCAGCCGGAGTCGCAAGCCGACGGACGGCACGGGCGGCTGCAACTGGAGACGCGGAGGCGGCCCGGCCAGCCTAACGTGAAGTGCCGAGCGGCGATGGAAGGCGTGCTGGCCAACGGATGAGCGGCGTAGAGAGTCAGCCGGAGGGTCGCAGACCGGCGCGCGACCGAGATCGACGATGACGACGAAGATGCCGACGCGGTAGGTATTCGAGAGGCGCCGAGGGCCAGCCAAAACGCGGGCCGAAGGGCGCGGAGATCTCGGCAGATCAGAACCTCAGGAGCGTGCTAAGGATCTGATACCACACTTGTTAAGGTTTGTAGATGCAAAACACACACAAAAGAGAGACATAAGATTTTACGTGGAAAACCCTTATGGAAAAAAAACCACGAGAGACGAAAATCTACTATTTCGATTCAAACTTTACATGTACATAGAGGTGACATATATAGCCAACAGAGAGCAAGATTTGAAAAGATCTCACTGTTAGGTAAGTTAAGATATTAAGGCACCGTGATTATCTCTAACATATTTCTATTTGATTCTTCTCTTGTTTGGAGCTTCAATTCTCAGAAAAGTTTGTCTCATCATCATCAATTTTGTATCGTGAGCAAACTTTGCTGCAACAAGTACCAGTTTTAAAAGCTTTAATTTACATGTTATTGCTGTATTAAAAGGATGGAATAAAGCTAGCACTTCCATGCCCTTCGTCTAATTAAACAAGTTGATATTAATTCTCTCAAACTTTGATGACAGATGTTATGAGACTGAATTTTACGCAAGTGCACTCGCTTGAAATATCAAATGCATGAGCTGAGACTATTTTGCTTGCACTGTTGAACATCATGTACGGATGAACCAGCTGGTAGTCTTCGATCGTGCAGCAAGAACAGTATCTCAACTGTGTGAGAGCATTGGCGCTCTTAATATGAAGAATTTGTCGCTTGAAATCATTCATCACAGATAGGATTAAAGGTTCCAAATCAAGAACCCTACTAAAATCAAATGCATGGTCATCTTGCCTCTGCGTAAGTGGATAATGAGATTTCGACTTTATGGAACACCGACTGCCTCATATATAATACACCGAATATTATGAATTGCAGTCGGTTCATTGTAGTAAAGAAAACAAGTTACTATTGTTTCTGCAAACAATTAATTGGTCAGCCAGGTGTACTTGTTGTGTTCCGTATTCTGTTGTGTCTGCTTATCTCAAATTATAAAACATCATTTGTAACTTTACCTTTTATCTTTATCTTTAATGCATTAATAGAGCTCCTGCCCTTATTTAAAAAAAAAACTACAGCGCAGAGGTAGGCAGATAAATATAAGAGGGGCTGCATCAAGCAGCTATAAAATGCAGTATGCATCTGTGTGTATATAGTAGATTAGTAGTAGCTTGTGTTGTTTGATGGTTCTGAATGGTTCCTTCGTAAATTTGTACTATAAATTTGATGTTGCTACAGAAGGAGAAGGATCGTTTTAGCAAGGATCGTATGGGAAAGGTAGGCATCGGGTTGACAACATCCTGTGCATCCCCGCATAGGTGTTCCTGGACAGTAGACCTGTGCCGTAGCACCATGTGCTTGGAAGCCTAGAGCAGTGAAAAATGGCTGCACGAACCTCCAATGGAGACGACAGGTCCAAAGCGATGGCATGTCGATGAAGCGTTCGTCGACATGCTGGAAAAGTTGAACTCGATCAGTAGCCGGCCGGTGTCACCAGCATCAGCTCGTGCAGTATTGGCAACTCGTTGGCTTAGTGCAAGCGCAGTGTACTACCCTGTTTGGCATGGCCGTAGATTTTCTAAAAATAATAGCTTTCGTTTGGGCTGCATGGCTAAAGGGCTGTACGGCTGAATGGTTGGGCTAAAAAGGTTTGGTGTTTGACAATCTGACTTTTAGGTGTGAGAGGTACGGGTCGGGAATGAGGGTGAGAGGGTTAGAGTTTGGGATTTTATACTTGGTAGGAGGGGTTAATTTTCTTCAAATCTAGAGGCAAAGTCAGAACTCCAACCCACCAAAACCGTAGGAAGTTACCCTATACCAGCTTTGGGATTTCAGCTTCTCCTAGTACAAATGAACTGTTGGCTTTTAGCTTCCGACTGTAAAGAAGTCAGCCATTTAAATAGCTTCCAACTTTCAAAGGGAAGAAGTTGAAGCTAAAACCGTTCCAAGTTAGGCTTAATGTTGCTTACATCGAGGTGCGTGGTTGTAACTTGTAAGATTACTTGCTAATGTATGATGAAGCCCCGTGAGCGCTCCATTCAAGCATGAAAATGTTTTTATAAGAAAATGGGCAGGAGCTTTGCCATCATTACTAAAAACAGAAATTCTTGCATCCAAAACAATATAGAGAAAAACTGAATTCAAAAAACCAAAGCAACACCGAGAAAGAGAAAACATTCAACAGAGCCACACGGACATACAACTAAACAAATGGTAGCCAGACAACTAGACAGCAACAAAAACATACAACTAAACAACAAAATTATAATTCTAGGAATCGATCTGTTTTTGCTCTTGCAAAAGCTCGACTTCCATGCTCTTAATACGATCAACTAAACAACAAAAGAATGAAAATATTCACTAAGCGTTATAGCAGGCCTAACTTCCATGCTCTTAGTATGATCAAAATAATAATATCAAAATATATATGTGATGAAACTGAATTGTAACACACTTGCTTAGTTGCTTGAAGTGAAATAATGCATGAGCTGAAATATATATACTCATAATATGATGAACGCACGAAATGTTTTTACACGTTACTTGCACATCATGGGCCAGGTAGCTGCATAGCCATTGTGTTGCAGGTAAATAAGTTCAACAATTAGGGTCAAACCGTGTTTGTGAGAGCATAGGCACACTTAACCTGACGCACTTAACTATTATTCGAAATCATTCAGCATGGGTAGGATCAAAACTTTCAAAACAGCTAAAATCACAGGGACGACGACGGTCATAACATATATATTATTTGCCTGCAGCTGCACGAGTGGATAATGAAGTTTCATCTATCGTACGCTGAATGTGTGTGCGTGGTGTACATCATGCATGTATATATGGTTAATACCCTAACCCTATCTCTAGTCAAATTAATGTCAACTCTCCAGGATTAACCATGGTTAATACCCTAACCTTATCTCTAGTCAAGAGTGGCTGCACCCAGCGGCTATAAATAGACCATGCTTCTATATATGCCTATATGCGTATCTGAGAGCCAAGCAGGGAAATGTATAACGTACAGATGAGAAGAGGTACGTGTTGAGAGTTTCTGGAGTGACGGAATATGTGAATGGTAGGCATCGTGAAATCATATCCGCGGATGGCGTGATTGCTGCGGGAAATTTAAATATCTTACTGATGACTCGCACGCCTACTCCATTGAGGATGACAGCGAATCAGGTCCATGATGATCCGATCAAGCGTTGGGTGAACAAGAAGTGATCAAGCGTTGGGTGAACAAGTGTCGATAAAGAGTTTGATGTATGTTCTGATACTATTTGACTGTCAAGCAGTGCGTCGATGGCTACAACCATTTTATGGGACGCGATGATCAGCTAGCTCGTTCTAAATCGGACTTGAGCAAAGTCACTCTTTAAGGTTTTAGACGATGTCTCTGCATCTATCCATCTGTTAGCTAGGTAGAACATGAACTTTTGGGTGCAACATTTTTTTCCCTTCCAGAATTTTGTATGAAGTGCAACCGATCGTTCACAGAGCTTATATGTTAGGATTAGCACGCAAAAATAACGGAAACAAAGCTTTAACGTAGTAAAAACCTTGCGGAAAACGATATACTATAATGCTTCAAGGATTACAAGTACAGGGGATTGGTTTATATAGCCTAAAGAATCCTAGTTATTGAAGACTTGGACTAACAAACTATTTAGATAAAGCCAAAAGATATGGTAAATTGAGATATTGAGTTATCTCCAACAAAACTCCTCTTAACTCGAAATCTATAATGAAATTGTTTCCAGAATACCACAAAAGGTATGAAAGACTGGAATAGTCATATATAAACGCTTCTTATGAAGCAAGATTGAGGAAACCACCAGTAGGTCGAGAGAAAGACTGGAACAGTCAATCCAAACACATGGGTCTTCAACAATTCATAACCCAGTAAAGTATGAGTATGTGCAACTGAACTCCTGAAATAAACGCTCAATCATCAAACGGCATAAGTCAAGATATCACTTGTGGTGCTGGGTAGATAGCAAAGAACAAATAACATGGACTTCTGACATGCTCCATCTGGAACATAAAATCCAGCAAACTACTGAAAATCCATAATATGGTTAAACCTACTCCTGCAAAAATGCATATATGAAGAAAAAAATTCTCGTGCCATCAATGGAGTATAAATTGCAGTAGACCTATCATATCGAGCTAGCAAAGACAACAAAACAACGTTGTAATATCCAGGCAGAAACAAACTTCTTCTTGCACTTTAAACCTTCATCTCAAACTGACATTGGAACAAAACATTCACTAGAAAAACTCTTAAGAGTATAATGCATGATACCATCAAGGTGTCATCAAATTCTAAATGAACGTTGCCAAAACCTCCATAATGGTCAACGTAACTAAGCGGTGAATAAAACACTAAATTTAGTTGTCTCCTCAACTGACATTATTATTTTTTCTCCAAAGAAGATGATAAAATGTCAAAGAAACTGACAATGAAACATCGAAAAAACTATCAAGAAACTATCAATGATAAATCTCGTATGAATGACTTCAGTTTCTTTGGTGAAAGAAAAAGAATAACTTCTTTGGCATCTGAATATATATCTGATCACGCACAATTAATGCAACACCCATGGCTGAACCGGCACGGTGACTTTGGCATCTGAATATATATCTGATCACGCACAATTAATGCAACACCCATGGCTGAACCGGCACGGTGACGGGAGGTCGCATGCGCATCCATTGTCCGGCGAGTCTCTAGGTGCGGGAGTAGCTCATGCCCAGGCGTAGCTATGATGCATGGTAGATCACTAGTAGATCGATCTGCATCTGCAAGTACATCTGAATCATGTGGTGACCCGCGCGGCTGATTGCGGCACGTATGTAGGCTACGTACGTACATGGATGGGCAAGATATGTGTGGCCGGGGCAGGATGCCATGCCGGGTGTCCCGGCGGCGAGCACGGGGACATGGCCTGGCACGAGGAGGGACCAGCCCAGCCTCTCAATTCGCATGCACACAACCACTCATGCATGCAACCGTAGGCCTTGACCGGCCGGCCGAAGCGCTCCCAAGAAACCGCCCTATTTGATCGACGGGACGGGGCCCGAATCAGGGCAGCGAAGTGCGCGCCATCACCCAAGGCCACCAGGTACCGCGCAAGGTAGAAGACGGTCACGTGCCCCGAGAGGGAGACTGGGAGTCGCCTCCTTCCTAGAGCCACGGTTTGATTTAAAATCATAGGCTCTGATACTAATTGTTAGGGTTAGCACGGTAAAATAATAGAGGCAAAGATTTAACGTGAAAAAATTCTTACGGAAAACAATCCACTGTAATGCTTCAAGAATTACAAGTATAAGTGGTTGGCTTATATAACAAAAAAAAAAGACCTAGTTGTTGAAGGCTCGGACTAACAAACTATTTGGATGAAATCAAAAGATATGGTAAGTTGAGATATTGAATTATCTCCAACAATTTGTTAGAGATATTTCCGGATGTCTCAAATCCTAACTTACCATATCTTTGGAGTCCTTATCATCTACAACTCAGAGTCTATTTGGCTATATAAGTCAATCTCATGTACTTCTAATTTTTTAACCGAAATAGTGATTTTTTTGTCTCCCGTGGTTTCTTCCCGCAAGGGTTTTCCACGTAAATCTTGTGTCTCATGTGATTTATGCGTGTAATTTTGCATCTAAACCTAACAAGTGGTATCAAAGCTTACGATTTTGGATCAAACCGTTGCCCTTGGGAGGAGGCGACTCCCGATGTTACGCTCCGAGCATGTGACCGTACTGCTAATCCTAACAAATGGTATCAAACTTGTTAGATTTAGACGCAAAAGCACCCTCGTTGAATTTGGACCGGTAATTGTAGACGCCACTGCCCAAACGACCCTCCGCCTCTTCCTTGCTCGATGTCAGGTAGAGAGAGCGAACTAGCCAGCATCAAGGTTTCAAATTTCGGTTTTGGATCATATCTCGGAAGTGACCGAAATACGAAATCTCGGCGAGATCTCGAAATTTCGGATGAAATCCAAAAGGCAAATTTCAAATCCGGATTTTTTGGACCGGGATTTCCGAGATCTCGGTAAAAATTACCGAGATCTCGGCGAGAAAAACCGAAATCTTGGCCTAAAAAACTTAAATTCCGGTCAAAATACCTCATGTTCACATCACAAACGGTTTTTTAACTAAAATCGTCTGTAATATATATTTTTGAAATTTTTTTCATTTAACTGAGATTTGAAATCTCATCTCCACCGAAATCCAAAATCTTAACCGAGAATTCCGAAATTTTGCCGGGATTTTGAACCTTGGCTAGCCTAGCCCGGTGACTGGGTCAATTGAGTTTGAGTAGATCGGAGAATGTTGGTCAAACGGGCTGGGAAATGATGCTTCTCCCAATTGGGCTTTAGAATGGGCCCCGTGCTTGCGTGGAAGACTTTGGACTGCTACACTCATTGAATTTGGGATGAAAACGCTTGAAGGGTGCAAATGTTGTGAATTAGGCCATGTACGTGTTCCGTCCAAGTCTACGAGGCGTATGCTTTTAATGGTCTTATACATAAATATAAGTTTATTTTATATTTTAATGTAAAATTAGTGTAGTGTTTTTTATATACCCTTAATAAATATCTAATTTTATTTTATATTCTCTACATGCATGTATTAAATATAGTGCTTACAGCTAATAATAGGAGGTAATCTAGTCATGATCAATATCTTCTTTGTCTATGTGTTAAAAGAAAATACGCTCTATAGTCCAAAATGTGGTAAATGATTTTTTGCCAAACAATTTGGGTGCGCCTGCACCCCACCCCATGCACCCTGCCAAACATTCATATTAACGTATCACTGCTAATGCTGCTACAAAGAAAAAGATAATGAACACTGATCAAAGACACGATTAACGTATCACTGCTACAACTGCCAACAACTATTACTAAACATATTATAGTTCTAACTACTGAACATCAGAGCTCTCTTAGAACAACTAAACATTCAGATTTGCATATACACATATCACAGATACTAAACAAAAATCCATAGATCACATGCATACATCACAATTCACATGTCATAATCACAAATTCACATCCACAGTGCAATAATAGAGTAAATCACAGTTAACAATTAACAGTTAATTTGAGCAATATATGAAGAACAAAAGAGAGAGAAAGGAAAAGGAATTAGGGATTAACCGAAGAAAGAAGCACCAGCAGAGGAAGCCGAGGTGGAAGACAGGGTTGAGGTAGAAGCCAAGGCCGCAGGCAGTGAAGACACAGTCGCCGAGGTTGGAGAAGAAGAGGCCGAGGCACGGCTCGACTTGACAGTGGTTCCACGTGGTGGCTGTTGCTGGGGTCGTGGCCAGCCTTAGTGGCGGAGCAGAAGGCGGCGCAAGTGGTGAAGAGGAGGAAGACGTCGGCGAGCCATGGAGGCAGCAGAAATTTGGGAATGGCGGCACCGAGAGGATGTAGCGGCAGCACCTGGTGGATGTGCATATTGTGGCCCAGTGTTGCGGTCGCAGTGGCGTGTGGCGCTGGCACGGTATGGAAGTGGTGGAGAGAGGACAAATGTAACATCCCGAAAAATAGAAAAATAGAAAAATTTATATCTTGAATTTGACTATCATTATTTCTGATTTTCTTGACGTGAATGGAATTTATTTGGATTTTCTTTGAATTTTGTATTGAATGAAAAATCAACCAACTAGAATTAAAGGAATGGATAATGGTAAAAAGCTAAAATGGTAAAAGTAAAAATTTGGAAAAATTACCATGGAACCATAACCATGCTGGTAAGTCAGTAAAATCAACAAGTAAAATTTTTATGCACAGAAAAGTGGGTAAATAATTGAATGACACCTCTTTTTGACTAAAAACAGTGCAAGCCAGAATTAATGAAAAATATTCGAAGTTTATCTGGATCTGGAAAAATTACTAAAACACCCTCAGTGTAAAACCTACACCTGGTAAAAATATCAGGATTTGATCATGTCGGCAAAACCTTCTAATAATTAAAAACAGAAACAATTAAAAACTAGAAATCCTAATGTCAGAATTTTTATAAAATATTCACTTGAGTTTTTGACTTGAAATTTTTATGGAGGTATACTTAAGACAAAATGAATACCTATAAAAAGTTTGGAAAATAATTAATATGATTTACACCCTAAAATAAATAAAATACCGAAATTCAAATCATGTACAAGTCCAGAGTGTCAGAATTTTAAATAATACATTACAAGATATTTTAACCTACAAATTTTACTGAGGTAATAATACTACCACTAGATGCAGATAAAAAAGTTTTGCAAAATTACACGGTGATTTGATAGCGATTTTAATGGTCACATGGAGCTGTCCCGGCCATACTTATCGCTCTGACTCACCCTCACTCAATGACAAGTGGGCCAGCCCCTTTTACCGTAAGCATTTGCTGGCAGGAGTGGGGAAAATGTCTCTCTCTCTGCCGGTGGTCCCAGGACCCACCCGTCAGCCTATGATTTTGCTGCCCCTTCTCTTTTCTCCTCTCGCCCGAGACAAGCGCGAACGCCCCGATCCTTCGCCCGGCTTCGCGCCTGCCTCGCCCGGTTCAGTGCATCGCCGCGCCTTCCCTGCCCGACCAAAGCCACGCTGTCCCGTGTGTCCCTCGTGCCATGCTTTGACCGCTCCAGTGCAGCACATCGGCGAGAGAAATCCTGCACCAGATCGTCGCCTGCGCACAGAACCAGCCGCAACCTCACTTCACGTTCAAACCTTGGTGAACTCATCCTTTTCCAGCTATAAATAGCACCTGGGCATCACATTGAGTTCCCCTGTCTCTTAACTACTCCCAGAACCAAACCAACAAGCCTGAGACCACCATTCTTCGCCATTTTTGGCTGGAACCCGAAAAGAGGGGAAGAATCAAATTGAGCTCAACCGTGAGTAATCTTTCCAAATTGATTGCTTCTAAAGCTTCCTCATGAGCTGGTGAACTCATCCTACTCGCTCCTTTTTGCTCTTCCTGCCCGTAGCTCCGCCGCACCCTTCGCCCTTCTTCTCCAACTCCGGCGCCCGGTGGTAGAGCTCCTCGGCTAAGCTCCGGCCCGACCAACCGTCAAAATGGGATGCAAATGACCCTCTGATGCTAAATCCGTTGCCCATTCGGCCGAAGCTAGCTCCCATTTCTTCTCTGGCGAACCGCACCTCCTTCCGCCGCATGCCGCCGGTGGCAGCTCGCTCCGGCCGTCCCCGCCGGTGAGCGACCCCACCCACGTGTGCGCCAAGACCTCCTAGTGCTTGCCGTGCTATCCATTCGACCGGACTCTCGCCGGAGAGCCGTCGCCGAGCAGCTCTAAGCCTGCCTCATTCTTGATCATCGACCGTGGGACCTCCTTGTCAGCCGGCCGGAACGATTTCAGTGCAAACGGTAAAGGCGCCTTCGTTATAGAGAGAGCGTATTTTCATTTATTTCAGTTATTTTCAATACCCGAATTAATTCAAACATTTATAACTTTTGCATTATAACTCCGAATTGAGTGAAATCAATTTCTATATTCATGTAAAATAAAGTAGTTTCATAATATGCAATAACATTTTGAAAATATTCAATGGGTAAATTTGAAATTCAAATTTAAAGAAAAGACTAAAATAAGTGCTTCATATTAAAAAGTTGTAAACAAACTTAAAAATGAATGGAACCAATTTTAGTGAAATACTCATGTTTCCAGAAGTTCAAATATATAAAAATATTTAAACTTCATTATTTTTTGAATTACTTTTTATTAAAGATGGTATTCAATGCATTAGAAATTCAAATAAACATAATTTGAATAAAAGAAAGATGGAATAAGTAAAATTTATTTCTAAATATTTTCATGGCAGTAGAATACCTGAATATGCCAAAATAATTAATAAATTAACTTGATTTGAATTATCTCGAAAAGTATGAAATGACTTAAAACATAAAGTGCATGTATATATGTATAGAAAGTTGAATAGTTAAAACATAGGTCAAATGAATTCAAATGATCACCAAATCAGTTTTGTTGTACTCCTAACATTGCAAGGATCTCATATATAAAATAATATTTAAAGTTTACTATATGAAACAGCTAATGTTTAATAGTCAATATGTAAATACTTGCATAGTTGGAATAGTTATAATTTTCACCAATAAACTCCAAATTTGACAAAACCAAATCCGATAACCTTGAAAAATAATACTCTCACTGTTTATGCAGAAATACTTTATATTTGTGCTAGTCTGAAATAAGCCCATATTAAACCCTAATGATTTCGTAAATGGAAAACATCGCGGATAAAAGCCAATTGTCGCGAAACTAACTTTAAATCATTTCTAGTGTCATGCCATGTTAATGCTTGAAAAATGGATCAATAATCTTATAAGGTGTAGCCGCAAACTGAAAATGAAATCCGACTCACTTCAACGTTAACCTTGTGGTCATGTATACTGTTTCAACAACAAATAAAATAGCTCGTCTTTATAGTAAAATGCATAATATCAGTTTGGAAATAATATTTGGGATATGTTATACCATATTCTGGAAAAATATTTTATTTGCAACTTTCGTTTCAATTAAATCGTGCTAGCTGAATACCCCTAAAAAGTATGTTGGTCATAACTTTTTATATCACCTAAGCATTTTCAACTAAGAAAATAATGTCTCGTCTAAAAGCTAAAATGTGTGAAATCAGTCTAGATATGTTCTTCAAAGTATATCCTATCCAATTCCGAAGAAATAATCTTATTTCGTTATGTTTTGCATATAAACTTTAATAGTCAAATAACCCTTAGTTTTATGCTTTATGAACATAATAAGATTAAGTGAACCTTGTAATAAGGAAATTGTAATTAATATATTTGTATCACCAGAACCTTCTTAAAAACTATAAATAAATCTATTTAGCTAACTTATCAATCATAACTTATTCAAAACCCTTCGTATGCAAATCACTTAAGGCTAAATGCTATTAGCATAACCGCTTTAACTAGTGTTTTATTTCTTTTAATCCAAATAATTTTAGCATCTATAATTCGGAGTTTTAAATACAAGAATTCATAATTTTAGCCTCTTGAATTCGTAATTCAAGAATAGATAATCTTTAAGGAAAACCCTGTTTTGTTTGTCATTAAGTCATTAAGTTTAAGAATAAAGTAATTTCTTAAATAATCCAAACTCTAAAGTGTTCTTGTTTTCTGCAATGAATCTTTATTTGATTTTCTGTCTGTCTTCTTTCGCCCTTATTGAAGTTGGATATTTGCTATTTTCCGATTAATCGACGTGTAGAATCCGACGTCCCCTGCCTCCGTCGTCTGCGATCGCGTCTTCGTCGTAAACGATATATAAGCAAGGCAAGCACCCTCCTTTGACCATCTTGATCCCAGAATTTAATTTGCATCATGTTTATTAAAATGTTTTATGCATACGTTTACTTTCTGTAAATTGCTACTTTGTGGTACTGGTAGTTATACCTGTTGTCTCATGAAACTTCCTTGATAAGTATGAATATGTGAACCTTGATAACCATAGATTAAGCTTAGACAATTACTAAATGTCGCCATGGGTATATACGAATACTTTTATCCATGCTTAGCCATGCTTTTAGATCAAATGATGATGATGATCAGATCAAAATGTGTTCCTTGAGAAATGGAAAATGTTGTAATTGTAGCTGTTGGCTATGGGTATTTTGATTAGAAATCCAAAACAAAACTATGGTTTTGATACGGGCGATTATTGGCAATAGCCGGAGGTGCAGAGGGATTTGCACGTAGTTAGGGTGGAGTATCGCCCGTGTCAATTTAAGGACCGAACTCAGTGTTGTATGATCCGAGATAATTCGTGCAAACCACAAGTGTTGTTATGGGGCTTCCTTAAACCAATTAAGTTATCTAGTTTAACTTTGCACATTGGTAGGTGAAGTAGTACGGGCTTTCCTTTCGGGTTTGCTTTACGGGTGCCCACACCGAGGTCTTTGGGAACAACACTTACCAATATAACGGTGTACGCCACGCCTATGGGGAGTTCCAACATTCCTATGCTCGAGTTCTCCCAAAGATAGCGTGGGTTTTATCATCCGGTCTTTGGTGCAAAGTTAAATTAGATAATGTAAAGGTTTTCGTCATGAACATTCTGGCCACACGCCAAAGGTGCGTGAAACTCGCGGCAAAAAGAAAAGGTCATGACTTGTGGGTAAAGTTGTACACCTCTGCAGAGTGAAAATCTAATCGATTAGCCGTCCCCTCGGTCATGGGAAACTTGGTGAATTTGCACTAGTTAAATGTTTAATTTTCTAAAATGGGTTGTGGTTTGGAACTTGTTTAGCAGCTTTTGTTTTATGTCAAAGGATCGACATTGTTGGATTCCATTTCTGGATTATTCGATGCTCGCGAAGGATTGTGAGTAATACTTATGCTTTACTTATTTCATATCAGTCAAATATGCTTTTACAAATTTCGATTGCAAATAACTTGTTTTTACATTATCAATTCTGCTTTATGCAAATTAACTGTAGTAGCCTCCTTTGAAATGGCTCGTGATATTATAGGCTTTGCTCAAGTCTATGGAGTACTGAATGTACTCACCCTTGCTTATATGTGGTTTTTAGGTGGATAAGTTGTCGAGCTTCGAAGGTTTCTTTCGTCGCAGGTTGCGGGATTTTCTTCGTCGAATCTTTCTAAGGATTACGCCTTGTCGGTTGCCTGTTGGTTTTGGATGGGCACACTACAAGACCTTACTTCTTTTGCTGCTATATCTCTGAGTTGTAAGATTTTCTTTATGTAATAGCTTCCGCTTAATAATATTTGTTGTATGGTTGTGATTCCAATTGGTGTATGTGCGTACTAGCTACTGATCATGGGACTAGTACGGAATGCACATTAGATTTCCATTTTTGCAAGTTTGTAAAAATGGAGGTCGTTACAACAAGAGAAGGTGTGAAGTCACGGTGGCACGCCGGTTATCAGGCCAGGCCTCGCCGGTGGCCGGAGGTGCAGGAGGGAGGAGAGCAAGATGGGGCAAAGGTGAGACAGAAATCGAGCCCCGGTTCTACAGGGTGGCGACGGTGGCTTATACCCAGTTAGGGTTACTTGAGATTTTACATATCGTCCCTTAAGGTTTCTTGTAGTTACATATAGGTCCCTATTTCATTGATCTCTTCCTATCTGGCTCTCCGGAAGTCCATTTTCTTCACGAAACGATCCTATTCATCCATGATGACACATACATCGGTAACGAACTATTCAGGAACTGTTCACTCCCTCTACCCTCTTGTTCCCTCCAGCAAAATGCACTCCCCAAAGGAGGTTTTTGGTGGAAGGACATCTTGAAGCTCATGCTGAGGTACCTATCTCTATGTTCCTGTGCTATTGGTGATGGCAAGGTAATTCGATTTTGGAAGGATAACTGGCTTGGTGAGCCCCAGGCCAAACAGCTACCTGAGCTTTACTTAGCCTATCATCAACGTCGAGTCTCCATTCACTACTTGCTGCAATCAGATGCCTCCTCTAGGTTCACTTCTGCTACTTGGAGTGAGGATAGAGTGGCACAAATGGAGAGCTTCATCGAGATCCTTGAAGACTTTCATCTGATTGAGGGTGAGCCTGCACTACTACACAAATATACATCACAATCGGTTCTTTTTCGTCATCACAGTCGGTTCTGGTGGTGACACAAAGTCATGAGACAGAGATGAGGCGGGCATTATTACAGTCGGTTCTTGCCCGATAGAGATGATATGGTCATCTCTATCGGTTCTTTGAAAGAAGCGATAGAGATGATGGTATTATCTCTATCGGTTCTTTGAAAGAACCGATAGAGATAATACCATCATCTCTATCGCTTCTTTTAAAGAACCGATAGAGATGACCATATCATCTCTATCGCTTCTTTCAAAGAACCGATAGAGATAATACCATCATCTCTATCGCTTCTTTTAAAGAACCGATAGAGATGACTTCATAATCTCTATCGCTTCTTAAAAAGAACCGATAGAGATAATATACTCATCTCTATCACTTCTTTGAAAGAACCGATAGAGATGAATATCCTCATCTCTATCACTTCTTGTAAAGAACCGATAGAGATGAGTTCATTATCCCTATCGCTTCTTTCAAAGAACCGATAGAGATGACCGTCACATCTCTATCATTTTCTTGTGAGAACCGACAGAGATGAAGGGGTGGTGTGCTATCACATTCTAATCAGCACATATTGCACACAATATGCACATATCACATTCACACAGAAATTACAGACAACATATCACATTCAACGAACATGAACACCTTGTTTCAACAAACACATATCACATTCGTTAACAAAATAGAACGTAAACATGCTTAACCATAAGTACACATGCAATCGCATTCAGATATGTAATATTTGTTCACATCTGGTCTAGTAGGAGCTTTTGGGATCTCTAAACCGTCCGTCCTCCGACAAGCATTCTATCCAGTACCACTGGCATAAGTGGTCTCGTATCTTGTTGAGTGCAGTGCTGTCTACACTCTTCTGGGGGATAACGGTATTCTGCAAGATAGAAACGAGTGCTCTAATTTGAGTTTTCAAATTTCCATGTGAAAGACTAATTGTATATGCATGTACTACCTCAGGGGAACGGTCTGAGCCGACAATCAAGATCATCATGTGTTGCATGACATATGTGCGAGTAAGGCATCGCTGTCCCGGAGTTGGCGCACTCCTCGGCTAGTCGTGCCCATTCTGCTTTCTTCCCTTCGTAGCCACCTGAACCGAGGTGGTGCGCGTGCGTGTTCACCTTTGGGTAGCAACGTTCCTCTGTCTCGGCTAAATGCGCCAAGGCGTACTCTTGACCCTCGTGAACTCCTCCCAAACATCGTTAGTCACGAACGGATACCTCTCGAATGGTGCACGGCCTTTCAAAGACGTACTCACTGTGCATGTAGACCTCGGTGCCTCGAGCCACACCCATCCTCTTCAAGGCGCATCGCTGGCATTGTTTTCATCCTCCTCTTCTATAATCCATTTTCCCTTAACCTCGCCCCACAGTCGGTTCTTACGCTCGACGACCTCCTTTCTCCAATCCTTAACCGTTATGGGAACTCTCTCCTCACCATTGCCCGAGGAATGAGCGGTATCGCCCTTATACTTGGGAGGACCGTGCAAACGCCCGTCGCATTGAAGTGGAGAATTTGCGGCGTTCTCGCTGTGGCCCTTTGCTCGGTCCTCGGGCCTTCCTCACCTTACTCGGCCCCTCGACATTTGGAACCCGGCCCGCCGACACTTGGAAGTTGGCTTGGCCCTCAGAGCACCTTCTACTCTTTTCGGCGATGAGCCGATGCTCTCTAATTGCGACATTTTGAGTTTTCTTATCTAACATGGACATATATTTCACATGAGAGAAAGCAATTGTAGCTATTATGTGAACTTCACAATAAATCATCTAAAATAACAGATCAATGGATAATTCATAGCATGTCATTGTTCTAGCATATTGCACTAGAGTAACAGATGAATGAATGATCTTCAAGACAAGTCGTATGTAGACCAACTAAATACGCATGCACGATAACTCCTAATCTCTAAATAGGTTTGGTCTAATCCCATTCGAGGATATGTGGTTGGGCAAGTTCCTAAGCCGTTGTACAACTCAGAGAAAATTTGGCGACATCTTCATTGCTCTCCGGATACACGCCTCGACAACAGGTCAAGAGGGTGTGTATCCAGAGAACACCGGGAGACGCTACCAAATCTACTCGTGAGTTGTACAACACTCAGAACTTGCCCAAACCACATATCCTCGAACTATCAAAATCGTGGACAATTCGAGATCGTTGCTTATAAATATGTCATTCAGACATATTTATAAATAAGCACTCTCGAACAGGAGACGAGGTTACGCAACCTAAACTCTTAACAAATGCCGAGTACAAAACCACATATGAGAAAGTAATGAAAAAGCATCGTAACATACATGGAAACAGGATGAAGGAACATGTATATCATGAATAATTGAATATAGAGGGCAACCCTTCAATTGAATATATAATGGAAACAGGATGAGGAGATTTCTATGTGATAAATAGATAAATCTATATATAAATCTTGTACTGCCAAGTTGTTGTGTTTACATGGGAAGCATCAACATAGATAACCCTAATGTGAACAGGAAGCGACAATGGTTCATTTACTTGTTCAGTATTTAAAACTATGCACAAAAGGGTAGCATTCGGAATAAAGGAGAAAATCCTGTACCTAAAAGCTGTAGATGGGTCTTTCCCTTGCAGTTCCAATAAAAGAAGCACACCAAAGGGCCTTCAGGGCTTCCTAATTGATGAAAAATAAAAGAAGCAACGATTTAGAGAACGTATAAAAGAATTCTGTTGATCCATCCTTTTTTTTGTAATAGGTAACATTTACTACAATAGTTGTGTATGATGACCATCTGAATTGTTTATTTTCTTTTTCAGACTCTTTGTAGCACAATATTGTGCGCACACTTTCATCTTGAAGTTCTCAATGATCTAGAGTTTCGTAGTAATCGCCTAATGCAATTGGGAAGAGCATTTTTCAAAGTTATTTTCTCGCTAATTAATTGATGCACTCTATATTTTTTGTCCATAGTTACACCTGTTGCACATCCAAATATGAAATATATAATTGATGTTCCCACTTAATTGTTGCAGAATGGATGAGTTGCTGAGAGAACAAAGAGTACGAGAGGAATTAATCGAGTGTAGTGGTAAGGACTATAACGAACAACCTGACAAGGCTTCTATCCTCAGTTGTTTTTGTGTGAAGGTACTATCTCAATTATTTGTATGTAGAAAAATGTAAGATTCTGAAAATCTATTATTTACTTAAGCTTGGATTTTGTTTCCAGAGACCATCATATCATGGGCCAATAGATGAAGGATGTACCGCATGTGTGGCTCTCATTAGAGGCAACTGATCATTGTTGGAAATTTGGTGATTCTCGTTGTGTACTCTCAAGGAATGGTCAGTCGGTGGCTTTCTTGTCAAGTGTCTGCCTGGTACATAAAGAGCATGCTATCTTGTCATAATAGATGCATTCTAATGGTGCCTTAATTTATTTAAATTATATTCAAAGGCAATTGATTTATCCACCGATTTAGACAACCAACGACAATTTTCAAAATTCGTGATCAGACTCCAAATGCTAGCACAACATTACCATCACAAAAGCAAAACACGGGATCAAATCAACAAAGAGAAAGCTATCTTCACCGAACAGCGCCAAATCGAAGAAAGGCGGCGTCATTGGCGAAACAAAATCTGGCGCCGTGGCGCGGCGCTGGCGCGGGTGGCGCGGGCCGAGGGTGGCGTGGGCGGAGGGTGGAGTCGAGGCGGCGGGGTGGAGGGGCGGAGGTGGGCGGAGGGGGGGGGGGCGAGGCGGCGGGGGGGCAAGGGCAAGGGGCGGGGGGCGCGGGGGGGGGGGAGGGGCGGGCAGGAGGGCGCGGGGCGGGGGGGCGGGGAGGGAGGCGGCGGGGGCAAGGGCGTCGGGCGTGGGGCGGCGGGGTGAGGAGGAGGCGGGGCGGAGGGCGCGGGGCGGGGGGGGTGAGGGGAGGAGCGGCGGGGCGAGGGCGTGGGCGTGGGGCGGCGGGGGGGGGGGGGGCGGCGGGGGGGGCGGGGGGGGGGGCGTGGGGGAGGAGGCGGCGGGGCAAGGGCGCGGCGGGCATGGGAAAGGCGCGAGAACAATGCCGAGGCGCGCTGACTTATAATTTTTTGCCAAATGTTGAAGTGTAGCCCTAATGAATCACGTGGTCCTCATTTCTCTATCGATTTTCTTGTAAAACCGACACAAATAAAAAGTAATATCTCTATCGGTTTTTTATAAAACCGACACAAAAACAAAAGATTATTACGGAATAATCATCACTATCGGTTTTGTTTTAAAACCGACACAAATAAAGAGATTCACATCTCAGACGGTTTTTTCGTAAAACCGACACAAATATAAAAGGTACATCTATACGGTTTTTTCGTAAAACCGACACTAATAGAAAAGGCCCATCTCAATCGGTTTTATTGTAAAACCGACACAAATAGTTTCTCTATCGGTTTTTTGTAAAACCGACACAACAAACAAAAGATCACTCTGGTTTTCTCGAATAATCATCACTATCGCTTTGTTTGTAAAACCGACACAAATAAAAAATGCACATCTCTATCGCTTTTTTCGTAAAACCGACACAAAAACTCCGAACATCTCTATCGGGTTTTTTCACAAAACCGACACAAAAAGAAAAGATCACGAATAATCATCACTATCGGTTTTGTTTCGTAAAATCGACACAAATAAAACATGCACATCTGTCAGACGGTTTTTTCGTAAAACCGACACAAATATAAAAGGACATCTCTATCCGCTTTTTCACAAAACCGACACAAAAACAAAAGATCACTACGGTTTTCTCAGAATAATCATCACTATCGATTTTGTTTCAGAAAACCGACACAAATAAAAAAAAGGTACATCTGTACCGGGTTTTTTCAGAAAACCGACACTAATAGAAAAGGCCCATCTCAATCGGTTTTATTCAGAAAACCGACACAAATAGTATCTCTATCGGTTTTTCTCAGAAAACCGACACAACAAACAAAAGATCACTCTAGTTTTCTCAGAATAATCATCACTATCGGTTTTGTTTGTAAAACCGACACAAAGAAAAAAATGCATATCAGACGGTTTTTTCGTAAAACCGACACAAAAAACTGCTATATCTCTATCGGTTTTTCGAAAACCGACACAAAAACCTGGTACATATCTATCGGTTTTAGAATAAAACCGACACAAATAATTTATATCTCTATCGGTTTTTAGAATAAAACCGACATAAAAAGAAACATGCATATCTCTATCGGTTTTGTTCACAAAACGATACAAATAAACGCTTATATCTCTATCGGTATTCTAATAAAACCGACACAAATGTTGTTCAATGCACTATTTGTTTTCCAGAGAAACCATGAATTCTGAACTTGCAGAAATATCTGATCAAAGAGTGAAAAGGCCATGACTTTTGCAAACATAGTTGGAATTTTTTGAAATTTTGCAGGAACAGACTTTGTGATACTACAAATCTTTTCCAAAAGTATTCGGCAAAAGAGTCAAGATTGAAAAAGAAGGCCAAAGTCACTTTGTAGGCATGATTTTTGTTCAAAGAGTCTCAAAGTCAAATCTTTCTGAAATGAAGTCCAAGTATTTTGAAAATTGCGAGAAAGGATTTGATGTAGAGCTTCTTTTTCTTGCTTCAAGTAGATGATACATACCACAATCCATTGAAAATTTTTTGCAAAAGTTTCATACGTACACGTAACCTTTGCAAACACGAAACTACAGTTATGCACAATACAAACATTTCAAACACATAGCAACTGATACAATGATGTACTCCTTTTATTTGCAATACAACCCTTCCTGATGATCTACACGCATGTAATTTCTTCCATGTGTGTCATCGTCGCCACTAAGATAGGCCCCATCCGCAAACGGAGGTATTTCATCAAATTGGTCGTATTCTTCTTCATCTATGACATTTTCGACTCCAACGATCCGCCGCTTGCCATGAAGGACGACGTGCAACCTCGGATTGGCCGGATCACGCACATAGAAGACCTGATTTGCTTGCTTCGCAAGTACGAATGGGTCATCTTTATAGGCGAGTCTGTTTAGATCCACAAGAGTAAAACCTCTCTTGTCGACCTTCACTCCATGTAGGAGTCCCACCCACTTACATCGGAACAATGGAATTTGGTATATTCCGTAATCGAGCTCCCAAATTTCTTCGATCACCCCAAGTAAGAGTTCATTGCCATTGAGGATCCTCCTTCGAGTGATGTTCATCGGAAAAAGCATCTATGCTTACACCACTGTTTTGAACAAGACTCTTAGATCATCGACTTTCAAAGGTAAAAGGTGTACCCATTAATATCGTACCCCTGCCATGTCTGTACATTAAATCTAGGTCCGTCAGCCAACCATTTGACACCATGTAGGCCATGTAGGCCATGTCGCGACGAGCATTCACACCATCCTTTGTCTTTCCAGGTATGTTCAGCAGGATACCAACCAAATTGTCGCAGACATTCTTCTCAACGTGCATGACATCAATACAATGCCGAACATCTAACTCCTTCCAGTACGGTAAGTCCCAAAATATTGACCTCTTCTTCCAAATGGTCCTAGAACGAACAGATTTACGACTCTTTCCGTACTGAACATCGATATCCTCTACACGTGAATATACTTGCCTTCCACTCATAGGTGCGGTGTTGAACGGACTTCCTCTTCCCATCAAATTTGTCATCCATCTTACGGTATCGATGACTTCAAGGTAGAAACCTACGGTGACCCATATACGATTTTCTTGGAATTGGCGCACCATAGGCTCTCGGTCTCCTCTTCACAAATAGGACACGCTTTTGCTCTTTTCAGATCAGAGCCCGCCAAATTACCAAGAGCCGGAAATCATTTATGGTGCAAAATACCATAGCCCGTAGGGTGAAATGCTCTCTTCAGACGCATCCCACACAATGACCCGTCTATTCCACAATTTTACCAAATCCTCGATCAATGGAGCGAGGTACACATCAATATCATTTCCTACTGTTTGGGTCCCGAGATTAGCAACGACATCATGATATACTTCCGCTTCATGCACAACCAAGGAGGAGGTTGTAGATACACAATGTAACCGCCACGTCTTTGTGACGATCGCTCATGTTACCAAACGGATTCATTCCATCGGTACTCAATCCAAATCTTATGTTCCTCATTTCGGCACCAAACTTCTCATGTTTCCAATCGATGTTTCTCCATTGGGCCGAATCAGCAGGGTGTCTCAGCTTGCCATCTTCCTTTCGAGACTCATAATGCCAACGCAACAATTTTGCTTCTCTAGGATTTGCAAACAACCTTTCTAGACGCGGAATGATGGGCAAGTACCACAATACCTTGGCCGGTGCACCTTTAGTGACCTCTTCACCCTCGTTGCCCCGGCTCTTACGCTTCTTGTCGTTACACTTCTCCTTTTGTTTGTACCGAGGCACACCGCAAACTGGACAAATGTGCAGCTCGATGTGCGCACGGTACAAGATGCAATCATTTGGACATGCATGTATCCTTTCTATTTCCATTCCCATCGGACATAGTAGCTTCTTCGCTTCATAAATGCTTGTTGGCAACTCGCTTCTCCGAAGCGTGTCCGATAGAAGAACTAGAAGTGCATTAAAACTTGTATCCGTCCAACGGTGTTTTGCCTTGATTCGAACAATGCAAGGACCGAACCTAACTTAGTGTATTCGCTTTGCAACTCGTGAAAAGTGGTTTCGCATCGCCTTCCATCGTGCTTTTAAACTTTCCAAACTCTCTTCGTGTAATTACCTCCACATCCCGCAACATTTGCTCCAAATTCTCCGCCTCAAACATATCAAATTGCAACTCATCATCCGGTTCCACCGTGTCTTCATTGCATACCGCAGGTACTACTGTCTCCCGTGATGGATCCAACACGTAATTCCTCACGGCCACGCCGAATCGGTGGTCCTCAATTTGAGCCGAGTTTTTGAATCTTCTCGATTGGTGCAATCAATGCAAGGACAATATATGAAGTTTACACCCTCCTCACCATGTCCTCTTGGCAATTTTTTGAACTCCTTAACACCCTCCAAATTCAAAGACTACACGACTTTTTGCATACATCCATTCCTTACAGTTCATTTGCAATTAAACTTCGCCCAATAAATTATGCACAAACCGGAGCGACAAAGAAGCTAGTTATTTGAAATATTGAGACATCATTTGATTAATATTACCTTTGCAAAATAGATGACAATTTCGCAACATATATGAAATATGTACTTCGATCGATACCTAGATTCTTCCCTGGTTTAGAGCTTCCAATTTCCTAGATAAGAGACATACATTTTTAACATGAACAATGATATCAAACAATCTAATTATATAGTGCAAGAGCCTCATGATCTTTTGACTACAACGAAACAATACAAGGGTACCAACGATGACTCCTAATCTCTAAATAGGTTTGGTCCTAATCCCATTTGAGAATATGTGGTTCGACAAGTTCCTTGTTGTTGTACAACTCAGAGAGAAAATTTGGAAGATCTCTCGCTATTCTCCATATACACGTCTCGACAACAGGTCAAGAGGGGTGTGTATCTGGAGAATACCAGGGAGACGCTACCGAAATCTCTACTCTGCAGTTGTACAACACAGCTCAGGAACTTGCCCGAAGCACATATCCTCGAACTGTCCAAAGAACGTGGACAATTCGAGACTGCTCGCTTATAAATATACCATTTCGTTCGGTATATTTATAAACAAGCATCCTCGAACGGGAGACGTAGGTTCCGCACCCTAAACTCTAGCATTCATCAAGTGACAGCAATAATAATTCCATATTAACATCAAAGCACTACAAATTAAGATAATTAAATACATGTGTACATGCTTGTGAAATAAAGGGTGTGAAATCTGATAGGATATACACAATACCAGTGCAATCTAAACTTTCTTCGTGACATATCAAAATTACATAGTACAAAATTAAAGGGGTTTGAAGGAATGCTCACATTTTGAAGAAAACCACAAATTATGCAAAATGAGGGAAATCTCCTCAAGTTAGGGCTTCAAATTTACCTCTTAACACCCACCCTTGAGGGTTTCAAATTTTCTCACCCAAGTATTGCTTCCAAACACGAATATGAGCTATTTTTTCGGTGGTGGCGGAGAAACCTCCTCCGAACAATAATGAGAAGAGTTCAGCTCGAGTGGTATAAATAACCTAACGAGGTACATCACTATCGGTTCTCATATAAAAGCGATAGTGATGTGATCATGAACATCACAGTCAGTTCTTACAAGCCTAGCGACAGTGATTATAATAGTCATCACTATCGGTTTCATATAAGAAGCGATAGTGATGAGCACGCACATCACTATCGGTTCTTATTTAGAAGCGATAGTGATGATAACGACATCACTATCGCTTCACAAAAGAACCGATAGTGATGAGGTCACTATCGGTTCTTTTGTGAGAAGCGATAGTGATGTCCATTATCATCACTATCGCTTAAATAAGAACCGATAGTGATGTACGCTCATCACTATCGCTTTATATGAAAACCGATAGTGATGATAATGCATATCACTATCACTTCTCGCGTAAGAACCGATTGTAATGTTTCCAGTGCTACATCACTATCACTTCTAACCTAAGAACCGATAGTGATTATGATTAATGCCTCTCCTAAGTCATCTATCACAATCGTTTCTTCCTAAAAACTTAAGAACCGACACAGATGAAGCGATAGTGATGTACCATTCTGTAGTAGTGCTGACAGTTGGAGTTATTTGTGGCAGCTCAACAAATTCTCATCTAGCCGGTTCTATAAGCATTGCATGTCTTCTTCGAGTTTCACTCCTTTTGCTGGTTACCACCTTGTTTGGAAAAGTAGAAGTCAGCTCAACCATAAGCTCTTCCTTTGGTTAACCTTGCTTGATCGGCTTAATTCTCAAAGTCTCCTTCACCGCAAAGGTATTTGGAATGGGAGTCCGACTTGTTCTCTTTGTGACTCGGATGTGGACAAAACCTTTCTTCACCTTTTCATACAATGTCCGGTGGCCGAGGAGGTTTGGTCGAAGCTCAATCTTTTCATCCCGATGGTGTCACACGATTGGCCTTTAACTCTCATGCTTTCTCTCGAGCCAATCCTACTATGCAGCCGTTCTACAAGGAGCTCTTCTCGCTTGTGTGTTGGCATATTTGGCTGAGCCGAAACAATAAGATCTTCAACTCCAGGAGTTTATCTTTAACCGCAATTTCTTCTAAGATCCGTTTTATTTTAATCTTCTTCGGGCTAGAGGGAGTGAAGCCTTCGGTAGTGCTATCACTGAGTGGCTTTGTACTTTGGAACCTGACTAGTCTTTGTTTTGTCTCGTTCTTTTGCTTTTTGGGTTTTTTTGGCTTTGGCCTTGTGAATATCTTTTGAGTAATATATGACTGTGGGACCACCTGCAGCCTTTGCCCTAAAAAACAAACTATTCAGGAATGCCAAATTTGACTATAATGCGTCTATCATCGCGTCGGCCGCAAGGAAAGCATTGAAAATGTAAAATAGTCTTTTTTAGCAATTAATAAACCAAAATAGGAAGAAGTCTATATAAGACTATGAAATTTACTCGAAAGTCTGTCCAGTACCCTAAACAATGAAACCAGACATTCGACTCCCAAACTTTGCAATCCAGTTCAAATAATACCCTAACTAGGTTTTGTAGGATGGTATTGTTCGCATGGGCAATAAGTAGGTGGCGGTTTAGCAGGATGACACACTAGCTTGGGTCAATGATAGGTAGGTCCCATGCGGGCTTCTTCTCCACCGAGCTTCGAGCAGCACTTCCATGGCTGTTGCACCTCGTAGGTCCATCCCTCTCTATTTCGATTTGGGGGAGAAGCCTTTTGCAAAATCGTCCACTCGTGCCATGCGGGTAATACCACAATGCAAAACTGGGTCAGGGTGTTATTTAAACTGGATTCAAAGTTCATGGGGTTATGCACCTGGTTTCATAGTTCAAGGTATTGAACATATTTTCAAGCAAAGTTTGGAATGTTATATGGACTTTTTCCATGAAAATATGTGTAAATGATGGATAATAGTCACACTATGCGAAAATATACTAGGTATATGACATGAAAATATATGCAAATACACGCATGTCAATAAGATCGTCTTTTCTTAGAGTAGCTCACCTTAATTTCAGTAGTGGGACATTTTTTTCAAAGTTCATGGGGTTATGCTCCTGGTTTCATAGTTCAGGGTATTGAATAGATTTTCAAGCAAAGTTTGAGGTGTTATATAGACTTTTGCGACAAAAATATGTGTAAATGACGGATAATAGTCACACAATGCGAAAATACTAGGTATATAACATGAAAATATATGCAAATAGGATGCATGTCCATAAGATCGTCTTTTCTTAAGAGTAGTTCACCTTTCAGTAGTGGGAGATTTTGGAGCGTCCAGAGGCCCAATGATGGGTGTATACGTATGAAAAAAATCTTAATAAAGAGGACTTTTAATTTTTGACACATGCAGACACAAGGTCGTATGGTGTACAACAGGTTTTACACTGTCTAATTGGTCAGCCTATTTTGCTGAAGGTACATACATATGGGTCTTACCATGGATACAAATATCGCTGAAATTCGACGAATTTTCGCTGAAATTTTGGATTTCGGGCCACCACGAAATCTAAACTACCGGCCGGATAAAAAAATTAAATTGCTATAGTAGCCTAAAATTTTGTTTTTTTCCCTCGGGGAAATTTCATGATTTTTGGCCAGTTTTCAAACTATTATGGCTGGATTTGACCGGATTTGGTCCAATAACCCTTAAAAAAAAGTCATCTTGTATGAAAATTTGTTGAAAAAACAAATTTTTGAGACATTTTAAAATTTTGGTAAAAATACTGTTAGATTTTTATAAA
The DNA here is from genome assembly GCA_036346275.1 of Otatea glauca. Classification (NCBI taxonomy): domain Eukaryota; kingdom Viridiplantae; phylum Streptophyta; class Magnoliopsida; order Poales; family Poaceae; genus Otatea; species Otatea glauca. The sequence continues at coordinate 5,868,311 of CM070719.1, forward strand.
ATTTTACAAACTTGATAATGATCTAAAAAATTTATGGTACTATATTTAGTAGTGTAGGATCATATAAAAAAATTTAAAAATAATTGAACTTCATTTGTTATCTTTAAAAAATCAAAAACTGAATGAACATAATTGGGACAGTAACCTTCTCAGAATTTTATAAATTTTCTCGAGTGTGATCATGATCTAAAATTTTTATGAGAGATTAATAATTTCCTCAGTACCATTCTATAAAATTTTAAAAAAATTCAAATTTTTTAGTTTGGTCAATCAAATCTATGTATGCATTGAACTTCATTTGTTATATTATATTTCAAAACTCAACAAGAGAAAGACATAAATGGTACTGTGCCTTGTAAGAATTTTATAAATTCACTGGAGTATGATCATGATTCAAAATTTTTATGAGATCTTAAGAATTTCCTTATCACCCTTCTGTAAAATTTCAAAAATTATAAAAAAAAATTATTGCTAAAGCAAATCTATGTATTGATCATCAGGCTTTTATCAGGATATAGCACTGTCAGAATTTTTAGAAATTATTTATGCATGATAATCATCTAAAAATTTTACATAAACATTAATATTATATCAGTAACATTAAAAAAAATTCAAAATTTTCTAACGTGGTTTGAACCATTTTTCATTTTGTTCAAGTTTGCTAGTAAGCCTTTTAACAGGACAGTAGCACTGTCCAAATTTTTAAAAATTCATGAAGCTCGATCATCATCTAACAATTTTATGAGAATATTATTAATGCGTCTTAACTATGTAAAAAAAATTCAAAATTTTCTAATGTGGTTTGTACCATTTTTTACTCAGATCAAACTTCTCAGTCAGTGTTTTATCAGGACAGTAGCAATGTTTGAATTTTTAAAAATTACTCAAATGTGATAATTAGTAATAATTGTTGTGGCTTACATGATTATTGCCACGCAGGGCTTAAACTAAGAAATAGGAAATATGCAGCAGCGAAAAATAAAGTGGCTCCCCAGTTCACCACAAGCAACTGCCGAGGATCGAACCCTAAGCATTCGCACCATCATGGTACTCCTCCGTAGTAAGTGTAGCCTCTTCATCCTCTGAGGTTGTTATTGTAGGTGGGGTGAGTACATAAAGCACTCAACAAGTTATGCACAGAATGCAATTCTACTATAACTATATGCAAGGCTTGTTCCAAAGGAATAGCTAACATGGCTAATTTGCAGTAAAGCAGCATTTGATAAAGAATACAGTAAGTAGATCGAAAGCAGTAAAACAACTATCAATATTAATAATTTGCAACATTTCTCAAGTAAACGTAGTTTAGCTCCTAATCATCTTCTAATTTTCGATGGCGAACTGTTATCACATCCAAGTTTCATTTAAATAAAAGTCTAACCCTTGACTGTAATTTCCGAGTATTGCTCAATACCGTGAGCACGGCTATTCGAACAGGTTATACACTCTGCAAAGGTTATGCACTTTACCCATATGATACAACCAAACACCACCAAGGCGAGTGATCGTAACAAAGCCTTTACAATGCTCCGACTAGACCCAGTACTGCTCGCTAAGGTTTCAACACTGAAGGGTTAAACCACCACAACACGACCCCCTCTTACACCATGTGAGTCTATCCAATCCTGGAACCCACTATTCACCATAGCAGCACCGAAATCTAGACATTACAAATTAGTCAGCTAGGCTATCCCATTCCAGACATGTGGTTACATGATTGACTTAGGTCAAAGGCTTGCAAGGTTAAGTCCTTAGAATGACCGAGACAAGACTTCCACATATCCCTACCCTACTGGCCCACCTTGACACATTGCCCCTTGCCACCTGCCTCGATCTAAAATGATTACCACTCCAGTTGATTATCATGCACCACGTGCCATCATCAAATCAATCTCATTGCCTGACCTCTCCGCCACAACAATTCAACATCACTGTGTGACAACTCACGACACACCCTTTTTCAAATTCATTGTCACATATTCCATTAGCCAAGATTAACTTTCAGTATTCCAAATATGTGACATGCACGTGGCATGGCTAAGCAGACTAACACGGTCTAACCAACCCATGTTGATTGCTAATATTAACCAACTAGTAATTTAACCATCCTAGGGTGACAATTAGATCATGGCATACAATTGATAAGGTAGGGTATATCTCAACTAGGCATAATAACTAGATCTCAAAGTAATCAAAACTATTTGTACTCATGAAATATTATGCAATAGCTAAAAGACAATATAGCGAATTTGTAAAACTAGGTGCAACATGATCAAATCCCAACTTGCCTTGGAATAGGTTCTGATCTTGCTCTGAGCTTGGGTCTTGAAGCGATGAATCCTCCTCCGCAATATCGAACAAATCAATGTCTACGCGAATCGAGACAAGAATAGAAATTAAACACCAAAATAGAGAGCAAGAAAACTCTAAAAATCAAATAAAATTCACCACTAAATATATCTCAATTTTACAAATTTTTAGAGATTTGAATCACCTCAATCGGAGCTCGTATGAAGGAGAACGGGCTCTCAGAATATTCAAATATTCTAAAAATCAGAAAATTGATAAATCAGAAATAAACCGAATTATTTTTATATTAAAAAATCGCATTATTGCGTCACTACCACCTGGACCAATCGGAAGCTAACACGTGGCCTCGGTCCATGCACCTGGTCCACAAAACCTCCTCTGGCCCACCGTGAACTCGGCGCATGACGCTTTGGCGACTGCGCTGCCATGCGTCGGCGCGACATTGGCCCTCCCGCACAGCACGATCTGAACCGCACAGCGCTAGACCAACGATCACCAATCTAAGCCTACGTGGCACTATCCCGACCGCTCGGTTTAGATCCAACGGCACACATTAGAAGATGAAGTTTACTATTGATGATGCGACGCGGCAAGATCACAGCGGTCCGATGAAGGTCCGACGGTCAACAGCTCCCAATCCCAGCGATGGCAGCACGGTGGCGCATCTCCACCAAACGCGAAGACGACGACGCTTCAAACGGCACTCCAGCGAGTTCCTGGCAACGAGACATTGCGGATCCGACGCGGCGTGGTCTGGTGAACTCAGATCCGGAACCCAAGCGTCGAATGGAAGCTTGACGGTGACTGAAGATGAAGAAAACCGCGGCAGCGCCTTCGTCCAACTGCGGGGAGCTCCTATGTGCGAACGACGACGACTCATGCAGTACTAGTCCGATCAAAAGATGCGGCGCGAACGGGTGAACCTCGGGGTACCCGCCTCCCCTTTTATAGGCTCGACAAAAGCACGCAAAACTGAAACGTAGCCCCTACACGGCGGCGGCGACGTATTGGCAACGGATCCGTAGTCCCAATCGGAGACGACAATGGACAGCCGTCCGATCGACGATTAACGGCTGCGATCACTCCCGACGTGGCACGATTGAATCCACCCTTTCCAAATCCGACGGATACGATCCTAACTTACCTAATCCAACATGACGCAAACTCCACCGTCCGATCTTGATCCAACAGCCCACAGTCGCTAGGGTTTCTAATCGCTCTCGATCGTCCGATCTAATATCCAACAGCGCCGATTGAACTTCTAAAAACCAGATCAGGCTGCGCGTAGTGTTGGGCTTCGACCCATCACTGTTCATTTGATTTTTCCATGCATTTTCTTTTAAAATAATTACAGAATTTAGTTTAATTAGTTTTATGCAATGAAAATATGAGAAAAAATCCAAGAAAATTCTCATAAATACTTTGAGACATTTTGAACTCAAATAAAATATTTTTGGCAAAACTTTATATTAACTTTATCTATATTGAATTAATTTTCACAAAAGGCCAATACACTTAATTTAAAATAAATTCCAGATAAATCAAATAAATTCAGAAATTCACAAAATGCACAAATAACAATAAAATAAGATTATAGACAAATTTTGGGATGTTACAGTACTAGAGTAGGACACATTTAAATTAGAGCTAGTCAGCTTTCCCTGGTTCTCTGAACCGTGGTAGAAAGCTTTGGTTGTTCTAGAGCAGTCAATGCTAGCTACATCTACATGCTATAAAATGGCTTTAGTAGTACCTCTACACATCGCAAGCCAAAGATGGCAAACAGTTGACAAGAACATCTAGCTATTTATAAAGAGGTGAAAGGAATGAATAAAGAAGGTAATATGTAGTGCTCATCTTTCTCTGATTTCTGAAAGTGCAGCTAACTTCCCAAGAAATTTGATCATCGGCTATGCTACGGCTATCTTGTTTACTGTTGGACTTACGGATCAAGCTTTCCAGTGCATGTATGCAAATTTGATACTGAAGCAATTCTTGTATATGAAGCGTGGTCATGCGAGGCATCAGGATTACAAGTTTGGCATAGCATTTCGGTGGTACTGCCCCCAAGTAGAAATGCCCTGGGTACGTTCTACACTTGAAGCTGCTGAAAATCCGAGTAAGGAACCAAGCGCACTGTCCATTGACAAGGCAAAGAAGTATATTGTACGTCCTGAAGCAATTTGGCTGTCAAGCAGTAACATTGACTACAGCCATCTCATGGACGCAGTCTAGCTAGCTGTTCTAGTCTTCTAGATCGAACTCAGACCAGGTCATCTTTCAATTTTCAGACGATGTGTCATCTATCCATCTCTCTCTAGAAGTGAACTTTGCGATGAGAATTTTTTCCCCTTTCTGAACTTTGTACAAAATGAAAGTGATTGTCCACGTACGCATATATATAGAGTACTTTCTTCTGTTGACGAAGGAGGTTTAGAAACACAAATAGACACAAAGAGTTGATTATTGTTGAGTAAACAAGTTGCTATTGGCTGGTTGAAAACTACACGGTTGCCCTGCCCCCATGCTCTCTGAACAACAACTGATTCACATGAACTTATTCCTCGCATGTGTGCGGTGGTGATCACAAACTACGCATTATAAGCTCTCATGATCTTATTCCTCGCATTCTGCATGCTCTCTACCGCTGCTTCCTAATTTGAATGAAAGGATTGCGTTGAGGATGTTCGTTGCACACTGCTTAATATCTAGTTGAGATTGAAGAGCAAAAGGTAGTTGGGATAGTACAGATCAAAATGTACTTGTTCATCTAAGCAAGCACAAGCATGCTGCGAATTGCCGTGTTCATTAGCCCTGTTGGAGAATGGTATTTCCGCACATAGCCAGTTGAATGCTTGAATCGATGAACGAATGGATTAGTACAATCAATAGAGTGCAGAAGACAGATTTGAAAGTTCACTACCCTAATTTTACCCTGGTGAAGATCTTGATATGTCATCTCCCAATGAATACTGCCTGAATCCAGCACCTATAAGATGGCCTACATATCTCCTCTGCAAGAAAAATAAAGAACGGCAAGCAGTGGTAGTAAATAAGCAGAGAGTGTAGCTAGAGTTTTAAGTTTCTAGGGTGTTCCAGCATGGGATTGGTGCATGTCAAGTTCGATCTCATAGAGCTGATGGAAGTGAGTTTTTAGGATAAATCTAGCTCGAATATAAGCCAGCATGAAACTGTTCTATGACGATCAAATGCAACGAGTACAGGTCATATTGTTCATTGCACTCCACTTCATAATATTGATCAGATCAAGAGGTAGGCTAGAATTCGAGCTCTTTTACGGTACACTAAATTCAATATGAATCGTTTATTCTTTTCGATCAATGGATCAAATTAGCTAGAATTTATTTATACTTCCGTTGGTAGTAGAGTAGTAGAAATACTCTTAACAAATCAACGACTAAATCTAATTTTACTACCTACTATATACTACCAGTATATTGCACCATAAAATTTCTCTACAATTCGAGATGGTTTATTGCAACAAGTAGATGTTATTTTCCAAGCACTTCAATGAGGCCTAAACTTTTTAGAAGAATGTCTTTTTTCTGGAATGAAAAGAAGCTTAATTTTCCACCTTGGCCAGTTTACAATGTAAACCCTCTGTTGATTTTTATAAGATGACCACTCATTTCGAGATTCTAAATTTATAAACTTTGACTAACAATTAGTCCAACATTATGTAGATTGTATTACACAAAAGTGGTACCGTTAGATTCGTATTTGAAAGCGTTTTCTTATGGTTATGATTTTGTAGCTATGAAAAAAGTATTATAAAAGAAATTAAAAGAAAGTGTAAGATCTAAAAGCTTCAAGGCATGGGCCGACCATTTGGCAAGTAACTGATTGGCATCACTGTGTGAATGAAATGGCACCCACAGCTAATTAAGTAGAAGCAAAGAAAGAAACTGCTGCAATAATGTACTCCCATTGGTGAAATGCCACTGATAGCTATGTTGAGCTTTCTAAATCGTGACTTAGCAGATGGATTGATGAAACACTGGAACAGCACAACAGAAACCACACAGTAGTACCTAGGTAGAAAGGTCCCGTTAATTGTCCGGGAGAAGTAAATGTAGGGTTCATATGCTTGCTAGGGTGCTACGAATGGCTTTTGCACCTCAACACATTGAGACTGTTAGACTTAGTGGGATTTGGGGAAAAACACCGATGCATTGCAACTTGAAGGATCGAACAGGCGATTAGAGGGGGTGAATGATTCCAAATAAATTTTTTCTCCTTGAAATGAATCCAACCAAAACCTCATTTCAAACAATTTAGTGCAAAAGAGCAAAAACAGACAAATCTGTTTCGCCAAGATCGCCAAGAAGACAGAAGCGGTAGTCTTGGATGTCAAGATTATCGCTCATTTTGGGTGGTAATGCCGGCTTCAAGAACAAAGGGCAAAACAGCACGATCTCAAAACTAAAATCGATGAAACTTTTAGTTGGCTGGACCAACACCCAAGAAACTTTGTATTCACCTTCTTATGAAGGTTAGGAACCTATTCCAACCTTCAATCCAAAGGATTGACGTCAAAGTTCCGACCTTTTCCAATTCAAAGGAGAAGTGCACCAAAATCGGGCAAAAAAACGAAGTCTTGGTCTTGGACTTGCTCATGGGGTTTAAATTATCAAGGTGATTTTATATATCCTCCTATTTGTCACGTCAAGCAGGAACACAAGAAATAAAAGCCTTAAACGCGATCTACAAAGATTTCTCAAAGATTGAGCAAAAAGATCGAGTACTTGTAGAATATTGACTAGATGATGAGGATATGATCTGAAGAAGATTCAGCCATCAATCATTCATCCTTAGCATAAAATCCACAAGCATTTAGGAGGGGACGCAAATCCAAATGAGTAGAAAGTAAATTGCAAGAATTTAAATTGCGGAAAGTAAATACTGAAATTAAGTGCTGAATTTAAAGCATGATGTAAATGCTGAAAGTAAATTCAGAAGTAAAGAAATAAAATTTTTATTTCTTAGGAGGGAGGTTTACAAAGCCTCACAATAAAGTAGACAAAGCTCAAAGGAACACCAAAAACCTTCAAGAGGGGAGAGCTACCCCTACCCCTTGTATATACTACTCTTGAATCATCCTCCACCTTTAGATGAGTTCCTTCACTTCTAAGGAACACCATCAAGGGCTAGGATTGACTCACTCAGATTTTGGGCTAACCTGCAACCCACTAATATAACGGGTTTTGCACGCTTCTCAAAGCTAGCAAACTTGACCGCTACTCTATCCTTTAAACCACGATCCAACGGCCCTCCTTGATCCGAGCAGCTCCAAGTTAGTATCTCAACCATTCCCTTATCTTCTAGGCTCGCAGCGACTCCGTCTCCGGTCATCCTCCGGCGATCCCCGACTATCTACACATCCGATGCACCTCGCCTAGTCCCGGTCATTCTCGCCTCACCATGATCTAGCACCGTCGTCCTGCAACCACAAAGATAAGGAAACACATCACATAACAATATCCAATTGATATGCAATAATCATCCAATTTCTCAAAATAAGTCATATCTCGTTCACAAAGTCGGCACTACCGCCAACCGTAGGCCAGTAGTACCGCAAGTCTGGTACTACCCCGCCTCGACCGTCAATAGTGCCAATCGCACTGAAACCCCTGAGATACCTTCTCTGAAAAATAACTACCAGCTCAGAAAGGTCGGTAGTGCCGCTCAGTTGACAGTACCGACCCCTCTGGCCGGTAGTGCTGATTTCACTCAACCCAGAGGCGTCACTCATCGGCACTACTGCCACCATAGGCCGGTAGTGCCGCCGGCCGGTAGTACTGCCATTACAAGGCCGGTAGTGCTGCTCCTGACTGAAAACATCTCAAATTACTTCAATTTGAAATCCAATTCAAATTAAACTCAAACCTGAGCACTCCTAGCTCAAATACAATCAAATAGTCATCACCAACGTAGGTAGACCTCCACATGGTCTTTCACAACTTAACTAAACAGGTCAGTATATATGGACTAATGGGCCAAGAAGGGCTCAAAACTATCCCATATGCAGCAGCGGAACTAGAAAAAAAATTAATGGGGATGCACACTTCATATGTATAGTCTTGTTCCACGGTTTCAGAACATTATGAATCCAATACGTAAGTGTAAAATTTTCCAAAAATACAATACAAATAGTTCGAATAAGATCTTACATGAATAGAATAACTTATCCCCTCGTAAGATCTTGCATATGAACAGTTTAAATAATCCAAATTTGTCAATTGAACAATATATCCCCTCATGTTTCTCCCTTTTTTTTTTGAGTGCCACTGCATACCCGGCACCCGTTTTGCCCATTCTCATATGCATTAACAGAGACAACCATCTAGCTATTTCTTCCCAGATGAAAGGAGTGAACAGAAGGAGGGCGTTATCTGCAATGCTCTCCTTTCTCTGGTTTCAGAAAGTGCAGCCAGCTTCCCCAGATAATTGGATGGCTATGCTATCTATTTATCTTCTTTCGAGTTTTAGATATGCTTCATCTTTTAGATCGAGCCAGTGCATGATACACCAGCAGGTGATCGATGCGTATGGCTCTAATAAGGGGTGTCTGGTCATGCAAGGCATCAGGATTACAAGTTTGGCCAAGTAATGCCGGTAGTCCTGTCGAGAGAAGGAAAACCGTAAGCAGGATCTACAATTCAGGCTGCCGCAGAGCCGATGGAGGGAGCAGAGCAACAGCATATGCACCATGGCGCTCTGTCCTTTTCCCCCTTCCTGAATTTTGTGTCAAGTGCAACTGATTGTTCACATATCGCAAGGCCTATATAAAAGACGAGCTGATGAGTGTCGTTGTGACCACAAACTCAGCGTTAGAACTAGAGGTGGGCGTCGTGCCGTGCCGGATCGGTCCGATATGGACCCATCGTGCTTTGTGTCTGAATCGTGTCGGGCCATGACGGCCCGTCGTACCTGCCGTTCGTGCCATGTCATACCGTGCCATATTATATTGTACATATAGCTTCCACTTTAATAAAATGATTTATGGTTGTGATTCCAATTGTTGTAAATGTGCGTACTAGCTACTGATCATGGGAGTAGTACTCAATACACATTAGATTTCTATTTTACATTTTATGTAAAAATGGGGGTCGTTTCACTATATAAACCTACCAGATGGCACATGATAGGGGGTTAGATGCTAGGTTATTCTTTATCACTAGATTCTTGTAAAGAACAATAATTTGAGGACCCTAAAAAGTCTGAGAGGGTTACGAGAGAGCAATCCCTTGTACTGTTTCGATGTTATGCTTAAAGAATTTGCGGTCGGCTTTATCAAATCTTTCTCTCTCATCATGGTTGCTTTGTTGCCGTTATTTCGATTCTCTCTATGAGATTCATCTACTTAATTCTTTATACTGTGCACGCTCGTTCCCGTATCTTATAAACTCTGATCCAATCCAAAGAATGCTACGCGTAAGAAAGGGTACTAGAGTACGACACATTTAAATTAGAGCTAGCCAGCTTTCCCTGGTTCTCTGAACTGTGGAAGAAAGCTTTGGTTGTTCTAGAGCAGTCAATGCTAGCTACATCTACATGCTATAAAATGGCTTTAGTACCTCTACACATTGCAAGCCAAAGATGGCAAACAGTTGACAAGAACATCTAGCTATTTATAAAGAGGTGAAAGGAATGAATAAAGAAGGTAATATGTAGTGCTCATCTTTCTCTGATTTCTGAAAGTGCAGCTAACTTCCCAAGAAATTTGATCATCGGCTATGCTACGGCTATCTTGTTTACTGTTGGACTTACGGATCAAGCTTTCCAGTGCATGTATGCAAATTTGATACTGAAGCAATCCTTGTATATGAAGCGCGGTCATGCGAGGCATCGGGATTACAAGTTTGGCATAGCATTTCGGTCGTACTGCCAGAAGTACCGTGCCCTGGGTACAAGAAGTATGTTGTACGTCCCGAAGCAATTTGGCTGTCAAGCAGTACATTGACTACAGCCATCTCATGGGACGCAGTCGAGCTAGCTGTTCTAGTCTTCTAGATCGAACTCAGACTAGGTCATCTTGCAATTTTCAGACGATGTGTCATCTATCCATCTCACTCTAGAAGTGAACTTTGCGATGAGAACTTTTTTCCCTTTCTGAATTTTGTACAAAATGAAAGTGATTGTCCACATACGCCTATATATAGAGTACTTTCTTCTGTTGACGACGGAGGTTTAGAAACACAAATAGACACAAAGAGTTGATTATTGTTGAGTAAACAAGTTGCTATTGGCTGGTTGAAAACTACACGGTTGCCCTGCCCCCATGCTCTCTGAACAACAACTTATTCACATGAAATACAAAAGGCAGAGTGGCAAAAGGCAGGTAGAAACCATGGCTAAGATCCTGACCCTCCCTCCAATAAAGACTAGTTGCATGCAGTAGCTATAAACTGGCCTGTGCATATCTGTGTGTGTCCGTCTGGGAGCTAGCCAAGGGAAATGCAAGAGAACAGGTTTTCAATTCTCTCTTCGAAATTTTTGCCCTGTTATGAATAAGAAAGAAACATTAGAGAATCAGTATGGAAATGGTAGGAATCAGGACCGTCTTTTTCTCAAATGGATTAGTGGGTGAAGAGTGGAAACTACAACGAGAATGGTTAATCACACTGGGATTTGGTGAGAGCAGAGGCGACAGTCAGACGTACTCATGTGTGCGGTGGTGATCACAAACTCCACATTATAAGCTCTCATGATCTTATTCCTCGCATTCTGCATGCTCTCTACCGCTGCTTCCTAATTTGAATGTAAGGATTGCGTTGAGGATGTTCGTTGTACACTGATTAATTTCTAGTTGAGATTGAAGAGCAAAAGGTACTTGGGATAGTACAGATCAAAATGTACTTGTTCATCTAAGCAAGCACAAGCATGCTGCGAATTGCCGTGTTCATTAGCCCTGTTGGAGAACGGTATTTCCGCACTTGGCCAGTTGAATGCTTGAATCGATGAACGAATGGATTAGTACAATCAATAGAGGGCAGAAGACAGATTTGAAACTTCACTCCCCTTAATTTTACCCTGGTTAAGATCTTGATATCTTATCTCCCAATGAATACTGCCTGCATCCAGCACCTATAAAATGGCCTACATATCTCCTCTGCAAGAAAAATAAAGAACGGCAAGCAGTAGTAGTAAATAAGCAGAGAGTGTAGCTAGAGTTTTAAGTTTCTAGGGTGTTCCAGCATGGGATTGGTGCATGTCAAGTTCGATCTCATAGAGCTGATGGAAGTGAGTTTTTAGGATAAATCTAGCTCGAATATAAGCCAGCATGAAACTGTTCTATGACGATCAAATGCAACGAGTACAGGTCATATTGTTCATTGCACTCCACTTCATAATATTGATCAGATCAAGAGGTAGGCTAGAATTCGAGCTCTTTTACGGTACACTAAATTCAATATGAACCGTTCATTCTTTTCGATCAAATGGATCAGATTAGCAAGAATTTATTTATACTTCCGTTGGTAGTAGAGTAGTAGAAATACTCTTAACAAATCAATGACTAGATCTAATTTCTACTACCTACTATATACTACCAGTATAATGCACCATAAAATTTGAGCTCTTTTACAGTGGATTAAAATCAATATAAGCCGTCCATTCCTTTGAATCTAATGGTTGAGATCAATTTAGATCTAGTTATACTACCACCTGTAGTATTGGTAGTGAAATTGAAAGAGGGGTAAAAGGGTAAAAAATTCCGTCATACTATCTGTCCTCTACGGTAAAACACGTTCTGTGATCCTGATGAATGACAGATGAATGGATAAGAAGTCTTTGAAGATCAACAGGTATTCGGTGAATCCAAAACTATAAACGAATTAGGAAAAATCTAAAATACCCCTGATGAATAGATAGAAAAAGTCTAAAATACCCTTAAGAATGGATGGTTAGATTTGATTCCTACTACCACTATTTACTACCTATGTAATCCACTGTAAAATTTCTCTACAATTCGAGATGGTTTATTGCAACAAGTAGATGTTATTTTCCAAGCACTTCAATGAGGCCTAAACTTTTTAGAAGAATGTCTTTTTTCTGGAATGAAAAGAAGCTTAATTTTCCACCTTGGCAGGTTTACAATAGTTCAAATAAGATCTTACATGAATAGAATAACTTATCCCCACGTAAGATCTTGCATATGAACAGTTTAAATAATTCAAATTTGTCAATTGAACAATATATCCCCTCATGTTTCTCCCATTTTTTTGAGTGCCGGTGCAAACCCGGCAGCCGTTTCGCCCATTCTCATATGCATTAACAGAGACAACCATCTAGCTATTTCTTCCCAGATGAAAGGAGTGAACAAAGGGAGGGCATTATCTGCAATGCTCTCCTTTCTCTGGTTTCAGAAAGTGCAGCCAGCTTCCCCAGATAATTGGATGGCTATGCTATCTATTTATCTTGTTTCGAGTTTTAGATATGCTTCATCTTCTAGATCGAGCCGATGCATGTACGCAAGGTTGATACACCAGCTGGTGATCGATGCGTATGGCTCTAAGGGGTGTCTGGTCATGCAAGGCATCAGGATTACAAGTTTGGCCAAGTATGCCAGTAGACGGTAGTGTTGAGGGAATATCTCATACCCTCTCTTCGCAAACACTATCTTATATTGCGCTTGTTTGTAAGGAGGCCATACCCGACGGGAGGCACTCTCCTACTCCGAGGGCATCTACGGGAGGCACCCTCCTACTCCGTAGGCATCTACGGGAGGCATCCTCTTACTCCGCGGACGTCCACAGGAGATGCCTTCCTACTCCGTGGACGTCCACGAGAGATGCCCTCCTACTCCGCGGACGTCTACAGGAGGCACCCTCCTACTCCGCGGGTGTCGGGAGGCGTTCTCCTACCCCGCGGGCGTCTACGGGATGCACCGTCCTACTCCGCGGGCGTCTACAGGAGGCACCCTCCTACTCCGCGGGTGTCAGGAGGCGTTCTCCTACCCCGCGGGCGTCTACGGGAGGCACCCTCGTACTCCGCGGGTATCTACGGGAGATGGCCTCCTACTCCACGGACTTCCACGGGAAACGCCTTCCTACTCCGTGGGCGTCCATGAGAGATGCCCTCCTACTCCACGGGCGTCCACGAGAGATGCCCTCCTACTCCACGGGCGTCTACGGGAAGCACCCTCCTACTCCACGGGCGTCTACGGGAGACACCCTGCGGGGCCCCGGGGTCAAAGGTCTACCCCTACGAGACGGTGACGTGGGATCCACTACCACCACGCGGGAATGACCAGGATGCCCTCGCTTGAGCTACTGTAGTAGGGGTAGGATGGTACTTTGTGTAACAGGCTGGGCGCCTATAAAAACCCACTGTAACCCATGCTTGCAAAGGGGGCTCTCATTGAATACAAAACCGAACAACTGGTGTGTCCCTCGGGAGCCTGGACCAGGGACCCCCTCCCTACTCTCCCTGGGGAACACACCGATAGGAGTAGGGTGCTTGCTTAAGCGCCCGAACCTGTATAAACCCTTGTGTCCACTCTTTCTCTCTCGGACGTAGGCCCGTAAGATGGCCCGCGTCCATTCCCTCTTGTGTCACATTTTTCAAACATACGACATTTGGCGCCGTCCGTGGGGAATCCGTAGCTAACGTCAAAGGCTATGGCTCCTACCAAGAAGCACACCAAGCCTCCTCAAGCTCCGAAGCGCAAGGAGCAAGTCGACGACCCTCCTCCTCGCCGGGTCTCCAGGCGAGCGCCTCCCTCGGAGATTGGAGCCGTCCACCCCGGGGTAGACAATGTCCTTCAAGCCCCGGGACCTGAGAACACTTCCTCCCCCTTGCTCTGGCTACCTCAGGCCAAGGGCAACAATCTCGAGATATCGCCGTCACCGCAGGGTTGGGACCCCTGGAGCCAGCCCTCACCCCCAAGGCATTGGATTTGTCCCGATTGCGGGCTCTGGTGGAGGCTGCTACGAGGCAGATCGTGGATTACATGATGGCCTCCTATCATCCCCAGGGGGTCCTCCCACACCTCTCGCCGCTCCTACCACCACCCTCGGTCCAAATCGCCACCGATCCAAGGGCGCGTGGGGGCCAGCCTTTGCCCCCGGGAGTGAGCAGGGAGGTAATCACTACAATCCCCCTCCCCTCACTCATGCGGTGTTCACTAGCAGGGCTCCGTTTTGGCCACTGCGCGCACCAAGCTCAGGTCTCGAAGGAGCGCCTACCATGCCGTTGCAATTTGTGCCTTCACCGCAACTCCCGAGGCCCGAGTTTGTGCCTTGTCCAGTGAGGGCCTCGGGACCTCCCTCACAAGCTCCTCCTCCCGGGCAGATGCCCCTGCCCCCGGAGATGGTGGATCAACTCCCTCCAGCTGGAGCTGACTCTCACCCTCGAGGAGCGACGTGGCCTGGGGCTGAGGGGGAACCTCCGAGGCCGAAGGCACCCGTTCCTCCAAGGATGCTACCTGGGGACCAGGGGAATCAAGTCGCGGCCGCCCTCGAGCACTCACGAGGCTCAGGTGATCATTGCCTAGCCCAGCTAAGTCAAGTGGAAGGGAGGAGTTTTCGCCCTGCCAGCCCGGGGCGGGCCAATGCCTCTCCCAGCCGCCGTGACCACCACCAGGGAAGGGAGGCTGAGTCCGGGGTCTCGCGGGCTCCCAGATCTGCGTATCGGCTGGAGCACTCTGGCTCTCCCGAGCGCGGGCACCGTCGCCGCCCCCGAGCTTCCAGCTCCTCTAGTTCTGAGGCCTCTCGCCATCGCCGTCGCCGTCACCGCCGTTCGAGGTCCCCTTCTCCCCGCTGACGTGAAGATAGAGGTAGCTCCAGGGCCGGGAACCCTCTCGCGCGAGGCATCTCAGAGACCCCGTTCCGACCCAAGTTCCGCCAACCGAATATCGCACCATACGATGGGGATTCCGATCCCAATCAATTCATGGAGGTCTACGCCACGGCTATCCGAGCAGGAGGAGGCGGGGAGACGGAGATGTGCAACTACCTCCCGCTCTTCCTCTCGGGGACCGCTCGGTCTTGGTTCTTCAACCAAAAGAGGGGCTCCATCCACTCTTGGGCCCAGCTACGTGAAGAGTTCAGCGCGAATTTTCAGGGGAGTTACAAGCGCCCCATACTTCCCAATCAGCTCTTCACGGTCAAGCAACAAAAGGACGAGTCCACGCGAGACTTCCTCAAGCGTTTCTCTCGGGTGCGGAGCCAAGTGGCGGACGCCCCAGACTCCACGGTCATTAATGCGTGTAAGGAAGGACTTCTCCCCGGCGAGCTAAACCGGGCACTGGGAAGGGATCCCCCAAAAACCACTCAACAGCTCTTCGAGGTTGTTGAGAAGTATGCCCGCGGGGAGGAGGACGACTTGGTAAAAAGGGGGCTCATCCCACAAACTGGGGGAGACTCCCCCGAAAGAAGGCTAAAGGGCTCCTCTGGGAAAAACAACAAGGAACGGAGGGACCGCTCCAGCGGAGGTCGCGACTCCAAGGTTCTCGTTGTGACCGACGTCCCACCCCCGGGGAACGGTGCTTCCAAAGGATCAAAGAAGGGTCCAAAATCCAAGGCTCCTCGGGCTCGTGACGAAGGTCCCCGGGAAAAAAGGGGTAACCAAGACCAAGGGGATGGGCGCTGGTGCGCATATCACAAAATGGGCGGGCATGACACAAGCGAGTGCCGCCAATACGCCGCCGATGTGGC
The DNA here is from genome assembly GCA_036346275.1 of Otatea glauca. Lineage (NCBI taxonomy): Eukaryota > Viridiplantae > Streptophyta > Magnoliopsida > Poales > Poaceae > Otatea > Otatea glauca. Next base: position 5,884,300 of record CM070719.1, read on the forward strand.
CAAGATCCTCAAGCGTGGTCCCCAGCCACGTCGGGGGTCTCCGCCTCGCCCTGTGGCCGCGGAGGCCATGCCTCTCCAAGCAATCCACCATGTGCCCGCTTCGCCTCCTGGCGGTCCTCACGAAGCAGAACCTCCACAAAATGCTGAACAAGAGCTTCCCTTCCAAGTGCCACATAAACAAGTGAATGTCATAATGGGGGGCTCAGCCTATGGACATGGGTCCAAGCGCCAAAGGAAAGAGTATGCACGAGAAGTCAATGTGGTGGGGGTGAACTTTCAAAGTGCTCCTCCCAAATGGACGAATATCCCACTGAGCTTCACTGAGGAAGACTCGAAAGGCCTGAGGTTCCCCCATGAGGACGCTCTCCTGGTAACCGCCACCATATCCAACTATAAAGTATCCCGCATACTAGTCGATGGGGGTAGCTCCGCGGACATACTTTATCTTCGCGCGCTCAAAGAGCTATGGGAACCACAGGGGGCTACCACAAGGGCATCTTGCTCCCGTCCGACCGCCCTCTCACCGGCTTTGTCCCAAGGAAATATATCCAACATCTGGGAAGGATTGAGCTCCTCATGACATTCGGTTCGCAGGAGAACCATCGCACGAAAGCAGTTAGATTTGACATCGTTGACATCGAGTCGTCGTTCAATGCCATCATGGGAAGGGTAACTCTCAACCGTTTCAGTGCAGCAATCCACCAAAACTACCTATGCCTCAAGATACCGGGGCCTCACGGAGTCATCTCCGTAAGAGGTGATCAAGACTTAGCCCGTCGTCTCTATCATAGGACGGCCACCGACTCCGATGAAGTCCACATGCTCGAAGTGGGGGGCTCGAAAGGGGTCGCGTCCCTACCACCCCCGATGGAAATCGCCAAGGACAAGTCTCTGCCGAAAAACTACCCCCTGAAGCCTCGGCCTGAAGGCGAGCCAAAGGTGATAAGGCTCTTTGGCCCGGGCGACGAACGCTTTGTCCGGGTCGGAGCTGACCTCCCAGAGAGGGTGGAAGAGGAGCTCCTCGAGTTCCTAAGGACCAACACGGATGTATTCGCTTGGGTCCCGTCGGACATAAAAGGTGTCCCCCGCGAGGTGATTCAGCATCACCTCGCAGTGAGGCCCGAGCGTCCTCCGGTGAGGCAAAAACTCCGCGAGCTCTCTCGAATGATGTCAAACCATCAAGGAGGAAATTGAAAAGCTCGTAAGTGCTGGCCTCATCCGGGAGGTTTGGCACCCGGAGTGGCTTGCCAATCCCGTCTTAGTCAAGAAGTCCAACGGTAAGTGGCGCATGTGCGTCGACTTTACTGACCTTAACAAAGCATGCCCGAAGGACGACTACCCTCTCCCGCGCATCGACCAGTTAGTTGACTCCACCTTCGGGTGTGAGTTAATGAGCTTAATGGACGCATACTCGGGCTATCACCAAGTCCGCATGGCCGTGGAAGATGAGGAGAAGACGAGCTTCATCACCCCGGTGGGCACTCACTGCTACCTACGCATGCCTTTCGGGTTGAAGAATGCAGGGGCCACTTTCTAACGACTTATGTGCCTCGTTTTGAAGGACCAGCTGGGTCGAAACGTGGAGGTGTATGTCGACGACGCCGTCGTGAAAAGCCCTATGGCCTCAACACATCTGGAAGATCTCTGTGAAACCTTCGAGAACCTCCGCAAGTTCGGCCTCAAGTTAAACCCTGAAAAATGTGTTTTTGGGGTCAAGGGAGGTAAGCTCCTGGACTTCCTCGTCTCTCATCGGGGTATCGAAGCCAACCCGGAGAAGATCTGGGCCATCCTGGAAATGGAGCCGCCACGATCAATTAAGGAGGTCCAACGCCTTATGGGTCGCGTAGCGGCTCTTGGGCGTTTCATGTCACGGTCGGCAGAGAAAGGACTACCTTTCTTCAAAATTCTAAGCGGGCTAGAAGGCTTCCGTTGGACCCCAGAGGCTCAAAAAGCCTTTGAGGATCTCAAGTCATACTTGACTAAACCCCTACTCCTGACAAGTCCCAGCCCTGGGGAACCCCTCCTATTGTACCTTACCATGACCCCGATCACTGCGAGTGCAGTCTTGATCAGGGAGAGGGATGGGGTCCAACGACCCGTGTACTACGTCAGCGAGGCCTTCATAGGCGCAAAGGCAAGGTACACGGAAGTGGAGAAGATATGCTACGCACTCCTCATGGCGTCACGGAAGCTTCGACACTACTTCCTCGGGCACTCCATCATGGTCCCTACCGGCTATCCGCTAGCCGAAGTAATGGGCAACAAAGAGGCAATCCGGAGAATAGCCAAGTGGGCGACCGAGCTGGCGCCTTTCTCCCTCAAGCTGGTTGGAAGGACCGCCATCAAGTCCCAAGTCCTCGCAGACTTTGTGGCGGAATGGACAAACCCCCAAGTCCCAGATGAAGTAGCAGAGAGTACCACGCTGCCCGAACCCCACTGGACCCTCTACTTTGATGGCTCCAAACGCCTAAATAGTGGAGGCGCCAGAGTTGTTCTCGTAAGCCCTGAGGGGAAGGCACTAGAATACGTCGCGTGCCTCTCTTTCAATCCCACCAACAACATGGAGGAGTACGAGGCTCTCCTTTTGGGGCTTCGCCACGCAAAGGCTATGGGGGTCCGGCGCCTCCTTATCCTGGGAGACTCTCAACTGGTTGTCAATCAGATGGACAAGTCCTACAAATGCCTTGACCCCAAGATGGCCAGCTACCTCGATGAAGTACGTAGAATGGAACGATACTTCTTGGGGATGGAAGCTCGTCGCATCCCCCGTGGAGACAATCACCGGGCGGACCGCTTGGCCCGAGCAGCAAGCTCCCAAGAGCCACTCCCGCCGGAGGTATTCCTCGAGGTACTTGACGCACCATCCATCAAGGAAGATCCTAATGAGAAAGAAGGTCCCGAACTACTCCTAATGGTCAGTGAGATCCCAACACCACCCGCAACGTGGATGACCCCAATCAGAGAGTGTATTCAAGGAAAAACAGAAAATGGAGGATAGCACAGAAGACCGAAGACTCTTCGCGAAAGCCAAATCCTATGTACTCCTCGATGGGATACTTTACAAAAAAGGGGCTTCCGCACTGCTCAAGTGGCTCCCAAAAGAAGAGGGGATCTCACTTCTGCAGGAGGTGCATGAAGGTCTCTGTGGCTCACACCTTGCACCCAAAGCAACTACGATGAAGGCACTAAGGCAGGGCTTCTATTGGCCTACAATGGTACAAGACGCCATGGAAACCCTCAAGACATGCGAAGGTTGCCAAAGGATGGCATCGGCTCACCACTCCCCCGTTGCACCTCTGCAATAGATTCCGATCACTTGGCCTTTTGCCCGGTGGGGCATGGACCTGCTCAGGCCATTCCCGCCGGCCAAGGGGGGCTACAAGCATGTGGTGGTGACGGTGGACTACTTCACCAAATGGGTGGAAGCAGAGCCGTTGCTAACAATCACATCCCGGGTGGTGCAAAAGTTCTTCTGGAAGAACATTGTGTGCCGTTTTGGGGTCCCGAAGGAGCTCACTGTGGACAACGGAACCCAGTTTGATACCTCCTCCTTCAGGGACTTTTGTGATTCAATCGGAACAGTTCTCTGCTTCGCTTCAGTGGCTCACCCTAAGTCCAATGGGGTGGTCGAAAGGGCCAATGGCCTAATCCTCCAAGGCATCCGCCGTCGACTTGAAAAGAGCACTCTTAAGCACGGGCTATAGGCGGAGGAACTCCTCAGTGTCCTGTGGGGGATGCGCACTACTCCTAGCCGCTCCACGGGGCGAACACCCTTCTCACTAGTGTACGGAGTGGAAGTCGTCCTCCCCGCAGAAGTCCGCCACCGCTCCCTTCGAGTGGAGATGCTCTCAGAAGCCCTACCCATCAACTTCATGGTAAACGAAGATAGTCACAAAGTGGAGGTGGATTTCGCGAAGGAGATCCGTGATCGCGCACTCGTCAAGCATGCCACGTACGAACGAGAAGTCGCTCGTTTCTACAACAAACGGGTGCGAGAGAGGACCTTCCTCCTGGGGGACTTGGTGCTAAAAAGGGTCACCGACCCAGGAGCCTAAGGCAAGCTTCACCCCAAGTGGGAGGGACCCTATCGCGTCTCAGCGGTCTTGGGCTCAGGGGCTTACCACCTCTCTACTATGGAATACAAGCCACTCAAGCATGCGTGGAATGCTGACAAGCTCAAGAAGTTTTACATTTAAGCTTTTTTGTAAGCCGTAACGGCACCTACCTTATGTTGATGTAAACCCTCCTAAGGTCATCAATGAAGTATCAAGTTAAGTCATTGCATGTCTCCTATCGCTTGTAGGGTGGTCTCTAAGAACCCATCCCAGGAGCCACACATAGCTGTGGGGGATAGGCCAAAACCTCGTGCCCTTCTTGGACGAGTTCCAGGGCGCATGGCCTCCGGGGCCTACCCCTGAAAAAGCCCCGAGCGTCCTGGACATTCCACGTCCCCCTTGGGCGGCCCCCTCCCTGCTGGACCCAGGGAGCGGGCGACGGCTTGAGGCGTCTTGCCCAAGTCATAGGGTGCTCCATGTCTTAGTCCCCCATGGACCCCTGGCGCTAAGCCAAAACGACCCCTGGGTCACCATTCTATACCCTCCACGGGAAGCAATAGGAACTTTTCTTATTGCAAGGAGCGTAGCCCGGGAGACATCCCCTTCCCGGTAGGCACATGCCTAAGCCTCTTAGCAAGGCCGAGTAAACAACTTGCGATGTTCCTGCGGGGGCTATGCCTTAAGCTAGATGCCTGGCCTCCTAAATAAGGCCTTATAGACCAGTGCCCCTAAGCGGCCTAAGGGCTAAGATAAGACTAAGACCGCCCAAGAGCGACGCGGGGACCGAGTCCCCCTCACTGTCGCATGATGAGAGAAACACTCCCGTGCTGTCTAATGACACGGGGGGCTTGCCCCCTTCATACATAGCATAAGAGGAGTTGCTTTCTCCCCCTTGGGGAGCAGTAACTAAATGACCCTCCGGCGGGGCGCTCGCGCCTTGGACCCCTCCAGGGACCCAAGAAACGATCATGCCCCCATGAAGTCGCCCGGTCCTGCGGCAAACCTTCTTTGGTGGACATAATCGGCGTGGCGCCCGAGCCCTTCGTGCACTTCGTTTATAGCGAATACCAACTGCCCTCCGGGGCACATCCTAGAACAAAGCATTGCAAAAGTTATAAGTCATTCATATCATAACCTCGAAGTAAGTTCATACAAAATGAGGGGAGCGTGTCCCATCTGACCATCATGAACACTACAAGTAGAGATACCACTACCACTTAAAGGAATGCTACACCTTATCAAGTTAAGGATCCCAATACAGTAAACATGAGTCACCTAGCTACTTAGCAAAAGACATCAAACACTCTCCAGAGGAAGTCATACATGCTCTGAGCTCGGGCCCTCTCCTGGTGCCCGGGGTCCGGTCCCACGGGGAACCCTTGTGAGGCTATCCACAAAGCCTCCCACAAGGGACCCCCAGGTAGAGCTACCCTCACGGGCGCTCCGACGCACCTCCTGGGTATACAACCCCCAAAGCGCAGTGAGGATGGCCTCCTTGCCTGCAGCATCAGAGAGGCGGAAGATGGATGCCACTCCCGCGGTCAAGGCGACTTTAGCAAAGGCCTTGCCCTTGTCATCGGTCGCCTTGACAAGGAGACTGATGCGGCCCCACAGGATGCCAGCCCACTCCTCCCAATCCTCAGAGGGAAGTGGGAGATCCTCCACTCTGGCCCCAAGCTCCCTCAAAGTAACCTGGACCAACACAGCAAGATTTATGAGAGATATAGCCATGGTCTTTTGGTCCGCTTCATACCTTTGCTCATGAGCATCGCGATCTGCCCCCACAGCCCGTATCACTGCATGGGACCTCTCCAAGTCAACCTCTAAGTCCTTGACCCGCTGCTGGGACCTCTCCAGCTCAGCCTCCATCTTGGTAAGCTTGTCCTCTGCCGCCCTTTGGCCCTCTTGGGCCTATAGCAAAGCCCGCTTGAGGGCCCTATATCGTCCTCAGGGCGGCGCTGAGGGGGGCTGCTATCATCTCCTTGACCATTCTCGGGACCCTATCAAAGAGAACATTGCTCATCGCTGTAGCCTACAAAAAAGAGAAGGTGGGGAGTGTCAAAGCAAGCTATGCATCAGAATCCTGAGCTTAAGGAGATACACCAAAAAACAAAGGCTCGCGGTACCTGGTACTGGAGGGTCACTGTGGTTGCTAACTTTTCCTGCAGCACTTCCAAGAACCTCCTGGGATCATCAGGCACTAAGTCTGCCATATACCTTTGCACCCGCTCTGTCACCAAGAGGCGAGTCGTCTCGATCGCCTCTGCATCCAATGTGTGAAGTATGGCATACTCAGGGAGAGCACTGTAGGAACCGCCCTGACCACCCTGCGATGGCCCCGTTTGCATGGGTGAGCATGGTGTAGCCACATTCTCCGCTGAAGCCCCCGGGGGGACAACGGGTGCGGGGGGCTCCGCCGCAGGTGGCATCTCGTGCTCCGCCAGGTCTGCGAAAGAGGAACGAAGTAAGTTAGGTGTGTTAAGAGAATATATAAGCTTCGTGACAACTTATCATGATCACGGACACATACCTCCTGAGAAGCGAAAGAAAGACTCGATGTTATCGAGGTATGCATACCCAACCTCCTCCCCTGCCATGACCTTGGCTGGGGAGGTGATCGGGCCCTTGGTCTCAACGCCCAGGAGCCCTTCAATCTCCCGAGCAAGCTGCTAGGAGCGCCCGGCAGAGCTCCCTGGCTCAGTGTCCGACGTAGACTCGCTGGAAGAGCTGGGTGTCGTGGATGAGGAAGGCGAGGGTGAAAGCCTACTCGCCTGCACGGTGGACGGGCCGGTGCCCTCCCCGATGGACGCCTTCTTCTTCTCTGGACCCCTAGCGAGATGGCAGGACCCCTCTCGCCCGTGGCATGAGATGGAGGGGCAGTGCCCTGCTGAGAGGTGCCACCAACGTGCCCCCTGGTGGCTCTCTTTGCACGCGCTTTAGCGGGCGAGGTCCGAGCACCTCCTCGTGGTCGCGCCCCGCCCTTTTCGCTTAGCCTCAGTGCGAGCGGGTCACCTGCGAGGAGGCGAGGCCAACGCCTCGGTCACAGAGTTCATTCCCTCCATAGGGATGCTCTCGTCCTCATAACCCTGTGCCTCAGACATACACCACCTCCCTAGGATCGACTCAGCCTCCTCTCTTGCTGCCTCCAGGGAGCGAACTGCACATACAAAGCAAACCATGAGATGTGAAGGGATAAAGTGTCGAAGAAAAGCAAAGAAAACTCGAAGGTCCTTACCCTTCCCAATGCCAGGGTGAAGGCCACCGTGGAACCCCAGCCTAGCACGATGAACAAGGGTGCTGAGGTTGAGGAGGGTCATCTCCTCCATCAGGTCACGGGCGCCCTTCCTCGCGCGTACCTCCCGAATGGCGTTGTGTAGCTTCCAGTCATCATCGGTGAGACGACCTATCTCGGGGTACGTCCGTGTCGTCAAGGTCGGGTGAGACCCAGTGTAGACAAAGTCCTCAGTCTTCAGGTAAAACCACTTCTTCGTGGCAGAAGGCCAACACTCCTTCAGGACATGCACGGGGAATTCATCCTCATGTCGTGGGGTAGTGAAGATGGAGCCCAGGGGCCCTCTCATGGAGGGCCCTCGTTGAGAGCAGAAGAAGTAGTCAAACAAGGCGACAGATGGCTCCATGGGCGTCCCGGGGACAGCTGTCTCGCACATCCACAAGAAGGTCCTTAGCCGAACAAAGAGGTTAAGGCTAAGGTGCGAGAGCTCCACCCCGAGCACTTGAGTATATCTCTTGATGAAGGGGTGCATCGGAAGCCCGAAGCCGACGTCCACCCAAGCCTTGAGAGCCACGACGTACCCTGGTGGAGGGTTAGGACTCTCCCCTGGCGTAGGGAAGTCCACATCCTTGGGGGAGAGACGACTCCCCTTCCGGATGAGAGAGAGTTTCTCACCATCGGTGAGCTCCGAAGGCCCGGGGTCCACCTTCGCTTCCTCCGAAGCAAACCTTTCGTCACCTGTCGGTTCTGCAAAGGCGACGGGGTCAGCGGGACCCATCATGTCTACGTCCCTCGCATAATTGTTCTCTCTTCGGGAGATTTTGCTCTTACCCTTCCCCTTCGTGGGGACGGTCTCATCCACCTTGCCTTTGCTCTTAGAGGAGGCATCGCGAGGGCGATCACATGCAAACAATAATGGAGCACCCTTTAGCACCGTTGGGGATCCGCAGTGTAGGGCTATGCTAGTCGCCTTACCCATGAGGTCCTGATGTACTCTACCCCCTGGTGCGAAAGCTACGTCTCGTTGGTGCCTGCCAAAACCAAGGAAACCATCAAGTCCCGGCAATGGTTGGTGATAGACAAAAGCATGTGTCCTGGTGACTGGGCTGCCCGATTGTTGGGAAGGAGCTCCTTTACCGCCCGCACCAGTGCAATGTCAGAGTCGGGCGTTAGGCAAGGCTCCTAGGCTTATCTACCGATTTCAAAGAGCCACAAGGAGCCATGTACAGAATAAGGAAGAGCACGTGAAGGGGTCATACCAACAGGCCGTTGCTCTGTAGTGTTCGTGGGCACCATTTTCTTCATCCTATCCTCTCGAAGGCAGAGGAGACAGTCTTTTTATACACCCTGCTTCAAGACCAGCCTTCCTTTATTACAATTTAGTGCTTAATTTGATGAAGTGAACCAAATCTAGACAAAAACAAAATCATGTCTGAAAGCTTACCCATAGTGGCCGCACGCATGCAAAGAAGAAAGAAGAAGCTCTTAGCGTTTTCTCCACCACTGGCGGTGCGCGGCTGCAGCACGTCCTCGGGCTGCTGACGGCGCCTCTTCTTCCCTCGGCGTGGCGACAGCTAGAAGCGACGTCCCCTCCTCCCTCCGCGCGGTGGTGGGCCTCGTGGCTTGAGCGGCAGGGGCTCCTCGGCGGCAGATGGCGTTGGTGCTCCCCTCTCCCTCCACGCAGCAACAGCCCCCATGGCCCGTGTGGCAGGGCCTTTTGGTGCGGCGGCCAACGATGGCGTCCCCTTGGTCTCGTGGCCGTGAAGCCTGCCGCGGCCTGCAGTGACGGGGCCTCCTCCCTCACAATGGTGGCACCTTCTCGGCTAGCACCGGTGACGCCCCCGAGGATTGGGCCAGCTGCAGCTACCTTCCCCGCAGATGCGCAAGATCCCACTGATGGAGGAGCTGTAGCCGCCGAAGGACAGGAGAAAAAAGTTGGCCCTCTTCTCGCGTAGCAGCGGCACCGGCCCACGCGGCAGTGGCGACGCCAGCTTCGCCCGACGGTGGCCCCTACCCGCATGGCCAAGCTGAAGAGGAACGCGGTATGCTACGCTAGCACAAAAAAAAATCTACCGCGAAACCAGAAAGCTACTCGCAAGAAGGGGATCATAGATAAGATTACCACTAGACGCGCAGTTGCGGAATCCTTCGCGCATCGATGTAGTGGATCGCCCCGCCGCGATCGTTGCGTCGATGTAGTGGATCGTCCTCGCCTTGCCGTGGATCGTCCTCCCATGCCGCGATCGCAGCAGCGTCACGCTGAGAGTCCACACGCCCGAGAGATGGAACGCCGCGGCGTCGTGTGCAAGCACTGTCGCTCGGCGGGCGCGAGAGGAGTAGGCTAGGGTTTCGAGTGAATCACTCCTAAACCGCGGGAAAGCACACCCTGCGCCCTCCCTCCTCCCCTCCTTATATAGCCACAAGATGAAACCCTAAACTAGGGCCCATCAACGTGCTAAGCCCACAAGGTTCATTAATTACGGATCCAATCCAAATTAATGTGTCCCAGCCCATTAAGTGTGTGACCCTGCAGGTTCACGTACGTTTGGACATGGATTCGAAAAACTCCTTTTCAATCCAATAGTTGGTAGCGGCTTCTTGCAAAGTATGCCAACTCCCAAATATACTATGATCAAATTGGACAGAACCTATCAAAAGTACTTATGCAATAATCCCTTTGCCAAGTATATGAAGATTGATCTCAAGGCGAGAAGCATGTCATCCTTTGATGATTCAATCCATCTCTCGTATCCGTGATATATTAATAAGTTGTGATTGACTCCTCAATCACGGTATGGCCATGCACTTCCTTAATCATATCACACGAGTGGCCTTGTCATATATCTCCGTTTCATTGGAGTGGCAAATTCCATCTTGATTGCTCACTTCCCTCTGCACGTTTCATAGTAAACATGAAAGCTACCTTTATAACTATCCGGTTAGGAAGTAGTGTTTGATAGCCCCAAGGAAAACTATTACACATGTAGGGAATATGACAATCTCAAGTCTAAGGATCATACATCTACTAGGTATGAGATACATCGATGACACATAAGAATGAAACATTCTCGCAGATGTCCCATTGCGGTCTATCTAACCCATGTTCTTCAACATGCGTCCACAATGTATAGATGATATCTCCATATCCCATGATCTATGAAGCATGATCATCGATCACTACATGTGCTGATCTATTCATCGTTGTCCTATACGATGAAATCCGATCAGAGATATTTATCGAATTACATCATTAAGTAAAGAGCTTCATAAGCAAGTCACATATTTGTTGATCAATACAATGATATACATTCATTGGACCAATAATCATAATATTATTCATAAACATAGTCTGATTACCTCAAGGGCATAACACTAACACAAGCCTCCTCCTCGAGCGGCGGCGGTAAGGCCCGCTCGTCCTGGCAACAGAGGCGCCTGCCCATGCGGCCGAGTCCCCTCTGCCCTGCAACGACGTCGTCTGCCCAGGTGGCCGCTCCCCATGCCCAAGCGACAGCGGTGTCTGCGTGTGCAGGTGTTACGGTGGTGGGGCCGGCCAGCCAGTGGTGGTAGTGTCTACTGCGCGCTACCAAGGCCCCACTCTTCCCGACCACGGCGGCTTAAGACATCGCAGCCACCCTCCTTTCTTGCACGGCGACGGCGCCCTCAGCCCAAACGGTAGCAGCACCCCCGCAATGGTGTTTTGCTAGCTCACGAGAAGGGAGGCCACCTTTTTTCTACTCTCCAGACGAATTTTTTTTAAATAATACTATTTTTATTCTATTTTACAAAAATAATATGCCGAAAAAAAATTTACAAAACTACCCAGTTGTCGTCATTTCAAATGGCGACAGAAAGTCTGTCGCCATTTCAAATAGTGACAGACAGCCTGTCGCCATTTCAGATAGGGACAGACTCTCGTCATTATTTCAAATGGCGACAGAGAGTCTCGCCGATTGAAAAACCGATAGACTTTGTGTCGCCATTTGAAATAGCGAAGGACTCTCTGCCGCTTCAAATGGCGTACAGAGAGGTTTAGCCCATTTTTTATTCGAATTGCAATGTATGTAAATTATGAGCTGTAGTGTAGTTAATAAAAAGTCGGTATTAGTTGTTGTGATGTTTTACGAGAGGAGATCAAAAGAGTGCGAATCGAGATCCGGAGAATGATTTTTAGCCTTTTAAATTTCAGTAAAATTTAATGTTTAAATGTAATTTTTAGGAAGAGTAGACCAGTTTGCTCTTTGATATGTGCACTACCATATTCAGGAAAATATTTAATTTACACCTTGCTTTGCATCTAATTTCCACTAGTGCAACAACCCTAAGTATTATAGTCGACAACAACGCATGTTATAAATAGTTCCCACGAAGCACTTAAATTATTTGTTGAACATATATATAAGGGCACATACATCGAAAGTTCGGATGATAAAATAAGAAATAGATAGATTATATTGCAAGGGCATTACAACAATGACGAAATTGCTTGCCGAACTAACTAACGAAAAGCATCTTGGTTGTCATGGTGGAACAAATGATCGTTCAGCCTATCCGGTACAATGAATGATGTCCCACATTTTACGCATATTACCCGACCGTGTAAATTTGAAGATTTGTCCTCGGACACCGCTCAATCCCACTATGAAAGAACTCCATGGGGATCGCGGTGCTCCAGTGTCGCCGAATGGGTGGCCTATGCCGACGCGTCTCGGGTGTGTAAGGTAATTTTTGGTCTTTTGATGTGGATTTCGCCTCCCACATGGGCATGTCATCCCAATTCGGCGTCCCTTATGTTATTACCACAGGTTCCGGATGGTGCGTGCAGCGTCAAGGATTTGTTGCGTGGTGCGGACCTCGGGCCGCTTCCCCTTGTCCCTTCCTCTTGAGAGGAGGTACCTCTTGCACCTACGGTGTGTTGGCGTTAGCGGACACTTGCGAGACTTTGCTCTGTTTCGGCTCGCACTCCACCGTATGGTGCGGGAGGTGTGTGTTGGGCTTATCATTGTACAACCGGGCGTGCCCTGCGATCAATGCAAGTATGCCGCGTTGGCCGTTGAATAACATCGTGGCGTACTCGGGGCACGGCTTTTCGGGCGGTAGTAGCACCACGGGAGGTTGCTCCCGGTTATCCCATCGGGAAGTTTGAGATGTGGGTGGTACGTCTCGGGTCCACCATTGAAGTAGCCGCACCATTCATCCTCGGCCAAGGGGCACCGGTAGAATCTCCGATCCGCTAGTTCATCGTGGCGGTATCAACCATCGCTCAAGGCCGTGTTCGCAAAAGTCGGGGCTTTGGGTGGCCCCTAGGGAGGTTTCTCCTTTGACTCGAGCAATTTCGCAATTTTCTTTTGAACTCCCGTATGGGATGGCGGTTTAGAATTACTACTTTGTGAGTGAAGCATGGGTTCATCGCATGAAACTCACCGATTGGTTGGCCTCTTGCCCACCGCCCCGAACTCGGTCGCTCTAGAACAGGGCGTATCTGGCGGCCTCCCACCGGTTGAAGTTCTCGGCGAAGCGGGTTGGCGTCGTGGCGATTGTAGACAAATTCGTAGTCACGTCGTTAGGGCCGTCGATTCATTGGAAGAAGCAACACCGATCCTTGTCTTTGAGAAAAGAAAGAACGATGCGTGAAATGGTACCGTTGCTTTGTATTTTATGGATACAAGTAGGTTTACGGTAGGCGAACAACTTGATGAGTGGAGCGCGGCGCCATCTCTCCGTGGGTAGATTGCATCATCTTCGCGGAAGGTTGCGATCGCATTTGGTGCAGGCAACTCCGCAGAAGCGGGCGTGCACGCCATGGTATCCGGTATTCGGGCGGGATGACACGCTTCTTTGAAGAGGCGATGAGAACGACATCGTGCCCTAATTTGTGTAGATTCGGATGGCGTGTATTGCTTGTTTGGTGGTGTTGGATGTGTAACCTAGGCGGTTTTATAGTGGTGGTGAGTGGTTACTCCATACGACTACAAAGACTTGTCGCTTTGACGTCTGGCATCCTCGTGAAAAGCCGCACGACATGTCACCCATCATCAAAGCCGCACTTTGTCACCTTCTGCGAAAGGCTGCACGATTTGTCACCATCTGAGAAAAGCCACACGACCTGTCATCACGAACAAAAGTAGGCAGTGAGTGGTCACATTGAACTGTGCCTGCATGTGTGACAAAGCTTGTGTGCGAAACAGTTGAGGTCTGTCAGCGTGTGGTCAAATCGGCCTGAAAAGGTTGAAAGCATTGCGCCCGTGAGTTGTCTAATCGCGCGTGGAAAGCTGCTACAAGGTCGTACATATGTCGAATGGTGTTTCATGGCTATTACTCCATAATTTATCATGTAAACCTGTTATTTTACGGAATCCACGAAAAGCTATAGTGATCATACCGTAATATAACATAACTTATGTAAACAAAATTCTATAGCTGAATTTGACGTAATATGAGGAATGGTGTTTCAGGGCGATTACTCCAAAATTCTATCGACGTGGCAAAGGTACTGGTAGCATATTTACAAATAGCGCCACGGAAGTAAAAGATTATATATAGCACAAAACTTCATAAATAAAACTAACATATGTGATATTACATGAGCTAAGGAAGTAAAAGACGAGATTGTTTACGGTACATCATGTGTAAAAGAAACAAACTAGCTAGGGCCCCTGCGCAGTGCAACACCTCGTGTGGTCCCAGGCCTCCTACGACGCTGCACATGTCCAGACGGATATGTGAGCTGGTCAGGGGCCTGTCCACGTCCACGAGTACTCCTAGGAGGCCGGACCGGGTCGGGCGAATGCGGCGTCTGTGTTTACCGAATGGGCGGGGCCGATGCGTGCTGCGACGAACCAAGTACCACACCCGCGGACTGCTGATAAGGATCGACGAGAAAGTCGAAGTCCTCGTCTTGGAAAGTACCGTAGTCCCCCGAGGTGCTCGCTCTGGTCGGGGCGGATCGCCGTGCTGACAAACTTTTCAAGTTAGAACGACACGTTATGTGAACAACAAAATATATGAAAAAAGAAACCACCTGATGTATCTGCGGTTATCGGAGATGACGTCGGGGTCGGTACGGTGGAGCCCGCAGAGTGTCCGACGAGGCGGTCGGGATCTGCTGTGTCGACCTCGCATCTGCATTTAACGAGCGGGGATCTGTACCACGTCGTCGCCCCGAGCGCCTAAACGACGTCGGTGTACAGACGGTAAGTCAAGTCTGAATATGGCGCGCGCCCTCGAAGGCCGTCCGTGTGACCCTATCGTATGGGTGGCACCGGCCGCAGAGTAACGCCGACGTCGCCTCGTGTGCCTCCACGGCAAGGTCGCTCTGCAACGAAAAGAGGCTAGTTAGTTGGCATAATTTTCAAGGCGTTACGTTGAATGACAAATGGAGGGAGTACGAACGCGCGGTGGAAGCGAGTGCGGGTGGGTGGGGTGCGTGTCGGAGTGGTCGGATCGTGCACGAGGTGACTCACGACACGCACTGCTTCGAGCGCGGTGCGCGTCTTTGTACCACTCGATATATCGTCGTCGTCGTGCCGTGGTCGTCGAGGCGATCGTCGATCACATCCGCAGAGCCGGTGCCTCTTTGCTGCGCATGAGGTACCATGCGTCTTTGCCCGACTCTCCGTCGTCGAAGCCTTTGCGTGTGTACCGCAAAAGCGAAAGCGCAACATTAATTCGCAAGCCACCGAGATCGTAAATACTAGCGAGAAGGGAAAAATGTAGAAATACGAGCGAGTGCACGGCCGCTGGAGCGACGGCGCTGTGGGTACCGGGAGCGCTGCAGTAGACCAAAGCGCCTCAAGACGCGGGGGCGTGCGGCTCGACGAACACATCGAACACCAAGTTACGTCGGGTCAACCAAGATACCGCGTCGTCGATGTAATCGCAACGACAAATAAGCGGCGCCGTGCTGCACAAGCTTCGGGGCGCGGGGCGCCATATGACGCGGATCGTCTGTGTGAGTGAAAGCGTCGTCGTCAGAATCAGGGTGAACCGCGGCCGCAAAAAAACACCGGCGATGAGCGTTAGTACAACACGTGTAGAATTAAAAAAACAACATACGGCTACGATAAGTAATACCGACCTGTCGGCGACACCACAATGTCCCCATCGTCGGACGATCAACCTCGTCCCGGGAACCCTGTAGAAGTCTGCGCGGTGGCCGCAGGTCTATCGATGGTCGTCCGATCCAGAACCTCTCGAGCGACCACAGTGCGGTAGCAAAGGGCGTGGCGAGAGTGGGCGAAGTCGGACACGCGACGACACCCGTCGCACAAAGCGCGATGCGTCGCGGCAAGTACCGCAGAGTCCCAAGGCAGTGCGGGATCTCCTCCAAGTCGGCGTCGGCGATCGTCCTCATAAAGCGGATCATGTGCACTGTCGGCGGTGTCCCGTCGCGCGAAAGCGAACAAGACCCACCGAAGAGCCACGGAAGGTGCGCTTTCAAGCCCGGCGACGGCTGCTCCCGACTCGGGTACCATCCTCTCGAGTGCAGAAAGTAATGGTTAGGTTGTAAAATGCAATGAAAATTACACACGGTGAGTTAAATCGGATCGACAAGGAAAAATCGTGCTTACGTAGAATCTTGCACAAGCCACCATTGCGTCGAACCGCGGCGTTGTGAAAGTCGATCTTGTGGTGGGTAGCACCCTCGAACCGGTGGAGGATATCGCCGCCACTCTGGGTGGGCGTCTGCGGGAACTATCGCATCTCTGGCGAGGCGGGCCTAGGAGGTAAGCGGCGTCCTCTAGTGTCGGCGCCATCTCACCACACGCCAGTGAAAGGTATGGGTCTCGAGCCGCCACCGGTCCACTAGAGCAGTCAGCAAGCTCCTGTCGTAAGGGAACCGCCTAGAGGCACTCCGTCGGTCCTGCGCATCCGCGGCGGTCGCCTCGACCATACGGGCAACAGGTAGTAGGCCAGCCGCCCTCAACACGCAAAAGAATATGAGAAGTATTATTGTGGTGTCGAAGGGACATGAGTACAACAACTGCGATGAAATTGAACTAACCTCGGGATCCATCGCGGATCGAGGCGCCACGCCCTCATGGGGTGCGCAAGCGCAGGCCCCAAGCTCCAAGGCCGCCTCCCCATCCTGCGGGGCAGCGTCGCTAAGCGGCTCCGGTGAGTCGCGTCGACCGACGGGTCAAGCAACTCGTATAACCATGACGCCCGCCATGCACGCAAATAAAATTTTTATGTTACATAAGGTGTAAAAAGGTGCAAAATAAATACAACAAATACAAAAGAATATGAATGGAGCGAATCTTGTCATAATTTAGAGCACATGTAATACATGGAAGTAAAAATGTTCATCTATGTGCAAGCGTTAAAAGATACAAAATGAATAAAACATACTACACTCTCATTTAATCAAGTACAATAACATTCAGTATTACATATTTTGACCACACGCTGAATTCGATACAAGCAAAATGAAATTCTAGTGCATCGAAGTAAACCATAGTTCGATCTAAAAGAACATATAACACTTCACGGCCACGAATCTTGGGCAACTCTTGAAAGAGTGCCTGTCTCCTGCAAGTAGAACATTTCTTTACACGGCGGCCACTTTGGTGGCGTTCATATCATTCCTTATCGCTGGATTGCCTTCTTCCCACTCCTTTGCTTTGCTCATGTCCGAGACCCAGCGTGTATCCTCCCGGCTTTTGTGCTCGTGAATAAACCCACCACTCGGAAACCGTACATTTCGCGCTCGAGTTGCGACCACGGCTTCCTTACTAAAGAATTGAGACATGAATATACGGATCCATGTGAATCATCGAGCAGCAGCCATAACATGGGAGCATGGTGCATGTAATAGACGAGGCTTATTGCAGTGTGGACACAAGTTTGCTGTGTATGATGCATTCGTGAGCAACTTTTCGTCGGTTCGTCCCACGACCGGCTTTCTCCTGCACATCACCTCGAAGCGGGCTCCCTCGTACCCATCTTCGTTGCTCGTGCATCTCCCCTTCTTGCCTTTGTCCTCCATGTATGCGAAATCATCTCGAGTACTTCATAGCGGGATCGTTCATGCGCGTGATCGCCCTTGCATGGCGATCAACGAAGTACTTTGTGATGCCACGAAGAACACCCTCAACAATACCAACCAAGGAAGGGGTCTCAACCTCGCATCACCCAGTTGTAAACCTCCGCAAGGTTTGTTGTCATGACACCATACCTCGCACCATCGGTGTCGTAAAGCGAGCCCATTTCTCCCTAGGCTCATGCTCTATCCATTCGAGAAGCGTTTGAGCCCTTCCATTCCTTGAACCAGGTGGGGAGGGTCGGTGGGTAACTCCTCCAGTAGCAGTGGGGCCTCTCCTAAGGTGGGCTGCCCTCTTCGTTGCCTCTCTTTGTGTGCCTCGATGTCACTCATCCAATTTCTTCAGTACATCAAACTTTCTCTGCTGGTTCTGGTCGCAGAGCCTCTTGAAAAGCTTTGTTAGCTCCTTGTTCCTGAACTGCTTGTAGAAGTTGGCACCCATATGGCGCTTGCACCACCTACTACGCAAATCAGGCCATGGATGAGTCTCATCCACACCTTCTTGCAATCGAATAATTGCCCTCAAAAGCCGGAATGCCGATCGTGTATGATACACACTCGGGCGATGATTAACGACACGGCTTTGACATTCGTAGGAACCAATGCCGACTATCGTGTTTTCACCCTCCACAAATCTGGCGCTTCTGAGGAGAACTTGATTATTGCCATCCACTCCTATGGCGGTCAATATCTGCCCTTTGTATTTACCAGTCAAAAATGTCCCATCGACACATAACAAAGGACGACAATGCCTGAACCTAAAGCAAAGAATGCTCGCTTCAAAACCATCTTCCTGAGAAGCGCTGCGAAGGATGCTCACAAATGTCCACATAAGTTCGAGATTTGGTCCTTTATCACCGAAGCAAACACGCAAGTTACGGTAGGAGTCTTCGTGCGTCGAACCGTGTTTCCAATGCCTTCGCTTTGCTCTCCATGCCTTCGCGTAGCTTATTGTATATTGGAACCTCTGTTGTATTGCGAGTACGATGGCGTGGCTCTAAATCTAGGTTGCCTACAATCTCTCCGTACATTGCATTGGCAATAAAGCACGATGATATGTTCGATGTGATGCGGACTCCGTTAGTACACATGTATGTGGAGCGACTATAGAACACTTCAAATGGTGTCCCATTTAGGTTGGTGCGCATGGATGCGCCACGGGCAACCCTCCGTCGGCATCTTACATCATACACCCACCCGATCGAACTTTACAACCTTGAAGGCTCTGCGAGCGACAACGACCATGCTATTATCGCTTCTTGAACCTCACTCTTATTCTTGTAAATTGCATCTTTTCTCACCTCATTCGATCATCTGCGAAGGGCTGTTCGTCATCGTTCACCACCACTGTCGAGCGGATACTCATCCCACTCTGCGGGAATAGATCTTGGCTTCATCATTACTTAAAGCCTCATAGTCCTCATTCTCTGTGTCCATCGCCCGACCATCGACTCAATATTTTCGCCTCGCCCG
This sequence comes from Otatea glauca, assembly GCA_036346275.1. Lineage (NCBI taxonomy): Eukaryota > Viridiplantae > Streptophyta > Magnoliopsida > Poales > Poaceae > Otatea > Otatea glauca. The sequence continues at coordinate 5,903,102 of CM070719.1, forward strand.
CCATGCCCATTGCTTCTTGAACCTCTCCGTTGCAACATCGGCTCTCCCACCTTGCACCGTCTCGACCGAACCTACATCCTGCTCTACTAAGCCTTCTCTACTTCTTGCTCTCCCCAACTTCCTCTGGTTCTTCATCAACAACCTCTTCTTTGCGTCGCATGCCCGGTATTGACTTTCTCAAATGCTTGTGCCAATAACACTAATGGCCATCCTTTCTCAATTGCAATTCTTACGCATTGAACTCCAAGAATTGACCCTCTCATTTCCATTAACTCCCAAGTCGTGCAATCTATTCTTGACAAACTACTCCATGTAACTTCGGATCATGCAATTCACGGTCCAAAGAGAACATGTGGTACAACCATCTCATAACAGTAGCCATGAGCGCTCCCCTGCGCGTGGCAGGCTAGCCTCTACATTCATGAAATGACTTAGATCTACCCTTCAACACCCATGTGGAACTCCTTCTCCATAATATATTTTAAATTGCACTCTATCATCCATACTGTCATGCAAATTCATGAATTCTTAACATTTGCACAATTTAACTCTACATTGTACGACTAATAATGATCACAAATTTTTAATCGATCAGTTGCAATATTTCAATTCTTACAAATTCTTGATTCGTGATCATTTTCAAATTTCTATGAGAACATAACTAAACTAATGTGTCGGGAACCTCTCTGATTGAGTTATATTTGGTCCCGACAATTTTAGCCACCCAACTCTACATGACATCTCCGAATTCTCAGTACACAAATAACCGAATTTGGATTCTACATTTCCCATTCAGTTGAAAATTTATCCATGATCTCTAATCAAAAAACTATTATTACAATCAAAATTTTAATCCCTACCTCTAGGTCATCCCTACATCGAAAATTAATTACTAACTAAGTCGCATAACTAAACATCATCCATACCGACATAACTATAAATTCTTTACTAATTCATCTAACTAAACATCTATTCTTACCGAAATAAATATAAATTTCTAACTAAGTCAACTAGCTAAACAACTTGCATCAGGTTCTCATTCCTAACTAAGTCATCTACCTAAATAACTATTATTACTCTATTTAATCTGATTACTATATTACATATTCAACATTTAAATACTTAAAAAAAATTAGTACCTGACGAAATGCAGATCTTCGAAGTCCCTCTCCCTTTCTCCTCCTCCTCCTCCTCCCTCCCCCTCCCCCTCCCCCTCCTTCTCCCCCTCCTTCTCCCCCTCCTTCTCTTTTTTCTGTTTTTTTTCGTCTGCTTTGGCTGGCACGAGTGGGGCAGGGGCCGCGCGCGGCTTTATATAGGCGCTGTCTGTCGCTATTTCAAATGGCGACAGACTCTCTGTCGCCGTTTGAAATGGCGACAGACAGGCTGTCGCTATTTAAATAGGCGACAGAGGTGGCGTTGCTCTCTGTCGCCATTTGAAATGGCGACGCAGAGTCTATCCCCTATCTCAAAGCAATGACAGTCGTCGGCGACGACAACTGGGTAGTTTTGTAAAAAAAAAATTCGGCATATTATTTTTGTAAAATAGAATAAAAATAGTATTATTTAAAAAAAATCCTCTCCAGACTGGCTAAGTAATAAAGAAGACGAGCAGCAGAATACGAGAGCAGTTGGCAATCACGTGCCAACAGCGAACTTTCCAATGAGCAAAGGGCGGAGCCCCTATCGCCCGATAGACGTTGGGCGTCAGCCCGAACGCCCCAAAAGGGGTCCTTACTCTCTAGGATGGATGGTGAGGTAGTGAACGGGGACCGGTCGGCGCTACTGTCCAGAGGGCGTCAGGTTCAATGCCCGTTCTCGAAGCAACATGCAACAACCCGGGCTTAAGACCCTGCGCCCATTTTCACATAGAAGGCTGCGAGACGGGGCGGGCGTCTTGGTTAGCGCCCTAAGGCATACAAACGCGTCTACAATCAAATACGTGTATACTACCCCGGCGGTCCACGCACAAAAATGTTTACTCCCTAGCAAGCTGTACGAACTAAAGGCATCCTAGAAGTGGTCGTTCCAAGAGGAACTAAGGTTCGAAATGGGCGTGCCCCCGACGCTCTAGCGGCCAGGTGGGCGGTTGGAAAAGGAGAAGTCTCTCAGCGTCGGGTTAGCGGATAAGAGCCTCAGACAGTCTCATTCTTGCCCCTTGGACACCCTGAGGGAGACCCAATGGACAGGGGAGCTAGTGTTGAGGGAATATCTCGTACCCTCTTTTCGCAAACGCTATCTTATATTGTGCTTGTTTGTAAGGAGGCCATACCCGACAGGAGGCTCCCTCCTACTCCGAGGGCATCTACGGGAGGCACCCTCCTACTCCGTGGGCGTCTACGGGAGGCATCCTCCTACTCCGCGGACGTCCACGGGAGATGCCTTCCTACTCCGCGGGCGTCCACGAGAGATGCCTTCCTACTTCGCGGGCGTCTACGGGAGGCACCCTCCTACTCTGCGGGTGTCAAGAGGCGTTCTCCTACCCCGTGGGCGTCTACGGGAGGCACCCTCCTACTCCGCAGGTGTCGGGAGGCGTTCTCCTACCCCGCGGGCGTCTACGGGAGGCACCCTTGTACTCCGCGGGTATCTACAGGAGATGCCCTCCTACTCCGCGGACTTCCACGGGAGATGCCCTCCTACTCCGCGGACTTCCACGGGAGATGCCCTCCTACTTCACAGGCGTCCACGAGAGATGCCCTCCTACTCCACGAGCGTCTACGGGAGGCACCCTCCTACTCCGCGGGCGTCTACGGGAGACACCCTGCAGGGCCCCAGGGTCAAAGGTCTACCCCTACGAGACGGTGACGTGGGATCCACTACCACCACGCGGGAATGACCAGAATGCCCTCGCTTGAGCTACTGTAGTAGGGGTAGGATGGTACTGTGTAACAGGCTGGACGCCTATAAAAACCCATCGTAACCCATGCTTGCAAAGGGGGCTCTCATTGAATACAAAACCGAACTACTGGTGTGTCCCTCGAGAGCCTAGACCAGGGACCCCCTCCCTAATCCCCCTGAGGAACACACCGACAGGAGTAGGGCGCTTGCTTAAGCGCCCGAACCTGTATAAACCCTTGTGTCTACTATTTCTCTCTCGGACGTAGGCCCATAAGACGGCCCGCGTCCACTTCCTCTTGTGTCACGTTTTCCAAACATACGACAGGTAGTCCTGTCGAGAGTAGGAAAACCGTAAGCAGGATCTACAATTCAGGCTGCCGCAGAGCCGATGGAGGGAGCAGAGCAACAGCATATGCACCATGGCGCCCTGTCCTTTTCCCCTTCCTGAATTTTGTGTCAAGTGTAACTGATTGTTCACATATCGCAAGGACTGTATAAAAGACAAGCTGATGAGTGTCGTTGTGACCACAAACTCAGCGTTAGAACTAGAGGTGGGCGTCGTGCCATGCCGGGTCGGTCCGGTTTGGATCTATCGTGCTTCGTGTCTGAATTGTGCTGGGCCATGACGGTCCGTCGTGCTCACCGTGTCGTGCCATGTCATACCGTGCCGACCCGGCTCGCCTTTGGCGAGTCCAAGCACCGCCCATTTACGCTTCGTGCCATACCGGCCCAGGTCCAGCCTATTTGCACTAGTGCAACGAGAGGAAAGGAGTCGGAGATGCATCGAGTTGTGAAGGACCATGTGGAGGTCCATCCATGTTTGTGATGAGTATTTGACTTTATTTGAGCAAGGTGTGCTCAAGTTTGAGTTTGATTTGGATTGATTTTCAAAATGAAGCAATTTGAGTTGTCTCTGCCAGGAGTGGCAGTACCGGTCGTATGGACGCGGTAGTGATAAGTTGGATGGTTTATTGCACATATTTGTGGGCATTGCTATGTGAGGAGTTTCCTTGTCTTTGATGGTTGCAGGGCGACGGTGCTAGGTCATGGTGAGGCGAAGGATGACCGGGACTAGGCGAGGCGTCGGAGGTCAGACGGTTGGGAGATCGCGGAAGATGATCGGAGGCGGAGTCGGGCAAGTCAAGAAGACAAGGAAAGGAGTTGATGCTAGCTAGATGCCGCGTGGATCAATGAGGACCGTCGGATTGAGGTCTAGTTGATAGATTAGCGGGTCTAGGTAGTATGCTTTGAAAACCGTGGAAGAAAACCCGGTATGTGTGTGGGTTTTGGGTTAGCCCTTGCATGGCTGTGTGTGTGGGTTAATCCTAGCCCTTAGATGAGTGCTCTAGGGTTGAGGGACTCATCCAAGGGTGGTAGGTGGCCCAAGAGTAGTATAAATAGGGGTGGAGGGGTAGCCTCCTTTCCTTGAAGGTGTTGAGGTTTTTGATGCTCATTTGAGCTTTGCCCACATGAATGTGAGGCTTTGTAACCTCCCCTTCCAGAAATGAAAGTTTTATTCATCCACCTCTGAATTTATTTTGCGCATTTACATTATGTCTTTACTTTACGCAATTTAAATTCAGCATTTACTTTCCCGCAATTACATTCCTGCAATTTACTTTCAAGTAATTTACTTTCAAGTAATTTGGATTTGCCTCCCCTCCTTCTAAATGCTGCTGTTCTTGGATGTTTTGAGTGTGTTCATATGGTTTTACATCTCTTTTGCACTTTTGGATTGAGTAGAGAACATCTTTTCTTTCAAGTTCCAACTTTGTTCTGAACTTGTTCTTCGCGCAGCAGTCAGTGTTTGATTTTTGTAAAAATATAGAAAAATCCTTTTTGAGTGATTCTTGTTGGAGGAGGTGCGGGACTCTGATATCCGCTTGCAGAAAAATTTTGGAGTTCACTTGTTGTACCGTTTGGGCGCCATGAGGTGAAAACCGAGCCCCAAACGTTCTGCTCAAGTTCTTGACCAGACTGTGTTCTTCGATTTTTCGTGTTTTTTCTGTAAGGCTTTTGAGGAGAAATTTGGTGGAGTTCTTCAAGACTCTGATGCTCACAGGAGAAAAAGTCTCAAAATTTTGTGAGCTACAGAAACCCACCAACCTCCTGTGCAAATTGAGGACAAGTTCTGGGAATTCTGTTTTGCTTTTAGAAAGTGACTTTTGTGATTTGAATTTATGTCCTTTCTAAAAGCAAGAGTTTGAATTGATTCCTCTTTATCTTGGACACTAGACAACCAGGATTGTGACTCAAAAATCCCCACATATTTTATGGTACTTATCCATGCAAGCTTGGGGTACACATAGTTGTCTAGTTTTTCGGGTTTTTCACAATTCCTTTTGAGCGATCTTGTCGAGGTTTTTGTTGGAGTATTTTGGGGGAATTTTTATTTGCGACCATTCACCCCCCCTCTGTTCGCCATTTCGGTCCTTCAAGTTGACGCAGTGGACACAAATATTATGGGAAAAAGAACTAAAACTTATTTATTCTTGAAGCAAGGGGGATGTGCTGAACATGGACGAGAGAGTGAGCAATGAGCGAGAAAGGGAGTGAAGGAGATAGGCGAGAGAGATTGAGAGATACGGTCGAGAGATATTGAGAGAAACGGCGCGAGAGAGGGAGAGATTGAGAGAGATGGGTGATAGAGAGAGTTGAGAGATTGAGAGACGGGCAAGATAGAGAGCAACTTCTTGCACCGTCTCTCAATCTCTCCCAGCTCTCTCTCCCATCTTGCCCGTCTTTCTTAGGTGTCAGCGACGAGAGTGACGTCCATGCTACTGGGTGCGTCCATGGCGCTCATGCTCTGCGGGTCGATGACCTTTATATTGGGCTTCTTCCTCATGCCCTAGGTCATTGGGCTCGCTTGCATGTTCCTCTTCGTCAGCTTTGTCACCAACCTCTCTGGAATCAGAAGGACCTTCCTCTGGCCCGTTATCGCGTGCTTGTCCTCACTGAAGGAGGCCTCCACATGTACGTGATTCGACCGAGGGGCTGAGGCGCGGGCGCACGACCACAGCAGGAGGTGGCGGAGGCGCCGAGGCCGCGTGGCCACTGCGGGGTGGAGCAGAGACGACGGAGACACCGAGACAAGACCGCGAGGTGGTACAGTGGGGTGCAGCGAAGGCACGGCCACCTCAAGTTAGAACTTGTTGTAAACTTGTAATGCGGATGATTTCCATCGCTGTTAATTAATTATAAGGTCCTATCCACCTGTCGGCGTTTTCGAGCGCCGGCAAGTAAATTTGTAAGTCTAGGGGGTCGCGCGTTCCACTCCCTGAATGGTTAGACTCGTGAGTCCAAGATGTATACTGGTTCGGGCTGAAAATCCCTACTCCATTCGGATGGCGTATTGTATTGCTTTTTGCACTATGTTTTTCTGAGGCGAGGCCCCTAAATGACTTAGTCTCCTCGTGTTCTTATGTCTCCTCTCTCTCCTCGCGCTCTCTTAATCGTTTAGTCCCGCCTCCTTTTATCTGAAGGAAGGCGGAGTTACATCGAGTTTGGGGAAGAGCGAGGTGACCTATGTTAGAGCTCGGTCCTTCGTCCCGTGGATGGTCGCCACCCGTCTTGCCCATCTTTGGGTTGATAGCCTTGGTGGTCGGGGAGGTTAGGTATTCCCGGAAATAAGCGTACTTGCCCTCTGTGATCCTTGCGAATCTTGGCGTCATGGTGCGTGGCGTTAGTCTTTATCTCGGGAGGAGCGTGCGCTCGTCTTGTCGTGGTAGGTTGATGAAATTTAAAGCTTTGTCTTCTGCGATCACGGATCTTCTTGGGAAGAGCCACTGCCCTTGTATAGTCACTCGATTGACCTTATTCGAGTGCGTGGCGGTAGGCCGATGAGGACCTAACACGCGCCCCTCGGCGTCCGTCACCTTGGTTCGGTTGAGTCGGGGATCCCGCCCGCCAAGAAGGGTCGGGGCTATTGTCCGGTCGGAGTCGGAGATCCGCCCGCCAAGAGGGGTCAAAGCGCCGTCCGGTCGGATTCGCTTCCCGGTAGTCGGGAGCGGATGTCTTGTCTTGATCTCATGAGCGATTCGATCGATGGCGGGCGGCGCGCTGTTGGGCTGGAGATATGCTTGAGGCCGCTGGCTCGTCGTTTCGGGCTGTTGGGGTACCCCTGTTATTAGTATTCGTCACCACCGAGGCTGGTGCTCACTTTCTCGACTGGTATTGTTACTCTTACTACCATTAGGATAGATCTGTCCCCTTCCTCGGTTTCCCCTACATATATAAGATACTAGATAATTGACCGCGACATGCCACGCCGTGACCGTCGCTCCCCACGCGAGAAAATCGAGAAAACATGCGTTTGCCTCTTCCCATGCAAGAAAATCGAGAAAACACGCGAAACCGCTGAAAGGATACAAACGTAATCACGTTTTTTCGCATTTATTTGGCGGAAAAGGACCTGAACGGGTTTTTTTCGAAAAATGACCTAAACGTAGTATATTTTTTTTCCATAAAAAGGACCTAATCGTGTTTTTTTTCCGAAAAAGGACATAAATGTAATTTTGATTTTCCGAAGAAGGACCTGAGCGCAAGGCTTAAAAACGCAAAAAGGACATAAGCGTAATATATTTTTCTTTCCCAAAAGGACCTAACCGTAACATTTTTTTCAGAAAAAGATCTAGACGTAATTTTTTCCACCCGAAAAATGACCCGTCTGCAAAAAAAAAAAATCGTGGCTCGGAGCCGAGCTGGCTCCCTCTCGGCTCAAATGCACCCAGGCCGGGAAGTCTCCCATCTTAATAGAGGGAGTATTTTAAGAAATGAAGATCGGGAAGTGCGAAGTGGTACTCTGCTGCTGTCTACCTTGTCAAGGAAGAGTCCTGCCGGTGGCCAGACGAGAACACGCTTGGACCCGTACCCAACCACAGACCATGTCAGCTGCCCTGCCACCTAGCTTTCTTAACAACTAGGAAGGATTGCGCGCTACGCTGCGCCATACCAACTGTGATGCGGTGGAATGTCCAGAGGCTAAGATGTATTTAATGATATATATGAAAGCATAACACCATATTTTGATCTGCCTCATGATGGAGGGAGAGCAGAAGATGAATAAATAGAATAAGGAAACAAATATGTAGTGCCTAAGCCATAGCAGAAGGTTTTACATACCATAGTGGGTATGTATTGATGTGCACACCAACTAAATGATTTATAGATAAGGATAGTGGAGGAACATAATGTAAATATATGTGCATGTTAGGGCAGACTCACAAATAGGATCTGATATCTAAGGATATACAAAATCCATAACCATAGATAGACTGGATATAGACTATTTGATAGTATATTAGTTGTACGCTACATAGCAAAACAAAAAGGTTCCAGTCCTTAAGATGATCCAGTAGATGTGTCCTTGGTTAGCTCATTCAGTCTTATTGGTGGCTGGCTATTCACAACTGGTTCAGTAGAAGAAAAGGTGGAAGCTATCTTTTGAGTGGTGTGGATGCTATAACTTAACCCATAATAATAGGATATTGTATCGATTTGGAGAGAGGGAAAAATGACTATATGGAAGCTTCTAAAACTTTCTGTCATATATATAATATAATTTAAAAATGATAATTTTATTGATGACTGATTGTTGACAAATATATCTTTTATTTCTACCAACGATTTTCTGAAAGTAACGGCAACCTTGAAAGAAAACATCCTACTATTATACAATAAAACTATTTGAATGTCAATAAGAATACAGGAGGATGTAATGCATAAAAAGCTTCACAGCCTAGATAGGAGATGTCACAAAGCAAGAAAACCAGGGATTTGCCTTGAAATATATATGTTCAATTTCATACAGAGGTAAGCACGATCGTGTTGCCATCGGTACAGGTAGGGATCGGCAGTATGCAAAAAAAAGAATTAAATAATACAATGTGAGCACCTGACTACCTGAGTAGGTAGGAGAAGATGGTTGATTAGTGATGCCATAGTAGTAGAGACCTCCAAAAAATAACTGTAGTCTCTGTTTTTCCCGGAGAACCAACAGACCAAACACAATCGATACCATACTCTATCGACACCTCTCAGGGGCAATGGACAAATGGAAGAAATTTTTAAAAAAGAATTGAGCTCAGAAATGAAATCAATATCAATTCACTCGATGACAACTGGAAAAAATAAAGGTAAAAGATAGAATACTGGCCTGCTTCCGGTATTCCTCTTGCTGCTTGCACCCAACAGAGCAGCCTCGACCATTTGTGGCTGACTTCATAAGGCACAGAGAGCTATGTGCATGCGGCTACCCGATTGTATAGGCGCTGCACGTTGCAAAGATTCAAGTAGTTTTCCTTTTTATATATTTTTGCAATGGTAAAGAGAGAACACTATCAGCACTGGTTTTCGACCTCAAGGGACATGCCATGGTACCGAAGCTAGTGCATGTATGATGCTAAGTAAATATACCTTCATTTTCTCAGTTTTTCTACAGTGCCTAACATTTATTTAAGAAAGGAACAAGAAAAAGTCCAATGCAGCTGATTACCCATCAGGAAGATTACTAAACAAATTAAGAAATGGATTAATTTGGTAATGAACTCACTATGAGAATAGGGAAAAGGCAGGTGATGCTCATGGGGCTAGATTTTTTAGGACCTAGAATCCACAATTGGATTCCATTTCCCTAAGATTAAATAAATTATAAGAGGATATCCACCGTAACCAACAAATGAAGAAATACATTACGAATTTAGATATAAACATGTGAAGGAATGTATGGTCACAATGAATAAGTAATACCTTAAGTCCATATGTTGGCATGAAACATATGATGCCTCTCTAGTTCTCCATTCGTCGCAATACAACACAACAAATGTTCTAAAGTATTAGGAAAGCTTTTACTCTCATAGTTCAACATGGCATATTTTTCTTCCATAAAAATACTGAATTCCCTTAAATTGATTTTCTTGAAACGATATCATCATAGTAGACTATGGAGTGCCTGAGACCATACTATAAATCTATAATGATGAACCCCTGTTGATCTGAACTTTGCATGGCCATAATGTCCATCTCCTCGGCAAAACCAAACAACATTCCAGAATCTGCAATTGCACAAATGTGGAAAATTAGAGTGTCTAGTCAAGATATTGTTCCAGAACACAAAAGGGATGTATAGATCATAGGATTTCTTGCTCATTTTGAGAAGTTAGTGTTGCAAAATTTTCGAACCTTCACTAAATGTTCCTATAAGTTGTAGCAGCCCGAGCCATCAATTTACAACACATCTGGAATAGATGCTGCTCTAATACAACATGCGCCTTGCTTTTACCTTCCACTTCTCTATTTTCTGTTCACCTATTCGTATTTGAATTCTAAGCATATCCCCCATGGTGAGACAACTAGTAACATGGAAAATTCATTTAGGTGAGAAGCTGTCACATAATAAAAGGTTACCTTTACTTCTGACAATACGGCTGCAATGCATCGAAGTAGTTCATGAAGCAATCTGAGAAAGACTTCGTCATGGGCATAATTAATACAATGATGGAAGAAATCAACTATAGTGCATTAAAATCGACAAAATTTATCTGACTGGAATATGAACAGATAAAGCTTACGATCAGCTATCACTATTGTCATCAAACCTACAAAATACAACACTACTAAATGAAATGTGCCGTCTACTAAATGAAATCTGGCGCCGAAAAGAAAATTCCAATCTGCAGCTTCGAGATTATAAAATAAACTCAACTGAAAAGGATAGACTTGTGCTTCTAATAAAATTTAAAACCCAGGCTCTTGAAATGTGCACTGATATGACTCCCAGAACAAAACTTAGTCTCTAAAAACGCACTCATGAGTGTTTTTTTGTACAACATGCAGACATGGACGCATATGTAGCCGCATGCAACAAATTTCAGTACACCATGCTGAACACGGCTAACAAATCAGATCCATCGGATTCTTATAGTATATCAAACGGCCCCCACATCAACCGAATTTCTCATACGAATAACTTACCAAGTCCCACTTCAGCACTTGACGTTGGCAAAGCTGAAGCAAAGGAAGCAACCCAAGTATGTGTTGGGCTTCCCCTCATAAAGAAATGTGTTGGGCACAGAACATGACATTACATGCTGACTGGAACAAAGGAAGCAATTGGAGTAGGCTTACTGGAGCAGCAGGTAGAAGAACGCAAGCATCTGCAAATGAACAAGCTAATCATGTATTCTGACGCTGATAGGTTGGAAGCATAGAAATAGTCATGATATACAGAGAACTCCTTTAGTTGGCTCAAAATTATGTAGATAGACTCTAGGCATACTATACTCACTAACTCCACGTTTCACCAATAAACCAGGAAATCCAGAACACAATAATAGTGAAGAGGAATGTCTCCACCTGATAAATCAATGGATTGATTCCAAGACAAAACTCTGCAATTGCCGAATTTAATTGGCCTAAGAAGTACTTTAGCTGGAATCAGTGGCCGGAGCACATGACACAAGGATGATAAAATCGAACCCCAAACTGACGGAGAATGAGAGAAATAGAGAGAGGAAGAGACAGAACAGGTCACCATGGAGGCCCGAAGCTGGTAAAATGGGCACAAATACTAATGCTAGTAAGAAATGGAACATGTGAATAGCGTCTATAGCGTTGCCATCATCCATGAGGTTCTTGCTGCTCGCTTGATGAACAAGAGCCTTAAGATTCAGTTAACACAAGAAAGGTAACATAAGAAGGACGGAATATCACCTTCGAGCGGTGGTAACGGAGGGCAAGGTCTCCGCACACGCCGCAGCTTGGCCAAACGAAGGACAGCAACCTGCACATAAACAACCAAATCAACGACCAACGCAGAACCCTCTCCTCTCCCGCATATAGCAAAACGATAACAGAAATTAAGCAATAAGTAAACAACAGGAGAACAGAGCAAGCGCAAAAATTTCGCCATGGAAGCAACCGAAGCTGGTGCGGCATGAGGGCAGCGTGTGGCCGACGTAGGGGAACGAAGCACAGCGGAAAGGGCGCACCACAGGCTGACAACAAAACCAAAGATTGGGACCATCCCTACACACAAGAAACCGGCATCACAATAAAACAACAATGAAACAGGAGAAAGGGAAAACGAGTAAAAACGAAACCCAAAAACAACCCAAAGTGGGAGCACGGATGATGAGTCAGCGGGAGGACGGAGAGCAGGCGACGCAAAACTGGCAGGCGCCGCAGGATGAAGGACCACAGAAGAATACAAAAAACAAACAACAAACCATGATAAGGAACCCAGAATGGGGAACAATCAAACCGTAAAAAGCACAACGAAGTAATCACCGAACACCAAAACAGGATCGGAACGGTAAGAAGAATAGCAATCTAGCCAGTTGAATCAGCGATTAAACAGCATGAGAGGAGAGCAAGCGCGAAAGCTCGGTCACCGACGCATCCGAAGCCGGCACAGCACGAGGACAACGGCTGGCCGACGCAAGGAAACGAAGCACAACGGGGAGGACGCTCCAAAGGCGGACAACAAGGCTAAAGAACGGGACCATCCCTATAGACAACAAACCGCCACCACAAATAAAACGACGGCGAAACACCAAAAAGGGAAACGGAGCAAAACCGAACCAAAAAAAACAACCCAAGCTGGAAGCACCGACGCCGATGCAGCAGGAGGACAGAGAGCGGGCAACGCAGGGCCAGCAGGCGCAACAAGATGAGAGACCACAGAACAACAGGAAAAAGAAACAACAAGCTATCATCAGGAACCCAGAATAGGGAATAATCCAACCGCAAAAACCAGAACGAAACAATCACCTAACACCAAAACAAAATCAGAATGGTAAAAACAAGAGCTATCGAAGTAGCAGAACCAGCTGCAATAGATCGCGCTAAACCGAGCTGGTAACCGAAATCAGGAAGACTAGCCAACGACTGAAACCAGGATGGCCCAAAATCAGGAACACTGGCCGTCGGTTAAAATCGAAAGGGCTCGCGATCGGAACTGAAGGGAGAACGACGGGGAACCAAAAAAAGCTTCACGAAGAAGCACGCCACGGAAGCCCTCTCCATATCAGCGGCCAGGCGATGCGCACAAGAAAAGCACCAACGACGCGAACAAGAAAAGCGGGCCTCGCGATAAGAGCCGTCGGCGGAGCGGAACACGCGAGGCGGGCTAACAACGGATGGACTCCCGTCACGGCGCGCAGCGGCGATAAAGGCAGCACCGGTACCGAGGCGGAGCCAAAGAACGAAGACCGGACGCGCACGCAACGGGAGAAGCGGAAAATAACGACGCGTTATCAATCGTCGTTACTTCAATCGACGCGAAGCAATGGGAGGCGACGTCCCCCGCGAAGGGAAATGGACCGACGGCAACGGCCGGTGCGAACGTCCAGAACGGAACGGAGACCGTACCATTTTCCCTGGACGCTGCTGTACGGCATTTGCCCAGCGCTCGGCAAATCCTTCCACTATAAGATACTACTATAGTATACATTGATTCACAAGAAAGGCGAAGACAGACTACTAAATCCTGGCTCTAAACACAAAGATCCCCGTCCTAGTCACATTGTATTTTCTCTTGCAGCAATGGAGGCGCCCAGATCATCCATAGGCCCAACAGTCGGTGGAACAACTTGTTAATATTGGCCCATGAGAGGCTCATTTCTTCTTAAAAACCTAAAGCATACATGGTTTAATAATATATTGCCTAGTTAAGTGGAGCGTAACATCCTAATTTTTGGATTATTTGGATTTAATACGGTTTTTATGGATTTTTCTGAATTTTTGATATTTTTCTGGAATTTATTTGGATTTATTTATTATTATTGAATATGGCTTATTAAGGAAATTATTTAAATAATGGGAAATTTTAAATAAATTTTTGCTAAAAATATTTTATTTGAGTTTCAAATGTCTCAAAATATTTTCTAGAATTTTTATGATATTTTTACTATTTATTTTGGTTAAACTGTTTTTGGGAATTATTTTAATTGGGAAATCCAGGGAAAACTGTTTAAACAGTAATGGGCCGAACCCGTTGGGCCCAGCCCAATCTTCAACCTGGCCCGGTCCGCCGCGGGAGTCAAACCAAGTGACCCTTGGTCTCCGTTGTTGGATTTAGATATGACGATGGATGTGGAACCCTAGTGTAGGTGGACCGTTGGATTGAATGAACGGTTGTGATGGATCGTAGGGTATAGAAACCCTAAACGATCTTTACCGTCAAATTCCGTAAGTGGTTCGGATTGAGTCATGTTCGAGTGATCCTGGTCGTTTATCGCGACACATGTGTGGCCTGAATTGGAGCCGCGTAGTCGTGCCGCATCGCCGTTGAATCTCCGACGTGTGTACGGTTGGGAGTCTTCGTCTCCGCATGACCGCCACCATCACGCGCTCGGATTCCTCCACTGTGCCGAATCCTCTCTCCGTGTTATACATGGACGCCGAGGGCTTTAAAAGCCGCCCATGACCACTCCCGAGAATCGCCGGTTCACACCGTGTCTTTTGCCTAAGAAATCATTGCCCGAGACGCCCGCAAGCCGTCGCCCAAGCTCGCCGGAGTTGTTCATGCGCGCCGGCGCAGTTTTTGGTGGTTTTCATCACCGTCGTTGGGTCTCCACTGTCGCCATTGGTATTGCTGAGTTCGTCGTGTCAAGCCGTTTCAGTTCCGGGTGAAAACATCGCTACAAAGCCGCTCAGACACCGTCGCGTGGTCTTCTTCTTCGCGTCGAGTAAGACCCGTCGGCGTTCTCGCTAGTTTCGAAGCCCGTGAGCCGTTCGATCTAGCGCATGTCGTCCACATCGTGCCGCGTAGGTGACCTGCCCTTGCGCAAGCCGTAGCCGTTGGATCCCCGTTGAACCGCCGTGATTGCACCAGGTGGATGCAGTGTTAATGTGCCGCGTGTCCATCTTGTCACCGTCGGATGCATGCCAAGTGTCGCAGATCGAGTTGCGCTGACATCACCCCTGTGATGTCATCGCTTGCGTCAACCGATACTATTGCGTGCACCGAGTTCATGGTAGACCGATCTGTTCTGTGGATCGGGTCCATGCATCGGTGACACATGTCGGCACGTCATTGGTTCAGATCGGTGGTAACGTCATAAAGGGATTTTTCAGTATAGATTTAATTCGGGAAAATTAATTATTTAATATTTTCTGATTTTCCTATTTATCAAATCTTTCGTGAGCCCATTCTCCCTCATACGAACTCCAATTGAGGCGATTCAAATTTATAAAAAATTGTAAAATCGAGACCTATTTAATAGTGAATTTTATTTGAGTTTTGGAGTTTGTTTGCTCTTAGTTTTGATATTTATTTAGTGTTTTATCTCGATACGCGTAGACGTCGAAGTGATCGGAGCGTCCGAGGGGGAATCGTTGAACCAAGAATAAGGTCCAGAGTAAGATCAAGAACTTTTCCAAGGCAAGTTATGATTTGATCATGTTGAACCCAGTTTTACTAAATGCTATATTGTTTCGATGTACTACATGTTATTTAATGTGTACCTCTGTTTCTAAATTTAGTTTGGGATCTAGTTATTCATCCCAATTGAATTATACCCTACCTTGTCATTTGTATGCCATGATTATTTGTCATCCTAGGATGGTTCATTACTAGTTGGTTAATACTAGAAATCAACATGGGTTGGTTAGACTATGTTCAGTATACTTAGCCATGCCATGTAACTCATGTCTTTGGAATATCAAATTAATCTTGATTAATAGAATATGGAACATGTTAATGAAATTGGTGTATCAGGTGTTGTCACGCAATGATATTGAGTTGTAGTGGTGGGGTTGTCACGCAACGAAGTTAACTTGTTGATGGCACACGGTGCATGGTAATCAACTGGGGTGGTAAATAATTTAGATTGGGACAAGTGGCAAGGGCAGTATGCTAAGGTAGGCCAGAATGGCAGAGGGATTGTGGAAATCTTGCCTCGGTCATCCTAAGGACTTAACCTTGCAAACCTTTGAACTGAGTCAAACATGCAACCACATGTCTGGAATGGGACGGACCTAGCTGATTAATTTGCAATGGTTTAGCTTTGGTACTACCAATAGTAGTATGAGTCCCAGGTTATATGGTTCAACTCACAATGCGTAAGAGGGAGGTCCTGTTGTGGTGGTTATAACCCTTCAGTGTTGAAACCTTAGCGGGTAGTATTAGATTAAGACAAGGCATTGTAAAGTCTATGTTATGATCGCTCAATTGCATACTCTTGTATGGCAAGTCACGGTAGACATGTGAGTTGATTGTATCTTGTGGGTAAAGTGCATAACCTCTGCAGAGTGTAAAATCTATTCGGATAGCCGTGCTCGCAGTATTGAGTTATGCTTGGGAATTACAGTCAAGGATTAGACTTTGTAAAATAAAAACTTGGATGAGAAGGTAGGATTCCATTGGAAAGTTTGGAAAATGCTAGGGCTGGATGTCATATTTACTTGAAAAATGCTGAAAGTTACTATCTAATGTTATTTATTTTACAGTCATTCAATCTACTTATTGTATTCTTTTATAAATGTTGCTTTATTGCAAAATAGCCTGTGTTAGCCATACATTTGGAATAAGCTTTACAAATAGTTATGTTAGAATTGCATTTTGAGCACAACTTGTTAAGTGTTTTAAGTACTCACATTTGCCAACAATAAATCACCAGTTGAGGAGGAGTCTACACCAGCTTTGGAGGAGGATTATTCATAAGACGAATGCTTAGGGTATGAGCCTTCTCAGTTGACTGTGGTATACTAAGGGGTTATCTACATTTTCATTCCGCTGTAATTTAATTTACTATTCTTAGTTTAGTCCTACGTGGCAAAGTCATGTAAGTCGATCATAAGGTCAGTCAACATGTTAATAATTAATATATGAAGTCTTTTATTATGATTCAGTTGTGTATAATTATGATATTAATCTATGTTAAGCCTATGTGCACTAGCGTGATCCTGGACTAATGCAGTATACATAGAGGGTCCGAATTTACATATTCGGGTCCCGACATAGAGGGAGATCAATTTATAAGATGGAGTCATTGTCACTCCTTAAATAATATAACACATAGCATGAAGATGGTATGGGTGGACTTTGGCTAAACACACGTGCGTATTCGCGTATTTTCTGTGACTTACAACGAGCGACCGCGCCGCATCGTAGAGCGTCTCCTGGCACATTGAATCAACCTTTTATTTTGCTGAATCATGCAATTATCTCTCTATTCATTATATTTAAATGTAGACACCAAATTCCTGCTCCATTCTTCTTCCTCCTCTCTAGACAGTTGTATTGTTGTGTTGAGCAGCTGAGCCGTGTCGGTCTTTCTCCTCTGCGTGCACTAGGAAGGAGCGTGAGCAGTATCTCCAACTTGTTGCCGCAGAGATCACCTGCACAGGACGGCAATAAGGTTTCTTAGCAGCGCATCCACATGACCGCTCTGCTTCTTCCTCGACGTCGACTACTTTCACCACCGTGTCTGCGATGCTTCCTATTACTTCATCAATCTTAATTGTAACTCATTCGTGTGACCGATCGACTCTGTTATTTTTTAATTCTTGAGCATATTCATCAGTGCAATATGTTGTCGTTGATTTATGCATCTCTAGTCTTTTGTTATATTTGCCTCAAAATAAAATCTGCAATAAAAATGTCTCTAGTCTTTTGTTATATTCAAAAGCCGTTGTGAGCCTTACCTGTCATTCACCTAAACTTGTCTAGCCTGTCATCTAACGTGGCAAAACCACCTACTCATCACACCACGCAAGCAATACCATTATGCGAAACCGATTTAGGGTGTTATTTGAATTGGATTGCAAAGTTCATCGGTCAAATATCTGGTTTTATAGTTTTGGTACCAAATGGATTTTCAACCAAAGTTTGAGTGTTATATGGACTTTTTCCTTTATATTATAATATATATAGTGTGTGTATATACCCCAATAAAATTATAATATTATGAAAATATTTCGCGAGATAAATCTATTCATATGATTTTCATGTATCCTATCTAAATATATTAAAACATATCAATAGTCTAGGTTTCAAAAGTTTGACTACACGTATTCTAAAATGATATATATTTATGGCTGGAAGGAGTAGTAGAGTAAACGAGTTCTATTAGCTAGTTAAACACTACACTGTTGCAGTGCATTACACTAGTAGTATATGATGGGTGGAGGAAATCAGATTTGACCATTGATTTGTTAAGTGTATTCCTACTATTCTACGATCGAAGGAAGTACACATAAATACTATCTAATCAGTCCATATTGAATTTAGTGTACCGTAAAAGAGCTCTCGCAAGAAAGGCCAAACTAGAGAGCAAGGATCATGTACAAACCTACAAACTCTTAATTCTCTTAATTCTTGACCATGGTTAAGATCCTAACTCTTCTTCCTCTAGTAAGGACTGGCTGCATCCAGCAGCTATAAAATGGCCTCTGGATCTGGATATCTTTGGGAGCGAGCGACGGGAAATGCTAGTAAAGCGAAGAGGTTTTGAACTCTCTCTTCTGAATTTGTACCTTGCTAGATGAGTGAGAAAGAAGCAACACTAGAATGTCTGTATGGGAGTGGTAGGCATCAGGATGACAGAACACATCATGTGGTGCCATTTTCGCTTTCGGGAACACCTCCGTCCTAGTACCGTTCTCTGAAGGAGCAAAGTTGTCCTTTCTCGGATGGATTAGTGGGTGCAGAGTGGAAAGTAAAACGGGAATGGCTGATCACAGTGGAATTTGAGCACCTAGTTGACGCAGTGCCCTACTTCGACGAGCCTACCTGAAAGCTCAAACTGTCCACCTTAGACAACTAGTCTGAAGCGATGGTCACACGAGCTCATATGTGCAGTGGTGATCACAAGTAGGGCAGGCTTTCGAGTTTAATGAGCTATTATTGAGTTTCTTTCAAAATTAACATAATTTGATATAAAATTATTTTATTTATCATTTAAATGATTATTTAAAATTCGAGATAACGAGCCACCATCGAGCCGAGACTCATTAATATTTTTCATTCGAAATAGGTTCATTCCAATTTTGAACTCATTAATTACTGTAATCGAAGCAATTTTGATTCGAGCCCTAACAATCTTTTCTTGCCGGTCCTAATTGTTGCATATTAATCTTGACACGTTAAAATTGGTTAGATTTCATTGTCAGTTGGTAGACTCCGTGTCCGAGTTACATGGCCGAACATGCATGGAAATTTATCTAGCATGTCCGATTCTGTAGTTTGCATGCATGGCAAGCCTTTCCTTTACTAGCCGTTTTGGTTGTCCGATTGAAGTTTTGATTTGGTTGTTTTGACTGCTATATAAGCAGGACCTTTGTACTCTTTTGAAGTCAAGAAAAACAGAAAAGCTGCGGTTGTTTGCAGCACCAAAAATTTCTGATTCAAAGTATTGCTGAAAGTGCAATCCGTTCGTTTGAGGAATCTGAAGACCGAAGAGAAGCAGTGACAACAGAACTTCAAAACATTAGTCGACAAATAGAAGCTGAGCGACAACAGAAGACTCGCGACTTCAGGATTCGGCGACAATAGCAGAACAGCACCGACGGAAGAGATTCAGGTAAACTTGATCCTGTGGCTTTGCAACTACACTAATCACAGGTTCAACGTTACAACCTCTTGAGCTCTTACTCCCTGAGCTCCTTAGTGCGGCTTTCCGATTTCAGAGTGAACAAACTGAAGTATCACATACTATAATGAAATTGTTCTCTGGTGATTAAAATTGAAATACAGTAAGTATCATACAGGTTATCCATTGTACTCTGCTTTCTAATTAACATTGAAGATCAAAAGGCAGTTTGGATAGTATAGATCCAAAGGTACTTGTTCGCTGCAACAAGCATGCTGTGGATTTGCTGCGCCATTGGCCAGGCAAGAACAAAGCTAGCTCGTGGCCTTTTGGACAGTGAAAATTTCACACATATTCGATGTCTACAATCTGCATCCGACATTAGCTCCTGGACAGGGCAAAGTCAAAAATAAAATGTTCAGAGCTGGAAACACACGCTGGCTGGGAGTTTTCTGCCAGGTAGAATCGAGTCAGGCGCAGCCAACAGAAGGTTTCCTCACAAGGCAGACAGCACACTCGCAATGCACAAGTGGCTGAAAGCTCCTATGTTTTAGTTTTCTTTTTGTCTTTTGTCGGTTTTGTCGGATTTCTTTACATATGCCAGGGAAGCAGTGCTTTCTCTTTAGTGTTATCTCTTTCATGTTGTCACATTTTCTCAAATTGTTGCTGGTGCAACTGTACCAAACAGGCACTGCATTCTTTGCTCACTCTCTTTAATGCATGGCAGAACTCCTGCCCGTTCCATTTAAAAAAAAATCACACATATGCAGTGAATGAATTAGTACAATTAATAGGCAACTGCCAGATTTCAATCTTCACTCCTCTTTACCCTTGTTAAGATCTTCAACTTATCTCCCAATTTACACTAGCTGCATCCAGCACCGGTACAATGGCCTACATATCTCTCTCCTATCTGCAAGAAAAGGAGGAGCAGCAAGAAGTGTCAGTAAAAAAGCAGTAAGATGCTGCAAGTCATCGTGCAGCAGGTAAACCAGTTCAACAATTATGGTCAAACCGTTTGTAAGAGCGTAGGTGCTCTTAATTTGATGCACTTATTATTCGAAATCATTTAGCATGGATAGGATCAAAACTTTCAAAACAAGAACCTATCTAAAATCAAAGGCATGGTCATATTATTTGCCTGCAGGCAGCAGCTGCACAAGAGGGTAGACCTTAAGTCTCAGGCCGGGGCCTAGAAAAGCCTTGTCCTGAACAGGTAGGCCCAACGCCCAAAAATTCTCATTTTTTGGAATTAATTATTATTATTTTTTTATTATTCAGGCTTCGGGCCTGAGCCTAGCCATACTTCGGGCTGGGCCCTGCCCGAGATCGGAAATTTGGTCGGACTGCCCATAAACAGGTCTACAAGACAGTAACGGGGTTTCAACATTTACTGAGGTCTTTTTTTTGGGAGCTATAGTAAAAAAAAAACTGTTTTTTTGTTTTTTGGACTGAAAAGTTTCTGTAGCTTTTATAATAGACTATTTAACAAATAAGTAATTTTTCTCAACAATAAGCTGCAAAAGCAGATCCAACTTAGCTTTCAGCTTTTATATATAACTTCTAGATTATGCCAAAAGCCTCTTAAGCTAGCTTAAAGCCCTCCAAACAGGGCTGAGTGTGTGCATGCGTGCATCTACCTTATCTAAAAAGAAAAGGAGGCCCTCTTCGTAGACTATACCCAAGTTCAGCGTATGTGGTCCTCCGTTGTGCATTGGGCTGGGATACCGTCTTTGCGACCAGATTGGTGGAAGCCGTGTTCGGACCTTGAGCAATGGTGTCTTTATCACATAGCCAACAGGTCCACCTTGCGGAAAGGTGCGGAAAGGTGTTAAGTCTCTCGTAATCTTAAGATGCTGGTAATGGGAGAAAGAGCGCAACAATAGAATCTTCCAAAGAAATTGGGCAACACACAAGTAAATCCTTCAATCGGTTAAAGATGAGGCAGCCAATTAGGTCTCTGCAAAAGCGACACACCTTGGAAAAATCCTACACCGGCAACTTAGCAACCTGTTTTTTTTTTCCTTTTATCTTCTACCAGCTACAACCTAACCTCTATCCGCCTATCCCGTTTCTGGGTGCTCTCTCTGCACCTATGTCCCTTGTACTCTGTTCTTTCCTTCTTATAATATAATCACGGCACACCGTTTAAAAAAAAAAAAAGAGGTATGTCGTGGTTTCTACGTTCAACACAAATTGTCTCATCACATAGGGATAATAGAACGGTCTCAACCGTCTCATCCGCTGAAGTATTGTTAGTTAGTTCGTTGAATCGTTGTAATATACAGAGTAAACGAGTTGCTAACTTGCTTATTGGCTAATTATTAATAACCACATGGCCCTGAGGCCTGGCTTTCTGCGGTCTGAATATATAACAACTAGCCAGTGCCACGCGCTACGCTGCGTCGTGTGAAATTTGAGAAATTTGGTCGTGCGACACTGCATTGCGTGAAATTTAGTCCGATGGATATTTCTGAAAAAAATTGCGTAATTTCGGTTTTCTTGGTTTTTTAAAAATAGGTTGTTTTTTTGCGTAATTCCGGTTTTCTTGATTTGTTTTTAAAAGAATGGGTCTCTAGAACCCGCTGGCGAATCGGTGGATTGTTATAAAACGTCGGTGAATCTGTTTTTTTTTTGTTTTCGGGAGAAAATAAACGTTTTTTTGTTTTTTTGTTTTTTTTGCATAATTTCGGTTTGCTTGTTTTTAAAAAAAATGGGCCACTAGGACCCGTCGGCGAATCTGTGAATTGCTATAAACTATCGGCGAATCTGGTTTTTTTTGTGGGAGAAAACCACAGAAGGACCTAAACGTATTTCTGTTTTTTATTCGGGTCCAATATACTAAAAGCCGGCTCCTTGGGACATAAATGCAATTTTTTGTTTTTTTTAGTCCGCTATGCTAAAAATCGTCGGGATGACCTTAGTATAAACCGCGTAGGGACCTAAATGTAATTTTATTTTTTCGGGTCCTTTCTGCTAAAAATCGACCAGAGGACCTAAACGCAAATTCAATTTTTCCGAAGGACTATTTCGCAAACCTGCTGATGTGGCACCCTTGCATGCTCCCAGATTCATCCACTATATATATATATATATATATATATATATATATATATATATATATATATATATATATATATATATACTAGAAACCTATATACTGGCGTACCACGTCGCAGGCGCCACTCTCCACACGAGTAAATCGAGAAAACGTGCGATTGACGCTCTATACACGAGTAAATCGAGAAAACGCGCGAAAAGGACCTAAAAAGAATTTTGTGTTTTCCGCAAAAGGGCTTAAACATAATGCTAGAAAAGCGCAAAAAGGACATAAATGCAATGTATATTTTTTCCCAAAAAAAATGACCTGAACGTTTTTTTTTCCGAAAAAGACCTAATCGTAATTCCGTTTTTCGGTAAAAGGACCCGAACGCAATGCTTAAAAACGCATAAAGGAACTAGACGTAATATATATTCTTTTTTCGAAAAAAAGACCTAACCGTAACTTTTTTTCCGAAAAAGGACCTAGTCGTAATTTTTTTCGGCCGGCTCGGCTCGAGCCGCGAGCCGAGCCGGCTTGCTCTCGGCTCAAAGCAAGGAGGAGGCAGGAATCCTTCAGGCTTTAGTAGAGGGGATGACATACACTGATTCACAGGACAGACGAAACAACTGTGCAGAAGTTGGTAGAAAACTTTACAAATCACAACTCTTGAACATGCATGGCTGCTAATTAAGATCCTCGACCAAACTCTACTCAACAATGGCTGCACACCCAGCAGCTATAAATAGACCATACGCGTATCTGGTAGCCAAGGGATATGTACAGATGAGAAGAGGTGTTACAATATATGGAATTTTTTTTAAAATAATACTATTTTTATTCTATTTTACAAAAATAATATGTCGAAAAAAAAATTACAAAACTACCCACCTGTCGCCATTTCAAAACGCGACAGAGAGTCTGTCGGCGACAGACAGTCTGTCGCCGTTTCAGATAGGGACAGACTCTCTGTCGCCATTTCAAATGGCGACAAATAGTCTGTCGCCGATTGAAAAAGCGACAGACTTTGTGTCGCCATTTGAAATAGCGAAGGACTCTCTGTCGCCGTTTCAAATGACGACAGAGAGGTTTAACCCATTTTTTTATTCGAATTGCAATGTATGTAAATTATGAGCTGTAGTGTAGTTAATAAAAAGTCAGATTAGTTGTTGTGATGTTTTATGAGAGGAGATCAAAAGAGTGCGAATCGAGATCGGGAGAATGATTTTTAGCCTTTTAAACAACTCGTAAAATTTAATGTTTAAATGTAATTTTTAGGAAGAGTAGACCAGATTTGCTCTTTGATATGTGCACTACCATATTCTGGGAAAATATTTAATTTACACCTTGCTTTGCATCTAATTTTCACTAGTGCAACAACCCTAAGTACTAGTATAGTGCCTGTGCTAACGCTACGATAGCAATACACCCGCTTATCAATTAAATGAGAAGATAAGTATGAATACAATACTTAATAATAAAAGAGAAATTTAGAATTTTAAATGAAATTAGAAAGAAAAACGGAACTAAATGGAGGTCGAATGGGCGAAAACGGGCTCCCAAAATATTTTAAATCAAGAAAGAGAAAGAAAAAAGAAATTTCTGATTTTAGATTATTTTTTTTGCAGCTTCCACAGAGAGCACAACGTGTTCTCTGGGCTTGGCTAGCGCAAGGGAGAGGGAAGGCCAGGGGTGGCCGGGCGGTCGCAGTGGGTCGGCACTAGTGCGGCGAGATCGCCAGCATCGACGCCTGTAGAGGAGGAGTCACAGTTGCGGTGAATTTCGCCGGGAAAGATGACGGTGATGGCTTGGGTTACCTCCAAAATCCGGCGATCTTTACAAGAGGGAGCACTTGGGGATTTACGCAATGCGATGGGGTGGAGGAGAGCTCGTCGGCTTTTATAGCCCCGAAACAAGCATATTTATGGAAACCATAATTTGGGATCAAATCAGATTGGAGGAAATTTTGGCAATAGAGCACGAAATTTGGGGAATTAACACCATAGATGGAAAGAGCAGATTTGGTGCGGGATTGATGAAGCTTTGGAGCTTCTTTCTTGCTTTAATGGAGGGAGGGAAGAGAAGAAGCTTTTCTGGTCTGGGCTGCAGCTAGAAGAAGCTACAGGTGAGTTGCCTTCATTTTTTTAAATATAGATGGATTTTTGAAAAGATAGCACATTAGGTTAAAAAATTCTAGAAAAATTCTCAAAAAAACTTTTGATTATTTTGTACTTAATAAAATTATTTTCAAAAAAATTAAATTATAAATTTGCTGAGGCATGGCGATCGCGAGGTCGCTGACCAGCAACCTCGCCGCGTCAGCAAAGCCATCGATGGCGACCGTGGAGCCATTGCAGACCTGCGTTCTCCCTGCCGCGCTGCCCCATCTCCCGGTTTTCTTTTCCCAACACGTAATGTATGGTCCTTTCCTTTTCAGGACGTTTGTTTCCTTTTCCTTGATTACAAGACGTTTGTTTCCTTTTCCTTGTTGATGCTGGAGGTGAGGGAAGGTCTGTTGTGGGCCACATGGATGATTTCGGAAAAATACGAAAAAATAAACTGCGCTCGCCGACCGCTGGATCCGCAAGGAAAAAAAGATAAAAATTAAACAGTGTTCGCCGACCGCTGGTTCCGCGAGAAAAAATTGAAAAAAAATTAAGCAGCACTCACAGAACGTTGGTTCCTTAGATAAAAAATAAAAACAAAAATTCAACGCTCTCCGTGCGCTGAAATTAGGCTCTATTGTGCTAGATCCGTAAAAAAGTCTCGAGAAGGGTCATATTCGGAAAAAAATACGATCACAATACCAGGACAATAAAAAATTCAAGTCTTGTTTCCTTGCATGTGGATCCTCTCTGTTTATTTCCTTGTTTGATTCACCCTCCTTCCAAATATGTAGTACGTACAATTTTGGCCAGTAAAAAATTCAAATCTGGTTTCCTTGCATGCGGATCCTCCTTATTTATTTCCTTGTTTGATTCGCTCTCCTTCCAAATATGTAGGTGGGGAGGTGCATTTGTGGGTCACAGGATGATTAGACACACTAAATAATGGCCATCGGATGTGGGTGAGTAAAATTGAGGAAAGATCTGAGACGTTCATTTTGATGAATGCAAGTTTCTGGGGACGTTTTGCTGGGTGCACGAACATTAGGCCATCTCTAATGAGGTGCATTATTTAGGGTGGACGTAGAAAAAATTGCTTAGGTGCATTATAAAAGGGTATAGATTATAGTCGACAACAACGCATGTTATAAATAGTTCCCACGAAGCACTTAAATTATTTGTTGAACATATATATAAGGGCACATACATCGAAAGTTCAGATGATAAAATAAGCAATAGATAGATTATATTGCAAGGGCATTACAACGATGACGAAATTGCTTGCCGAACTAACTAACGAAAAGCATTGGTTGTCATGGTGGAACAAATGATCGTTCGCCTATCCGGTACAAACGTAATGATGTCCCATATTTTCGCATATTACCCGACCCGTGTAAATTTGGAGATTTGTCCTCGGCACCGCTCAATCCCACTATGAAAGAACTCCATGGGGATCCGCAGTGCTCCTAGGTGTCGCCGAATGGGTGGCCTATGCCGTACGTCTCGGGTGTGTAAGACCGAAATTTTTGGTCTTTTTAATGTGGATTTCTGCCCTCCCACATGGGCATGTCATCCCAATTCCCGGCGTCCCTTATGTTATTACCACCTGGGTTCCCGGATGGTCTACGTAACGCGTCAAGGATTTGTTGCGTGGTGCGGACCTCGGCCGGCTGCTTCCCCTTGTCCCTTCCTCTTCGAGAGGAGGTACCCTCTTGCACCTCTAGTGTGTTGGCCGTTGGCGGACACTTGCCGAGACGCCTGCTCTGTTTCGGCTCGCACTCCACTGTATGGTGCAAGAGGTGTGTGTTGGGCTTATCGTTGTACAACCGGAAGCATGCCCTGCAGTCAATGCAGTATGCCCGCGTTGGCCGTTGAATAACACCGTAGGCGTACTCGGGTCCGCTTTTACGGCGGTAGTAGCACCACGGGAGGTTGCTCCCAGTTATCCCATACGGGAAGTTTGAGATGTGGGTGGTACGTCTCCGGGTCCACCCAGTTGAAGTAGCCGCACCATTCATCCTCGGCCAAGGGGCACCGGTAGAATCTCCTGTCCGCTAGTTCATCGTGGCAGGTATCAACCACTGCTTGAAGGCCGTGTTCGCAAAAGTCAGGGCTTTCGGGTGGCCCCTGAGGAGGTTTCTCCTTTGACTCGAGCAATTTCACAATTTTCGTTTTGAACTCTTGTATGCGATGAACTGGTTTAGAATTACTACTTTGTGAGTGAAGCATGAGTTCTTCGCATGAAACTCACCGATTGGTTGGCCTCTTGCCCACCGGCCCTGAACTCTGGTCGCTCTAGAACGGGGACGTATCCTGGCGGCCTCTCCCACCGGTTGAAGTTCTCGGGCGAAGCGGGTTCGGCGTCGTGGCAGTTGTAGACAAATTCGTAGTCACGTCGTTCCGGGCCGTCGATCCATTGGAAGAAGCAACACCGGTCCTTATGCTGAGAAAAGAAAGAACTATGTATGAAATGGTACTGTTAGCCTGTATTTTATGGATACAAGTAGGTTTACCTGGTAGGGGCGGGCACAACAGTAGTGAGCGCGGGCGGCCGTCTCTCCGTAGGTAGATTGCATCATCTTCGCCGGAAGGTTGCAGTCGCATTTGGGTCTAGGCAACTCCGGCAGAACTGGAGCGTGCACGCTACTGGTATCCGGGTATTCGGGGCGGGATGACTTCTGCTTGTTGAAGAGGCGACGGTAGAACGACATCGTGCCCTAATTTGTGTAGATTCAGATGGCGTGTATTGCTTGTTTGGCGGTGTTGGATGTGTAACCCTAGGCCGGTTTTATAGTGGTGGTGAGTGGTTACTCCGCACGACTACAGCACTTGTCCAGTTTGACGTCCTGGCATCCTCTGTGAAAAGCTGCACGACATGTCACCCATCATCAAAGCTGCACCACCTATCACCTTCTGCAAAAGGCTGCACGACTTGTCACCATCTGAGAAAAGCCACACGACCTGTCATCACGAACAAAAGTAGGCAGTGAGTGGTCACTTTGAACTGTGCCTGCATGTGTGACAAAAGCCTGTGTGCGAAACAGTAGAGGTCTGTCAGCGTGTGGTCAAATCGGCCTAAAAAGGTTGAAAGCATTGCGCCCGTGAGTTGTCTAATCGAGCGTGGAAAGCTGCTACAAGGTCGCATGGCACTGACAAAGTAGCTACATATGTGCTGTCCTATCGACGTGACAAAGGTACTGGTAGCATATTTACAAATAGAGCCACGGAAGTAAAAGATTATATATAGCACAAAACTTCATAAATAAAACTAACATATGTGATATTACATGAGCTAAGGAAGTAAAAGACGATATTGTTTACGGTACATCATGTGTAAAAGAAACAAACTAGCTAGGGCCCCTGCGCGGTGCAACACCTCATGTGGTCCCGGGCCTCCTCGACGACGCACATGTCTAGACGGATATGTGAGTGGTCAGGGCACGTCCACGAGTACTCCTAGGAGGCGGATCGGTCAAGTGGTAGAATGTGGCGTCTGTGTCGTTTGAGATGGGCCGGGGCCGATGCGAGTCTGCGACGAACCAAGTACCACACCGCGGATGGCGATAAGGATCCGGAGAAAGTCAAGTCCTCGTCCCGAAAGTACCGTAGTCCTCGAGGTGCTCGACTCGTCGAGGCGAGATCACCACGTTGACAAACTTTTCAAGTTAGAACGACACGTTATGTGAACAACAAAATATATGAAAAAGAGACCACTTGTTGTACTGCGGTCAGCGGACAGACGCCGGTCCCAGCACGGTGGAGCCCCGTGCGGTCGGACGAGGTGGTCGGGTCTACTGTGTTGACCTCGCATGCAGATTTAACGAGGGGATCTATACCACGTCGTCATACTGGCCGCCTACGACGTCGGTGTACGACACGGTAAGTCAAGTCCTTAATATGGCGCGGCGCCCTCGAAGGCCGTCATTGTGACCCTATCGTATGGGTGGCACCGACCGCTCAGATCAACGCCGACGCCGCCTCGTGTGCTTCCTCGCAAGGTCGCTCTGCGAAAATGAAAAGAGGCTAGTTAGTTGGCATAATTTTCAAGGCGTTAAGTTGAATGACAAATGGAAGGAGTACGAACGCGCGGTGGAAGCGAGTCCGGTGGGTGGGTGCGTGTCGGAAGTGGTCGGATCGTGCACGGGAGGAGACTCCACGACACGCACAACTCGAACGCGGTGCGCGTCTTTGTACCACTCGATATATCGTCGACGTGCGTGGTCGAGAGGCGATCTCGTCGATCACATCCGCAAGAGCCAGTGCCCACTGCTGCGCATGAGGTACCATGCGTGCTGCCCAGCTCTGCGTGCCGACAAAGTCTTTGCGTGTGTACCTGCAAAACAAGAAAGCACAACATTAATTCGCAAGCCACCGAGATCGTAGGTACTAACAGAAGGGAAAAAATGTAGAAATACGAACGAGTGCACGGCTGCTGGAACGACGGCGCCTGTGGGTACTGGGAACCCCTGTCGTAGACCAAACTGCCTCAAGACGCGGTGGGCGGCGTACGGCTCGACGAACACGTCGAACACCAAGTGACGTCGGGTCAACCAGTACACCGCGTCAGCAGTGCACTGCAGCGACAGGCCAAGCGGCGCACGTGCCTGGACAAGCTCAGGAGCGTAGGGGCGCCATATGACGCGGTCGTCCGTGAGCTGGTCCAACATCGCTACGTCTCGAGGGTACGGCGCGCGCATCGAATCAGGGTGAACCGCGGTACGCAAAAAAACACCAGCGATGAGCGTTAGTACAACACGTGGAGAATTAAAAACAACATACGGCTACGATAAGTACATCGACGGTCGGCGACACCACAATGTCCCCATCGTCGGACGATCAACCTCGTCCCCGGGAACCCTGTAGAAGTATGCGCGGTAAGCTGACAGGTCTATCAGTGGTCGTCCGATCTGGAACCTCTCGAACGACCACAACCGCAGAGCAAAGGGCGTGGCGCGAGTAGGCGAGTCGGACACGCGACGACACCCGTCGTGACGATTGCACGCGATGCGTCGCGGCAAGTACCGTAGGTCCCCAAGCCAGCTGCGGGATCTCCTCCAAGTCAGCGTCGGCGATCGTCCTCGCAAACTGGATCATGTGTCTGTCGACAGTGTCCCCGTGCGACGAGCAGAACAAGACCCACCCGAAGAGCCACAGAAGGTACGCCTCCAAGTGCCGGGCGACGGCCCGCTCCCCAGCTCCAGCTACCATCCTCTCGGGCTGCAGAAAGTAATGGTTAGGTTGTTAAATGCAATGAAAGTCACACACGGTGAGTTAAATCAGATACGACAAGGAAAAATCGCGCTTACGTGAATCGCACAAGCCACCATTGCGTCGGACCGTGCTTGTTCGCGAAAGTCGTGTCTTGTGGTGGGTAGCACCCCTAGAACCGGCGGAGGATATCGCCGCCACTGGGTGGGCGTCTGCAGGAACCACCGCATCCCCGAGCGAGGAGGCAGGCCGGGAGGTAATCGACGTCCTCTAGTGTCGGCGCCATCTCACCACACGACAGGTGAAAGGTGTGGGTCTCAGGCCGCCACCGGTCCACTAGAGCAGTCAGCAAGCTCCTGTCATAAGGGAACCGCCAAGAGGCACTCCGTCGGTCCTGCGCATCCGCGGCGGTCGCCTCGACCATACGGGCAACAAGTAGTAGGCCAACCGCCCTCAACCTGCAAAAGAATGTGAGAAGTATTATTGTGGTGTCGAAGGGGACATGAGTACAACACTGCGACGAAATTGAACTAACCTCGGGATCCATCGCGGATCGAGACGCCACGCCCTCATGGGGTGCGCAAGCGCGAGGCCCCAAGCTCCAAGGCCGCCTCCCATCCTGCGGGGCAACGTTGCTAAGCGGCTCGGTGAGTCGCGTCGACCGACGGGTCAAGCAACTCGTACAACTGTCCGCCCGCCATGCCTGCAAATAAAAATGTTTATGTTACATAAGGTGTAAAAAAGGTGCAAAATAAATACAACAAATACAAATAGAATATGAATGGAACAAGTACTGTCATAATTTAGAGCACACGCAAAGCGTTAAAAAGATACAAAATGAATACAACATACTACACTCTCATTTAATCAAGTACAATAACATTCATATTACATATTTTGACCACATGTACGAATTCGATACAAGCTGCGAAATTCTAGTGCATCGAAGTCTGGTACGCATGGATGCGCCACGGGCAACCCTCCGTCTGGCATCTTACATCATACACCCGCTGATCGGACTTTACAACCTTGAAGGCTCTGCGCAACGACACTGACCATGCTATTACTGCTTCTTGAACCTCACTCTTATTCTTGTAAATTGCATCTTTTCTCACCTCATTCTGATCATACTGCGAAGGGAACTGTTCGTCATCGTTCACCACCAGCCTGCCGAACGGATACTCATCCCGCTCTGCGGGGAATAGATCTTCAGCGGCTTCATCATTACTTAAAACCTCATAGTCCTCATTCTCTGTGTCCATCGCTTCGACCACTGACTCAATGTTTTCGCCCTCGTCTGCCATGCCCATTGCTTCTTGAACCTCTCTGTTGCAACATCGGCTCTCTCACCTTGCACTTCAGTCGACCGAACCTACATCCCGCTCTACTAAGCCTTCCCTACTTCTCGCTCTCCCCAACTTCCTCTGGTTCTTCATCAACAACCTCTTGCTGCGTCGCATGCCCGGTATTGACTTTCTCAAATGCTTGTGCCAATAACACTAATGGCCATCCTTTCTCAATTGCAATTCTTACGTACAAACTCCAAGATTTCGGCCCTCTCATTTCCATTAACTCCCTGTACGTGCAATCTATTCTTCGGCAAACTACTCCATGTAACTTCAGATCATGCAATTCACGGTCCAAAGAGAACATGTGGTACAACCATCTCATAATCGTAGCCCATGAACTCCCCTGCGCGTGACAGGCTAGCCTCTACACTTGCGAAATGACTTAGATCTACCCCTTCAACACCCATGTGTGGAACTCCTTCTCCATAATATATTTTAAATTGCACTCTATCATCCATACCTGTCATGCAAATTCATCGAATTCTTAACATTTGCACAATTTAACGCTACATTGTACGACTAATAATAATCACAAATTTGAATTCTAAGAACGTAGTTTAATTCATTACGCTTTGGTCCATACTTTTCGCCGTTTAATCGATCTGATTGCAATATTTCAATTCTTACAAATTCTTGATTCCGTGATCATTTTCAAATTTCTATGAGAACATAACTAAACTAATGTGTCAGAACCTCTCTGATTGAGTTATTTTTCGGTCCCGACAATTTTAGCCACCCAACTCTACATGACATCTCCGAATTCTAAGTACACAAATAACCGAATTTGAATTCTACATTTCCGTTAAATTAAAATTTATCCGAATCTCTAATCAAAAAACTATTATTACAATCTAAATTTTAATCCCTACCTCTAGGTCATCCCTACATCGAAAATTAATTACTAACTAAGTCGCATAACTAAACATCTGTCCATACCGACATAACTATAAATTCCTGACTAATTCATCTAACTAAACATCTATTCTTACCGAAATAAATATAAATTCCTAACTAAGTCAACTAGCTAAACAACTTGCATCAGGTTCTCATTCCTAACTAAGTCATCTACTCTATTTAATCTGATTACTATATTACATATTTAACATTTAAATACTTAAAAAAAATTAGTACCTAACGAAATGCAGATCTCCTTCCCTTTCTCCTCCTCCTCCTCCTCTCTTCTTCTCTTCTTCTTTTCTTTTTTTTTCTGTGCGCGTGCTGGCTCGAGTGGGGGGCAAGCCGCGCGCGGGTATAAATAAGCGATGTCTGTCGCCATTTCAAACGGCGACAGAGAGTCTGTCGCCAGTTCAAATGGCGACATACAGGCTGTCGCTATTTAAATTGGCGATAGAGGTGACGGTTGCTCTTTGTCGTCATTTCAAAAGGCGATAGAGAGTCTGTCCCTATCTGAAACGGCGACAGGCTGTCTGTCGCCATCTGTCGCCTTTTGAAATGGCGACAGGTGAGTAGTTTTGTAAAAAAAAATTCGGCATATTATTTTTGTAAAATAGAATAAAAATAGTATTATTTAAAAAAATTCGCAATATATGTATCTTGTTAGATGAATCAGAAAGAAATGGTTTCTATAGACGGTCAGTATGGGAATGGTAGGTATCGGGATGACTAAACACTGTATGCACCGATGGCTTGGTGCACTAAAATACAGTGCTTTTAGCATCAGACATGCGGTAAAGAAGGCTGTCTTTTCCCGGATGGATTATTAGGGCCGGAGTGAAAAGTGGAATAAAACAAGTTGATCACAGTGAAATTGCTAACCTCTACAGCGATTCCTCAACTAACACAACTCTAAGCTGACATTTGACAAAGATTCGGTTAATGGTCATTCAGACTGTAATCTGGAAATGATCACATATCTGACTAAAGATCTAGTATGCGGTGGCTCAAACTCAATGTTAGGGGCTTGTCATGTTGAAATGAATTTCCATCGATATACATGTACAATTGATAGGCTTGTGAGATAATTTTAAAGGTTAAAAACTAACTTCTTGTAAAATTTTGAGAATAGATGATTAATTGTGACCGTCAACTTGACAGATTGAGTGCTCATAAAGAACTGTACTACGTCATCTGGAAATGCTCACAGTCTGGTGGCGACCACAAGCTCAAAGTTAGAATCTTGTCACGCTGGAATTTAATTTCCGTCGATGTACATGGAAATTTGGTAGGCTCGAGATAGTGACAAAAGTTTAAAAGACGGTTTATTTATTTCTTCTATAAAGAAAAGGCAGTCTTCCTGCTCAATTTTCAAAAAAAAAAGTAGTTGATATAGTATATGCAGATGGTTCATTGCAATAAGCACACATGTTATTTTCTGAGAAAGAATGATATATACGTTATTTTCTGAGAAAGGTAGTTGATATAGTAAAGTGCAGATGGTAGATGGAAAACTTCACTGACCCTATGGACGCTAGTAAAGATCTTGCTGCTGTCTCCAATTAACACTTCCTGCATTTAGCGTACCCTGTAAAAAAAAGAAATTTTACGGTGCATTATATTGGTAGTATACAGTGGGTAGTAGAAATCAGATCTAACCGTTGATTTGTTAAGAGTGTTTGTATTACTCTACTACCAGAGGAAGTATAAATAAATTCTAGCTAATCTGATCATTGGATAAAAAAATGAACAGTTAATATTCAATTTAGTGTTCCAGAGCTAAAAAAAAGGCCTACTTAAATATATCCTCCCTTTTATCTTCAAGGAAAGAAAGAGAAACAAGAAATGCTGGTAGAGAAGTGGAGGGAATAGCTGCAGTTGATATGTTTAGTTACATGTCTAAAGTTTCTAGATAATGTCAAAATGGAATGATAGGTATCAGAAATTTATCATACTCCTAGACCATGCATGTAAGCACTGTGGGTAATGTGACCTCTGTGGGTATAGTCAATCCCTTATGGCTGCCAAGAATTAGCTTCTCTAATGAATGTTCATGTCTTATCTTCCAACGTTAAGCTGTTGGATAGTTTCAGTTCTCGCGTAATAAGCCAGACCAACAACGGAATGAGGGGTAAATTAAGTTTGTGCGAGTGTCTCAGACTGTACCGTGTGGTGCACATTGGAACATAGGTCATGTGTGATTAAAAAATGGCAGTTGATATTCACGGATGCCTATATCAATCCATAAGGAGCACTCCAGTAATGAAGCCTAAACTTTGTCAAATGTAGGATAGCCTCCTGGTGTGGCATCTTGTCTCTCTGACTGATGACAGGGGTTTGATTTTCACTAATTAACCCCATATTGGGTAAGTTGTTTGGTTTGGATTTTCCACTATAATTTTCCGGGATTTGAACCCGTGACACTTGGTTTATGAGCCTTAAATAATTGCGCTAATACTACCTAGTTGTTCCCACCATCTAAAAAATTAAGCCTAAATTGTTAGAAGATCTTTTTTAATGAAAAGAAGATTAATTTTCTACCTTAACCAGTTTACATCGTAGAAGTACAAAGTTTCTGAACCTGGATAAGGTCCTTCTCTAGAGTAGTCAACGCTATAGCTTTCTCTAAGAAAAACATACTACTCAAAGTTAGCTACATCTAATGGCTTTAAAATACTTATGTGACTTAAGTATGCAAGCCAAATTCAGTGAACAAATAGGAAGAACATCTAAATATATATCTAGCTATGCAAAGGTGAAAACGAGGGAAAGAGGAGGTAATTTATGATCTATCTTGACTCTGATTTCAGTAACTGCAACTTCTCAACAACAAATCATGCATAATACGGAGTTTCCTGAATAAAGATTTGATTGACCGCTAGCTGACGATTTGATGAAACGGTACAATCGAGCAAATAACAATACGGAGTTTCTTTTTACTATGCATAATTGCTTAATTCGTTATGCTAACCAATTTATTGTATAAGATCATACAAGGCATGGCGCTTTGGCTAAAAACTGACTGGGCGGAAACCAATTTACTGTAATTAAGTTGAAGCAAAGAAAAAGTTGTAATGTTTCCCAACGTTTGAGTTTTCCAAACTGTGTCATAGTTGATGGATTGGTGAAACGCTGACAGTGTAATAGAGAGCACATGGTAGTTAATTATAAAGGTCTCATTGTCCCGAAACAGTAAATGTCAGGGGCATCTGCTTAATTTCTAGGTTGCTAATGAAATGGCTTTTTCACCTCAAAACATTGCAAGGAAAAGATGGTAAACAATTGACAAGAAAGAACATCTAGCTATCTATCTTGAGGTGAGAGGGATGAATAGAGAATGTTTTCTGCAGTGCTCACCTTTCTCTGGTTTCAGAAAGTGCAGCTAGCTAGCTCCCCACAAAATTGAATTGCCATGCTACATTTATCCTTTTTGTGTATGGTTGAACTTTTAGATCAAGCTAGTGCATGTACGCAAGATAAATGCTGCATTGATCCATTCATATGGCCATAAGAGAGGTGTCTGATCATGAGAGGCATTGGGACTACATGTTTGGCAAAGTAGATCATCAGGACTGTGAAGAGAAGAGAAGCCCAAGTATATTGCACATTATGGGTCTTGCACTGTTAAATTGGTCATGAAAATAAGAATGTGTTGTTTATCTCGATCTAAAAAGAAAGAAAATGTATTGTTGCATCAGAATGTATATGGTTGTGGAAATTAAACTGAGTTGTTGAATTGAGCACATGATCAACAGAGCCCCTTCCGGCTCAGCAATGTCTCTTCTCCTGGGCTGCTGTAACAACCTAAACCACAGGGCAAACCACCAAATTAATATGCCCAGTTGAGTGATCACTTAAAACTATCTGCTGGGAAAAATCCCAGCTCCTCTCTGTATGGCATTAGTGTCTTATAGATAAAAATCACGGTTTGAGTTAATTACAGTGTTAAGTAGAGAGAAATTTTACGGTGGATAACATAGGTAGTAAGTAGTGGCGGTAGAAATTAAATCTAACCATCCATTCTTGAAGAGTATTTTAGACTTTTTCTATCCATTCATCAAGAGTATTTTAGACTTTTCTTAATTCGTTCACAGTTTTGGATTCACCGAATACCCGGTGATCTTCAGAGGCTTCTTATCCATTCATCCGTCATTCATCAGGATCACATGACGTGTTTTACTGTAAAGGACAAATAGTATAACGGAATTTTTTACCCTTTTACCCCTCTCTGAATTTTACTACTAATACTACAGGTGGTAGTATAACTAGATCTAAATTGATTTCAACCATTAGATTCAAAGGAATGGACGGCTTATATTGATTTTAATCAACGGTAAAAGAGCTCTAATTGGATGGGCTATCAAGTCTTTTCTTTTGCGACAAGTCTTAAACATAATTTCAATAACGTAATTCTTTTGTGACAAGTCTTTAAACATAATTTCAAAAAAAGTAATTCATAACCAAATGTAGTTCATTTGGGGGGTGGGGGGGATTATAGTTTTCATAACCAAATGATTTTTTTGGCGATTCCTAAGCGAAAGAGAAACATAGATAAAATTGTGGTTGGGGGAAGCACCTATGTTTGCCTCTTCACTACCCAAATTTTTTTATTTAACTTTTTTAATTTATTTTTATAGATGACTTCTCCCTCAACTTATTTCCAAATCTGACATTTTTTACTATGTCACTGGTCGTGACGTAACCAAAACAACACTGTCACACTAGTCATCAGTGTTGTTTTTCCACGTCACGACCAGCGGCATGGCAAAAGGTTTATTTTTTGGCTCAAAGCTAGACTTATCTCGTGGTATGGCAGTGTAATTTGTCCAGTGTTGTATGGACAAAAGGATGAGACTTATAAATAAGTTGGGCTAGATGTTATTAATAAAAATAAATTTAAAAAATGTTAAATAATAAAAGTTATTGTCACTACCCTTAGCTGTCGCAGCATCTTCCAGTATCAATGGAGGTTGATGTGATGGACAGGCACGTAACCCCACGTTTCTCATGTATTCATTCCTTAATAGCGATGCTTTTGTTTGTTTAACCGCACTTGCATATACACATACGCTTGTGCGAATGGATCTGACTTTAGATTATACGACAAACCATGTCTCTACAGGTCAATTCTTCTTATCTCATCATTAATTCTATAGATCGTCAGACAAGTTTGACAATGTCATAGGATAAACTAATTGAGTTTTTTTTATTCTTTATTTGCCATCGAAAATTTACGTCATCTCTTTTATACCACTGAGTGTGTCACTCACTTGCTGATCAAATTAAAGTTTCATTAATACCTCTCCGGCACATTTCTTTATTTTGCCGGTCCAACCTGATTCCCTTTTTTCTTTCTTCCTTTCTCTTCCCGGCCTCCTTTTCCTTTCCTCCCTAGGCAGCCCATAAGCCCTGCCTCTTTTGCTTTTTTTCAAGACCAGCCCACCGCCTCTCCTCCTCTCTGTCACCATCATCACGGTGCTAATCCCTCTCTCAATTTGAAGCTTCGCGCAACCTCTCGTAGGATCGAGCTTCTTCCTCATTGCCGACCACCGTGCTGCCTTGCCGTCGTACAAGCACCACTGCCGACACCGTCCACACCACGAGGATCGCCGCAACACGTCCTAACTCATGTGCGTCTCCTCTTCACTGGAGCCCCGCCCTACCACTATCGCCGCAACCGATTGATCCACACCGTTGGGCACTGCAGTTATCCCTAGGTACCTAAAACGCATGTGCCAACTTCCCTATCTCATGATCTCTCCATTCCACCCTTGGTTACCACCACCGCGCCGCCGAGCACTGTGGCCATTGGTTCCCTAGCCACCATCATCTCCGTGCCACATCACGCCACATAGACGCCACGTTGGCAAACCCAGCTAAGTTAGCACCCACATCAACACACGCGTGGCACATGCGCACTATGTCGTGAGCCCGGTCCACAGCAGACCAGTAGAAATTCATGGACCCAATACATAGACCCAGGCCCACATGTAAGTGAAACTAACACTTTTCCTTTAGGAAAATAATTTGGACAAAAATCCAATTTCCTTGCTGGCGGCATGCTTGCGTCATGCCTGCATAAAAAAATCTAATTTCCTTTCAGAAGAAAAACCAAATTCTAAAAATACATGCTGATGTAATAATCTCAATTTTCCTATAGAATGAAAATTCCAAAAAAAATCCAGCAGAATAATAATAGTGTTTTCTCTCTCATTTTTCATGAATTAGATATTTTGGGAGCCTGTTATCCTCTATTCTAACACCAATTGATTCCAATCTTTCACCAAATTCATATAAAATCCTAAATTACATATTTTTGTAAGTTTTTTATTTTTGGATTTTATTTGAATTTGGCTATTTTCTTTAGATTCCAAAGTGCTACAAGAGTACCAGATTGACGATCCAGAGCACCATTAGGACCAAGGCGAGTTATACCTTTGACCATATTGATCTAGTTTTAAAATTAATATTTTGTTTTAAATTAATGCAGGCATATTTTTATTTAGAGTAATTTAAATCCTAGATTTAAATGAATAGTCACCTCCTAAATACCACATTTGTTAATACCTAGTACTTCTTTTTATCTTCTGCTGCTATCTTTTTAATTTGCCTATGAGCCTATCTTCTGCTGCTATCTTTTTAATTGGCCTGCGAGCTGTATATTGTAAAATCTGATAATTAATTAATCAAATTTCGTATGATATGATGTGATATCATCTTTGTTATGCTGAGTGTACTAGTTTTTCCTGAACTGGTATAAAATACACAAAGAATATAAGGATGGTATTCCTGGGTTGGTAAGGAAGCCTCCATCGCCATCGCGTTCGAGG
Organism: Otatea glauca; assembly: GCA_036346275.1. Taxonomy (NCBI): domain Eukaryota; kingdom Viridiplantae; phylum Streptophyta; class Magnoliopsida; order Poales; family Poaceae; genus Otatea; species Otatea glauca. The sequence continues at coordinate 5,941,895 of CM070719.1, forward strand.
TTGAGGAAGTCAGCCGCCGTCGTTGCCACTGAGGTTGAGGAAGGCGGCCGCTGTCGCCGCCGGATCCAAGAGAGGGAGGAGTCGCCTTGGTCGATGCTACGCAACAACCACTGAATCAAGGTCGAAGCTATGTCGTGTAGCCTGATTGGTTTATGTCTCCAGATCAAGGTCATACCTGTCCATCGCCGCTGCCGCCAAGGTTGAGGAAACTTCCTATAGCTTCCGTCGGATCCAGGAGGGGGAGGAGTGGCCTTGGCAGGTGCCACGCCACCATCACCGGATCAAGGTTGAAGCCACACTGCGCCACTCGATTGGCTTTCACCACCAGATCGAGGTAGTACCCGCCTTTTGGCAGAAGCGGAGTGTGTAGACCCGATGAGGATGCCAAGCTAGCAGAAGAAGTACCAGGGCAAGGAGCGTGATGGCGAGGGGCGCCTCCGCATCATGGGGAGCACATGGGGCGGGGACTGCATCTCGGCAAACAATGTGGGTGGCATTGTCGCCTGATCGAGGTCAAGCCGATTGAGATGAAGATAGAGGGGGAGAAGTGGGGAATGGCAGTCGAAGAGCTAGTGTAGGGGGAAGAGAGAGAGAGAGATGTGGTTGGTTTGAGTGAGAGGAGTGGAAGGGACGTGGGGTCTAAGTACGACTGGGTTTCGGATGACTTGGGAAGCGCCCGGTGGAAACCCACCTATTGGTACAAAGTGTTTCTGATGGAGAAGGGGAAGGGTAGACTATCGGACCACCACAAGAGTCTTTTATAGGAGTAAAATACTTGATACTTCTCCAAATAACAGAAAAAGCATGCATATTTATCAGATCTTTGATTTACAAAGGGAAATATAAACTTTCATTTAAACTCCAAATTATTTCTAAATAAAAGGATCGTCTGATTTACGGTATATACGGAACGATATAAATTATCGCCTGTAAGTTCAACACCGAATTAACAGCTCAACTGATAGAAAAGCAGTTCATAACTCTCTCTGAAAAAGAAGAAGAAGAAGAATATATAGTTAATCAGTTGGGTGCTCTCAAAAGAAAAATAAATTAACCGGTTGAGTCGTTAGCTTTAACTAACTAAGCTTTCTAGAAATAGTTGTATGAAGCAGACCCAATTGAATTATTAGCCTAATCCTGAAATATAATGTTTCATAATTGCGCAGTGATAAACTATTTGCACACACGAATCACGACCCAAGTGTCAACTCTAGGGAGCATCGTATATATACACTAAAAAAATGGAACATTATATAGGAAGCAAAAAATATTTATCGGATATAATGGACAACTCAACATGCAACCTTGCGTATTCTCTACCATCGCCAGGCAATTACAGCATGCGACCTACATTGGTCATATGACATTACTCCACAACCGTCGGATCAAAACACCTCTCTTTCGTGGGTACGATGAAATTTTGTCCCTGGTATGTTATATTACATGAGTACGAAGACAGGAATGTTTTTTCCATCCTACTCCCTGCTATACCCCGATAGACACTCGTGTACACATATGTTGATACATATAAATGTCTAAAAATTGGTACTTCCTCTCTAGTCTAATATGGTTTTGTGTAATTTATAATATATATATATAGCTCATTGGTATTATTCTACCCTCCCGTGTATCAATAAATTTGCATATTTCTGCATAAACATACGATAGATTTATGAAATTATCATTCAAATTTAAGTTATTGTTGGAGCACGTTCCCCACATAATCTTCAATCGGGTCGGAGATAGGAGGAAAGTCTTCCCCGATAGCTAATTAGAGAGTGGCCGGGGATGTGAGGGTATTGCCGCCCTTAATCCATACTACAGTGGTGGCGATCAAGCTAATGCGTCGAATAATCTTAGTGTGTCTAGCCTTCATCCGGATGTTTTGTTTCTTACAAACATCTAAATTTTAGACTTTTAGATCAAAATATCAAACCATCCATCAAAACACAATCTCACCTCCCTTCAAGTCTTACGGATCTCACCGCAGATCCAATACTCCAAAATTTGGATGTTTCTTTGCTAAGAAAATATCCGAGTGATGTTTATCAAAACCCATTTTATAATCACAGGGATATATCAACCTCATTGTAACATACTTTTTTTCGATTACAAGGTGGACTTACAGGCAGAGCCCCTACCCTGTTAGCTATGAGCCTAAAGCTTCTTAGAGAAATTGTAAAATTTGGAAGGTACGAAGGGCCTACCCTATAGTATGCACTGCCCAGGACATGAGCTATGGTGGTTCTATCCTTGTGCACATGTACATGTACCACCACGCACATCGTGCGAGTGCATCTCTTAAGCTCACGATGACTATAATAACAAGGACTAGGATAAATCTCTGACCTCACAAAGTTAATTTCTACTTAGTCACACTCTGTATGTGTGAAAGGCGGACACTAAGATTTGAACCATGTTGAATTATAACTCTACTATACCTTGAAGGTTTCCTGGGAGGGGAGAGCGCCCACGTGTCTCCGGAGCCGGCTCGACTCGAGCCGCGAGCCAAGCCGAAAAATATTTACGGATGAGTCCTTTTTTAGAAAAAAATGATAATCAGGTCCTTGTCCTAAAAAAATTACAAACAGGTCCTTCTTCCAAAAAAAGAATATATATTACGCTTTGGCCCTTTATGCGTTTTTGAGGCTTGCGCTCGGGTCCTTTCCCACAAAATAAAAATTACATTTAGGTCCTTTTATGTTACGAATAGGTCCTTTTACGTTACGAATAGGTCCTTTTTCCAAAAAAATATATATATCACACTTAGGTCCTTTATGCGTTTTAAATGCTTGCGCTCGGGTCCTTTTCTACAGAATCAAAATTACGTTTAGGTCCTTCTTCGTCCGGAAAAAAAACGTACGGATCCTTCTTCCCGAAAAAATCATACATTTTTTTCCACTTTTTTTTACCATTACGTTTAAGCCTTTTTTCCGAAAAAAAACTCAACTTTCTCGTGTGGAGAGCGACGCCCGCGGCGTGGAACGCCGCGTCCAAGTTGCTAGTGAAGTCCTACACCCCGAAACTCCACCGCCTACCAAAAGGTGGTTCCCTGTTACGAGTATGCATACTATGAAATACAATATAAAGTGACGTATAAGATAAGGGATATCACGAAAGGAATGAAACGGGAAAAATAAACAATTTAGAGAAAGGAATCTTTTAGATAGCCGGTCTAGCTATCTGGGTCAACTGTAGGATTTCAAGGTGCGTGTTCCTCGTGCAACATTTCCAGGCAACTGCAAACGCCAAAAAGAAAAAAGAAATCGTGGCCCTGAAAAATCAGCATCCATATCTACTAATAAAAAGAAGATTAAAACAAGCATCTTGCAAATCAAAGAGCACTCTGAATCTCTTATATGAACATCAAAAAGAATTATACGGATAAATTAAAAAAGAGTAAATTTTATAAAACCTCAAGTGTTACTGTCGTTGTTGCACAAAACTGAAGATCATATTGTGGCTTGTGTCACTTAACCTAAATATTATAGTCACATATTTCACAAAAACTAGGATATTATGGTTATGGCAAAGATGAGTTACTAGAAGTAGTGGTGTGTGAGGTCCTTCATCATGCGGCCGGAGGCATCGAGCAAGGAGAACAGCTAGCTCACCGTCGTCGTATGTGGCCGCGATTGTGGAGGAGTAATTGTAATGAGGTGGGGTTTTGTGAAATGTTATGACCATATATAATACCTAGGGTTAAATGACATAAACCACAATGTCTAGGGTTTTATGCAACAATGACCGTAAAATTTGGGATTTTATGAAATTTACTCATTAAAAATTGGAGATGGGAAGCTGTAAATACGTGTCACAAGTAAATACGTGTGTGACATCCATTTAGACGCGACCAAGAAAGCAAAGGCTATAAATAACATGACAGCCACTCTGAAAGCTATACATGCGAGCCAACAGCGACACACACGCACGTCGCCGTCGACGCTTGCCACAACTGGCCCGTCCATGGAGCTGGAGGAGACGCCGAGAGCCAAGAGGCCCAAGGTGGTGGCGCCGTCGACGCAGCCGCTGCCGGAGAAGTGCCCGGCGGCGGCTGTGTCTCGGCTGACGGTGTGGTGCAAGTCGCTGGTGTTCCACGGCGAGGGGTACGCGGTGTTCGACGACGCGGACGGGCGGATGGTGTTCCGCGTCGACAACTACTACGCCGGCAGGGGAAGCATGGCGCTCATGGACCACGCCGGCCGCGTCCTCCTCACCGTCCGCCGCCGCCACCGCAAGGTGCACCTACTCCGTCGTATACTAAACAAAAGTTGATCACAAATCTTCTCCGTCTTCTTCTTCTTTTGCGAGGAGAGTTGATCACAAACTAATCATATGCATTCAGCTTCATATCGATCTCAAGCGCGCACGTACCCAACAATTAGTTGATCACAAATTAACCATGGTCATCGACCCGGCTGTACGATCAAATCATCCGAAATTAACTTGTTATTATGTTCATGCAGCTGCGCCATCACGTAAATTCTCTACTGGTCATTGAATCTGATGTAAGATTGTAAGAACATTAGAACAAGCTAGAACGGCTATGTATACATGCACGACTGCTTAAAGCACACCCAACGGAGAGATGCATGTGATATATATCTTCCTCCAATCCCAGACTATATGCAACGGCAGAAAACACTAGAAAATCACACAACAACGCTCGTGTATCTCGCTAGCAATTTATAACAGGTTGATCCCTGCATACAATGCACTAATTAATTAACCACTGATTTCACTATTATTGATTAAACTTTATCTACAAATTAAGTAACTATCTTATATTAGCAGGGTATACATGTGAGCAATAATCACTATACGATTTCCTAAAAAACAATCATGAAATGCTTGTGCTAATTGTTAGACGTCTGATATTTTTCTAGAAGTCGAATTTAATTTCTAGCTGTTAGATGTGCTCGGGACAGAGATGTATGTACGTATTTGCTTTAGCTGTTGGATATTGATCTAATGGACAAAAATGTGACTTATCCTAAAAGGTCAGGCGCCTAATGTATAGGTAATCATTGAATTTAGGGGCGGATCATCCGGTACCTCCAAAATTTTGAAAAATACTACAAAATCACCTCTTAAATAGGCCAAATTTATTGATTGAATTGGTTCCAATTTTGGTGGTTTGGGATTTTTAAGACTTTAGAACTATTTGTATTGTTCTTTTAACAAATTTCAAATATATGTTGGATTTATGATGTTACGAAATCGTTGTACAAGACTATAGAGTTGTACGTGTGAAGTGTGCACCCCTTTGAAAATTTTTCTATTTCTGTTGATTGAATTATATAATTAGTTTTCCGATAGCATTCACAGCTATACATGCATAAAATGTGCTTCAAATAAGATAGAAAAGATGAAAGCTACTATGCTATCTACCTCTAAAAAAACCTCCGTATGCTGATTGCACTCAATTTAGAAATTCTGCAGAATGTTCTTGCACTCGATCTGTTCTCCATCTACACCATCTTTTTCCCACGGCAATGTGATCATCAGTAAATTAAAGAAGCCATGCAAAAACTGCGAGACCGACCGAACCCCGAGTATATACGTTACGTATTATACCTGACACACCCTCGATTGGTCGCAGATGCTGAGCTTGGTGGAGACGTGGGAGGTGTACAATGGCGACGCTGAGGACGCTTCACCGGAGGACGCAACGAACGGCCAGGGTGAGCCCCATCTCATGATGAGAGCCACCAAGGACCTGGGCAACTCCAGCTGCACCGTGTCGGTGCTGGCCGTGGCCACGACGGCCGGCGACGAGCCGGTCGGCCGCCTCTACCGCATGAGCTGGTCCCGGCGGGAGGAGTGGTCCAGGATCTACCGGACCTCCGGCTCGGCCGACGACTCCCTCGTCGCCGAGGTACGCATGTCACTTGCGGTATAAATTGCGGTTTTTTGGGGGGGAGAGCGTCGGAGCACTGCTCATCCGACGATATTTACCGCAGGTGCAGCGGAAGCGAGGAGGGCCGAAGAAGGCGACGCTGCTGGGCAAGGACGTGCTGTCGCTGGTGGTGCAGCCGGGGATGGACCAGGCCGTCGCCATGGCCATGCTCATGATCTCCAACTCGTACCGATGACGATGAGCCAGCCCTAGCTGCACAGCACAGGGACACAAGGATCTCCCAGCCTGCAGGCAGCTGCTGTGACCAGCGACGTGAGCCAGCTGAAGGTACCAACTCATAGCTACGGCCCCCTGCGTGTTCGAGAAGCTTCTGGAATGTTCGAGCGGCTGTTGGAGAAGCTTGGCAGTTGCGAGGTGAGAGTCTTCACCATTGAGGAAAGCTGTGCTGGAAATCTCGTACTCTGGCATTTTGGTGTCATTCATGCTTCCAGTTGAAATCTCTCAACATTGAAATGTCGTTGACAGTCTACCTTCTTTCCATACATGATGTTCGATCCAACTGCGGTATACGGTAGACAGTCTGCCTTCTTTCCATTGCCAGCCATACATGGTGTTCCAATTGCGGTCCCAACAACTGGAAAGCATTAGCAAGTAACAACGCCGGAAATATAGATAAACTAGGCAAGACGTGCACAACACAACATCAGCACAAGCGATCATCTTCTAGTACACTTCCCAGGACAAACCATTAGCACGCTATCATAATTTACATAAACTAGAAACTCTTCTCCTTGGCACACAAACACCACAATGCTAATTCCGAGCTACGCCTCCTTGACAATGGAGCGACATTGTTGGTCGTCACACACACACACGCCTCATAACCGTGATGGTTGCAGGTTACGGCTGGGTACCTGCGGTGCTTGGACGTAGCCTGCCCGAATTCATCACTCCCCTCGCGGTGGTCTACCATTAAAAAGAAAATTTGTCAAGTAAAAAAGAAATATGTATGGATATAGTTTACAGAGCCCTTATTGTGGAGCTTACCTCGAAGAAAGAGTTAAAGTTTAGTCTCATCAGAAATTGCCTCAGGAAAGGTGCCCTCTGACTTCCCGCGAGGCGACTACTCCTTAAGATAGTGTATAGTGAATTCGATTTCTTGTTGAACTCCTGGTTATCACCAGATAAGTGTAAGTTAGTTCGTGGTAAGTATGCTTACTAAGAAACCAAGTAAACAGGTATTGTGACTTTAAGGAGTGCTATGCTAAGCACTCGGCACGTTCCTGTTAGAATATGTTGGGTGGGATGATACCTCAGTTATGTGATCAATCTCAAACAAGTTTGCACCGGTTTCATAATGCTCGATGCTCCAGCAGAATTGCAAGCAAAGCTTCATTATGCTGTCCAGTATTCTGGACACTGATCCTATATCCAAGAAGGATTGTGAAATCAATGCTGACAAATAACTGCAATGCCAGAGGTAATAATCAGCCAAGATACCACAACAGAAATTAATTTAGTCATGTCGGTATAGATTCAAAGGGGGAAAAAGTTATGGTAATATCTCCATGTAAACTCAGCAAAAAAATCATTCGTAGTAGAAATTACATGGCCAGGGTCTAATAAACAAGAGTACAGGGGAAAAACATTGCGACCCATAAAAAGGGCTACACAAAATAGATTAAACCAAAAAATATCCATACATAAGCTTCAGATAATAGACAACACTTTCGAGTATTGCAATAGAACGTTAAACCTAGCCAGTAGCCAAAGGTCCAAAAGACAGCAAAACCTCCCAATGCACGGTCCAGTTTCATGTCACAAGAAAAAGAAATGCGATAAAAAAAATGAGGAAACTCGCATCAAGTAGCTGTGTAGTAAATCCAATACTCTCCAAACATTTCATGTAAGAACATGAATGCAGCAATATGTAATGAATTTAACATTATTAATGATGAAGCACAATAAGGAAACATTGGTATTGAGTAAAAATAAATCCTAATATTTCTTTATCTTGCAAAACCAGACCTTATAGGAACATCCTATCAAAAAATGTCGTACCGATTCAGTAAACAGTACACAAGTATTTGTCCTCCAAAAAAACTCAGGTCAATCTGACTCATACTTCATTCTATGTATATAGATACAATTAACAAAAAGGGTAATATTCCATTAAAAAAAGAATGTTATACAGGATAAAGTGAAAATTGGTTGCTTACTCTTGATGAGAGCTCACTAGTTCTGTAAAATCGTGCGAGTCTTGCACATGAGTTTGTAAAACATTCCACTGTGACTCAATTACATCGACCTGCAAAGCAAGAAGTCCAATAAGAAAGGAAAAATGGAAATTACAAAACTAACCAAATTTTTGTTGATGTAGCAAAAATGAAAGAATTGGAAAAACAAGACACATTCCTAGCATCCATATAACCAAATGAATTATTCTCCTACATATGCTCAAATGAAACTAGCTGCAAATAACTTCGTCAGCAGGCGTGTTGTGCTCTGAATCAGGTTGAAGTGTACAATGCTTCATTTTCTAGGATTAGATGACAAGAAAGCCATCACACCAGACAACTCTATATACAGAGATATGAGTAACATTTGGAACAAAGAAAGAATATGATACAAAAAAATGGTAGTTTATATGGTTATTACCTGGATGTAAAACTGTAGGTTTCTGATCAAGAAAGCCATATGCTCCCTTACTCGCCACAAAGGCTTAGTGCGTTGCCGACGAAGTTGTGTTGCAGAGCCAGTTTTCCGATCCTTGCAGTAATCAGAAAAATCAGCATGGTCTTGATGCATTACAGCTGCCCAGGATTTCTCTAATTCCATTTGTGTCCTCTTCAATCGGATGAGATACTGAAAAACCTTGCGATACCTGGATAAGATTTTACATATCTTCAGAAATAGGGGAAGTAAACCGCTCAAGAGACTGTCCTGACTTTCAAATCCAATTACTGACAGTCTTGCTGTAACTTTTTGGGATATTAATCCACACAGAAATCTATGGAATTCAAAAGAAAAAAATTATTGAGAAAAACTAATGTACTACAGCACTTACTTAGACACAACATCAGGAGTAAAGAAGAGTTGTAGTGGCCAATCAACAGAATATTCCAGAGCAATACTATCCCACCCATCAAGTGCCAATTCTGAGGTAGCCTTTCCTTTTGAGGAAAGCTCTGAAGTATTGGACTTTTGGAGGTCTTTCTGCGAGGTACTAGATTTCATACCAAACAATGGCATCCTACAAAAGAGAATTAAAATCAACGATGCACAGAATTGGCATTCACTAAACAGGGTGAAATTAATTACTATAAGGCAAAGGTCAACCTTAGCGAGACTCTGGCGAAGTACTTGTCTTCCTCACCTATAGTCTTTAGTGCAGCCTGCAGGAATTAACAACAGGACATAAATCATGGCTGCAAAAATCTTTTTTGCAGAAATGAGGTAACACAACAGTTAAGAAAACTACAACTGGCTCCAGGTAAGTTGATGAAAGCAAAAACACACAAAATAAAGTGAAAGAACATAAGACTGACTATCATCAAGTCCTCTAAAACACAAAAGGAACATATTACTTACCAACTGAAATGGGACCATGAGATCTGCTTCAGCTGTGGACTGCCGAGGTGGTAAGCGCATTAATTGGCGGCTTTCCTCAAGAAAACACTAGTTTAAAAGCGTGATCACAAGTGTCAGAAAACAACCCAAAAGGACAATATTGGACAAATTTGCATTGTACTAATGTAACCATGGAGATACATACATGTAAAAAAGAAGAAAAGCAAAGATATATCAAAGATCAAGAAGTGCCTGATTACCTGGAAAAAATCACCTTTCGCTAAAAGAAAATAATCCTTCAATGCCTTCAAGTGACCATTGAGATCAGCACGTACAACCACTAGCTTTTACCAAAGGAAACAATAGTTGATGTTCCGGTGCAATAAAAACATTGATAGAATACGTAATGCTTTAAGCCATCCAGTACCTGCCAGAGATGATTAGCTGCAATTGTACGAATTGAGCCAACAGCAGACTCAAACAGCCTTTTATGAAACTCAGAAGAATGCTGCAGAAACAAAAGTGGCCATATGCCCATATCAGAAGCGCTTTCATCAAAGGATATGGATAAACAAAATCTTCGTAAAGACAAATAAGGAAAGTGCATGCAACAAAAGACGGTGATGTTTAAAACTTTAAATATTGCCAGCAGGTAGTTGACAACTAACCTTTAGCTCCTTGAGCATGGCATCAATTTTATCTGCTTCAGCCTGTGGCAATAATTCTTCTGCACTAATGTTAGAGAAGTTTGGCAGCTCTTTCAGAGCACCAGAACCTCCTACGAAACTTTGCATTCTATGAGATCCTTTCAAGATCTGACTTTGGTTTATGGGTTCCTGCAATGTAGCACCAGGACTAGGATTTCGAAGAACCCTTATTGCTTTGCCAGCGAAGAGAATTGATTCTGCAACTCGCATGTGGATATACTCAGGCAACATGTCCTGTCAAATAAGGTGCACAAAAACAGTAGACATGACTATCCATGGTAACAATTACTACCTTGTATACATGCAATTCATAGTAAGAATATAAGCATACCAATGATACATGAAACCCCGTGTGCCAACTAGTCAGGGATGTGTCTTTGGCTAATTTCTGTGTAAACTTATCAGCAACATCCGGCTGAGATGACTCATTCTCCTCATCCCTGCCGTCCTGTCTAAAAAGGAAGGCAAGAAGTTTAATGTTGCAGGAATGGCATCATGGCTCAGCAGTTAGGACTACTTTTTATCAAGCTGAGAGGCATAAGTTACAAGGAAACTATCATATATTCATATTACAAGCAAAACTTCAAAAGCGTTTGTGGATTTGAGCACCTCTAATTGGCATGTTCACATGCCATTTAGCAGGCCACAATGGATATCAGGTATATGGCAATAATAGGTCGGAAATAGTAATAGAATAGCAGTAATAAGACAATTTAATGGAAGCTCTGTAAGAAATGCTGACCTTCTGATGAAAAATTCACTGTACTGATCTTGAAGAATACCATAAACCATCCAAGAAGTCAGCTGGTTAAACATGACCTGGTGTCCATGCCAAAGGAGCCTATTCTTATTTTTTCCAATCAATAAAAAGGAAACGAATAAGCAACATGCTACTATTAGGGGGCACAAAGAAACATGCAAGTAAAATGTGCAGTGAATAAAGTTACACACAAAGACCACTTGAAGAAAACCAAAAAATGCACGAACGTCAGGTAGAAAAATAATGGAGGTAATACCTCTGAATGCAGCTTTGCAGTTCTGGAACGCCACAATGGCATCGTTTATGCAAAAGGTTAAGAAGCTCTCCTCCCTTGATGTCCTTCTGCTCGATTTCCATTACAAGCTCATAGAGAGGAGGCAGAAGAACGTCAAACTACAAGTTGGCACAACAATGAATGGGGTCAATGCTAATAACCAAACACATCGCAGGTCATAAGATATTGTATGCTAACATAATATAGCATAGATATGTCAAACCTCAGAAGGATACTAGTATCACCGGTTGGCAAATATTGCAATAGATAAGTACATGGTTGTAGGAAAATGGTATTTGAAAAAAGAAACTCAAAATGCAAGGAATTAAAGAACAAACCTTATTTAGCCCATGAGTTACTGTCGCCAGGATAGGTAATGGATCTGACAACAGGTTTTGCTCAACCTGCAGAACAGCTGTTCTATAAACTGACAAAATCTCAGCAATACCATTGGCAATTGCCCTCCTGTACGCACTCCCTTTTCTCCCTTTCCCCTTCAGAGCTTTATCGGCATGAGGTGATGAAATATCTACAGAAGACTGAATCCAGCTCAGATCACGAGACTCAGTTGCAAAGCGGTTTAGTTCTCTGTAGTAAAAACCCAGAGATATGAGCCTCTCAATAGCACTCCTGCAAATAGGCCAAGCCATTTAGAAATTGGTGAATCGGGAGCCAAAGACACAATATACATTCTTCTATGTATCCTTTTCCTTCCATTTATGCCCATTGATGACATTATGAAAATACCACATACTAAGCATACCAACAGGATCACTGATACTTTGGTAAACTTTTGTTTCACATACAAATGAACACTTTATATGTAGAGCAGAAGCACTGGATATGTATTACAGATGAACTTTTAGAGGTACAATTTTGTTTCGACAGTGCAATTTTGTGCCTTTCTCACGTAAAAATGGCACAATGCGGATTACTTATATAGAACTTTAGAAGCAAGTATGTACAATTATTGAACTTGAATATGTACATTCTTGCTTTTTAGCTGTATCCATCTATGCTTTCTTAATGTCAAGCACCCAAAAGTCCGAAGTATGCAATGGAGGAGTTTTTAGATCCGCTCTTGGTCTACTGAGGCTACATTTCGAGGGAATCCATCCCCCGCCAGCTTTGTAGGTTTGTCCCTTGTTTGAGGTTACATTTCTAGGAAATCATCCTATGTCAATTGTGTAAGTTTGTCCCTCTGTTCATACACTTATGCTCCATTGTAGCATTGCGCATTTAAGTTGATATATGCTCCAAGCCTCCAACAGACTAGTAGGCACACATATTGAGTGAAGTAGACAAAATGGGTAATCAGTCGATTCTAGTTCAATTTACCATCAATATACCCTGCAGTCATTCAACGAATCAGTGCTTTCAGACTCAACAAAGCATGTTTACTATGATTTGAGTTAGATGGCTACAACCATAAAGCACAGAAGCAATTGTGCTTAGGCAAGCACTACAACCAGCTCGAAAGGCAAAATTCCCCCATTTATCCTGCTCGTTGGTGCCGCATCACACCCAATTCAACTACCTAGACCACCACGCCTGACGCCCCCCACACAGATCCCGCTCCCTCGCGGATCAGAGACACCGCAGCACCACAGCACGGTTACAGATTCGAAGCAGGGGGCAGGTCTAGGATCTCCCATACCTCTCGGACGGCTGCAGGAAGGTGAGGTCGGGGGCGAGGTGGAACGCGGGGCCCACGTCGCCGTCTCCGTCTCCGGCGGCTGGGGCGTCGGGGGCCGCGGGGCGGCGGCGGGCGGCGGGGGAGGAGGAGTTGTCGATGACGAAGTCGCCGGTGAAGCCGAGGAGCGCGAGGAGGAGCTCGTGCAGCATCCCGACCTCTCCGGGATTTTCCTAGGGTTTCGGCGAGATCGCAAGGAGAGAGAGTGACGGGGGAGCAGGGAAAAGAGTGATGGCTTTAGTTTTGGAAATACATGTTCGTGAGCCGTATAGAATATAGAGCAGCGTTTCAATGCTTTCCTTTAATACAAGTTGCATAAATTTTGAAATAAGTGAAGAGGTAAGTAATCTTTATCTACCCTTCATTCATGCTTTAATATTTGTGCAACTGTAAAAAAGAAAAGCATTGAAACACCTCTCTAAAATATAATATTGTGATTTGTGAAAGTAATTGCACAGTAACTTCGCTGGACCGGTTCTATACAGTGGAAATACATGTTCGTGAGCTGTATAAAATATAATATTGTGATTTGTGAAAGTAATTGTAAACTCCACTGTACCAATTCTATACGGTTTGGTTCAACGGCAGGATGAAACCATCTAAATTCATGTTTTGTTAAAGGGACGAGAGATGGATGGGACGAGCCAAATTTTTATTTAGTTAGAGGAATGAGTGTTGGATAGTGGATGAGATAAGAGTTCAAATCTGGTTGGTGGAATGAAAGTTGGATGGTCTTATTCAGTCAATTTCATAGGATTGTCTCATCCAGCTCTAAGTTCAAGCTCTATTGGTTTTGGTGACTGGTTTAATATTAATGCTTAATCATTGTTTAAATGACAAATCTAATCATTATGAGACTAACATGTTTAATTGAGCTACATTCTTATTAGTCTCAAATTCGAATGTAAAATGGAAAATCCAAGGTATGCACTCATATTCACTTTATTGTCTTAATGCATACTTAGGATTCAAGTTAAAAGATAAACTCTTCTATTGTCTTAGTTTAAATATGTGCATTATGTTTCCAAATCTATATATACATGAATGCACACATCTAGGGGGAGTTAATAATTTAACTTGATATTTCAATTGTATTGATCAATGTCCTCTTGCTATATAATATAAAGGATCAAGACTTTGAAACAATCTTTTGAGTATATATATAACTTGTGTAGTTGAAGTATACTCATGCTAATATAGGATAAACTCATATGCAATCTAAGATTGATTATGTGCATATTGGTTCTAAAGTCCAATTATCTATATGCACATATCTCACTCAAACATATTGGATCATTACTTTCTATCAAATTGAGTATATGAAACTTGTGTAGTGATATATACTCACATCAATTTAAATAAGTTAAAATTGAGTTCGGTTCTCAATCAATCAAAGAACATTTCATCATGTATTGATGGTGTCTCTTTGTTGATTAAAAACAAGCGAAAAGTTCTTGAGTATAGTGAAGCATTAGTTGCATCAAAGTACTCAAGACACTAATTAATCTTTCAAGTTGATTTAGGTTATGCTCAATCGATCTTAGAGGCACCCATTATGTGTTAATGGAGTGTGGTGATGATTGAGACAACCGTGTTTGTTGGACTAACATATTCCATGAGTTGTGAAGCAGGTTGAGTCCAAGATGATAAAGAATTGGGAAGAGGAAGTCATCATGTGTTGATGAGCTTCAAGAGGTGATCCCGAAGTGAAGAGAAGGGCTAGAGAAGGTTTATCATGTGTTGGTGAACAAGAAGAAGAAGATTCGATCCTGGAGAGAAGATGATTGGAAATCATAAAAGCTTCAAGTGGATCGCTAGAGGCAAAGGTATAACTAGCTAGGGCTAAGGATGTGTTCCTAGTCTTTTACCGGTCTCGGTGTTTGGATGTGAGATCGGGTTGCTAGTTAGGTGCCGTACTATTAAGAGGGGTTGATTCTTTTAGCTTGAGCTTCATCATGTGTTGATGAACTTAATCCGGTTCACTCTAGTTCACTCTCCTATTTGGTGTTTGCATGGAACTAACCATTTGGCATGTGTTGCAAATGGGTGAAGCTCGTGCATTGGATTTTGCATGAGCAAAGTATTTTCATGTGTTGCAAATAAGGGTGCTCATGCTTGCATCTTAATTGAATCTTATTTGATTTGGTTTTTGCTTGGAGCTAAGTTTTGGATGTATTGCAAAAGGAGAAAGCTCAAGCAACTTGATTTGTTGTGGTTGTTTGCATGGTGCTAAAGATTTGCATGTGTTGCAAATAGAGAGCTCATGTTTTGGTGTTCTAGCTTGTGATTGGATCATGTGTTGATCATCACAAGGCTAAGCTTGGTTTTTGCTTTGTGTTTGCAAAATGTGTTTTTGCAAAGTATTGATTTGTTATTTGCAAATGTGTTTTGCAAATAAACTGAAAGTTATGAGGTTTGATCCTAGAGCATGTGTTGACATTTGCAAATGTGTTTTGCAAAGTGTCGGGATCATGTGTTGATACTTACATGGCTAAGAGGATTGATCTTATAAGTTCGTGGTTTATTTGCGAATGTGTTTTGCAAATAAGTTGGAGTTGTTATTTGCAAATGTGTTTTGCAAATGAACTTGAGATTATGGGTTTCAATCCTAGAGCATGTGAATAGGGTTTGCAAATGTGTTTTGCAAATTGACTTGATCATGTGTTGATCATCACATGGCTAAGAGGATTGATCTCATAAGTTCTTGGTTTATTTGCAAATAAGTTGTGCTTAATGCGATTCTTTGGAGTATGTGATTAACATGTGCAAATGTGTTTTGCATAGTGTTGTGATCATGTGTTGATCCTCACATAGCTCAAAGAATAAATCTTTAATGGTTTGGAGAAAAGTTTTTGTGAGCATGTACTTATAGGGCCGGTCGTACCGCCTATATAGGGCCGGTAGTACCGCTTATGGGAGCATGTACTGCCGCTCGGTCTGGTGCTACCGCCCATGGTAGCCCGGTAGGACGGAGGTTCGGTGCTATCGCTCCTCTAGCCGGTGTGGAAATTCCAGAGAGAGTGTTTTGGGGGTTCTGGCAGGCCGGTGCTACCGGCCATGGTAGCCCGGTGCTACCAGATGAGCGGTAGCACCAGATGAACCCCCGGTGTAAAAATTCCAGAGAGGGATGTTTTTGCGGTTGACTCGGGTCCGATGCTACCGGGGTGAATGCCGGTGCTACCGCCCGAGCGATAACACCGCTCCAGTTGGCCGGTGCTACCGGATTTCCTGCAATGGCTACTTTTATAGCCATTGACGAGGAGGCCGGTGCTACCGGTCCTAGTAGGGCGGTAGCATCGGGTTTGCTGGACTTTTGCCCAATTCGTCCCCAACGGGTAGTTTTGGCTTGGAGGCTATAAAAGGAGGCCTTATGGGGCAAGGGCAGTTGTTGTTGCTGTTGCTAGAGCATTTGGGAGTTTGTGGGAGTTGGTTGCATGTGTTACACACTCCAATTTGGTTCCTGAGCTAAGAGTGAGCCCTAATTGCATGTGTTGCAATTAGGAAGTGGATTGAGAGCCTCTTGTGCATGTGTTGCACTTAGGAGGTCACCGGAAATGCATGTGTTGCACTTAGTGAAATTCAAGCGGAAGGGCTTGACTTGTTACTCTTGGAGGTTGCCGCCTCCTAGACGGCGTAGAGCATCGTGCGCGGTGAGCTTCTCAACGGAGGTTGTGAGAAGTCCCGGCAAAGTTTATGAAGGTTGGAGTTCGCCTACCCGGGAGGAAAAAGGAGCTACCACTAGTGGATTCGAGGTGGGTGCTCAATTCATGGAGCCGGTCCAATTCGTTTGGGCTAACCTCAACGTGGACTAGGGGAGACCGGCAAGTCTCCGAACACCACGGTAAAAAATATCGTGTCTCATGTGCTTGCATTGTATTCGTTATTTATATTCAAGCAATATATATTCGTAGAATTATATTAATTGATTGCTTGTCTTTATGATTGCAATATTTGTTAGAGACATAATTAGTTAGTGCACATAGTGAGCCTAGTTGATTTAGGCTTTAATTGTCAAAACCTTAGTTTATCGCTGTCACATTTATATTTGTTAAGGTTTTGGCATTAGGCTAATTAGGGGTGAATTGCTTTGTAGAAATTAGTAGAAAGAATTTTAAAAGCCACCTATTCACCCCCCTCTAGTCGGTATCCTCAATCTTACACCAGCATCTACAAAGAATATTATAGAGTTAGCTACACTCATTCACCTATCCATCCAACCAAACAGCGGGATAGGTAGAAAAAGATGGATGGGGCTATCCCATCCACCATTTTCCCTTCAATCAAATGGACCGTAATCTACTTTCTCTGTCCAAGTTTATATGACGTATTTTCTTTTGGCGTATGGACTAAAGAGATATTGAAAATGACTAGATTACTCCTAATTATTATATTTAAGCACTATATTTAATATATGCACGTAGAGAATATCAAGTAAATCTGGATATTTGTTAGGGGTATAAAGAGAACATTACATTAATTTGTATTGAAACATGAAATACGCCTTATATTTATGGAAGAAATAAAAAAAAATATGCATTATAAACTTGGAAGGAAAGAGTAAATACTTTGTGCGTTCAGTCATCAAAATTAAAAGGTTTGGTTGCGCAATATCTAAGGCCCTGTTTGGAGGGGGGCTTAAAATCAGCTTCAGCTTTTGAAAAGCCAGTAAGCCCCCTCAAACAGTTCAGCTTTTAAGCGGCTTTTGACATAAGTCAAAAGCCATATATAACTAACAAAAGGCAAAAGCTGAAAGCTGGACTGGATCTGTTTTTGTAACTTGTTACTGAGAGAAATTAACTATTTATTAAACTGTCTTTTATAAAAAGCTACAGCCGTTTTTTAGCTCAAAAAACCAAAAAACAACTTTTCATAAAAAAGCTACAACTCCCCAAACAGACCCTAAGATACCAAACGCCGCAGAAGTTTAGGGAAATATTGAAATGATACAGCTAAACTAATGGCACCCGGGATTGTTGTGTCATTTTGAAAAGGGTGCAATGAAGTATAAAATTTTGTGTAATTTTTATTTGGTATAATAAGAGCACGTACAATGCAAATGTTTTTGAAGAGGTGATTAGCAAAAGGAAATTATTCTTTTGTCGCCACGTAGGATAGATAAACTTCAAGTTTTGTAGATGTATGCATAAGTAGACGCTGGTGCTTAACAGCTGCTTGTGCATATAACTTCATCTAGTTAACAGATGATAATATAATCATCTGAACTCCTACAAAGAGGTGCATGCATTTGAGATGACTCTTGTGTTAGAGATCAGCATTAGATCATATTACTCTCACATGAGTACTTGACAATGTGCCAGTAAAATGTATTCTCTCTAAAGCCCATATATAAAAGTTCCTTAAACTGTACTTGTCCTTACGGAATACGCTTACTTCTCACTTTATATGAGAGGTAGATTATCTAGTTTTACCGAATAGCAAGGTAGATTGTCTATTTGTACCAAATAGTACAATTGCATAAGTGCAAGCGTGTATCGGGCAAACAACCTCAAGTAGTGTTTCTGCATTTCTTGTTTTACACAGAAAAATACGTACTTGTTTTACATAAATGCTTACTAACTGAATTAAACAAAGACCATGAATACAATTGTAATCGCATTGGCATTCATCCATCAACAGAATACAAGGTAAGAAATTATGTCACAGGGGGGACCTCCGAATATCCCGACTTGATTTCAAATATGTACGAGATGGAATTCACATAAAGCAAATCAAAATGTTCTCTCCCCGGGTTATTTCTTGTTTCTTCCTCTCAGATTTGCCCGAAAGTTTTAAGGCCCAACCCGGCTTAATTTCATACAATTGGTTTTCCATCTTTTCTTACAAGCAACTCAGATTCCAAATGAGTACTAACTTAGGATCCCTCCATGAGGGGCTACATCCGAGGTGTGTGCCTTTGCCGATGTGACGAGCCCTCCGGCGATCTATTTTCCGGTGATGACCTGCTGACGCCAATCCATTGCCCAAATAGTCTCCTTGGTGCGGGTGTGGGGGGTTCTGATGTGCCGTGAGACTGCTGTGAGCCCCACCAGCTTGTCTCACAGTCCACTGGCATTAATGGGTACGGTGCAAAGCGATCACGCTCCCAGGCGTAGAATCGGCTTCCTCCTGCATCATCAGTCTCCACAGAACTATGGCCAGACGAACCCGGTGGGAACAGGCAAAATGTCGGGTTCTCTGGTAGCAGTGGTGGGGCAGGTCGCATGCTTCCTGATCTATGAGCCCCAGCAAATAGGCTAGATGACGAATTCTGCTGGTACTGCTCATTGATGCCTCCATGAGACCTCATGAATTGAGGTACCATAGGAGGAACATTAGGAGCTCTAGATCTAGAACCAGATCTGCAAACAAGAAAGATTATAACCACACATTAGCATTGATGCATCAGAAGCTGCATTATACTGCAATAGTTTCTGCTATAACAAAATAGTTTGAATTCTGAAGCAATTATCAGGAATTTATTATTGTTTATAAATAATCTTAGCCTCACACTAGCACAGTTATCGATTTCAGAATGCCGTATTCGCATTTTGTTATAGCATATCCAACCAACATAGCATAACTGCAAAACCAAACCACCACACGATATTTGGATAAAGCAGATAAGATAAGAGGTAACAATGTAACAGCACAAAATATAGGAAAATGTACAACTTCCTCTTTAGGGTAATATATGCTGGCGAACAGCAGCTTTTCATTGTTATGGTTAGATGATTTCACTAAATGGTGCAAGTTTTGATAATTCAAAGTAAATGCAAGAATTCGGAATTTCTTTTCCCAACAAGGCAATAATAGTAAGTCATAAGAACAGAACTAGAATAGAATTTACCCATTACTGAAGAACGATGGAGAAACAACAGATCCTCGACGCTGGCTATCACCATCAACCCTTGCAGCCCTCATTGTTCCAAAAGGGACTACTGGCTGCTCAGCCACCCCGTTATTGCTGTTGGGTTGAGCATAGGAATGGGACACATGCGCCCAATGGTTATGATGGAAATCAGCGGGTTGCACTGTTTGCAAGGGTCTACCATCTGATGGGCCAGCCAGGGGGCTCCAGTGATCATGATACCCAGGACCATGCATAGTTCTCTCAGGGACATGGAAGCTTGATGATGACGCCAGCGGTGGAAGAGGATGCAAGTATGCCACATATGGGCATGGATGAGTTGCCCCTGGTGCAGCAGATACAGCTACATGCTCCGTAAACACATGCTGTCCCATGAAGTCATGAACTGCACGACCAATATCCAAACATGTTTGAACCTCGACATAACTTAAATTTTGCAAGTTGATCCCATTTAAATAAGGACTTACAAGTAACTGGAGGTGATGATTCTCCTTCCCTGGCAGAAGAGAGGAAAACATTAAGTAACAAAATAAAACAATAGCACCCATATGCTGAAAATTCTTAAAATAAAGATGCCATAGCCATGATTTCTGGGATTATTTGTACATAAAAAGTGGGATACAGCAACAGATAGACATCCAAAAAGTGATACGTTGACTAACAGGAACTGATATTAGGATGACAACAATTACTGCATCATTAACCACGCCATGTATGAGTTTGATCAGTACACTGGATAAAATTATGTATGAAGCACTATGGCAGTATGACTTGTCAACTGTTACTTGAACTATGTTTGTTAGAAGATCTATGTATACTATATCATGACAAGAAAAACGCTATGGAGAATGTCAATAACCTCATGCAGCATGACAGGGCAAAGACTATGCAGAATGCATATTGTTCAGTGCTTTGTTGCTAAGAATTAAATGAAAAAGGCATTCATCTCATTTTCTTACATCCCTTAAATGGATGGATTATTGAATCTACAGACTCCTAGGGTTACTCATTTTCTTCTTTAATCTCATAAATGTAAACATATATTTGTAACATATGACCAATAGAAATACAACATCTCTTGAAAGAATCACAGAAACTATTTTTGGTACCAATAATTCTACAAGGGCGATGATGCTGTAGGAGAACATTGCTAGTCATGCAATAGAAATTTATTAAAATGAGACAAATGGAAAAAGAACACAACTTATATTGAAGCTACCCATCCATTCTTGGATGCATGAAAATTAAACATCAAATGTGCTTGGTGGAAGAGAGTTGAAATAAAAACATAAATCACAATTTGAAGTACAGAACATACTCAAATAAAGATGGAATTTGTGCTAAGCGACCAAATGGACACCAATGAAAGCGAAATGGCTGCACAATTCAAATAAATAATTGTCAGAATAGGCAAGCAGAAATAACTGCCTCTGTAGTTAAAATAATGACAGCAAATTAAGAATCAACAGTAATGAACTCAACTAGGATTATATATCAGCTGCATAAATATTTCAAGAAATGCAATAATGAAGCATAGATGTGCAGGGCAATTGAATAAGCCAGAAGAATGTAGATCTCAGGATTATTCAATTGTGCACCAGAACACTAGGCATAGGGAAAAACAACAAATTCATTTGAAGAAACTCAGGATTAAAGAACTCGACACAGGCTTTATGCATAAAGCAAATTATGCAAGACCTCTAATGCGTTACTTCTCTCAAAAGTACTCCACATTATAGCCTTCAATCGAAAGAAGATCTACACAGTATCTACTGAAAGATAGCCAATAATTCACACAAAGCACACATATCATTCAGCACATGTTTCAAAGTTTCTCCATAAGTTTTTTTTTTCAGGGAGAGTATCAAGGTCTCCAGTGCTAACATGGTAAAATATATCGCTAACTATTTGGTAAGAATATGAACTACCTTGAATGTAAGAGACAAAAGAATGTTGCTCTGTAAGTATTAGACAACGTCAAATTTGTGTTGGATCAGATTCTAATAATATGATAACTCTGGTAATGGAATTCACAAAAGGTGCCCGCAACCTATAAGATCAATACTAACTGAATTTGGTGGTAGAGAAGCCAAAAAAAGTAGCCAAATGTTTCCAAAAAATTGTGTAGCTAAATAAAGCTCTTGATCTTAAGACATTAACATACAAAAACAAGTGCCAATACAAGAAAAGGGTTCAACAAATTAAGCATGGTCAAGCGTCAATCATTTGGAAGTGCAGACAAGCCGAAGAAACCATATTGATCATCAGGTAAACACAACAGGATAACATTTGAAACACATGAGAAAAACGTGGCAAACAACGCATATTGCAAAACAAAAAGGAAGTAAAATTCAATACTCAAAAACAATGATTAATAATTAAATAGTAAAGCTCACATGGTACGTACCATCTCAGAGTAATTAACATCATAAAGGTCTTCCTCATAAGCCCACTCATCCATGTTAACATCCTGTGTGGGTCGGGAACCATTTCCATAAAGCCAATTCCCTTTCTCAATTTTGCGGCAGTTGGGGCATTGCATAACTCCTTTGGCGTTAAATGCCGATCCAATGCAATCTGAAAACGTTGATCCACTAATCGTTAAAATAAACCAAAGATTACCAAACAGAGATAATTAAAAAACAACGTTTTGAGATTGGTTACAAAGCATATTATGGTATCATGCCATAGCAGAAAAAGGAGTACTGCGTAAAGCATAAAAGCACACTTCCGCACCTCACAAGGTCAGCACAACTATATTATTTGCACAAAACTGCTCTCAACCAGTGTCTAATCTCACCTTATATACTTTGCAATAGCTTAGGTCTGATTGCACTACAACGTTATGGAAACCATTTGAAAAAATATGCAAGGCTACATATTGGACGAACGCATAGCAGCTAAATGGACAACCATAGAATGTTAAATTTAATTGTCTCCCATAACTCTTTTCTCTGTTTTTTTTCAAGTCAATGTTTACTAAAGATTCTTAAACCTGCACCTAACTCAAAATCCAACATAAAAGAAGATGGGAGAACCTAAATCCATTACAGTATTGCGGTGAAATCAACAGCCAACAGACTACTTGATGAAACCATCAAACTGACAACTCTCGAAATTTGGAGTATCATCTTAATCTCCATCCAAGTTAAAATCTTAACATTTCACAGAACATATCTAGAAATAGAATCTAGATCCCTCTAGCCAACACCAACTCGACCTCCGATGTCCAACCTTCCACTAAAATTCACTAACCACTAGCTCAATAACCCAAAAAAAATCCAGTGAACAGGGCACATTTTTCATCAAATTCTTGCCGAATCCAGACAAACCAGCTCATCCTCCCACATAACCGAACCCAAAAGTATAAAATTGCCCCCTCATACCGCACATTTATCGAAAAATGGACACAGCACAACTTCCAAACGGGAAAGGAGCAAAATTCACTCCATTCCACCGAGACTGCACAAACGTTACACAAATCAACACGATTACCTCGTGTACGCTCCCAAATCATCGTCCTGACATCAAATCTATTCCCCCAAAATTGCACCTTCCTATCAAGCCGACAAAAATAATGCAAGATTCGCCCACGAAGCCTACCTTGACCAGAAAATTCTATACTGTAACCCCCCAAAATCCAACCTTGATGACCTTCGCCCAAAATTTCGGCACCATAGCAGTCACAACAGCGTGAAATGATCCCAATTCAGCAAAATTCCCCAAAATCGCACCTTCCAGGGTAATTCCGCACCAAGAACGCATCAATAGATCAACCCATGGCCCCTTACCGAGGTGGAACTCGTGGCCGCACTGAAGCCTCGCCGTGGACCTCTCCCCGCCGGCGGCGACCACCACGTCGAGGCAGATCGAGCACGACACCGCCGCCTTATCCTCCTTCCCGCCCGCCCCCTCCTCCTCGACGGCCTCCTCCCTCGGCTCCGCCCCGCTCCCCATACCCTCCGTCCTCTTCACCTCCTCCCTCCCCCTCACCAACCAGTTTCTTGGCCGCATCCCACCAAATCCGCGCCGAGCCGCGGCGAGATAGAGCTCGAAACGGCCGCCCCGTCCAGGGCGAGGCTGTCCCGGCGCCGGAATCGGCCCCCGCGCCTCGGGGATCGCGCGCTCTCGGGGTCCTCACGCCCTGTCCAACCGCGAGGGACGCCTCCTCCTCCCTCCCCTTCTCTCTCTTCTCTATCTGCTCGCCGCCACGAGAAATTAGAAGAAGAAGAAAAAACGCTCGGAAAAAAGAGAGGAGAGGAATAAATTGAATAAAATGGCTGTTTCACGAATTAGCCCTCCTGGAGTTGAGTATTCCAACTCCTTTTAGCCTTAAGCTACTCTTATCTTTGTTACTACCGTCTAGCTATAGATTTGAGGCTCAAGTAATGTCAAAATGGTTTTTTAAGGGAATAATTGATGATTTGCCTTTATTTATTTGTGTTATTGATCATTTGCTCCGTGATTTCTCACTGATATGCCGACCTTAAGGCCGTATGTCAATGAGACAAACAGGATAAACGGGGCAAATGATCAATTACACAAATTAAAACGGAGCAAATGATCAATTCTCCCTCTCTCTTTTTTAGCTCGTGGGTTTTTGTTTTGATAATTATATATTATGCTCATCGTTCAACCGTCTGGAGGTAAAGTAAAAATATGTGTGGTTAAAAAAAAAGACTGATGAGAAAGCAGATAAACAGTAATCACGACTAATATGTTTCCCAATTGTCTTCCCTCAATTAGAGTATTTATGGAAAGCAAATCCAAAAGAACATAAACAGTAATTTACTCATGGTACAGTGTATGAATCCAAAAGAGAATTTTTTTTCTTTAATATTTTTTAATCTTTTTTTCAAAACTAGTCGTTAGGCTATAAAAATAACAAAAATGGGTGCTCGTCGCCCGTACATAGGGCGATCGATGCGTGATATAACAGTTGTTGTAACAGCCGAGCTGGCCTCAGCCATCTATCGCTCGGGAGTAGGGCGATCGTCCTGGAGTGGGGCGATAGGTGGCTTTAAAATTAAAAAAAAATCAACCGGTCGCCTCATAATGGGTCGATTTCTTCTTTGACGACCGTTAGATTCGGCACTAATCGCCCGTATATAGGGCAATCGCCTCATATACTGGCGATCGGCGTCTAGTTTTGCAATTTCTAAAACCTAACGCCTAGTTTTGAAAAAAAGATTAAAAAAGATTAAAGAGAAAAATTCTCCAAAAGAGCATAGAAATTAACACCAAAAGGAAAAGATGCTACATAGCGTTTCACACAGAATTCCATCCAGAGTTAGTTCAACGGTGTCTCTGTATTCTTGTCATTGCTTTTCTATGTGCCTTTCTTGATGAGGAAAAATATCTGGACACATCAACTAAATAGACCTAACCTGTATGTTATATACCTTTATGTCATCTCTAGACAGGACTAAAGACAACTTATATAATAGATTGTCTATATAGTTGTCTATAATATTCTCTCATGTAATTAATAGACTATCTGTACAATGGTAAACACAGTATAAAGCTGTCTATAAGACCGTCTGTTAAATACTAGACATCATCTTTCTCTCTCTTTCTTCTCTCCTCCACATCATCTAAAATCCCATGTGGCATACTCTTATAGACAGCTGACATGTATCATTATACATGCTCATAGAGGAAGACTACATCAACGAATATTCCCATCAGTACATTAGTATTTTCACAGCAGAGGTCAAAGAAGGGGAAAATCGGACATACATGGTAAAAAAAAAACCTTGCAGTCTTGGACACTTCGGTGTTAAAAGTCTTGAACATATCTTTGCCTAATTGGACACTAGGAGCACTCCATGCCACCTAACACAGCGAAGATTCTGTTAAGGAACCTCGCTATCGAATAGTCCGGGGTTCCCGAACAGATCTGAAGTGGAGAACAGAAAGAGAGAGAGACACGTGTTTAGGGAGAGCGAAAGCGGAAATTCTTTATTGCTAATGAATTCTGGTACATAGGGGGAGACCCCCCTCCTCCTTTTATAGCGCTCTCTAGGGTTTCGGCATAAGGGACCACATGGGCCTTCAATGGGCTTTTAGGGTTTCTCAACACTCCCTTGGGCCCTTTGCATGAGATGCATATGCCTCGTTAAAACTCGGAAAAACCCAGTGGGAAAAATACTTGGAGAAAGAGTACATAGCATACGCTTACTATGTTGCACAATTGCCTCGTTAAAACCTTATGCAAGAAAACTTCATGAAAAACTTGCTAAGGAAAAGAGTACAATTCTCCCAACTTCAAATGCTAATCTTGAGATTCATGTTGGGTATTCATAATTCATGCTCGAGATTCATGTGGGAGTATGTGACATATCTCCCCGAAATCTGCACTTCTCTAAGTCTCATCATCCCAATTCTTTTCACGCACCTTTCAAAGGTAGATCTTTGGGAGTGATTTAGTGAACAAATCTGCAAGATTTTCACATGACTTAGTATGCAATATCTTGATCTCGTTCATCTTATGCAATTCATGAGCATAGAAGAACTTGGGGTTGATATGCTTCGTGAGATTGCTCTTCACATAACCCATCGTGCTTGGGCAACACAAGTTGCATTATCTTCATAAATTATCGTGGAGTTTGCTCAATGTTCAAACCACATGACTTACGGATGTGGTGAACCATTCTTCCGAGCCATGCACATTCACGAGATGCTTCATACAAAGCGATGATTTCCGAGTGGTTTGTCGGCGTTGAGACAAGAGTGCGCTAGAGCGACTTCCAAGAAATTCTTTGTTCCTCCACATAGGAAAACATAGCGGTTTGGGACTTGCCAAGTATGGGTCCGATAAATACCAAACATCGGCATAGCCAACCAAATTCAATTCATTATTTCTTCTAAAGAATGCATCGAGGTCTTTGCTTCCTTGGAGGTAGCGGAAGATGTCCTTGATCCCTTTCAATGCCTTTTGGTGGGTTCGCCTTTGTCAGTGCTAGCAAATTCACAATGACGCAATGTAGGTCTAGTGCTATTCGCAAGGTACATGAGCGCTCCAAGCGCACTCAAATATGGGAATTCTGCTCCCGGGACTTCCTCCCTCTTCTCTAGGTGCAGTATGGGTCTAGGTGCGCTTGGAGTGACCTTGAGCCATTGGAGTCTTTGCGGGATATACTTTTTCAAAACCAAACCTTTCCAACACTTTACGTGTGTAGGTTGATTGATGTACCAAGATTCCTCCTTGGACATGTTCAAGTGCAAGCCTAAACAAAACTTGGTTTTACCCAAATCTTTCATTTCAAACTCGGACTTCAAGTATGAGCATGCCTCTTCAATTTCTTCATCCGTCCCAATGATGTTCAAGTCATCTACATAGGCGGAGATTATCTGAATCCATTCGGGATCGTTGTATAAACACACATGGACAATCTTATTTGTTTGTGTAGCCTTTCTTGCGAGAAAGTCACTCAGCGATTGTACCACATTCTTCTGATCGCTTGATCCATACGGTGATTTCTCCAATTTCACCTTTGCATGGTTTCTATTTGCTCCATCTTGGTTGGGATAGGAATTCCTTCGGTACTTTCATGTATATCTCGAATCCAAGTTTCCATCTGAGTATCTTTGTGACAACATCCATTAGCTTCATTCTCAACTTCAAGTTGGTCGCCATTGAGATCAAATATCTAAAGGTAATTCCTCCCATGGCCAGGAGAATAGGTTTCTTCATAATCAACTCCGGGCGTTGAGTGAAACCTTGAGCTACAAGCCTTGCTTTGTACCTTACAACCGTTGTTTTCATTCCTCTTAGAACAAAGACCCATTTGTGACCTACAGGGCTTATATGGGAGGTGTGCGGCATCTGAGCAAACACCTCTCTCTTGTTCGGAGAGACTAACTCTGCAGATGATTGCCTTTTCCATTCTTCCCAATCTAGCCTTTTCTTGCACTCTGCGAAGATGCGGGCTCGGGATCATGATCAATGATCGAGGCAATCTTCTTTGAAGTAGGCATCAACATTGGTCGTTGCTCTATTCAGGATTCTCCTGTTACTACAAAGTTTATGGCCATTTCTTCATGGGGTGCTTCATGCACTTCTACTTGCTCTTATTGCTTTTCCCTATCGCAGAGCAAGTTCCTTTAGCTTTCATCGCCTATGTGTGCGCACACATTATTTCCGTGGCTTCCTTGGTGGAAGATTCAAGTCAGAATTGCCTTTTCCGTTGGCTTCTTTCGGTGCAGTCTCAACTGCTCCCCTTCTTTCCTTGGGGCATTTTCGTGATTGGTTGTGGTAAGTCCTCTCGCTTGATTTTCTCCGGACGTCTCCGGGTACTTTGGGTTTGAGGAGCAGTTGCTGTTCTTTTCTTTGAGGCCTCTGAGCAGGTTGAGGATACCTTCTATTTTCTTTGGTATTTCCACCCTCTCGGTGCATTCCTTGCGGGTACATGCGACTTAACCACGCCCTTGGATCACAAAATGATCAGCAGTTCATTTGCTAAATTCGCAAATCGATTATCTTCGGACTTCTTGATTTGCTTCATTAGTTCGGGGTCATGCGGGATCGGTGGAATGCCATATGATTTCCGGCATTTTCATCCAAAGGTTGATTTCCTCCCCTAATGACGGAAACGATCCTCGTCAAAGATGCAATCAATGACAAAAGGTGTATGCAAATCTCCGATCATGGGTTCTAAATACGATTATGGATGCACTCTCATAACCAACGTATATCCCGGACTTGCGGAGAGGGCCCATTGCGATCCGTGAGGGGTGGTATAGGTACATATACCATACACCCAAATTTTCTAAGATGGGAGATCTTGGGATGATCCGTGCACAAGTTGCATAGGAGAATGGATGTTGTAGGCCGACGGTCTAAAATTGATAAGAGCTGCTGCGTGCGAGGCTGCGTGTCCCCAACAAGTGTTGGGCAAGTTACAACTCTGCAAAGCGGTCGGCAATGAACTTAATCCTCTTTATTAGTGCTTACGCTGGTCCGATTCTGCGTATGAGCGTGCGATGCGGAGTGCTCAATCGCTATCCCTGTTCTTTGTGCAATAATCATCAAATGCCTTTGAAGTAAATTCTCGGCATTGTCCATTCTAATGGACTTCACGCGATGATCGAGGAAAGCGTTCTTAATTCTTATGATCTGCGAGATCGGCTTTGCAAAAGCATGGTTTCTTGTTGACAACAAGCATACATGCGACCATTTCGAGGAAGCATCGATGAGCACCACAAAGTATCGAAGCGGCCCGGCAGGTGAATCGGACCGCAAATATCCCCGGATGCGTTCGAGGAATGCAGGATTTCATTTGCACTTTCATGACAGAGGGTCTAGTTATTAATTTCCGGTGGCACATGCGGGCACACAAAATCTTCATGATTCGGGAAATTTTTAACATTTATGCCATGACCCCGTGAGTTGTTCACTATATTTCTCATCATTCTAAGACCGGGATGACCTAATCTACCATGCCATAAAGAAAATAATTGAGCTTCTAAAAGCAGTCTTCAAGGAAGTATACACTTGGTGCATGAATATTCGTGTAGTTCAACCTGATTCATATGAGGACATTTTTCTAATACCATTTTTCCACATACTGCGTGCTTCACAATGCACAAGTATTCTTTGCCATTTTCTTCATTGGTTTCTACGTGAAAACCATTGGCGCGGATGTCTTTAAAGCTTAAGAGAGTGCGTGTTGATTCGAGGTACAAAGGGCTTCTTCAATTACCAAAGTTGTACCCATAGGCAATATAATTGTGGCTCTTCTGAGCCGATTACATATGAGTCGCTTCTGCGATCGTAGTAATCTTTCAGCGTTCTTCGTGATCGATTGGAAATATTTAGACTCTCTTAAGATGGTATTTGTTGTGCCACTATCAACAATGCATACCTCTTCCATTTAGGCGCTACTACGATTTCTAGATAAAAGAAATATAATTCTAATCAAATAGAGGCAAAATAATTCAAATATTGCTTGTAAATGAAAGAATACTGGAATAAAGAATAAATTGCATATTTATTCATAAGAGAAGTATGCTCTTCTAGAGCTTTCAATTCATTATTCGAAAGAAAATAGCTAACAACCATAATCTAAAAGAAAATGCGATTCATGCATTTAAACGGCAGTGAAAGACTTGATTGTTATGCTTGATGGTAGGTTTTGCGTCCTGCGAGGACCCTAGACCAATCGCAGGACGGAGCTTCTTGCCCCCAAGAACGATCTTCACGTTCAATGCCCAAGTGAGGTATTTACGACGTGCGGGGCGCTTTTTCAAACTCACGATTCATGATTCATGATTTCAAAATTCGGTTTAGATTCTGCGTGTGTCGATAGAAAAAAGGTTGCAAAAGCATAACTTGCAGGAAAATAAATTGTTGTGCATTGCAATATATTAAATAAAGCAATAGATTCAAAAAACATAAAGAAAATTCGAAAACAGAGAAATAAAGCAAGAAAAATTAAAAACAGAGCCAAATAAATCTTCTTGATTTTACGCAATTTTCAAAATTTTACGCAATTTTTCTCTTCTTTTCTTTCCTTTTCTTTTCTTTTCTCTTCATTTTTTACGCCGAGAGGCCTTTGGGCCTCCTTTCCTCTCTCCCGCTGGGCCTCTTGGGCTTACTGGTCTGCGTGGCCAAACGCCCCACCGGCCTGCCTCCTTGGCCCAAGGCCCGCGCCCGACTTGTGGAAAAGACCCACGGCGGCTAGGGTTCCATCCCTAGCCGCCACTTGCGCATTCTCCGCACGGCGCCTCGTCTCTTCTTGTGCTGCCGCCGGCGGGAGTGCGCCTCGTCTCTTCTGCTGCCGCTGCCGGGCGTGGTCTGTGCGCGGCGATGGCGGGCGGCGAGCCCGCGGGAAGCGGCGCGGCGTGGCGGAGGGCGGGCGACGCTGGCCGGGCGGGTTGCCGAGCAGGCGGCGGCGTCGGCCGGACTTGAGCCCGGAGGCGCGGCGAGCAATGAGCGGCGGCGCGTCGGGTGGCCTTCTTGCGCTGCGCGGAGTCAGCGGGCGAGTGCGAAGCGGCGGCTGCGTCTGCGGCGGACGTCGCCGGGTCGGCCGAGCCGAGCGGCGCCGTGCGCGCGTCGTCTTGCGGCGGCGTCTTCGTGATGTGGGGCGAAGGCGGCGCGCGCGTCTGCAGGCCGGCAGTGGGGCCCGAGCGCTCCGACGGGCGCGACGTCCGAGGCTTGGTGCGAACAGCAGCCGAGCCGATGGCGGCGGATTCTGCGAACGCGATCGGCGTGGCGTCGGCGTCTTTGTGGCGAGCGCTTCTTGCGCGCCAAGCGGCGGCGAGCGCGTTTCTTGCGCGCCAAGTTGAAGCGGCGGCCGACGGCGGGAGCGTGGCTCGGCCGAAGCGGCCGGCGGCTGCGTCTTGGCGCGAGGGCCGCGGCGCGGCTAACGTCTTGTGCGAGGGCCCGAGGCGGGCGGGCGGCAGCGATTAGGGATCGCCTGAAGCCGAAGCGGCACACGGCGCGGTGGCCGGCGGCGGCGCGGCGTCTGGCGTCGCGCGTCGGAGCCGGGCGGCGGTGCGTTTCGGCCGCGCGCCGCAGCCGTGGCCGGCGGCGCCAGCGAGACCGGGCGAGGCGAGCCGCGGCGAGCGAGGCGCGACGCTGCATTGGCCGGGGAAGCGGCGTCGCCCATTGCGTGCCCTCCGCGGCGTCGTGCCCTCCGAGGCGGCCGCGTGCCGTCCGGCGACGTCGTGTTCTCCGAGGCGCGCGTGCGTGTCGCATCACGGCTGGCGGCGCGGCTACAAGGCGCGGCGACAGTTGCGTTAAGCGCCGTTAGTCGGCTCGAGCCGCGGATCGAGCTTTGAGGGCACGACGGCGGTGTACATGCGGCGCGGCGGCCGTGCTTAAGCGCCGACGGCGGCGGCGTCTTTGCGTCTTGTGGCGGCGGCGGCGGCAGCGTCAACGCGCTGCGCTGCGTCTGCGCGGCTATCTTGCCGAGGCGGCGATCTTTGGCCGTCGGTGACGCGCTGCGTCTTGCCAAGACCGATCTGGCGTCGGTTTTTTCGTGTGATGAGCGGTGAATTCATGTATCGTGCCGTCTTTGAGGAGACGCGAGCGTTCTTCGTGTAACCGTGCCACGTAGGATAGATGCATGCATAGAAAAAGAACGATTAGATTCAAACGCTAATCCCACCTTTTCTCACCTTTTCAATTCTGATCTCCGTAGAGCAATTCGTGCTGATAACGTGTTAAGGAACCTCGCTATCGAATAGTCGGGGTTCGAACAGATCTGAAGTGGAGAAAGCGAAAGAGAGAGACACGTGTTTAGGGAGAGCGGCGGAAATTCTTTATTGCTAATGAATTCTGGTACATAGGGGGAGACCCCCCTCCTCCTTTTATAGCGCTCTCTAGGGTTTCGGCATAAGGGACCACATGGGCCTTCAATGGGCTTTTAGGGTTTCTCAACAGATTCAACCTCACATGACTATAAAAAGGCCGTACTAGACCGGCAATGTTTTACGTGTGTGGAGTAGCATCAGGTAAGAGGCACCTTGTGATTATCGTAAAAGGTAATGGGGGTGTGTGCACCGTAACGATGACGTGGCGTGATCAGGTGTGTGCCACGTGTCCAATGACATTAACATGACCGCAGCCTGAGTATGACATGTGGAGCCCACAAGTAAGCCTATGTGAGTTTAATTTCCAAAAAAAATATTTTTTTCTAAATTAAAAATTATCTGGGCGCACTTGTCGGGGAATATTCTATTTTCTTTTTCTGAATTTATTTTTTGTTAAGTTTTTCAAGAGTCTACTCTCCTTCGTATAAACTTTGATTGAGCCCATTCAAATTTCTAAATTTATCTAAATTCAAGCTCTTTATTTTGGTGTATTTTATTTGGATTTTTGAATCTTTTTTGTATTTATTTTGGTTTTTACCGTTAGTTTCACGTAGACGTTGAAGTGCTGAGAGCGTTCGAAGATGAAGAGTTGGCTCAAGTTCAAGGTCCAGATGAAGACCAAGAATTGTTCGACAAGTTGTACTTTGATCATATTAAATCCAGTTCTTCATATAATAGTTTGTTTTAACCTATTGCATGTTATTTTATGTATACTATTTTTAATTAATTTAGGAATTAGTTATTCAAACTAGTTGGATTATACAAACCTTGTCATTTGCTATTGAAAGTTCAAGATCCATTAAGTTGGTTTTGGTGTTAATGACAAATCTAATATTGAGACTAACTCTTTTGATAATCATAATATTGATTAGTCTCAATTGTTAAGTAATGGCAAATCTTTTATAAGACTAACACTTTCGATGAGCTTAACTCTCTTAGCCTCTTTTGGATGAGAAGATGGAAATATCAAAGTCTCATGAAAAAGAAAAATGGAAATCCAAAAGGTATGTATCAAATGTAACTTTATTATTTCTAGATACATTCCTTGGATTCAAGACAAAGGGTGAACTCCACCATAGTTTTAACCTTAATATGTGCATTTTGTTTCCAACTCCATATATACATGAATGCACACATTTAGGGGGAGTTCATGCTTAATCTTGAAGTTTCAATAATATTGATCTAATCCATCTTTCTATATTAAGGATCATTACTTTGAAACAACCATTTGAGTGTATTTAACTTGTGTAGTTGTAGTATACTCATAGCAATATAGGATAAACTCCAAAGCAATACAAATTTGAATATGTGCATATTGATTCAAGTTCAATTATTTGCATGCACACATCTAACGGAGTTTAGTCTATAATTAATGGTCTTAAGAGATTGATCCCTTTCCACCACTCCATATAAATTGGATCATTACTTTTAGGTTCCATCGAATTGAGTATATGAAACTTGTGTAGTTAATATATACTCATGACAATTTAATTACATTTAAATTGTGTTCGATTGCCATTCAATCAACAAAGAACTAGTCATGTGTTGATGGTTCACTTTGTTAATCTTAGGGCAATCGAAAATTCTTGTGTATATTGTAACAACCCGAAATTCAATAAAATCAGAAATGCAATATTAAAAATATCCATATGATTTATTGTCATGTTTTCTGATTTTTCCTGAATTAAAGAAATTCTTTTGGCCTTTTTCTTATTAAAAGAAATCCAAAAATGCTATACAGTAAAATGGTAAAAGACAAAAAGGTAAAACCTAAAGACAGTAAAATTCTTAAAAATCTCATAATCATGATTATGCCTCTTGCTCTGTCCTGGCATTAATAAAATAAAATAAAATACAAAGATAATCATGAGGAGACAAGTAGGAAATCTAAACCAAAAGATTTGTTCAGAATATTTCTTACCTTAACCAGAGTTGCAATTTTAACCATGCCGACATATTAACCTAACTCAACTCTGATAAAAATATCAAGAATTTATCTCTTCATTTATTAATTTTAGAAATTCAAAAAAAGTCAATCTTAAAAGCTGGAAAATGCAGTGTCAGAATTATTAAAAATAAAATATCAAATATAAAATTATGAAAGTTTTATTAAAGGTATATAATATTAATACCAATCCTTCCAAAAAGTTTCATAAAATAATAAATTTATTTTAACCCTAAATTAAATAAAATACAGAATCAGTAAAAGTCTTCAATAGTGCATTGTCAGATTTTTAATAATATTTTTACCCATCAAATTTATCTTAAAATTTTACTAGACTGTATTATTTACCTTTCCGACCTCTGTAAAATTTTTCATAAAATACTAAGTTTATCTTCTAGCCTAAACTTCCGGTTATACCCTGACCTATCCAGAATTATCCTGAGCTCCAGCCTTTGTCTCGCTGACGTGTGGACCCGCCTGGACAGCTGTCCCCTGCGGCCGACTTCTTTTCTCTCGCTGACTGCCCGGACCCACCTGTCAGCTTCATCTTTCCCGTTCTCTCCCGTTCCTTCTCGCGCCTCTCTCCGTTCTCTCGCGCAGAGACTCGCCGCCCTTCCGTTTTGTCGCTTCCGCGCTGCAACTCGCCACTCGAGGTCGCCAGCACATCACCCCTGCCATACCGCACCTGCCTCGACCTTCGTTCTCTCTCTCCCGTGCCAGAACAGCCGCGAAATCGCTCGTCCGAGCCGCCGCCTTGCCCCCTGCGTCCAAACCTGTGCGCCTCTTTAGCCTATTTAAACCCCGTCAAAGCGTCGCACGCACTTGTATTTCCTCTTGGAACACTCAAAGCCGAACCAAACCGCCCAGCATCGCCGAACACCGTCTTCTTCCCCATCTCCGGCCAGAAACCCGAAAAAGAGGAAAACGCTCGAACTCACTCTCCACTGCGCCATTCCTCGAACCACCTCGTCCAAAGCAGACTCACCACCCCAGGAACCTTCTCCCGGCCTCAATTTCACCTCTTCTTCCCCGGCAAGCTCCCCCTCCGAGCTACTTCCGCCGCCGCCGTAGTCGCACGGTGAGAACACCTTCCCGATGCCTCATTCTTTGCGCTAAAGCCAAAAACCGAACTCTAGCAGCTCACTGATGCTCACTGCGGTGTCCATTTGTCTCGGGATGCCGTCGTTTCGCCAGAACGCCGGTGAGCCGTGAGCTCCACCGCCCCTCTCCGGTGGCAGGTCGCCTCCGGCCACCCCTGGCCGAAGCGCCACCACCAATAGATGCGCACGGACCCACTGAGCAAGAATCCGGAACCCATTCCACCCCTCCGGCCGTGCTTCGCCGCCAGCAAACCTCGCAACCGCGCCCCTGCTCGGTGACGGTGACGTGCGGGCCATCCCTGTCAGTCGCGTTCACTGTGTTGAGTCGCTGCCACATGGGCCCGTGATCGACCTCGCGTGTCATTTGGTCGGTACCACGCGTCAGCCACTCTGCGTGCGCTTGACCCGCTGCCAGATGGGCCCGGTATGTCAGTGCCTCGGTCCGGCGCAGCGCAAAAAGGGAAAGCGTAGTTCTGATCAGAAAGCGTACTTTCCATATTTAGTATAATCTCTAATTTTCAGATTTAATTAAAACCGAATGCATTCAAACTTGAATATCTTTTGAACTATCCAACCAAATGAAGTGAAATAAATTTCTAAATTCATCTAAAATCATGTAGATTCAGAATATGCAAAAATATTTCAAAATTAATTCAGTTTGAATTTCAGATTTAAATTTAAAGAAAGAATTTGAAATATGTTGTAAATAGAATCTCTGCAATTCAACTTCAAATTAAATGAAACAAATTTTATTAGACTCCATGCTCTGTTAGGAACTTGATTATGCAAAAATACTTTGGTTGTATCATAGAAAATAATTAAATTATAATATAGGGTAAGAAAGTGGTTCCATAATAGCAATTTAAATAATTTCAGAATTTAGAAATTGAAAATCCAGACTAATGAAACCTGTAAAAATGGTCTCTGAAAATGATAAATGAAAGTGAATTATTCAAGAAACTAAGATTGGCTATTATAAGAACCTAATCAGAAAATGTTCAGAAAACTTGTAAATCAATGAACAACAAATATGTTAATTCAAACAGTTGATTTTATTTGGTTCTTATATCTGATCCTTTCATTTTGTTGGAATTGCCATGTTATTATTATTCGACGTGTAGCACCCGACGAAACCTGTGAATTCGACGATCAGGAGTTTGACGTCGAGGTCATCAACAAGGCAAGCACACCCTTTGATCATATTGATCCCAGTTTTATAAATGTTTTCATTAAATGTTTTACTGCATACTTTATTTTACTAAAGTCTGCTATATTATGGGTACTGGTAGTTCTACCTGTAGACTTATGGAACTTCCTTAATAAGTAACAATTTGTGAACCTTGAAAATCCTAGGATAACTTAGACATTATTTAATGTCAACCTGGGTTACTCACATTTAGTGATATGCTTAGCCATGCTTAAATAAACATAAAACCTTGACATGATTAAAAATGTTGGATATGACATTCAATGGGTATGACCTTTATTTATGATTGGTATTTTGATCAAAAATAAAAATAAAACTATGTTTTTGATGCGGGCAATTATTGGCAATAGCCGGGTGTACAAGGGACTTGTACGTAGTGTAGGGTGGAGATTATTGCCCGTGTCGGATTAAGGACCGAACTACGTGTTCGTTAAACCCAAGAATTTATCGTACAACCACAAGTGCTGGTATGAGATAGCTCTAACTTATTAAGTTGCTTAAAACTAGCTTTGCACATTGGTAGGCCGGAGTAGTACGAGCTTCTTCAGTGACTGGTTGCTCGTAGGGGCGCCCACACCGAGGTGTTGGGAGTCACGTTTGCTAATACAACGGTGAATGCCATACTATGGACATGCTTAATCATTATTGTGAAGTGACTGTGCAAACATAAATACCATAGTACGGGTTTGACGTCACCGGGCTGGTGCAAAGTTAGGGTTAAACAATGTAACGGTTTAGTTATGATCTCCTTGCCGACACACCAAAGGAAGTGTGTTACTGGCCTGGCAAAAGAGGTTGATCATTACTTGTGGGTAAAGCTGTACAACTCTGCAGAGTGTCAAACTTTTCGAAAAGCCGTTCCCGCAGTTATGGGAATCTTGGTGCGCCAGCACTAGTTAACTGTTTTATATTTTCATAAAACTCTGGATTTCTATCTAGGACTGGTAGGAATGGATACTTGGCAATTTCTGCTGTGACAGTAGAAATGATTCTTGGAAATGGTCATGATACCCAGGCATTTGATACTTATTTATGCTTACATTCCGTTACTTTCAGTATTAAGCTGCTTTTATTTAAATTTCGTTTTACAATCTATTATTCTGTATTTACATTCCAATTTAGCTTTATGCAAAACAACCATGAGCCTTTCCTTGAATGGCCTGCATATATAATAGGTTTTGCAAAAGTCTTGCGAGTACGTAAGTACTCAACTTGCCCATGTTGATGTTTTTAGGTGAAGAAACAGATTTCCCCGACGACACCTTTTATGACGCAGGATTCGGGGATGTGAACGATGAATTTTACTAGGGTTCTCCTTGTCAGTTGCCTGTGGGGATTTTGGGGATAAAAGGCATACTACAAGATGAATGTCTCCACTGTTATGCTTTTACTTTTGGTATTGTAAGAATGTTATGTACCTTGCTTCCGCTGTAATAATAATAAAGTTGTGTATGGCTGTGATATCAATTTGTATTTGTGCGTACTAGCTACTGATCATGGGACTAGTACTGTATGCACATGGTATCTATTTTTGATATTCATTTATCGAAAATAGGGGCCTTACATATATGAAGCATTAGTTGCATTAGTATACTCAAGACACAATTAATCTTTCAATCATTTGTCTTTGGGTTGTGGTCAATCATCAAAGGAAAAGATCAAAGGATCTTGGGAGCATCCATTATGTGTTAATGGAGTGCAATGATGATTGAGACAACCATATGTTTTGGACTAACACTTTCAATGAGTTTGAAATAGGTTAAGTGCAAGGTTGAGATGGATGAACGGGACAAGGACGTCATCATGTGTTGATGAACAAGACGAAGATCCCGACTTGGAGAGAAGATGGAAATCATAAAAGCTCCAAGTGGATGTGCCAGAGGCAAAGGTATAACTAGCTAGGGCTAAGTATGTGTTCCTAGTCTTTTACCGGTCTCGGTGTTTGGATGGGAGACCGGCTTGCTAGTTAGGTGCCGTACTATTAAGAGGGGTTAAGTATTATAGCTTGAGCTTCATCATGTGTTGATGAACTCAATCCGGCTCACTCTAGCTCACTCTCTATTTGGTTCTTGCATGAGCTAAGTATTTGCATGTGTTGCAAATAAGGGAGCTCATGCTTACTTCTTATTGAATCTTAATCGATTTGGTTTTTGCATGGAGCTATGGAATTGCATGTGTTGCAAAAAGGAGATAGCTCATGTAATTTGGTTTATATGGTTTTTGTATAGAGCTAAGTTTTGCATATGTTGGAAAAGGTGAGAGCTCATGCATCGGTGTTTTAGCTTGTGATTTGATCATGTGTTGATCATCACAAGGCTAAGTAAAGTTTATGATTTTTCTATTTGCAAATAATCTAGAGGTTATGATTTTGAACCTAGAGCATGTGTTGGCATTTGCAAATGTGTTTTGCAAAGTGTCGGGATTATGTGTTGATCCTTACATGGCTAGAGGATTGGTCTCATGGGTTCTCGGTTTATTTGCAAATATGTTTTGCAAATTATTTTGATCATGAGTTGATCATCAAATGGCATAAGATTTGATCTTATTTGATTCCCTCTAACTTGTAGTCATGCTCTTAATCAAGTCTATGTGAGGGATTTCGAGAAATCAGATTTTAGACTTGAATGACTACATTAGAGTCTTTATTTTTGTGATATTTAAAAATATCTATGGTTGCTTAAATCTTTAAAATGGATGGAGATTGTAGCCCTCATGATAAGCTTCGCATAGAATCAAAAATCACCTAAATCGGAGTTCGGAGTAAAAAGTTATGAGCGTTTTAGTGGCTCTGACAGAGGTAGCACCGCCTACCGGCCCTAGAGGCGGTGTAAAAACTCCGGAGAAGGGTTTTTTGGTGGAAATGGCCGGTGCTACCGGTCCTAGATGGGCGGTAGCACCGGGGTACTGTAGCAACGGCTAGTTTTTAGTGTTTTTAATGCACAGAAGTGATCGTTGGCCTAAAGGCCGGTGCCACCGGCCCTAGTATGGCGGTAGCACCGGGTTTGCTGCGTTTTTACCCCCATTTCACCCTCCAACGGCTAGTTTTCTTGAGGGGCTATAAAAGGGGCCGAGCTAGGAGGGTTTTGTGGCTGCTCTAGCACCCATTTGAGGTATTCTTGTGAGAGCAAAACCCCAAGAGCTCATAGAGCCATATTTGAGTGATTTGAGATGAATTTGATTTAGAGTTTCTTGTGTAGAATCTCTTTGGTGTTGATTTGCTTTCTCTTGAGCTAGTGTGAGCCTCTCCTCCATATTGTGTATGTGTTGCACTTTGTGAGCAAGGAGAGAAGCCTCTAGTTGCATGTGTTGCATCTAGAGAAGGATTGAGCATTCTTGTGCATGTGTTGCACTTGGTGAGGTTCAAGTTAGAGGGCTTGGCTTATTACTCTTGGTGTTTGCCGACACTTAGACGGCGTGTGGAGGCGTCGTGCACGGTGACCTTCTCAAGGTGATTGTGAGAAGGCCCGGCAAAGTTGTGAAGGTCGGAGCTCGCCTACCCGGAGGGGGAAAGAGCCACCACTAGTGGAATCGAGGCGGGTGCTCAATTCGTGGAGCCGGTCCAAAGTGGTTTGGGCTTGCCTCAACGTGGATTAGGGGAGACCGGCAAGTTTCCGAACACCACGGTAAAACATCGGTGTGTCTCCTTATGTTTGCTTTCAATTCTCTTTTTACAATGTTGCAATTTACATTCCTAGAATTAAATTGCTTGATTGTCTTTAGGATTGTATATTCTTTAGTAGAGACATAATTAGCTAGTGCACTTAGTAAGCCTAGTTGATTTAGGCTCTTATTTGTCAAAACCTTAGTTTATCGCTTCCGCATTGATTATTGTTTAGGTTTTGACATAGAGATCAATAAAGCGTGTATTTAGTGAGAAGAATTTTTAAAACCGCCTATTCACCCCCCCTCTAGTCGGCATCCTCGATCTTACAGCTATGCCATATTCAATTGTAACCCTTGGATGGATAATTATTAGTTGGATGCTAGTATGTGCTAACGTGGGTTGGTTAGATCATGAGTAGTTTACTTAGTCATGCCATGTATAACTGATATCTTTTTAAAAATGCAAATTCAATTTGACTAATGATATATGGAACATGTTTATAAAAAGGGTGTGTTATGTGTTGTCACACAATGATGTTGAGTTGTTGATAGCATATGTTGCACGATAATCAACTAGGATGGTAAATGCTTTAGATTGAGGTAAGTGACAAGATATTATGGTCGGCCTGTTAAAAGCATCTAGGCACCCGGTATGTTTTTGATTTTGATAATTAATGACAACTTTGTTATATGATCTAATGCTTTTGTTGAGAATATTGAAAGTAGGTCAATTTCAAGATTAATGATCATGAAAATACCAAGGAAGGTTCAAACCGATCAGCAATATGTCAAGATCATAAAAAGGTAAATGTATAAGGCTCTTTTCTAGTCTTTTGACGATCTTAGAGTTTGGAAGAAAGATCGGTTTACTAGATTTAGGGTCGTACTATTAAGAGGGATCTTGACGCTTATCTCGATGTCTTTTTAGGGTTTAAAGGCTCAAAGTGCATATTCAAATAGTTGCCAAATGATGAACAAGTTCCAACCTTGAAAATCCTTTGAAACAATTCAAGTCTCTGGAAACCCGGACTACCGCCAATGGCAGCGCGGTGCTACCGGATACGCGGTAGCACCGGCTCAACAGCCCGGTGTGAAAATTCCAGAGAAGGGCTTTTTGGGCGATTTGTGGCAGTGCTCGCCATGGCGATCCGGTGCTACACGGATAGCGTAGCACCGGACTTCAGCCCGGTGTGAAAATCACAGAGGGTGTGTTTTTGGGTGTTTTAGTAGCCCGGTGCTACCGCCCATGGTAGGCCGGTGCTACCGGACCATCAGTAGCACCGGACCACCACCCGGTGTAAAAATACCAGAGAAGCACCTTTTCTGGGCATTTGGGAGCCCGGTGCTACCGACCATTGTATCCTGATGCTACCGGAACTACGGTAGCACCGGCCCTTAGCCCGGTGCTATAATTCCAGAAAGGTGTCTTATTGAAGAAAGAAAATGAAGGGGAGCCCGGTGCTACCGGCCCTAGTTGGGCGGTAGCACCGGATCCCCTGTAACGGTCTCTGGCAAATGCATTAAATGCACTGTTCTAGCCGTTGAAGTGGAGCCCGGTGCTACCGGTCCTAAATGGGCGGTAGCACCGGAAAAACAGATTTTTTGCAGATTTCGAGCTCCAACGGCTAGAAAGTTTGGTGGAGGCTATAAATGCCTCCCCACCTACATTCTAGAGCAACTCTTGGTCCTCATTGATAATATTTGAGCTCTAGCAAGTGTTCTCCACTCTTGTGTGCATTCAATTTCCATTTGTGAGTGTGAGAAGCAATATTGAGTGTTGCATTTAGTGTTTGAGCCTTTAGACACCGACATTCGACCTCAAGTTAGCGTCAAGGTTTATTACTCTTGGAGGTTGCCGCCTCCTAGACGGCTTGGTGGCGATCGTGCACGGTGAGCCTCTCAACGGAGATTGTGAGAAGCCCCGGCAAGTTGTAAAGGCCGGAGTTCGCCTACCCGGGGCGGGAAAGAACTACCTTAGTGATCGAGGAAGGCTCAAGCGAGTGGAGCCGGTTTGACGTGGTTCAAGTCACCTCAACGTGGAGTAGGGGAGACCGGCAAGTCTTCGAGACCACGGGTTAAATTCCTTGTCTCCAATTTATTTGTGTTTGGTATTATTGATTGTTGAGAATCCATTTCATTAATACCATCTCTTCATACTCTTTGTGCTCACAAGTCTATTTGCTTCACTTGGTTTGACATAGCATCTTAAGAAATTGCTAGAGACTTTAGTGTGTTCTTCATATTTGTATCTCAATTTCGTAGTATCATTTGTAATATCTAAATTGTGTTAAAAAATTTAGAAACCTCCTATTCACCCCCCTCTAGTCGGTTATCTTTGATCCTACACCTGTATGACAATGGGTTGGTAATTATATAAGAATGTATTGAGATTGGTTAGTGAGATTAATTGGAAGTCTTGTCTTGATCAATTAAGGACAAACCTTGTAGGCAATTGAACTTGGCTAATTATATAACCACATGTTTATTATGAGTCGGATCTAACTCAGTAAGTTACCGAGTTTTAACATATGATATCTCAGGAGAATAACCAAGTTGTGTGCGTGGTTAGGAAATATGTATGTTACAGTGGCTCCACATCTTGAAAAATGATTGTCCCTAGTCTAGCAATGAGTCTCTTTTATTCTTTTACTCCATTTTAGGGAATGATAGTGAGACTAGGCTTATCAAGAGTATCTATATTCGAATAGAGTTTCCGAAAGGTTTTGTTAAGATCTTCTTAGTCGCACGTCGATGGGTACGTGTTTTGTCCAACATTACAAGATTGATCATATCTTGTGAGTAAAGTGTATAACCTCTGTAAAATATCAATCTATTCGAATAACCGTATCCTCAGTCATGGACAATGCTTAGGAATTTCAATCAAGGATTAGATTTTATAAAATAAAACTCAAGAAAGGAGGTTGTGTGCTAATAAAAGCAATGAAATTTGGTTTAGGCTGTGCCTGTTTATTTTGAGAAAAAAATACTTAGAAGCTTTATTTCTTATTATTGATATTTGGTTCGCTATCATTTCAATCTATTTATTGTATTCAATTGAAAATACCGCTTTAATGCAAAATAGTCATGTTACCTATTCCTTTGGAATAAGCATTGCATGTAGTTATAATAGACTTGCATTTTATGCACAATTTATTTAGTGCTTTATGTAATCACCATGCCACAGCAAATCCATCAGTTGAAGAGAGTCTACACTGGCT
This sequence comes from Otatea glauca, assembly GCA_036346275.1. Taxonomy (NCBI): domain Eukaryota; kingdom Viridiplantae; phylum Streptophyta; class Magnoliopsida; order Poales; family Poaceae; genus Otatea; species Otatea glauca. The sequence continues at coordinate 5,985,018 of CM070719.1, forward strand.
ATGGAGGAGGAATTTCAGGAAAGTCGAGTTACTAGGGAGCGAACCTTGTCAGTTACCTGTGGCATATTGATGGGTATCTACGAAATTTTTCATTCCGCTGCTGTTATCTTTCTTAGAGTTTAAGCCATGTGTGGCCTAATAATATAAAGTTGACTTTAAGATCAATCAACTATCTTTTATTCAATAAATACAGTCGTTTGTTATGTTTTCGCTGTATGATTGTGATATTATATCTATGTTGCTACTGTGTATACTAACGTGATACTAGACTAGTGCAGCATTCATAGAGAGTCCGAATTTACATATTTGGTCTCGACACTAAATTTACAAAAAAAATATAAGAGGAAAGAAAAGCATTGAATTTCCCATCTTCCTCGCTTGACCAAAGGACAACAGTGGCAACCAGCAACTTGCCTTCCCTCTCTCCACTCCCGAATCAGTCCTTGTGTGTGTATGTATGGTTTTGTGTGGAGACGGTGCTGCCAAGGTTTGAAATCTCATTTTTGGATGACATCTCAGAGGTGATCGAAATCCGAAATCTCACTGAGATCTCGGAATTTTGGACAAATCCTGGATGAAATATAAAAAACAAAAATTCAAATCTGGCTTTTTTTTGCACCAAGAAAACCGAAATTTCGACCAAAATTCCCGAAATTTCGAAGAGATTTGCCAAGATTTTAGTGAATTTGCAACGAACGAAAATAGCTCAAACGACGTTGAAAAGTTTTGAATTTTTTTTGGAGGGTCCTGAGACATCAGTGATGTTACCATAAAATTTTCAGATGATTATTAATCCTGAGGATTTTTTAGAAATTCTAACATTGCTACTATCCTGATAAAACGTTGACCAACAAGTTTGAACCGAAAGAAAAATAGAACAAATCATGTTAGAAAATTTTAAAACTTTTTGTGCATGGTTATAATGCATCATTGATGTCCCCATAAAATTTTCAGATTATGATCAAGCTTCATAAATGTTTAAAAATTCGGACAGTGCTACTGTCTTGATAAAAGCCTTACCGACAAAATTCAATCATATGAAAAAGGCCCAAACCACGTTAGAAACTTTTTAAATTTTTTTGGATGGTCATGATATACCATTAATGTTTTTATAAAATTTTCATATGATGATCTAGCTTCAATAATTTTCAAAAATTCTGAAAGTACTACGTCTGGATAAAAGTCTGATGATCAATACATATATTTGCTTTAGCAACTAAAAAGGTTTAGAATTTTTGAAAATTTTAAAGAAGGGTGATAAGGAAATTATTAAGATCTCATAAAATTTTTGAATCATAATCACACACCAGTGAATTTATAAAATTCTTATAAGGGCACTGTACCATTTATGTTATTTCTGTTTTTGATTTTTGAAATATAACAAATGAAGTTCAATGCTTACATAGATTTGATTTATCGAGCAAAAAAAGTTAAAAAAATTATATAATGGTACTGAGGAAATTCTTAAGCTCTCATAAAAATTTTGAATCATGATCACACACCAGTGAATTTATAAAATTCTTATAAGGGCACTGTACCATTTATGTTATTTCAGTTTTTGATTTTTGAAATATAACAAATGAAGTTCAATGCTTACATAGATTTGATTTATCGAGCAAAAAAAGTTAAAAAAATTATATAATGGTACTGAGGAAATTCTTAAGCTCTCATAAAAATTTTGAATCATGATCACACACCAGTGAATTTATAAAATTCTTATAAGGGCACTGTACCATTTATGTTATTTCTGTTTTTGATTTTTGAAATATAACAAATGAAGTTCAATGTTTACATAGATTTTATTGATCAAACAAAAAAGTAAAAATTGTATATAATGGTACTGAGGAAATTCTTAAGCTCTCATAAAAATTTTGGATCATGATCACACTTAAGAAAATTTATAAAATTCTGACAAGGTTATTGTCCCAATTATGTTCATTCTATTTTTTATTTTATATGGATAAAAAATTAAGTTCAATTAATTTGAAAAATTTTCTGTATTATCCCACAATAATAAAGATAGTACCATAAATATTTTAGATCATGATAAAGCTTGTATAAGTTTATAAAAATCTGACAACATTTCTGCCAAAATTTTAAAACCTCTCAAAAAATCGGTTTTTCAACAAATTTTCATGGAAGATGACTTTCTTAAGAGTTGTTGGACCAAATACGGCCATAAAAAGTTAAAAACTGGTAAAAAAAAAACCTGAGATTTCGACGAGCCGAATTTCCTGAGGTACTGTAGCAATTTAATTTTATCCAAAATATTTACCCCGCCAGGATTTTGGATCCCGTCCCTAGACAGAATCCGAAATCTTGACTGAGATTTCCGAAATTTTGGCGGTTTTTTAAAGCTTGGGAGGTGCTGTTTGCTTGAATTAAGGAAAAGGAAACAAACGTTTTAGAAAAAGAAAAGACCATATATTACGTGCTGGGAAAAAGAAACTGGAAGATAGGGCATTATACTAGTTCTATTACAATGTCATACCTCTTTGGACTATATACTGCCATATATAAACTTGGGAGAGTTCCCCGTCGCTCGCGCCATTCACGTCACGCTCGGGGCATCGTGGCCACACCGTGCCTTTCTGCGTGGCTCGCGTGACCAGTGAACCGGGCCGTCGTTCGTACGACGCGCAAACCGTTAAGCCACGTCGCCCACTTGATTAAGTGGGATGCCAGGCTTAAGTAGTTAATCACAGCGTTTAGATTCAAACGGCGCGACAGCGCAGCGGTAGAGCGCGCGCGTTGTAAGCGAGAGATCGCGCGTTCGAGTTCGCCCGAGCGCTCTCGCCTCCGAATTTTCCCGGCCGACGCGTGGCGCCAGCGTTCGGCTCTTCGGCTAAGCCCGAGCGTGGTGCGTTTTTTTGGCAGAAAAACCCTCCAATATTTTGAAAATTACATAAAAGTCCTTTCTTTTTGTACAAAGACCTGGAATTTGCGAGGAGGCCCTTGAAACTTGGATTTTCGCGGGACAGTCCCTGAACTTTTAAGAAATTATGTATTAGTCTATTTTTATCTATTTTATATCTTTTTTTTTACGGAAAGCCCTTTTTTTATAAAGCCCGGATTTTGTGAAAGGACCCCTTTTTACGTTAGTCTATTTTAATCTATTTTAGGTCCTTTTCTTTGCAGAAAGAACTCCCGAGATTTCGGTTCTTGCGGAATGAGCGACCCAGGTTTTGCAAAATTGCGGTTTTGTCTATTTTTTTTACATGTTAGCCTTTTTCCCCCACCACGCAAAGACATGTTGGTTTTTTGTTTACAGGAGGCGAGGGTTATATGATTCGCTCCAGAGATTTTCAAAAAACACATTTGCGTCGCTTTCTTCGCGGAGAAAAAAACCGGATTTCGTGTTATGGCTGTCGTGTTGCGTCGCGCCTTTATGACAACTTGTTTTTTGATGCCCTGTTTTCTACAGAGACGCGCTCAAATTTTACCGTATTTTTTTTGCGTCCCATTTTGTACAGAGACGCACTCAGATTTTTCCGCGGCCTGTCCGGAACTTACAAAATTTATTTTTAGTGCGTCATTTTTATACAAAAAAAACGCTGAATATCTTTGATTTTACGTCTAGCTCGGTTCTCTTCGATAGTGCGCTCCAAAATACCCTTATATTTTTTCTACGATTCATTTCTTTGGCCAAAATCTACGCGGCGCGGCGTGCCGCCGCGCAAACCTACATAGTATATACAGGAGGCAGGGGGTTTCTTTTGTACACCATATCTCACCGATCAACAAAGAGAGAGAGAGAGCGCTGTCGGGACTTTAGGCTATTTCTTTTGTTGATCTTCTTTTGTTTGTGTGTGAGATTTTGGAGAAATTCAAATATGAGGTTAGACCTCATGGAAAAAAAATCCTTCGTGTTTTGCGTGGATCTTCTCGCTCTTCGTATACTCCTGCAAAACTTCTTATATGTGGAGCATCCAAACGGGCAATTCCAATTCCTATATTTTCTACTAGGTAAGCAACCGCAGTGTGCTACATCGTGTTCGCCGCTACCCACGCGAGCAAATCGAGAAAACGCGCAACCGCCGCTCCCTACGTGAGCAAATCGAGGAGACACGTGAAATGGTTGAAAGAATACAAACGCAATTGTGTTTTTTTTCGCATTTATTTTGGCGGAACGGTTGAAATGATATAAATATATCTGAGCTACCGTGACGTGCCACGCCGCGACCGCAGCTCCGCACCTAAAAAATTAGCAAAAATGATATAAACTTTTTTTCCCAAAAAATGACATAAAAAGGACCTAAACGCTTTTTTTTCCAGATAAGGACAAAATAGAACCTAAACGTAATGCTTAAAAAGGCAAGAACATAAATGTAATATAATTTTTTTCCCGAAAAAGGACCTAAACGTAACATTTTTTCCCGAAAAATGACCTAGCCGTAATTTTTTTTCCGAAGAAAGATCCAAACGTAATTTTTTTTCGCCTTGAGCCGAGCCAATGCTCTCCCGGTTCAAAGCAATCTGGTGGCTAGAAGTCAACCAGCTTTAATAGAGGTAGGATTACTGAGGATTAGGACATGTTAATGACGGCGAGGAGTGATCAGACTCCCAGGCAGGCATGCATGCATATCTATACTCCTTTATAATGCACGTAAATATTTTTTCTATGTCCACCCCAAATAGTGTATCCCACTAGAGATGGCCCAACATTCGTGCACCCAACGAAACGTCCCCAGAAACTTGCCTCCATCAAAATTAGCCTCTCAGATCTTTCCTCAGCTTTACTCACCCACATCCAATAGCCATTATTTAGTGTGTCTAATCATCCCTGTGGCCCACAACAGACCTCCCCACCTACATATTTGGAAGGAGAGCGAATCAAACAAGGAAATAAATAAGGAGGATCCGCATGCAAGGAAATTAGACTAGAATTTTTTACTGACCAAAATTCTACGTACGACATATTTGGAAGGAGGGCGAATCAAACAAGGAAATAAACAGAGAGGATCCGCATGCAAAGAAACAAGACTTGAATTTTTTATTGTCCTGGCATTATGATCGTATTTTTTTTCTAAATATGACCCTCCTCGAGACTTTTTTTATAGATCTAACCCCATAGAGCCTAATTTCAGCGCACGGAGAGTGCTGAATTTTGTTTTCATTTTTTATCTAAGGAACCAACGGTCTGTGAGTGCTGCTTAATTTTTTTAAATTTTTCTCGCGGAACCAGCGGCCGGCGAGCACTATTTAATTTTTATCTTTTTTCCTTGCGATCCAATGGTCATGAGCGCAGATTTATTTTTCCATATTTTTGAAATCATCCTCGTGGCCCACAATGGACCTTCCTCACCTCCAAAGATCAACAAGGAAAAGGAAACGAACGTCCTGGAATCAAGGAAAAGGAAACAAACGTCCTGAAAAAGAAAAGGACCATACATTACGTGCTGAGAAAAGGAAATCGAGAGATGGGGCAGCGCGACCGAGAGATTGCACGCGGCAGCCGGGCAGCGCGCCCGGGAGAACGCAGGTCTGCAATGGCTCCACGGTCGCCACCGGTGGCTTTGCCGACGTGGCGAGGTTGCTGGTCGGCGACCTCGCGGCCGCCTTGCCTCGGCAAATTTATAATTTATTTTTTTAAAAAAATAATTTTATTAAGTACAAAATAATCGAAAGTTTTTTTGAGAATTTTTCTAGAATTTTTTAACCTAATGTGCTATCTTTTCAAAAATCCTTCTATATTTTTTAAAAAATAAAGGCAACCCACCTGTAGTTTCTTCTAGCTACAGCACAGACCACAGAAGCTTCTTCTCTTCCCTCCCTCCATTAAAGCAAGAAAGAAGCTCCAAAGCTTCATCAATCCCGCACCAAATCTCCTCTTTCCATCTATGATGTTAATTCCCCAAATTTCGTGCTCTATTGCCCAAATTTCCTGCCAATCTGATTTGATCCCAAATTATGATTTCATAAATATGCTTGTTTCGGGGCTATAAAAGCCGGCGAGCTCTCCTCCACCCCATCGCATTGCGTAAATCCCCAAGTACTACCTTTTGTAAAGATCGCCGGATTTTGGAGGTAACCCAAGCCATCACTGTCATCTTTCCCGGCGAAATTCACCGTAACCGTGACTCCTCCCCCGCAGGCGTCGGTGCCGGCGATCTCGCCGCACCGATCTGCCGACCATCTGCGACCGCCGGCCACCCCGGCCTTCCCCTCCTTGCGTTGTTAAGCCGCAGAGAGCACGCTGTGCTCTCTGTGGAAGCTGCAAAAAAATATATAAAATCAGACAATTCTTTTTTCTTTCTCTTTCTTGATTTAAAATCTTTTGAGAGCCTGTTTTCGCCCATTCGACCTCCATTTAGTTCCGTTTTTCTTTCTAAATTCATTTAAAAGTCTAAATTTCTCTTTTATTATTAAGTGTTGTATTCATACTTATCTTCTCATTTAATTGATAAGCGGGTGTACTGCCGTCGTAGCGTTAGCACAGGCACTATACTAATATGCATCAATAGATCGATATATCCACGTCGTTAACGGATCAATCTTTGCAAACGGCGTCATTACAAGGCTGGAGCTGGCTAACCTTAGAAAACAAGTGCTCCCTAATTATCATTTTGGATATAGGTGTAGTCAAACCTTCAAAACTTTGGCTGTTAATATATTTTTAAATATTTAAATTACATACATGAAAATTATGTTCGTAGATTTGTGTCGAAAAGTACTTTCATAATATTGTAATTTTATTAGGTTTTATAAATATATTATCACAGAAATTAATGATCAAAGCTGTGTTTTGGAGACCGTGTCGATGTTCAAAACGAGAACTATTTAAGATCAAAGGGAGTAGTGTATTTTTGTACTACCCATGTGTAATCAAGGCAAGTGCAATAAGATCACCTTAGCTTACTATTAGCATTTACACATCAAATTTATCATATGTGAAAGAGTGAGAAAAGAGGCTCTTATTTAGTAGCCAACATCGCACGGAAAAATAGGTACTATCGTCGGCTAAAAGCCGGTGTTGGAACCAATGCGAGCGACTGTTAATGTTGAAGTTAGTATTTTGTCAATAGCCACAAAGGTAAAGTTAGTGTTGAATGCCTAAATTAAATATTTTAGTGTTTTTTATAGAGACAAACTTTATAGATAGTTATCGTACAAGCTGACTTTATTGTTTACTCTAGATGATATAGATGAAAAGTGATATTATACTCGCTCTCATATCTATACCCCTTTATAATGCACCTAAGCAATTTTTCCTACGTCCACCCTAAATAATGCACCTCATTAGAGATGTCCCAATGTTCGTGCACCCAGCAAAACGTCCCCAGAAACTTGCATTCATCAAAATGAACATCTCAGATCTTTCCTCAGTTTTACTCACCCACATCCGATGACCGTTGTTTAATGTGTCTAACTCATTCATTCATGTGGCCCACAACAGGAGAGCCCGCACATATATATTTCAATTGAACTATATATATGGAATTTATGTTGCAAATCTAAACCCATTTGATTTCGATTCAATATTTACCATACCAGTCAGTACTATGAATCGCACGCTTAATTTTCTTCCATTCATGCATGTGCACCACATCCTATACAAGGCGCCACGCATCACGCCATAATATTATTTAGCGAAAAATATTATATAAGGAATGTGTGTATGAAATGCAATTATCGTGTTATAAATATAAGAAATAAGTTCATTTTATGACTTATTCCTAAATACACTATGGGAAGTAACAGATATTCTGATAATAATTAGCCTCAATCAGGACGCACAAATGGTGTTATATGTTAGCATTCATATTTGGATGACAATTAGAGAAGCTATTATTGGTCCAGCTTTCGGGATGACATCTTTGTTCGCTGCTGTTCGACCGACCCGGCCACGGCTACACGAGGGCTTGCGCCGCGCGATCGCCCGCCAGAGATGGACACGCACCTTTGCACGGAGCGGAGGCGGCGGAGGTTGCCGACGCCAAGGCGCTTCGCGGAGGCGATCTTGTGGCGAAGCGCATGCGTGGAGGAGATCAAGGGCAACACCTTCGGGTATGCGGATCCTCCCTATTTATTTCCTTGTTTGATTCGCTCTCCTTCCAAATATGTAGTACATACAGTTTTGGCAATTCAAGTCTGGTTTCCTTGCATGCAGATCCTCCCTGTTTATTTCCTTGTTTGATTCGCTCTCCTTCTAAATATGTACTACGTACAATGTGATCACAAGATTATTTATTATTAAGTATTATATTTATACTTATCTTTTATTTAATTGATAAGCAGATGTATTATCGTCGTAGCGTTAGTACTGGCACTATACTAGTGGCTTAACTTTGTCGGTCCAAGTTGAAGCGCTTGCTCTACTGAAAACTTCACTAGTCACTGTCCGGTTGTCGATCATTGACTGGCTGGTGCATAGCTTCCCCTGCTCAGGGCTGAAGATCCTAGATCTGAACGAACCCAACGGTTTCAGCCATTGCTGGCTGGCTCTGCTGTACGTTACGGATCCTCCCCGTACTGTACTCTTCTAGCTATACATTGTGCTGCACTTTGATTCCAACTAAAAAAATTAGGGCGTCGCTAGGAACTGGATGTTCGAGGCGAGACTTCTCTGGATGCGTTGGCGTAACATTTTTTAATAATACGTGCAAAAACTTTAATCACCGTGTGCAATATTTTTTTATGGGTATTTCTACTGTCATCGCACGTTTTTGTTGCACATGGTGATTACAATTGTTGCACTCATGGGTAAAAAATATTGCGCCGATTCGAATCGACATTCCTATTATCATCATGCATTTTGTTGCACACGGTGATCATTGACTGCCTGCCTGGTGCATAGCTTCCTATGCTCAGGACTGAAGATCCTAGATCTGAACAAACCAACGGTTTCAAAAATAAGGGCGTTGCTAGGAACCGGACGTCCGACGCGAGTCTTTTTTCTCATACGCATCGGCGTAACATTTTTCAAATAACACGTGGAACAAATTTAATCACTGTGTGCAACATTTTTTTTATATGGACATTTCTACTGTCATCACGCGTTTTTGTTGCATACGGTGATTACAATTGTTGCACGTATAGATAAAAAATGTTGCGCTGATCCGGATTGATATTTTTATTATTATAGTACGTTTTTATTGTAATAGTGATTATAATTGTTACAAGTACGGATAAAAAATATTGCGGACCGCCCGATAAAAAAAACTCGCAGTCATTCCGAAAAAATTATTACGGTAACGCTTCTCAGCGTGTGGCCGCTCATGACAACTTGACAAGTAACTGATGATGATTGATGAGATTGCTCTTTGCCTAGGCAGAGCACTGGCAGGCCACAGCGTCGCTGGCCACAGAGGATGTGTGGCGGATGCTTCCCGTTGAAGGGTTGGTCGCAGTGTTGGCTGCGCCCCAAGGGATCCTCTGCGGGCGAGGTAGAGCGGTCACGCAACCGAAGAGGGGAGGGATTTGGTGCCAGGTAGCTATCCTCTCTGAGCTGTGATGGCAACTGCAACACCGGCCCGCTCGGAATTCATGCTTTTCTAGCCGTCTGCATGCTGTTTTTGCAAATCTAGTTCCCCGCGTATATATTTGCAGATTTGATTCTTTTCCTCACCGCGAAAAACACCACATACGATATCTGTCTCCTGCCGCGTTCGAAGAGTGAGGAAGCTGGCCGCCACCGCGGTAGGACGAGCGAGCACGGGGAGGAGATCAATTCTGCAAATGCGTGTAGGGGCTAGATTTGTAAAAAAACAAAAAAAATATGAAAGGACTAGATAAGTGATGATTTCACCTGCTAGCCAACTGCTATGGCATGACCACGTTGTCAGCCGGCAAGGTCAATGGATGGATAGATTGGATTGCTTGGTTGATCAACGGTGTAGCCTAGCCTCTGCTCACATCCCATTACGAGCTATATAAACACTGGGATTATAATTTGAGATCACTCTTCTTCACATGCACGCTTTCATATTTGACATGCAGAAATTCGGGGTCGGTTCCTAGGTGCATTTCTTCATTGGGACTTTTTTCTTTCAAGATTTGATTGGGACATTGAAGTGAGGATCAAGTTAGATCCATGGGCTCCCATGGTGGTACAAACAGATGAGGCCAATATGGTTGAAAAGACATGCCCCTCTGAATAATTCCAATGTTTACTGTTTCAAGTTCAATGCAATCGTAGCACTTTTTTTTCTTTTACAAGGAATTACTATGGCATGGCAGTAGTGGATTAAACTGCATGCTAGTTCTAAAGGGAAAAAAATCTATGTTCAGAACACATGAATTCTACAGGAATTTTACAGGAAACATTCCAAATATTGTAAGAATTGGGAAATTTTTCTTCGTTTGATCGAGGCCTTCACCTACAATTTAGGGCCTGTTTTAGTTTTGGATTCTCTAAAAACTGATTCTGGATTGTGATTGTAGAGAAGCTGATTCTTTAAAAGTTGGAATCCAAAAGCACATATGAAGTAGATTGTCGATTCTAGTGTATATGAGTGGACTGGATTGTGAGAATCGAATTCTAGAATCGGGCTGTTTGTTTTTTATTCTACTTTTAAGGCTATAATTTAGAATAAAAACTAAAACAAACAGACTCTTAGTAAACTAATGGATTGTCAAACGGCCAATGGCCAAAAATCAAGAATGTTTTGGGATTTGAATGTACTCCACCGGACCGCCACAATATTTTCCCTTTTGCAATATAAAATATTAATTATTTGAACAGCCAATTTATGCTAGATTGAGACATCCAAATTTCAACGGTACATATTGTGGTATTTTATACGCAATTCTTAAAAAATGTTAGTGTTTTTCTTTTTAAATGCTAGGCTCAATTTGTGTTAAGTGACATCTTGGTGCTGTTGCAATCTGGCTCACAAAAGGATGTATCAATGTATCATCCTCTAATTAACTACATAATTTTTATTGTCTTTACAGTTAAAACATATAATGTATATTGTAATATTTATACTCTCCGTTCCTTTTAAAATGATGTCGTCGACTTTTTACGGTCTTAGTGATGTGACTTTAACAATTACTTTTTATAACTTTTTATCTTATTATATGCTAATAAAATTATAATATTGTGAATGTACTTTTAACAACAAATCTAACAGTATAGTTTTTATGTAGTCAATTTAAATAGTTTTAAATACATCAATGGTCAAATTTGATGGTGCAGATTCTAATATCTCACTTTTTTTAGATATAAAGGACATCCAAATCAGATGCCCCAGTTCTATAGATGAAACCACATGAACGGCCTAATATTTCACTTAAAAGCCACAAAGCCACAAGCAGGCGGTTAAACATCGTTGTCAGAAACAAAAGAAAAAATTTGAAACAAACCAAGACCCCAATTCCTTCCCCAAAACTCTACCTCTTTTGCTTGCAAATTGAAAAAGATCCATATTTTAAACTCCAAAAAAACTCCATTTTAAGCACCTTTTCTCCCTCCTTTTAACACTTTCTCTCTTATCACCTTCTCAAAACAAAAGGAGAGAAAGAGAGAGAAAAGAAATAAAAAAGAGAAGCTAGGCAGCCAAGCTCTCCCCTCCTCTTCCCCCAATTCGCCCTCAAATCCGCCGCCCGCATTTCCCGATACCCTGTAGATCCGAGATCCGTCCCCGCCGGTTCCGCCGCCACCGCCTCGAGACCCGCGTGATCCGATCCCGCCAAGTTGGCGCCGCAGCGGAGGTCGCAGCGCCTCGCCGGCGGCGGCGCCGGGGCCGCCGGCGCCTCGCAGCCGCCGGTCCCGGGGGGCGCCGTAGCCTCCGCGCAGGCGGCGGCGATGGGGGACTCGGGAGACGCCGTCATGGCGCGGTGGCTGCAGTCCGCGGGGCTGCAGCACCTCGCGGCCTCATCCGCCGGCGCCCAGCGCGGCGTCGGCGCGGGGGGCCTTGGAGGCGGCGTCGGTGGGGGAGGCATGCTGCCGAGTCTGCTCATGCAGGTGAGGTTTCCTTGTGCGAAATGCTTGATCTAGCTAGTTCTTGGGATGCCGGATCGCAAAGACGCCGTCTTCGGTGCGTTCGAGTGTTGTATGTTCTCGATCACTTGTAGAAATTAATCGATGGGATCTTGCGATTCGCTGTTTGTGCGGAATCTATTGGATTCGCTTGGTTTGGCGTAGAAAACTAGAAATGGTTGGGATGTAGTGGCTTGTGTTGTCTCTGGATGATGCATTGCCTGAGCAGCAACTGCTGATCAGTGTCGTAAGAATATATGCACGCAAATGTTAGGGGTTCGAAAGACTGATACGTCGAGAATGGTGCTCAGCAAGATCCGGCCTCTTCAAGGAGGGCCAGCAAGCAGCTGCGGAATGTGCATTGATTTACGGACAAACTGTCCTAGACGCATAGTCATATTGGAGCTAGCATCTTTTGTTGTGTTGGATAGCAGCAGCTGCTAATTTTGTTTCCAACATTCCATGGATTTGCAATGTTTGAATTTTGCGCAATTTTTTTTGTGGAGGTGTGCATGGTCGAAATGATAGATTGAGTCTTTGTTTTTTCCATTTCAGATGGCCCGTTGACTTGCGTTTCTTATCGAATGCCTTCAAAGTTCATCCTCCTAAAGGGAAAATAATATGAGAAAAACGTTTCATAGACAATTTTTGGATTGATGTGTTGATATTGGTTGTATGAGGAATAGCAGGTGCCCTTTTATGTCTCGAATTAATATGGACATTGCAGATGTATTTTTAGGTATCTAGGAAACCCAGCTAAACTTGAAGTAAACCTGATTTGATGTAATGCAAATGGGTGTCAAAGTTAAACTAGGAATAAGCTTTGTACCAGATAAATAGTTATGAGGTGCCTTGTTTAATCCTTGTTAGTCATGTGTGATTGAAGCCTTTTGTTTTCAACTAATGTGGTTTGCTTCAAGTGTTGTGTGTCACAAGAATTTTAGGCATTATGGTCTTCACTCTTCACCAATGCATATATGCTGTTAACATGTACGACTGCATAACTTACGGTTTATTATTTGGTAGGGCTATGGACCACAATCGATCGAAGAGAAACAGAGGCTTTATACGCTGTTGAGAAGCTTGAATTTTAACGGAGAGTCTGCACCTGCATCGATCTCTGAGCCCTACACTCCAACGGCTCAGAGCTTTGGCGGTGCAAATTCCTTAGAGGGGTTTTATTCACCTGAACTTAGAGGTGAACTTGGAGCTGGCCTTCTGGATCTTCATGCTATGGATGATACTGAGCTTCTTTCTGAGGTATGCATTGAAACTATATGTGCAAACAATTTTGTATTTTATTCACATTTAACATTGATGAGATAATGGTGGTTCATATTTATTCATGGGTGTGAAGTGTTTTCATGCAACCATTCCAAACTTACTGTTTCTCCTTTTGTCAGGATGTTGTTTCAGAACCGTTTGAGCCTTCACCTTTTATGCCAAAGGAAACTGATGAGGATGAGGATGATGTAATATCAGGAAGCCAGCAAGGCCCAGCAGATAACTACAGCGCAGTGACAAGTGAAAAAGAAAGCATCGCCAGAGAAAATAATGTAGCAAAGATTAAAGTTGTGGTATGTTAAGCTCTTTAAGTTTGTTTATGACAACTTGTTAACACTTAACAAACATACCTGACTTTGTCTTACCACATGTTTTCAGGTAAGGAAGAGACCTCTGAACAAGAAAGAGATATCTCGAAAGGAGGATGACATCATAACCGTGCATGATTCATCGTTTTTGACAGTTCATGAACCTAAACTAAAGGTATCTACTGCACTTAGTCATGAAATTTTGTTGTGCATGTATTATTAGTTTTTGAAACAATAATTTTTATGTAGCTTTTGTTGTTTTACATGGTTATGGAAATCAGTTTATTTTACTTTTGGATGTCTCTATGATGCATTAGATGGCCAACATAGGGAGAGAGACGATCCATTCACTCTTTGATAATTATATTTGATGACTACCATGCTCATGAAGTTTGACATATTTTATTCATTTGCTGACCATCATGTTCACCTTTGCATTAGAATCTGAAATACTCCCAACTCTTTTTCATGCCCACTGCTATAGATACTAGATAGCCATGCACCTTTCCAGTGATGTAAGCATGCATTTGTAATAATAGGACCTGTTTGTTCATTGTAATGGACAGGAAGAGCTTGGTTCATTTTTGTGTTACAAGTTCTATGGTAATGGTAACTTGAATATCACCATGTGCCTGTTATAAGTGACACACATGTTGGACATACACTACTGCTCGACATTCTTGAAACAAAAAAATTGAACCCCACATTGCAAACTTAGGGTGATTAAAATAATTATTCAGAAGGAGATATTGTTATAAAGTTCGCAGTTAACTGAAACCCTGCTGGTTCTTGTTTATTTGCTGTGTAGGCATGTTTTTGCAAAACTAGTCTTTAATACCTTGCTGGAATGGCTATAAATTAACATGACTCCATACACTTCTAGAAGTGAAGTGCTCCTTGGGAGTTTTTTCCCCAGTTCTTCCTGTTATCTGTTAACATCTTGTTTCTACTGGAAGGTGGACTTGACAGCTTATGTGGAGAAGCATGAATTTTTCTTTGATGCTGTCCTGGATGAGCATGTTACTAATGATGAGGTATTGCTGTTTCTCTTGTTCAAGTCATACTCATACTTATTCTGAAAAAGTGGTTCTGTGACACTCCAAAACTACATGTTATGGAAACGGATGCTTCAAAGTTAGTCTTGGCTTCTCGCTGTTGTGAACTTGGGGCAGAACTAGAAATTGGTGACAAGGTGGGCGGATCCTATGGAAAACGATCAAAAGGCTCTCTTGAACACACAGTAATTGAAGAGCAACAAAGGGCGTTGGAAACTTTGACTGAGGCAGCCACCTGGGCTGCTCCGGCCCTAGTTCCACCTTTTAACTTGCAGTAGATGAGGAAAATGCCGTGAATATTAACTGCCGTGATGTTCATGACTAATAACATTGATCTTTTGCGGAGATAAAGACGAAAGAAATGGCCAAAACATCCCTAATTTGAGAGACTCCCCAATCCCCATGTTCGTTTGTTGAAGCAGCCAACATGACTATTTTGTTCACACCCTGCTACCTTCCGAATTGCTCACCCATGTGTCCTCTCAGGCAGCATTGCTGTCGAAACAGTATATCAGCCTTGTGTATCTGTTCTCCAACTCAGCAGATGCCACATCTTCATCCCTAAGTATGCTTCTTCAACTGTGCAAAGGTCAGCATGCTCAAGTCACTTGCTCGTCAACCAATGCCTGTACAACAGCCTGTTCCCTCCCATCATCATTCTTTGTGTGCCTTGGCCCACCATTACTACTCATGCTTCCGCTCGCTTGTTGGCATGCCCACCTACTTGGCAGCTGACCACTAGCTCTGCTTGGTTAATTTTGAGCAAATTAGTTCAGAGCATGGTTGACTGCTGTGGTGTTCCGCAGCAATGCATTTTCTTCATCTATCCAACTTTGGAATGGCAATGAGCTCATGCTAAATTCGGGACTACCAGCTTCCAGGTTACATAGTTTTGGAGTACCATAGAATCATTATTCCTACTCTATGGACAATGGCTTTTCGCCATCACAGTGATGTGCATTCTCAATAAATTTATTATTTACCTTTTGGGATTCTCCGGACAGGTGTACCGCGAGACAGTGGAGCCCATTATACCAATAATATTCCAGAGAACGAAAGCAACATGTTTTGCTTATGGTCAAACAGGTTAGGAAACAATGTTACAGCAAGTTAAACATACATATTGCATTTTTTTTTCAAGCACAAGTGAATCATGGTTTCTGTAATTTCTGTATGCCACTTCATTAGCGTGCAAAGTATTGTTTGCTTTCCAAACATTGTGAAATCATAGCAAGGTTGATTCCGGACTGTTTCTACAAATCGTTTGCCAAATGCACAATATGCTTGTATAGATATTATAGTTTTGAGATCTCAAACTTCAGTCCTCATAAAACACTCTTGGAAGTAGTTTTAATCTCTACTAATTTCCCTTTATTGACCTTTGTATTGTAGCTCTGATGTGGTATGTAAATTGAAAAAGAAAATCTTAATCAGTAATTCATTTTTTTCAAGTTTACCATTCTAGATTGTTTACTAGCTCCCCTTGTGATATTTTAACCATCCTGATTCATGACCAGGTAGTGGCAAGACATATACAATGCAACCTTTGCCTCTGAGAGCTGTACAAGACATGGTTCATCTTTTGCATCAACCTATCTATCGGAATCAAAATTTTAAGTTGTGGCTTAGCTACTTTGAGATATACGGCGGGAAGCTCTTTGATCTTCTATCTGACAGAAGGTTGGTTATTGCATTTTTCTTGTTCTGTCGTCGACTTCGCACATACTTAAGTCTATGCCTCTGGCTATTCTATTTCTTTCTTTTGTTTCTGAGGTGTGTGTGCATACTTGTGCCTATCTGCTTGTTCACGCATGCAGGTGTGGCCATACATGTGTTGGGAGTCTGGAAGCATGTGCTATATTCAAGTCATCAAAACCTGCTAGTCTTCCATCCGCCTTCAGCTATAATTTGTTTTGATGACAAATCCATATTTAGGGACGCTAACTCAAAATATCGTGTGATGTTTTCTTGCCTAAAATGCCATCATTGAAGGGTTAGCTTGGCGCCCTTCAAGTTGCATATGATGTATCCTATATTTATTCATCAAATAATGAAAGTACTTTGTTGTTTTTAAAATAATGGCACTGCCCACTGCCTTTTTTTTAGAATTAAACTTCAGAACTGCATTTTATTTTGAAGTTTGGACCATATATCAGCTAGGATTTCTTGCTGCTTTGTGGTAGGCCTAGGATTTAGATTTTAGGATTTGGGATAATTTATTCAAACTATTTTACTTAAACTGAAAATTTTCACCTTTTATTTTGTAGACAGCTACTGATGAGGGAAGATGGCAAGAAACAAGTTTGCATTGTTGGTCTACAGGAATTCGAGGTTTCTGATGTCCAGATTGTCAAGGAGTATATTGAGAGAGGAAATGCAGCAAGAAGCACAGGGTCAACTGGGGCCAATGAAGAATCATCAAGGTCACATGCTATTCTGCAACTGGCTGTTAAGAAGCATATTATAGTGACTGATACAAGGAGGCAGAGAGATCGAGATGCTAATGAATCTAAAAATACAAAGGCCATGGGAAAAATATCTTTTATTGATCTTGCTGGAAGCGAGCGTGGTGCTGATACAACAGATAATGATAGGCAGACAAGGTGTTAATTTTGTTTCTGTAGATTTGTTTGCGTCTTATATTTTTTAATCATTGACCTGGTACAATTTATGACCATGTACCATTGTTCTCATAACAGAATTGAAGGAGCGGAGATAAATAAGAGCCTGCTCGCTCTGAAGGAATGCATCCGGGCCCTTGACAATGATCAGATACACATCCCTTTCAGAGGAAGCAAACTTACAGAGGTTCTTCGAGACTCCTTTGTTGGTAACTCTAGGACTGTGATGATTTCTTGCATTTCTCCAAATGCAGGTTCATGTGAACACACATTAAATACCTTGAGATATGCTGATAGGTAATTGTGCAAAACACAATTTATAAATATCCAATTCAAATATGAGACTCAATCATTTCAAAACACTCCTGGCTATTAACTCGGTAAAGTTGCTGATCAATTAACAGGGTTAAAAGTCTTTCAAAGGGTGGTAACACAAGAAAAGAGCAGTCCACTGTGCCAACTATATCTTCCAGCAGG
Organism: Otatea glauca; assembly: GCA_036346275.1. Lineage (NCBI taxonomy): Eukaryota > Viridiplantae > Streptophyta > Magnoliopsida > Poales > Poaceae > Otatea > Otatea glauca. The sequence continues at coordinate 6,002,686 of CM070719.1, forward strand.
GAGTCTTCATCTGCTCCATCATATCCTTTATCTGTTGAAGCTGAAGAAACCCCTAACCAGATTCAAGAGAAGAGACCTGTTGATACTTCTAGGAGGGGTGCTGAAAATTTTACCTCCAACTCTTCTATGGAGCCTGACAGGAATTCCGTTAGTATGATTCCAAGTTATTCTAATAGAGGAAAAGAAGAAAATGGTGCATCTGGTTTGAATGACAGGGAGAGGGTTGATTTGAATTCTACCCGAACTGGTTACAATAGTAAAGCTCCGTTAGTTCAGAATTCAGCAAATGCACAAGAAGATGAAAAAATTACAAAAGTTTCACCTCCTCGGAGAAAGGCATATAGGGAAGACAAATCTGAAAGGCCGAGCAACTACACAAAAAAGGATAGTGGACCTGAGATAAGTCGAGTTGGATATAAGGTGCAGCAGGCAAAGCTGTTGCAACAGCAGCAACGACCAACATCCGCTTCAGCCTCTCAGACTTCATCGAGGCAATCTGAAAAGGAAAGCTCTTGTGATGATGTGGAAATAGACGCAGTTCTTGAGGTGAACAATAATTTGTTAGTACTGTTATGCTATTTGATCTGAGTGGAGATGTGGTGTAAAACTTTCTTTTGTATGTTAGGAAGAGGAGGCCCTCATAGCAGCTCACAGGAAGGAAATCGAGAATACTATGGAGATCGTGCGGGAAGTAAGTAGAGCTCAACTACTGAATAATACCCGTAACTTATGCTCTTTAGATGTACTTCTATTTGTGCTAAATCATCTCATGCTGTACTACTCAGGTTCCATGGTCTTATGATGTAAGCATAATGATATTAATGTACTTCTAGGGTTGAAATTGTGCCATATGTAGTACACTTATAGCTCCAATGATTCCATAGAGAGAGCTAGTTTTCTTAGCGCTAACCTTGAGAAGTTCCCTGTTGAAACATGTGATGGCCATTAAAAAACCACTTAAGTTATGAATGAAGTAACCAAAGGTAATGGGATATTGCATTTGGTGCTAGATTAGCTCTCAATAATCTCAGCAACCATGTAAGTTGCATCATGGCTCGGTAGGTCTAATGTTTATTTAAGCCCTGTAGGCTGTAGGCAATAATTGCTATCAAGTCTGACTGTCTTGAGTGGCATACCATGTAAGTATAACCAGTACTTACCTGCTTACAACCTACAACGCTAACCTCTAGTTGCTGATTTCTATGGTTTAATTTGAAATTGATAGTAGGTTGTGTTCTCGGTCTTGTGAACAAATGTTTAATATTTGAAAAAGCTTCTCTACTTCTGCCATTTATATATTAAATTTGGACAGTACTGATTGCATTAGCATGCTTTTACTAGCTATTTTATGTGCAAATGACAGTTATCTTCAAATTAGTGCAACTACTTTCTTTTGAGTACATCAAACTTGCCACTTCATTGAGTTCAGTATTGGCACTCCCTTTTGACATCATTAGTGATTTAGAATATCATTATTCAGATTATGTGGATGCTCTAAAATGTACTACTCCATTTCAAAATATAAGGCCTATAATTTTTGTTATCTTATTTCAAAATATAAGGCGCGCGTGCAGTTTTCATGATCTTCTCTCTCTTTTGCCCTCACTAACTTCCCCCTCTCTTCAACATTTATGAGTAAACACCCACACGACTATCCTCCCAAGACATTAACACCATGGGCAATATGGTCATTTCTCTCTACCATTTCCTTGGTTTCATGCAGCTCTTTAATCCCCATGCCCAAGTAAAATATACCTTATAAAAAGAAACGGAGGGAGTACCTCACATGTGGTGCTTGTACTGTTGTACATGCAAATGTAAATGAATAGGTTTAATAAATGATATACAAGTCTTGCTAAGTACATTTCCAACTTTGTACTTATATGGGAACTTGAAAGATATTTCTGCTAGTTGAGGATATTGGTAGTTTACAATACCGTTTATTTATACCATGCTGCTCAACCAAGTGCACTTGTTATCTCAGGAGATGAACCTTTTGGCAGAAGTTGACCAACCAGGTAGCCTTATTGACAACTATGTAACACAATTGAGCTTTCTTCTGTCACGCAAGGCCGCAGGCTTGGTCAGCCTCCAAGCACGCCTGGCACGGTTTCAGCATCGCCTCAAAGAGCAGGAGATCCTTAGCCGTAAGAAATCATCCAGATAGATGGTCATCACTCAGTGACTTTTGCCTTTTGCCTGGCCAGTGAATTGACCGGAGCTCGACTGCAGTTCCCGAGAGGTTTTTCTCTTGTGGGCTCCTGTAATGTTGGACCTAAGCAAGGAGCTAAAAGAAGACATAGGAATGGCTTAGGAGAGGGTGAGTCGCCTGATTTGATGTCATTTTGGACTTTGTTGTCAGGTTTGATCACCAGTTTGCTAATAGTCCTTTTCACAGTGGGGCTGCTTGGGCTTGTTTTTTCGCAGATGCATGGCTTGCCCTCTTGACCGTTTTTTTTGTACTAGAAGACATATAATTGTTGTTTGCAGATATGAATGGTTGATTTTCGCAGTGGGGGAGATAATCCCTGCACTTTTATCAACATAGAGATATTGTTGTATTCTTTACTGATATTATTCGCATTGAAAAGGAAAGGGTGTGTAAGGTTAAGGACTTGAAAATATTCTCCCCATATGCCCATTGAGACAGGTATGATTTGCGACTGTGAACTGCAAAATGTGCGCAGCTGAATTTTGAGGTTTTATCATGTGAGTTATTGTCCTGTGGGAAGTGGTTTATTATAAAAGCAATGCTTTTGTATCTGGCTCTGTGCATCAGAATTGCAAGCCTCAGTGTTATTTGCTTGATTCAGCATTGAATTTATCAGTTTAGACTCGACTGCACTGTCAAAAAGAAAAAGTAAAGATTCGAGTGAGTTTGTTCCATCCATCGTGTACTCGTCAACAAGTGCGCAACACTGGTCAAAACTGTCTGTTCACATGGATGAGATCTACACAATTTAATAATTTATGTCTGAAATTACTTGGCAAGTAGAAGCTTATCCACTCTTTTGTCAGCCTGGGCGTTTGGTACGTAAAAAAGATGGAATACGCTCGTTAACACCGCAAAGATGTATAAATCGGAAAATAATATCCAACATGAGAATGATAGATGGGCCCTTTGAGCATATGTTAGCTATACGTCGGTATTATTTTTCAACTCGTCGGTATTACTGAAGGGAGATTTCAAAAATAGAAAAACAAACAAACTAAGGGGTAAAAGGCAAAAGAAGCAGCAGCACACAAGAGGAGAAAGATCCGATTAAGGATGTGTTCGGTTGGTGGGATGAGATCGAATATGATAGGATGGTACTGTACTATTTGGTTTTGGGTAAATAGAATGATTTAATATCTATAGAGAATATTTCTTAAATTTGTATCTCATTATCTAAGATGGTATGGTTCCATTTAACTAAACATATGTATGATTTTTTTCTTAAACTATCTCATACCTGTATCACTTAGTACAAACAACCAATACACCCTAAGGACCGTATCAGCGGCTGATACGTGTTCACGCGCTTTTGAACGCTTCAGCGATTTTTTTCAGTTTGTCGTCGCCGTCGTCACAAACATCCCCGACGCCTCCATTTGCACCTCTCTCTCTTTCTCTCTCCCCTCTGCCCCGCCGCTCGCCGCGCCGGAGATAGAGGGGAACGGAAGCGAATATGATGATGACGCGGGCGTCTATTGGGGCGATGGAGGGCGCGGCAGTGGACGAGGTGGTGCGGCGGCTGGTGGAGGGCGGCCGCGGCGGGCGCCAGGTGCAGCTGTCGGAGGCGGAGATCCGGCAGCTCTGCGTCGAGGCCAAGCGGGTGCTCCTCTCACAGCCCAACCTCCTCCGCGTCCACGCGCCCGTCAAGATCTGCGGTAATTACGATTATAATGATACCCAGTGTTTTACTTCTCCAATTGCACGTACTTGTGATCTTTCCTTCGATCGGATGCTCAATTCCTCAGCTTCTTGGCCAGCGTGGTGGTTCAGTTGCTTCATTTGGGTGGGGGAAAGATAATTCCTTTTGGATGTTTTTGGTTTCGAGGAGATTGAAATGCTGATTCCGTTTGGTGATGTGGATAATTATGAATCATGATGGCGTTTTGTCCACTTGGAAAAATAACGGGATTTGGTACATTTCAGTTCTTGCCGCGGTCCAGGATTACCGTCCTTTGGTAAAAAGTATGATTTTATATGGAAAGATGTTCTCTTTGTAGCATCATGGTATTGATCAGTGCCTGGCTTGGAAATTGGAGCTTGGCGGGCATTTCATATGCATTTGAGCTTAGGCGTAGGACCGCATTTTTGCTGTCGGCACCATTTGTTTGCCGCTCGATGGCACGGAAATCAGTGACAGAATTAGGATTAAATTGGTTGGGTTAGTGAGCTGAGGTAGGATTGTTGATCAGATGGGGATGCAATGGATGATCAGGTCAAATTTTCATCGTTCGTGTTGTTTGCAGGAATCTACGATTTTGTTAGCCTTAGTTCTGTTCCATGTTCTATGTCGGGTCTGGTCGGGATGCTATTTTAGTCCATACATTATCCCTTGTACAATTCTTTTCCAAATAATGTACAAATCTAGCAAATAGCATCATCAACCAATCATGTACAATCTGCTTAGCTCCATCATTTTACACAGCCTATGCTAGGGGGCTTTGTGAGCTTGATGAGCGCGAGTTGATCTCGTCTCTGTGATAAAGAATTTTGTTGGTGCAAATATGTATAACTTTTATTTTATTATATTTAGAGAGTGACTATGGTACATGTGTATATAATTCATGCACTTTACATACACTCTTCCCATCATCAGTGGCGGAGTCAGGATTTCGGTAAACCTAGGGCGAAAAACTAAGCGGCTATAACTAATGCCAAACACTACCGACATTGAGGTATAAAAATGGTACAACACAAATGCACAACTAAAAATAATTTTGAACTCCATGCTTAACATTTCAACAAAAATAGATAAAATACGTCAAAACAATATAGCATATCGGAGTGGTACAAAAGTTAATACCTAATTAATGAAGGTTTGGTGCATCTGGGCCTATTATATCTTCATCAACAATAGTACAAGAGCCTAAACTTGCAAAGATGAAATTGCACATGCAAATTAGGCACATAAAACTACAAAGCTAACTATGAGGCAAATTGCAAAACAAGAATGTAACATACCAGTATACCACCAGCATGAAGACCACAAGGTAGTTTTTGCTTACGATACCTCATACTTTAAAAATGTTGTAAAATCTTGTTATCTTCAATGCTTGCAAATACATCTCGCTCAATATAGCATTGTTTAAATAGAAAACAATAAAAGCAAAAGGCAACATCTTTAGCATTGTTCCAACCAATCATACATTCTAAACCACTCTTCATGAAAGCTTATTTTATGATTTGCTATAGATTACCGTGGAAATTTATGACCTTTCGATTGGCATGGCCCCAGTAGCAAATACTCCCTCCTACCAGCATCCCTAATGCCCACATCCAAGTCCTCAATTAGTTTCCGAAGCCCAGGATCGGCAACAATATCTTCTAGATTAAGCACAACGCGAGGATTGTTTTGTTGGGTGTTACTAGCTCCAGTTCCTGCTGTTTCTAGATGGGATCAGTTGGACTGTGACTGTGATGGAAAATAAGATGCCAATGTCTTGGTCCTCTTCATAATGTATTTCTATTACATCAAATTGAGACCAATCAATTAAACCCTAATTGCCCAATTCGGAATACAACCATAATGTGACAAAGAAAAAGGTTTAGAGAAAATCACCTAGATTTGGTGGTTAGCAGATGGCTTGGAGGCACAGGGCGTAGCCGGCTGCCCAGCTTGGAGGCAGGGTGCAGGGGGCGGCGATGGCGGCGGGCAGCGTGAGGAGCGGCGCGGTCGAGCGAGAAAGGGAAGGAGTGAGCCATGAGGATTGAGGAACGAATGCTGCACCGTTGCTGTCTGATGGGTGTTAGCCTCGGACTGGGCTGTTGTGGGCTCTAAATTAGGATGCCTATAGAGAGAGGTTTTCCACTACTAGTTGGCCCAAGTCTCGGGCCATTGCCCACTGGCCCGAGGTCCAGCTCTGCCCCTGCCCATTATCTACTAATCATCCTATAAGGGGGAGTGGTGGGGAGTGCAAAAATATTAGGGGAGGATTTTTTTAAAAAAAAAATTGTATGTACCATAGCCATCCCCTTATATTTATGCTATAGTTTCCTGTATACATCTGACCAAAAATTTTGGCATTATGAATAATTATGATGTCTTGCAGGTGATATCCATGGTCAGTTTGTTGATCTTCTGAGGTTGTTTGATTTGGGTGGTTATCCTCCAACTTCAACTTATGTATTCCTTGGAGACTATGTAGATAGAGGCAAGCAGAGCTTGGAAACTGTATGTTTGTTGCTGGCATACAAAATCAGGTATCCTGACAAGATTTTCCTGTTAAGGGGGAACCATGAAGATGCAAAAATCAACAGAGTTTATGGTTTCTATGATGAATGTAAGAGGAGGTTCAATGTTCGACTGTGGAAGATATTCTCCGATTGCTTCAACTGCCTGCCTATTGCAGCACTCATTGATGACAAGATATTGTGCATGCATGGTGGCCTCTCACCTGAATTGAATAATCTGGACCAAATAAAGGATATTGAGAGGCCAGCTGAGATTCCTGATTATGGTCTCCTGTGTGATTTGCTTTGGTCTGATCCTAGCCCCGATGGAGAAGGGTGGGGGGAGAGTGACAGAGGTGTTTCATGTACGTTTGGCGCAGATAAGCTTGTAGAGTTTTTGGAGAAGAATGATCTTGATCTTATATGCCGAGCTCATCAGGTTTGTGAAATCTTACTCTTCTGTATTGTTTTGATCTTTTTAGAGAAATCTTGTCTTGTTTTCTAAATTATTTTTGTTCTCTTTGAGCTTTACCTCACAAATTTTTATTGAATGTGCTTTACCTCACAATGATGGCATGTATCATGAATGCTCTTAGGTGGTAGAAGATGGTTACGAGTTCTTTGCACAGAGGAGATTAGTGACAATCTTCTCTGCTCCAAATTATTGTGGGGAATTCGATAATGCAGGTGCTCTGTTGAGCATAGATGAAAGCCTAATGTGTTCTTTTCAGATCCTTAAGCCAAATGAAACAGGCCCACCGCATGCTAGAAAACCAATTCAAAACAAGGTAAATCAGCTAATTTGAAATAGGATTAATGTTCTTACCACCAGCATTTTTTTAATAACGTGTTTTGATGATACTACAATAGAGTGGGATAATGATGTAGTAATTGTGAGGATATTCCTTCAATAAATTTTAGATCAGGAAGGGACTATCCATTCTCTGAACTACTGCTCACTCTACTCACAAAAGAATGTCGTTTTGGATATTGACACGGTTATCAAAACACAACTTTTATGACTAATTTCTATTATAATATATTTATAGAACCCAATAAAATTATAATATTATGAAAGTATTTTTCGAGACAAATCTACACATATGATTTTTATGTATCCAATCTAAATATTTTAAAAGATATTGATAGACAAAATTTAGAAAGTTTAACTGTACATATCCTAAAACAACATTCTTTTGTGACTAGATGGAGTATTATTGTAGCTACCCAACCAATTAACTCTTATATATAACCATGGGCGTATGGAAACCTTATAGACGATATCCTAACTATTGTACCTGTTCACCAACATCTTCAGTAGCTTTGTTTGGTTGGGAAATGAAAGGGATAACTAGGTCGCTATTGAGCTATCCCCACAAACACCCTGTAGATCAAGAATTACTTGTGCAATAATACCTAGAAGATTACAGCTCACTTCACTTAGGGTTACTTTTTACACTTGTTGAGTTGGTATAAACTATCCCTTCCGACATCATCTTTCGTAATCAGTTAACCTATGACCATCGAATAGCTACATGTGAACTAACCCAAGATGCAAAGAACAATAGGTTGTACATTGGATAAGTTATCCTGGATAAACTATCGCGGCGGCAAATGGAACACTGTATTATACTTCTTTAGACTTGAAACGAACTGTTTTTTTTTTGTCAAACGTATGAGTTGAAGGCAATACAGCTTATTACCTAACTTTTTTGACTTGACAGCCAGCAAGAGGGGGAAACGTTTGATCAGCATCCAATTCCTTCGATATTATTATCGTCAGCTCAAAGGGGGTGATCTATTGTTTGGATCCTCCAGGGCATGGCACTATGCATCCACCAGCTAATCCTCTTGCTTAAGCTTCTGTAGTGGCAGCTTGATGCCAACTGCTGAACATTTGTAAAGGTTGATTGGTTCCGCACACGTTCTTCTGTACAGCATTAGCTCAGGTTCAGCAGCACCATCTGTTCTGATTGTTCTTCCTGCCCGCACAGCGTTTGATTGGCAGTGTGACTTCCTGTGGATGTGGGTAGTTTCCGTTTTTATTAGTTACTTTTGTGGTGTATTTTTTTGCTCGATGTTTGTGAGTTGATGTTTTTACCAATGTATTTCCTTTGCATTGCAATATGTAGTTTGTGAGGAAATGTCTCAAAAGATGTGGTTTTCTAACTTCACATGTGCTATTCTTCCTTTTCATTTCTTTTGTGTGGGACCCAGTAACCTACCATTTCAATCTTGTTTTAAGGGGCAAGATTATGGTTACTATTCTTTTTAGAGGGTGGAGACAATTGGCTAGCGCCACATGTCACTGATTTAATCCTGAACAATGGAAGTAGAAAAACCACACAACTAACCCACCAAACCCATGATTGATTGAAATCGAACTTTGATCATCCAGCTAGAAAGACAAACCAACACGAACAATATTAAACATAACATTGTAGAGATCATCGGATCGAATCCAAACAACAGATAACAGCAGTAGTCACACAAAGAAATTCGTATTGTTTGGGATTTGATTTTTTTTTTCCCATTGAGAGAGGGGGTTTGAATTCTAGTCAATTATTATGTGCTAAGGTTAATTTGTGGAGACAACTCATCTTTTTGTAATGTATTTCTTCACAAAGTATAAGGATTATTACTCCCTCCGTTGATTTTTATAACTCGTCCACCTATTTCGAGATTCAAGCTTTCTGAATTTTTAACAAACACTTAGTCCAGCTACATATAGGATTGACACAAAATTTGGTATTAGTTGGATTCGTATTTGAAATTACTTCTACATAAGTATGATTTTATAATTATTTACAGTACATAAGAATATGACAATCAAAGTTTGATTTTGAAGATGGCATCAAGTCAAACCACTTTTTATAAAAATGAATGGAGGGAGCATTACTATTATTACTAGTTATCAACCCGTGCGCCTGCACGGCTAGCAATTTCTATAAATAGATCTAATCCGTAACATATGCAATAATATCTTCCTGTCTTCCTTTCTATTTCTAGGTCATTGCTCCTTTATTAGGCGCTTGAAATGCGCGAGTAGACAAGGAAAGCAAAGCTTCTCTTTCATACGATACTCCTCTGATTTACCATATATCCCTTATAAATAGATAAATAGATCTAAGCCATGGATAAAGGTGATTAAGGAGATTGGACGATCAAGATTTTCTCTTTTTTGAAAAATATAGGATTTTTTAGTAAATTTTCTTTTTTCAAATTAACATAGAAATTTCTAGTATTTTCTGATTAACGTTGGGTTTCTAGAAGGGCCTCCATTTAGTATATAAAAGAAAGATGGGCAGTGCTTCAATGCTTTCCCTCCCAATACAAGTTGAACAAATCTTGAAGTAAATGAAATGGTAAATAATCATTATCTATCATTTATTCATGCTTTAATATTTACTAGTATAGTGCTAGTGCTAACGCTACGACGGCAGTACATCTGCTTATCCATTAAATAAAAGATAAGTATGAATATAATACTTAATAATAAATAATCTTGTGATCACATTGTACGTACTACATATTTGGAAGGAGAGCGAATCAAACAAGGAAATAAATAGGGAGGATCTGCATGCAAGGAAACCAGACTTGAATTGCTAAAATTGTATGTACTACATATTTGGAAGGAGAGCGAATCAAACAAGGAAATAAACAGGAGGATCCGCATGCGAAGGTGTTTCCTTGATCTCTCCACATACGCGCCGCTAACATCGCCTCCGAAGGCGGCGTCGATGACCTCCGCCGCCTCCGCTCCGCGCAAAGGTACGCGCCCATCTCCGTGAAGTCGATCGCGGCGCAAGCCCTGGTGTAGTCAAGGCCGGGCGGGTCGAACGTCGCGCGGGCAGCAGTATGTCATCCTGGACCAATAATGGCTTCCCTAATTATCATCCAAATATGAATGCTAACATATAGCACCATTTGTGCGTCCTGATTGAGACTAATTATTATCAGAATATCTATTACTTTCCATAGTGTATTTAGGAATAAGTCCTAAAATGAACTTATTCCTTATATTTATCACACGATAATTGCATTTCATACACACATTCCTTATATAATATTTTTCGCTAAATAATATTATGGCGGCGGTACGTGAGCGCCTTGTATAGGATGTGGTGCACATGCATGAATGGAAGAAAACTAAGCGAGCGATTCATGGTACTGACTGGTATGGTAAATATTGAATCGAAATCAAATGGGTTTAGATTTGCAACATAAATTCCATATATATAGTTCAATTGAAATATATATGTGCGGACTCTGCTGTTGTGGGCCACATGAATGAATGAGTTAGACACATTAAATAACAACCATCGGATGTGGGTGAGTAAAACTGAGGAAAGATCTGAGACGTTCATTTTGATGAATACAAGTTTATGGAGACGTTTTGCTGGGTGCACGAACATTGGGCCATCTCTAATAAGGTGCATTATTTAAAGTGGACGTAGAAAAAATTGCTTAGGTGCATTATAAAGGGGTATAGATTCACCTCTCAAGAAAGATTAGGGGGGAGGGAGCGTTATTCTTTAGACGGTCACAACCGAACACGTCTTGTCTGAGGCCCAAATGCGAGACCTTTCCAAGCGTCATTAAACCAGAAAGCCCAGCCCAAAAGGGAACACAGGGTGGAGAGAGAGAGAGAGAGCTGTCGAGCTCGAGCGCTGCGCGAGAAGGGAGGGGGAGGAGAGGGGAGATGAGCGACGAGGCGGCGGTTGGCGGCGCCGGGGAGGCGAACGGCATCCCGCCGAACGTCACCATCTACATCAACAACCTCAACGAGAAGATCAAACTCGAAGGTGCCGCACCCTCCCTTCCCTTTGCACGTCCCTCTCTAAAACCCTAGGGTGGATCTTATCTGCGATTTTTGGTTCACTGCTGTTCCGGGGGTAGAAAAAATTGCATATTTGTGTCGTCTCTCTAGGCTGCGGCGGTGGAAATCCTGGTGGCTAAAACCCAAGAAACTCTGGGCGTAGTAGCCCTTGTCCGGGCATATCGTCAAACACCTCGGCTTCGTGGCTTTGGTGCATCTTGGTGTTATTCAAAGAACGCGTGCGTGTAGTGCTCGGCTGGTTTGTGACCGGCGACAGTCATGGAGGAGTGCTGCAGAAGTGCAGATATCTGACTTGAAAAGGAGTGATTGCTGCTGCTGCCGCCGCTGCCTTTTGAAGTGCACATTAGTTGTTTACAGTGTACTTTCTTAAGGAAGTGGAGGTGTGCTTGATCTGATGAGTGATGATAACTCTTCAGCCCTAGTCAGCTATAGGCACAGCTTTTCTTGTTCAGTTGTTTGATACTTTGATGTACTGAGCTGTGTTTTTTGCCAGAATTTGGAACGTAGGTAGTTTCATAGTGACTCATGTCTCATAATTTCAATGGTGAAGATGTGATTGCCCTTGTTCTAAGGTGAGTTACACTTCTTGCAGTATTTTGCATGTAAATCGATAATGGGCTGTAAGCTTTGTGCCAAAATGCAGAGGGACAGAGAAATATAGCAATTTGTTTTGTCAAACCGTTAGGTGTAGCTGTTAGCAAAACTTTGGGAGGAATAAGTTAACATTACCCTTTGGTAACACATGGGATGCATTGCCATTCTTGTATATGGAAGATATCGGTGTGCCTTCTCCAACTTGTATTGGGACCAGGGAACACTGCAGTGCTGGGAATTGCATTGAAGTTTGCATTGAAGTTCCATGAGATATCTTCTTTTGCAGTCAGTATGCTGAATAAATCAGCAATTGTTGAAGTTTCATGAGATATCTTCTTTTGCAGTCAATATGCTGAATAAATCAGCAATTGTTGAAGTTTCATGAGATATCTTCTTTTGCAGTCAATATGCTGAGTAAATCAGCAATTGTGCATTTTATAGATGCAGTATTGTAGTGTAATAGTGTATCTCCGAATTTGAAGTTTCATGTTTGTTGTCTTATGCTGCTGTTTTCTGTTCAATTTTGTTTATTTTTATCCTTTATTTTACATGTTCAATTCAAATACATGGTACAGCTTAAAGTAACCTGCTGAAATCCTTACAGAACTTAAGAAGTCCCTCAATGCCGTTTTCTCCCAGTTTGGGAAGATTCTTGATGTGCTTGCTTTTAAGACTTTGAAGCATAAAGGTCAAGCATGGGTTGTGTTCGAAGATGTTGCATCAGCAACTGAGGCTCTAAAGAGGATGCAGGACTTTCCATTCTATGACAAACCTATGGTGAGTTTAGAGCTGAGCAGCAGTTAGGGAAAGCTTATCTGATTTATGAATTTCATGTTGAGAAAAAAAAAAGTGTATTTTTACCCTTCGTTGCATACTATTGTGGCTAGTCTGATAAACTTGCATTTTAGGCTTATTGGGCTTTTGTTTTAAGGATTGTAAGATGCATTTACCCAAACAACTACTATGACCTGTCTAGTAAGCTAGCTTGTTGGGCTTATATGGTATATGGACATTAAGTCTGCATATGACTTAAGAGATAAGTCTAAGCTAGACAAAAATGTACCTGAGTTGGTCAAACTGGTAAACTGAATGCGAACTATAACTTTTATTTTTTAGCTTATTTCTATTGCATTTTGGCTCCAAGGATCTGTGCTATTTTTTTGCTTTACTCATGGAATCTTGGTTGCTGACATCAGAGGATTCAATATGCCAAGACAAAGTCGGATATTGTAGCAAGAGCCGATGGCACCTACGTACCTCGAGAAAGAAGAAAAAGGAACGATGAGAAACGTAAGATGCTGGTTAACTTGCCTCTTCTCTTGCATTTATTGTTTAGCTGATGTGTTCATGTCTTCTTAGATATCACTTGTTCTAGAGGTGTCCAAACGGGCGGCCTGGCACGGCCCGGCTAATAAACGGGCCGTGCCGTGACAGCCCAAGCATGGCCCGGTGGCCTCACGGGCCATGCCGTGCTGGCACGTGTTCTCGCGGGACAACGGGCCGGCCTATTAATGCCAAAAAAATCAGAAAAAGTCAAAAAAATGTTAGAAAAATTAGAAAATCGAAAAAGTATGATTTTTTTTTGAAAAAACAGAAAAATGGGAAAAAGTTAGAATAATTAGGAAAAAAATCAAAGGATGTAGAAAAACTTTTTAAAAATATATGTAAATTGAGAAAAATCTAAAAACATGAAATAAATTCTAAAATTAAACAAATAATTGGAATTAAATAACGAGCTTTATTGATATTTGGCTACCTCGTTAAAAACTTTGCCAAGTAAAAAATCAACATGAGAAAACCTTAGTAAAGAAAAAAGGAGTACAACCTATAGCTCAGTGATACAGGAAAAAGTGAAGATTACAATTATTCTTCCTGATTATCTAGATAAAGATTTTCAAACGTCTCCGCTAGCTCAACATTTTCTGTAGTGTGTTGAGCTCGTTGATCAGCTTGTTCCCAATCTTTCACAGTGAGAAGTATTTCCACAATCTCACTTGTCAGATTTGTTTTTCTCTCCTCGATTATTCTTTCGGATAGACTGAAAGCAGACTTTAAAGAAACCGTGGATACAGGAATGTTAACACATCCCGTGCTAATATGGAAAGCATCGGATATGTTATCTTGTGCTCGTGCCACCACTGCAAAATGTTGAAGTCATCTTCTTGTTGCTCTTGGTAGTTGACAGTGTCGCTATTGAGATAAGCAGCTAGCTCCCCACCACTTGTTGTGTTCGCACTTGATGTTGCTGTAGTCGAACTCCTTGAGGAAGAGCCACCTGCACCCCATATCTTTCCTTACGCAATTTTCTTCTTATCCGTTGTGGGTGCTGGTGGAGGTCGCTGCATACGAACTCCAGCAAATTTCTGATCGTACTTAGCATAAACTTGAGATAAGTTAGCACGGACATTTGAAAAATAACTAGAATAATCAATACCCATCGTCTCACTTAGAAGTGAGAGAACATTAGAAAATCCTCGAACTTTAGCTCTAGGATTTAAAATAAATACAAATGCATATAACATAGGAATTTCTTGCCAATATTTCAAAATTTTAGTTTTCATAGCATAAACAGATGCACGCAAAATATTATCATGTTTCATGGTTCCTTAAGTGTGTAGCAATTTCTAGAATATGGTGCACAATTAAAGGAGAGGTTGAGTAATAAACTCCAGATAAAGCACCAGTGGAATCATAAAAAAATTCAAAAAATAACAACAAGTATTGAGCAACATACCAATGTTATGTTGCTCTGTGAGTAGCGGTTGACCATCCTAGCTACGATTGTGCGTGTTAATAAAAACAGAAAATGTGCTCCTATAGGGTATGAGAGACTTAAGCATCAAGTAGAGTTCCATCTAACATGCATATCCAAACCAAACTTACGTGGACTTACCTCCATTGCAATACAATAAGGCTTATATGTTGCTACTCGTTGATTAGAATTATTTAAGAAAGATATTGCAGTGCAAAAATGTTCAAGGGAAAGACATTGCAGTGCGAAAAGGTTCAAGGTAATGGTTTCAGCATGTCTCTTCAAGTGCCCCGTTCCACCTGAAGATTTCGCAGTTAATTTGTGCTTACAATATTTAAAAATAGCACACCTGCTCTGAACGCCGTTTGATGTCTCGAAAATATGCTCGAAATCTTCATAGACTCCCGATGTACTGCGTCTTAATCTTTTTGCCCCGGTGCTTGCCGACGCAGTAGCACTTATAGAGCGTGGTACAGGTAATGCAGCTTCTTCAGCTTCATAGGATGCACGAAGCTCCTCGGGTGAAATCCCGAAATCAGAAGCCGGGAAAGACGGAAAATCCTGGTTCTCTATAAAGAAAACTGTAAGAAATAATTACGCTATGAGTACATTAATATCATTTAAAATAATAAGAACAATGAAAAATTAAATCACAACTCTTACCTTGATTTCTTGACAGAAGTCGGAAGCTGAAGTTTGTCAAATTATCACCGAGAGCAAGAGAATTTTTACAAGAGAATGAAGAGAAGAGATTGCAAGTTTGCTGGTGGAGAAATGAAGGGGGGCTGCTAATTTTTTTTGGGATTTTTCGGGATTTTTTAAAGCCTCCAACCGCTATAAAATGGCTATTTTTGGAATAAACATGTCGTGCCGGCCCAAGCACGGCACGGGTTGCCGGACCGTACCGGCACAGCCCGTTTACGGCCGGGCCGAGCCAACAGTGCCGGGCCTCGGGTCGGCCCATTATGCACGGCCCATCTGGGCAATTCTAACTTGTTCCATACTGATGTGTTCAAATCTGCATAGATACCTCTTCCTTTTACTCGGAGACATTAGGATTTATGGTTAATTAGACTGTCACATGTAACACTGTGTACTGTCAGTGTATTTCATAAAGATTAAAGAATAATAGAAAGATGTACTAAAGATGGTCTCTCTTAGTCTCTTGCACGGATTGATGCTTAGCAGACTAATGAATAGGCTTGAGGAGTTATCAGTGTCACTATCATGGTTTCTCCTTGTACCTGTACTGCTGTGAGACAAGATACTGACATGTAAATTTTGGAATAGTCAGAGCATCGACATTTTTTGTGGTCCCTGATTCTATGCTCAAGCTATTGATCGGTACTTCCTATTAACTGCTCATGCAATTTTTCTACCCTTGATCATGCATTCACCTATTTATAGAATTTCAAAATTGTTTAAGAATTATTTCATTCCTTAATGAATTGTGACAACTGACAAGTGCATTTGTCTGGTCCTGCTTTACTCTGTGCTTACACTCACTTTTTTTTGTTAATATGTTAATATTTGATAGATATGAGGTATTTACATCACTGAGGCAGCTGTCTCTCAAACCTGATATCATATCTGTTCAATGCACTAGATGTAGCATAACGCACTTTGGCTCTTGACGACAGAATTACTACTTGTTGGGAGGATCTTTTTATGATAGTTACACTTATGGGCTTATGGCAGGTTTACTTGCCTTTTTTTTTTGACAGCAAACCTTATTGATTTGCCTGTTCCTGAATAATGCAGCTGAAAAGAAGCAGAAGCGTGAGCAGCACCATGATGTTACTCAACTTGGCTTAGGTGTGAATGCTTACCCTGGTGTTTATGGGGCTCCTCCGGTAAGTACTTCACTGTTGATTAGAATCATGTTTCTTCTTCATTGTTTTGCATTTGTTACATATGGAATATGTTGGGCATATGGAATATTTGACTGCCTTAAGTAGGCCCTTGGTGCTTCAGTGTGTCATATGTGGGTATTGAATTTAGCTCATGTTCTGTGCCCTGCCCTGCTATTGCATATATTTGAGTCATTTCGTTTGCATACACGCATTTCCTTATTTCTGTCTATATTCCGCAGACATGCTGCCCATCATTTCATGATTATATATGGGGAACAAAGTTTGCATGTTTGTGCATGAGCATATGATTCTTCTTGCTGGATTAGGTTAGGATGATTTGCCATTCAAAATATTAAGGACTAGCAGTGAGAAATAACTTAAGATTTATGTGGGAACATGTAGCCACAACCAAAAGCTGGTGTATTTGTGTTTCACATGTTCGCATAACAGTATAGACATAATACCCACTACAATTGGTACAATGAGCATGTTTTTTTAGATCAAAAGGGAGTTGATGTCCCGGTTCCATTACTGAAACCAGAAGACATTACATATCCCAGGTTAAGCACCAACCTGTATATAACCACCACCAACACACCATTTCAACCCAAGCAACCACAGCACAAGATACAATGAGCATGTTGCCATGTTTAATTGTGTTCTTATGTTCTGGTGCATCGTTTTTCTTCAGCTCATTACTCGCTTGATATGATGCCCTCAATTAAATGTCTTATTTTTTGTACAATTCTCTCAGCTACCTTTTGCTGGGGGCCAGAAAGTCATGATGCCAGAGATTGTTGTACCAAACAATATCCTCTTTGTCCAAAATCTCCCACACGAGACGACTCCTATGATGCTGCAGATGTTCTTCTGCCAGCACCCAGGGTTCAAGGAAGTGAGGATGGTCGAAGCGAAGCCTGGAATTGCTTTTGTGGAGTATGGAGATGAGGGGCAGGCCACCGCATCCATGAACTATCTTCAGGGCTACAAAATTAAAGATAACCCAATGCTTATCACGTATGCGAAGAAGTAGAGAGCTTTTGAGCTGTACTGACTTATTGAATGAATGTTGTAGGCTTGTAGCCCTACCTTTGCACAATTGGCAGATATTTAATGTTTTAGGTAGTCTACAGCTGTTAGATTTACTGCTCAGCTGCGTTATTGTGTGTTTCTGGAACTGAGATGAAATGGAAACTATTTTTGCAGTCATGTGTTCTCCTAGTTAGTCCTGTATGGTTATGTAAAATTGCACGGTAACATTTGTTGACGTTGAAAAGGTCAGATGATCATCCATTCTGGTGACTTTTTTGCTTAGAAATTCTCAAATTCTCCTGCGCTGTATGAAGGCGAATATATAACAATTTTGGCCTAAGCTCAAGTTAGGGGGCAAATGGGCTGGTGGAAGGTTAAATGAATGATTTCTGCTGTTATTCCTCCATGACTTTCTCAATTGAAAGTTTCTGAAAATAAGAATATCCATAGAGCGTTTGATTTGACATGTTGTGCCTGGTAGCGAGGGTATTTTGTGGTCTATTGCCCTCCATTCAAGACCAGTTGCAGGGCACAGACCATTGACTTGACATGAGAACAACTTTCCTTTCTTTCCCCGAGAATACACACGTAAAAAAAAAACCATTCCTCAGTTTACGCACGCTTGTCATTCTTGCAACTTCATCACCATTGTCGCTCAAAAAGCTAACAGTAAACATACTTCACACGGACATAATTACACAAAATTGAAGAGCAAACAATAATACAAGATAACGCTACATAGATCACAAACAAAGTACAGAATCGAACATTGATACGGCACAATTTAGCACGCCCAACATTCCAGAGCAGTTGTCTGTTCACATGACTAGTCAGATCCTAAAAGCTTGTCGGGATGGGTTGTCTGCTTGATGTACACAAATTTCCAAGGCATAATCCTAACATGGTCACCTAGAGTTTATGTATTCGGAAACTCGAAAAGTAGACTGCCGAGTCACACTCTTTCGAGCTCAGTGATGTGCTTGCCCAGCTGGTCCTTCAGCTCATTCTGCCACCCTTCGATGAGTTTCTTATGCTTGGCAATGAGCTCAGACTTGGTCTTGAGTTCTTCCTCCATTACAGTAATCTCCTGAAAAGCAAACATAATAACATAAAACCATAAATTATGGCTCAGAGTTGGCATCTTAATTAAGCTTTGTGACTAGCACATATGGATATATGATCTCTCAATTGCTTCCAAGAAAGTTTATAGAAGAGACGAGTGCATGAGAAGTTTCCAATTGTTCCAAAGGTGAGGTTAGAACAGAACAAAAGCATTCCTTGATATTCTTCAATTTCTACATATTTTTCCGGTGCATAATGAGGTTGGACTAGAATAAAAGCAGTTTTTATGATGTAACCTACACCATTAAATGTTAGGTAATTATAGTGAATAGTGATACTTAATTAGCTATTCCTAAGAACTAGCAGTAACAATAAGGGGCCGATTTAGGGTGATCAACTCATGTCAAGACACATCATTACTAGATCACTACCAACAAAAAACCAAACCTTTTCTCTCCCAAAATTATTCACCTTCTTTTCTATAACCCTCTCCCTGGCTATCCCTCGGCTCTCGGTGTACACTCACCACCTCCGATATCATGCTGCTATGACACTTCGGTCCATCGGCCTGGCTATAGGTTGCTTCCGAGACACCGGAACACCAACCCTAATAGGGATGGCAATCAGACCCGCGGGTTTGGGTACCTGCGGGTTCTGCACTCGATAGGGTTGGGTTCGGGTCCTAATTTTCACCCGTGGGTTCTTCGGGTCGGGTACCCGAGATGAGTTCACGTCGGAGTTGGGTTTATAAAACCACCCGTGGGTACCCATCGGGTATCTGAAATTCCCCATCTGCCGAGGCCCTAGCCCTAACCAGCAACCCTGCTGCCCCCAAATCCAATTCGCGTCTAACTTCGGTCGCTTCCGTCCGCCTCCCTCACCCCGTCTCCCACATGGCCGTCTCCAGCCGCCGGCCGCCGCTCGCGCCCCGCCCACGCCCTAGCCTCGCAGGCCCACCCACGAAGTCAAGCACCGAGCACGTAATCAAGATCGCCTCTGGCGCGGCACTGCCGCCACGCCGCTTGTCTCCAACCGCCGCCACGCCCATCTCTTCTGGCCAAGCTCCACGCCCATCTCGCTCGGTCTCCAACCGCCGCCCCATCTCTTCAGAGTTCAGAGCACCCCCATCTCTTCGCCCGCGCCCCACCCGCGCCCTAGCCTTGTCGGCCCGCCCATCTATGTGATTTGCCGCCCCACGCCCCATCTCTCCTGCCACCACCCTAGTGCCCCACGCCCCCACCTGCTTGCTCTTTGGCCAGTCGGCCACCGCCCCACGCCCCACGGTGGCTATGATTTGCTTGTGATTTTCTATTGTATGAGAACTTCATTTTGTTTGAGTACCATGTACTGTTGTTTAGTATGCAGAAATTTGTTGCTATCTTGTTTAACATCTAATTTTGCTTTGTTTCAGCACATATTTGGTTGAAAATGTGTGCTTCTGCTGCAGCTACATGGTCCTCTGATGTTGCAGCTGCACCTATACCATCACAAGATACACAAGGTACTAATATGGTTATGGTAGATGATGATGATATAGGTGTTGGGAACAAAAGAAAACTAAAATCTATTGTATGGGAAGAATTCAAAAGACTGAAAGTAGGGGACAAATGGAAATCTGAATGCAATTGGTGTCATAAAATGCTTGAAGCAGAGACAAGAAATGGCACCAAATCATTGCATAGCCACCTTGCAATTTGTGAATCTAGACAGGTTTGAAAAGGCTTAAAACAATCCAATTTAAAGTTGTCAAAAAGTCAGGATGGGTCAGTTGTTGTAGAGAAGAATATGTCTTTGATCAAAATGTTGCAAGGAAAGAACTTGCATTAATGATATGTGTCCATGAGTACCCACTATCTATGGTTGACCATGTTGGCTTTCGAAAGTTTTGTGCTGCAATGCAACCATTGTTTAAGGTAGTGTCTAGAAACACCATTAGGAATGATATATTGGATATGTATGAAGTGCAGAAGGTAGCTATGGTGAAGTACTTCCAACAAAGCCAATCTCGTATCGCCGACACAACAGATATGTGGACAGCAAATCATCAAAAGAAAGGGTACATGTCAGTGACAGTACATCATATTGATAATGATTGGAAGCTGAAAAGTTTCCTTCTAAGGTAATAATGAAGATTATGAAATCATTCTACATTGCTATGCAGTCATGCACGTAACCAATATTCATGCTATGCTTTTGTTCTTTCTAATTTTGCAGGTTCATTTACGTGCCAGCCCCACATACAGGTGAAGTTATAAGTTATGTCCTTTATGATATACTCATGGATTGGCATATCAAGAGGAAGGTGTCAAGTGTGACTCTCGACAATTGCAGCACCAACGATAATGTTATGGCAAAATTGCAAAATAAGTTGCCCCTTGACTCTCTTATGTTAGGTGGTAGATTGTTGCATATGCGTTGTGCTGCACATATTTTGAATCTGATTGTGAAAGATGGTATGTCTGTCATGGAAAAGGGCATTGAGAGAGTTCGTAAAAGTGTTTGATTTTGGTCGGCCACACCAAAAAGACATGAAAGGTTCGAGAAAATGGTATAACAGATGAACATTAAATATCATAAAAGAATAGTTCTTGATTGTAAAACTAGATGAAATTCCACTTATATTATGCTTAGCATTGCATTAGAGTACCAACTAGTCTTTGGACGTCTTGCACAACGCGAAAAGTTATGTGCTCCTTTTCGTCCTACGAAGGATGATTGGAAGTTTGCTAAGGAGCTTTGTGTTAGATTGAAGATGTTCTATGATATAACTGAGCTATTGTCAGGCACTAGTCATGTTACAACAAATATTTTCTTTCCCAAAATATGCGGTATTTATTTGGCTATTAGGAAATGGCAAACTAGTGATGACCCCATGATAGAGCAAATGTCAAATTTGATGAAAGAGAAGTTCAACAAATATTGGACAGATGTTCATGGTCTCATGGCAGTTGGTACGGTTCTAGATCCAAGGTTTAAACTACAATTCTTGAACGCTCTTTTTAGCAACATTTATGGAAAAGAAGGTACAACAAGTGAAGAAAGTTCGAGATTTGATGTATGATTTGGTGTTAGAATACCAAGGTTTTATGGAGGGTGTTGCAACAACAGATGGTGTTGGTGCTGCTACTAACATTGCTATCCAGAATGACTGAGATGATATAGTTTTTGATATATTTGATCGATATATGTCTTCCCAACCAGTTGAGTCTTCTAGTTACCTACGCACAGAGTTGAATTGTACTTGGACGAGCCAACATTGCCTAGAACACTAGAGTTGGATATCACTCAGTGGTGGCAGCATGCATGGATTAAGTATCCTACTTTGCGAATGATTGCTCGAGACATCATGGCAATTCCTGTGACAACTGTAGCTTATGAGTCAGTCTTTAGCACCAGTAGGAGGGGCATTAGCCCACATCGAAGTAGACTTGCTCCAAAAATGGTAGAAGCATTAATGTGTATGCAAGCTTGGTCTCGAGCCGAAATGTTAGGTAAATAGTTTAAATTCAATTGAATTTTTTTCCTTTCTTTCATATATGGTAGCACTAACTTTTGAATGTTTTATGCTTTTAGGGCCCGAGTCCCCTGTACGTAATGCATTGATGACTTGTCTTGAGGATGAAGAGGAAGAAATGGTAGTACTGTCTTAGTTTATTCTTGTAAATTTTTCATACCTACAAAATACAAATTGAATGTGTGATGAACTGTCTTTTCTCTTTTTGCTAGGATGAAGCTGAGTCGACCGTGTAATTGATATCTCATTCAACCGAATTGGCGGAATCTGCTCACTCTGCTTCCTCGAGCTGGTATTACAATGCAAATTTATTTACCTTTTCGAATAAATGGTGGAGTTCAACACTTTCTGTTCCAGCTTAAAAGTTTTCCTGGTTAAATAGACAGCTGTTGAATATGTAGAATACTCAACATTGGTTTCGTATGATTGTCTAGGTGTCCTTTTATTTGGTTACTGTGCCAAGTCACGGGAAAGTAAACGATTGTTCCTTCTTCAGGTTGACCGTAGAGTTGGAAAAAAACATCTATTTAAAAGGAGCATCATATTAATCAAGGCATGGTGTTATTATGAAAGTCACCTACTAGGAGCTCATCATGTACTAATATCTACTTACTCTCTGGAAACACTTATACTTTACATATTCAATCTATTCCACAAATCTCTCCATGGCCCTCTGGAGGTAAGTTTTGGAAGGGATCACTATTTTCAGACATTTAATAACATCTTTAGCCAATATGAAATTGAAAGCTCATATCCTTGTTATCTCCTTGTGTTTTCTTATTAATAGGTTTTGTATAGGTTTCTGGAATACTTTAGCAAGTTTGACTGGGAGAACGATTGCGTAAGTTTAAATGGCCCTGTTGCTTTGTCATCTTCCATTTTTCTAGTTGCTTGTTTGAGAGAATGAGAGTTGAGATATTGAGTAATGTTGTGATTTGTGAACTGGGTTATGACTTTATGATTGTATGGTTAATCGGTTTGTGACTTTGGATATTTGGATTCCAACAGCTGAACTAGGGTTGTGATATGAATCATTTAATGTGATTTGTGACTTATTGACCCTAATGGTTGTACTATATATATTGCTTGTATAATAGTTGCTGACTTTGCTCTTTATTAAATGTGATTTGTGATTGTATAGTTGTGATTTTTATGTGATTTGTGACTATATGGTTGCTCTTTATTGAATGTGATATGCATCATAGTTGCTGTATTGAAGGTATTGCAGTACTGTATAAACCCGTCGGGTACCCACAGGATTTTGGATACCCGCTGGGTTCGGGTATAGTTTTTTTTACCCGATAGGGTATTTGGGTTCGGGTCGGGTTTTCCAATTCTGGTTTTCTGTCGGGTCGAGTTTTGTAAAAGCCGCACCCGACCCGACCCGTTGCCATCCCTAAACACTAACAACCCACACATGAAAGTACCATTGCCCGCACCCCTAAGTCCTAATCCACAGCATCCAGCAAAACCAGTGTATGCATCTACTCCACTTGCAATTGGACAAAGATGAAGTGGTCTCTAGGTCAAGTTGTTGTTGAAGAAATGTACCTTCCGAAGCATTTCTTCTGTTGTCGGTTGGTCCTCGCGCTGCAGGCTGATGAAGTAAGACTGGAGCTTCTTGGCAGCCTCCATGAAATCCCTCGCGTGCCTCTCAACATCAACTGTTCGACATGGAACCGACAGCAGAATAGAGTCATCATATCTCAAATTCGGCACTAGTAACACAGCACATTAAACTACAGCGATGCAATTTGCAGTAATCTCAAAACTTAAAATCGCTGATGCGCAGGCAAGATGCGACGCGAGCTCCCGCAAGAACGAACGACGGGCACGCCCCCCCTGTCTCGCAGGCAAAACAACGAACACCTCGCGAGCGAGGCACCGACGACCAGCGAAACACCACGGATCTTCGCCGGCGACACAGCCGTGCGGAGCGGAGGTCGGCGGCAGCAACAGCAGAGGGGGATAACGAGTCGGTTGGACCTACTCTGGTGGGAGGACTGGAGGGAGCGGTCCACGGCCTGCAGCTCGCGCGCGGGGAGGCAGGGCAGCAGCGCCGCCTCCAGCGCCGCCACGCACGCCATCATGTCCTCGCGCACGGCCCCCGTGGCCGTCTGCTGCTGCGCGGCCGGCGGCGGCGGCGGCTCAGCCATGAGAGAGAGAGAGAGAGGGGTGGGGATCGCGAAGCCCTAGGCGTGTTTACTGGGCCGTCCAGGCCCGTGAGATGCCATCGGAGAGTAGCAAAGGCCCAAACGTCAGGGAAGCCGGAAGCGCATGCAGCTCGTTCCAATAGTACCACATCGCTGGCGCAGGGCGGCGGGGTCGCTACTCGCTATAAGAGGGGAGGCAGGGCTACACCCAAAGGCATACCTTTCTCGGCCTTTTGGCTAAGATCAAGTGTAGTATCTGTTCTTATCAGTTTAATATCTGATATGTGGGCCATGCGCTCACTTTGATATTAAATTTATTTTTCGTGGGGAGGGCCCATCGCAGTGGCTTGCCGCTGGGGCCTCGCGTGTCACTCGGGCTTTGCACTGCTGCTCGGGCTAGGCACGCCCCAACCAATCCGAACTTAAATTTTTAAAGCATAATTCATGCTATATCTCTCTAAAAGTTGGTGTTTTAAAAAATGTTACTCGAACCTATATGTTATTGAGATAACGAGTGATATTTCTTAAAGTGTTAACAAATAGAGTGGTATAGTATGAATTTTCCTTTCTTTTTTTAATTATTGTTGTAGGCTAGATTGAGGTTTGCCTGCAGAATTAAAGGTGCTTGAGAGCAAGATTGTTGATTAATTAAGAGGCGGTGTTACCTTCATTAGACGGAGATTTGCAAGGGTATAGTTCGTATTAGGGTTTTGTGCGAAATCTGTGAATTTTGAGGGCAAAATGATTGTCAACCCTACTGCACTCTTATTTTGGCCTTTGCGGCAGGAGGGCGTCGAGGTAGATTATTTTTGTAATTGCATTTGTAGCGACAAGAGGATGTCAAAGTAGAGAGCACCGTGACGGAGCCAGGCTGATATGCTAAGCCTACAGTTTCGGACTCCTACCACAATACACAAGATACACATTGTTTATCGGCGCTACTGTAGTCGGGAAGAGACTATTTTTGTAATTGCATTGATACGAATGATATATTTGCAAAAAAAAAGTGTGGAGGAGGTTACTTCTTATTCAACGAAAAAAATGCTTTTTGCCCATGCTGAAGATCGAGGCCATGTCGAGGTCGGGAGCCTCGACGCCGATGCCCTCGTCCAGGACACGGCAGGCCTCGTTGATGACGGGGAAGAACACCATCTCCACAATGTCCTTGTCATCAAGCTTCACTAACTGCCACCATTTATACAAACCATACTGATTATAGATTGCCCTTTGATGTATAAGCCTGCATGTTTCTGATAACTAGCAACATTTTGCCTTAAACTGAAATATGGTTATTGCACCATTGTGAACATCGTCATCAAGACCTATTCAATCCAAAATCCAAATGTATGCACCGATGGGAATGATCTATTTACCATCAGTACAGAAACTAGTTTAGCTTATTTAGTGCTTTTGACAGTCCAACAAGGCGTGGAAGTCACTGTGTTTCTAAAATGTAGAACAAGTGTCAAGCGCATAGTAAAAGAAATACAACACCACAGCAATATTTCGATCTATTGCTAATTCATAACCAACTAGCTAATGCCACGCGCTACGCTGCGTCGTACGAAATTTGAAAAATTCGGTCGCGCGACGCTGCGCCACGTGAAATTTGGTCCGACAAATATTTCTAGAAAAAATTGTGTATTTCCAGTTTTCTTGTTTATTTTTTAAAAATGGGTCGCTAGGCCCCGTTAACGAATACGTGGATTGCTATAAACCATCAGCGAATATGTGTTTTTTTTTGTTTTTGATAGAAAGCAAACATATTTTCGTTTTTTCGTAATTTTGTTTTTTTAAAAAAGGTCGATAGGACCCGTTGGCGAATCTATGGACTGCTATAAATCATCGATGAATTTGTGTTTTTTTCGGGAGAAAAACGTGGAGGGACCTAAATATAATTATGGACCTAAACATAATTTTATTTTTTTCGGGTCTTTTCTGTTAAAAACCGACCGAATGACCTAAACGCGATTTCTAGTTTTCTGGAGGGACTTTTCATGAGGTCGGCGACGTGGCACCCCTGGCGGTCCGGCAATTCTCTGCGCTATAAGGATAGATATTATTGCATGGCACACGAAACAAAAGAAAGGAGATTCACTTGAAAACTTTGGTTAATATGCCATAGGTAAGTTGGAGTCTGTTGTTTATCAGGCTCATGCATCAATAAAAAAATGGACTTACTGCATTATGCAACTTAGAGTAATCTCACTGAATTGAGATGAGAATGCTAAATGGTTCTCTGATATCAGTGGAAGCTTAAATGTGCAGGGCTTATTGGAGTTCGTGGATGGATCTATGGGACCTTGTGCAAGTTATGAATCACCGATCATTCACGAAGGTGCCATACTGGTATTTGATACTTATCGGATACCCCGATCCTGGATTGACAAGGATCGGTGAAATTGAGCAAAAAAATCAATTAAAAAGTCCCAATTCTTCTCCGATACTCCGCGATCCTCCCCGATACCTCTAAGCCCATAACACAAAGCTCAAACAAAGAAGCATATCATCATTGTAGTGACATGTGGTTGTACACTTGTACATGATCAAATAATTTGCATCTAAACGCTGAATAGTTAGTACTTGGTAGCTAATTGTATTTAAGAATTATTCCAAGAACATTACACCATGATAAGATTGTTTTAGAGTAAATTACAGAAACCCCAGGTATTTGGCACAAGTTGCAAATTACCCTAGGTATACTAGCAGGTAGCACAAAACCCATGCCATCCCTCACTGGTTTTTTATGCAACGTTTAGCCCACAACACCTTGGGTTAACCAATATACTACTCGGTTAATGCACAACTTGTGCCAGAACACCTCGGGTTTCTGCGATTTAATCCAGTGCAACACAAATGAGACAAACTACAACTCTCATCAGTCATCATCAATTTGCAACCCCCTACCCCAAGACAAGAACAACTTTGCATCAAGAAATATTCTTAAAGACACACTCCGACTAGCTCCATAGATAAGCTAGGTGCAGTAGAATGATGGCCATATACTTAACGAAAAACCCAGGAATCGAAGCAGCAAAAAGCATAATGTTCTCGAAAAAAAAGCAGCAACGAAACTGCAGCAAGGTGCGGTTAATTCACACAAAGGAAGCACCTTTCACAACATCAATATCAAGAATCAAATTCACCCGAATGCTGCATCAAAAGAAAAAAAAAAGAAAAAAAGTCGAGATAAAAAAAAGGGAAGAAAATCACCATCGATGGAGAGGGCATTTACGGGCGGGTTGACGATGGTGACGACTGCGACGCCGTCGGTTCCAACCTCCATCTCAGTCCTCCCCTTTGCTAATCTGCTTCTTGGGATGATACCTTGGTGGTGGACAAGGATGCCGTCCGACCGTCCAATCAAAACCGGGTGCGCGAGATTTTCTGGGGTACTGTAGCAATTTACTATAGCGAAAAGTATTGTATCAATTTACTGTATCAAACCATTTTTTTAATCCGGACCGTTGATTCGCTCGATCCAACGGTTGGATTGCCCCCTAACTGCAAACTTGGCAGTCACTATTGTGACTGCTAAGGATCTGAGTCCCTTGGCTGTGGCCTCTTCCCTTTCTCTCCTCGGTACCTTGCTCTGGGCCTCTGGTTGCCTGGCTGTCGTTGTTTAATCAGACGCCAGATTTAACGCGGTTTTAAAAAGAGTTATTTGCCGTTAACTAATCTCAAGTTTATAAAGTGAATTTTTTCTTAATATATAAATTAAAAAGATATTTTTCGTCCAAATTTATAAAGCTTATTTTTTGAATGGTCATGTTCATAAATATAAAGCGTATTTTATATTCTAATATAAAACTAGCGTTATATCTTTATATACCCCTAATAAATATACATCTTTACTTTATATTCTCTATATGCATGTATTGAATATAGTTTTTAGTTATAATAATTTTGGATAATCTAGTCATTTTCAATATCTGCTTGGTTTATGTGCCAAGAAGAAATATATCTTATAAATTTGGACAGAACGAGTATTGAAAATGATTATACTACTCTTAATTATTATCTCTAAACGCTATATTCAATGCATATACGTAGAGAATATCAAATAAATCTGGATATTAACATCACGTTAATTTTTATATTAGAATATAAAATGTCTTATCCTTATGGTCAAGACCATTTAAAAATTCTGTAAATTTGGAATGGTGTGAGTAGTTGTACAATACAGTGAGATCTGACGCTGACATCGAGCTGCAATACGAGAAATGTTCACTGTTTTGGCCCTCTAATTTTTTTACATAAGTAGTTCCTGTGGAATTTTTTTTGCAAAAATGGCTTTGTCGAGCCACCCTTGCCGAGGAAAATCCAAATCTCACGCCTCTGTTCCGCGGAAAATGCATTTCCCGCGCCTCTGTATGGCGGAAAATGCATTTGCCGCATCCCTATCCCGCTGCTGCCGATTTTCCGCGCCCCCATTCCACAGCAATTAAGATTTAAAAATTTGCTGTGTTACAGTAACGTAATACTGTGACATTTCACGCTAGGCGTAGAATTTCCTCTCGGTGGTACTGTAGCACATAGAGGTTATTTTTATAATGTTTTTTAGAAAAGGAGCTATTTTTGGAGGAAGAAAAAAGAGAAATAAAAGGCCAAATATGATAGCAGTTCGCAATTCGCCCACCTGCATTGTTCCATCACTATTAAGAGAGAAAAAATATGGAACTTCCCTCGTTTTATTCCTCCTTTTCCATGCAACAATATCTATAATCCATCAACGACGGAGCCACATGCACAACCGTGAATGCAAGATCATAAGATTAGATTGAAATCCAAGCAACGCCATTGATATCCTTGTGGTTGTGAATGCAATGCTCTGCACTATATGGTGGTAGAGTCTCATTTTCAATACAAAGCTCTACTATACGGTGCTTAAAGAGAGAACATTGTGCCATCCCAAGCAACAATATAACACCCTTCTTCTCTAGCATAACTGCATAAACACCTCATTTTACGTGTTTTATATGGCTGTACTATATATTTCTATTTATCGGAGTCAGCTACATGCATAAGCAGCTGGTATGGCTAGAAAAAAAAAACAGGTTCCTATTTTGTTACTTTTACGGTGTACTGAATTCAACTAGTATAGTGCCCTGTCTTTCGGTTTCTTTTTCCCAACACGTAATATATGATCTTTTTCTTTTCTAGAAGTTTGTTTTTTTTCCTTAATTCCAGGATATTTGTTTCCTTTTCCTTGAGATGATGCTGGAGGTGGGGGAGATCTGTTGTGGACCACAGGGATGAGTTAGACACATTGAACAATGGCCATCGGATGTGAGTGAGTAAAGCTGAAGAAAGATCTGAGAGGTTAATTTTGATGGATGCAAGTTTCTGGGGACGTTTCGCTGGGTGCATGAAGGTTAGGCCATCTCTAGTGGGGTGCATTATTTGGGGTGGACGTAGAAAAGAATACTTAGGTGCATTATAAAGGGGTATAGATATAAACCGTTCATTCTTTTCGATTCAATGACCATATTAGTTAGAATTTACTTATACTTTTTTTAGTAGTAGAGTAGTAGAAATACTCTTTAAAAAATCAACAGTTAAATCTAATTTCTACTACGTACCATATATTACCAGTATAACGCACCGTAAGATTTCTCATTTTGTTAAGGACCCCTCCAAGCATTTGCATAGGAGATACCTCACATTTTCTTTCTTTGTTAATGCAAGCCACCAAGACAAGCTTCTGCATGTCTAGCATCGTCTCTACGGACAGAGATCCTTGGCAGTCACAATAGTGGTGCCAAGTTTGCAGTTGATGGGTATTCAACCGTTGGATCGAGCGAATCGACGGTTCAGATTAAAAAATGGTTTTGCTACAGTAAATTGATACAGTATTTTTGTTACCGTACCCACAAATCTCGCGCGTCCGATTTCGATCCAACAATCGGATGGCAACTTTGCAGTTGCTATTACAACTACACAGGACCCTTGTCCCGTCTCTACCCTCTCCAGCAATGTTTAGCACGTCTTTCTAAGGGTTGCTGTGTTTGGCATTACAGTGGCTTTTCTCGGACGATTCTATTTTATTTTTCTTTTGGATATAGCAACTTTTTTAACGTATACTTTTTGGAATCGGTAAACAGCCTTTTAACTAGCTAGTACTATTTTTTTCTCAAGTTTATAGAAGTATTTTCTCTTAGCATATAGACCAAAAAAATATTAGAAATAACTAAGCTACTTCTAATTATTATCTCTAAGCACTATGTTCAATGTATACATATAGAGAATATCAAGTAAATCTAAATATTTATAAAGATATAAATGAAACGATTATTTTTGTATTGGAATATAAAATATACACTATATTTAACTATATTTATGGCCATATATAAAATATGACGGAGTAGATTATAAGAAGTAATGTATCACGACACAGCAACTTAGCCCAGCCCAAGTAGGACGAGAGGAAAGCCCAAACAAAGGATCCAATAACTTGAGGAAAAAACCCAAAAAGTCCATTTCAATGGCCTGCGAAGGCCCACTTATCAGCCCAAAAGCCCACCAACTCAAAACCCTAATAACCCAACCCCACCCCACCTACCCCCCTCTCTCCTCCCTATATAGCACCCGCCGCCACCCGCGGACGAGGCAAGGAGAAGAATTGCTCGCGAAGCCCTAGCGCCGCCGCAGCCATGGTGAGTCCCACGGTCCTTCTAGATCCTTCCAGACCCTCCTGTGATGCTTGCTATTGGCCGAACGCTGACGCCCGCTGTTGCTGTTTGTGGCGCGACCGCAGGGTATCGACCTCGTCGCCGGCGGGAGGAACAAGAAGACGAAGCGCACCGCGCCCAAGTCCGACGATGTCTACCTCAAGCTCCTCGTCAAGGTATATCTACTACGCGACACTCCCCGCGTCGTCTGATATGCTCTGTGTGAGACGTTCGTTGCGTTGGTAGGTAGATCTGTCTGCGCTTGCGCTGTTGGTTGATGAAAATGCCCTGTGATTTGTACTCGGTTGCTATTTGAACGGATTTAGCTGCATCTGCTTGATGATTGCTAGTCTGTTGGGGTGATGAACATGTGAGCTTTTAAATAGTTTAGCAAGTTCTCCATGTATCTGTTGGGGTGGTGAACATTTGAACTTGCTAGTTTAGCAAGATTTCCATGCGACAGCAGGCAAAGGCGTGTTTTTTTATTGGTTCATTTCTTGTTGTTAGATGCCCCCTTGTAGGGGTTTATCGTTGGTTATTTGAAAATTTAAGTAAGTTTGATGGGTAGGAGTGGAAAATGGTATGCTAGGTTTGTGTGGTATGGTTCTGAGTTCTTATTAGTGTATTCTTCTGGAGTGCAGCTGTACCGTTTCCTGGTGAGGAGGACCAAGAGCAAGTTCAATGCCGTCATCCTCAAGAGGCTCTTCATGAGCAAGACGAACCGCCCACCGCTCTCTCTGCGCCGCCTTGCCAACTTCATGGAGGGAAAGGTTTGTAAACCCTTTTCACTGTCTGTTGCCCAAACTGTAGTGAAACATGCAGCTCTGCATCTTGGTGTGTCATGTCCTAAGTACAGCGCAAGTTCTTTTTCTTTGTTAAGTTTAGTTTATATAACTGTAATGGCAAATGAAAAGGTGATGGAAGATGAATAGATGATGACGCTAGGTGCATATTTAATTTTGGTTTGGTTGATTTTGTTGGGTGGCCGAGTTATGGATGATCATGTGTAATTGTTTGGGGACAGGAGGAGAAGAATATTGCTGTGATTGTTGGTACAATCACAGATGACAAGAGGATCCAAGAGATCCCGGCTATGAAGGTTACTGCCCTGAGGTTCACAGAGACAGCGAGGGCAAGGATTGTCAATGCTGGTGGGGAGTGCCTCACATTTGACCAGCTTGCTCTCCGTGCTCCGCTTGGGGAGAACACGGTATGCTTCTTTTTTACTTGCACTTTTGATTTCTGTGTATGTGTGTATTTGTGCAATTGCTTGGATTTGCTACGGGTTAGCTTTGTTCCGAACATTCAATTACAAGATTTTAGGAAGTTGCCTGTTTGTGTTTGTTTTGGTTAGGGACTGATCTCTGTATTATTACTGTATTGTTCAAGTGATTTCGAACCATGCTATGTCCCTGCTTTTGTTTTTACAAGGAGTAAGATGTGGATAGACTCAAAATGCTTCCATTAAGACAATGTTCTAATTTTGAATCTTTGCGCATCACATGCGATAGATGCCAAATGCTTCCATTAAGACATTATCGCTTACTTTTGAGTCTTTGCATATCATAAGTTGCTTGTTTCTATCTAGTCTGCACTATTGGGAATGACAAATGTGTGGAAGATTTATTGCCCCACATGTCCATTGTCTATTTCTGGTAGTATTCAATTGTTAAGGTTTTCAAGTAATCATTTTTTGTCGAGTGAGTACAATTATGGTCAAGTTGGGTTATGCTGGTTTCCTGTTAAAAGGTTGTTAGTGCTTATTACTGTTGTTGTCTTTCTGATGTCTAAAAGTGTTTTCTCACCGAGATTTTTGGAAAGTTTTGTTTGAACAAGTTCCTTTTGATAGTTTTGATCCTATTGTGTTCCCAGTGATGGTTTACATTAACCATGCTAATACTGATGTCCTTTGACGAGTAAAATATTTTACTGAGGGAACCATTTATCTAGTTCTTCCTTTTGACTTGCAAGAACATTGAATTCTTTTTTTTTTCTTGTGGTGATGTTGTTGTGCATAGCACGTTGTCTTGATATTTTTTGTGATGATGATACTCTTCTACCCAGCTCATTATGAGACTTACCCTTTGTGGGTTGTCGCGGAATTGAACTGAAACTTTGTATCTGAGCTCAATCAATAATATCTGATTTATTTGAGTTTTTTTTGTTACAACAAGTTGGGATCTTCTACTTGTTTATTTAGCTGCCTTGATAAAATGAACCCAGCGTGAGTTATGATTGCATCTGCAATGAAGATACCTTTAAACTCAGCTCTATGAGAATTCCCTTTGTGGGTTGTTTGTGATCTGAACTTTCCCTTATAACCGAGCAGACTTGTTTCAAACCACAACAATCATCTATCCTTATGTTAGTGGTCTAGGTGAAATTACATCCTGTATTGTAGATTTGATTTAAGTGCTTTTTTTCGTGGTGATGCTGGGTACCTTTAACTCAGCTCTATGATGCTGGTTGTGATTGCATCTGCAATGAAGATACCTTTAAACCCAGCTCTATGAGACTTCCCTTTGTGGGTTGTTTGTGATCTGAACTTTCCCTTATAACCGAGCAGACTTGTTTCAAATCACAACGATCATCTATCCTTATGTTAGCGGTCTAGGTGAAATTACATCCTGTATTTTAGATTTGATTTAACGTTTTTTTTCGGTGTGATGCTGGGTACCTTTAACTCAACTCTGTGATGCTGGTTGTGATTGCATCTGCAATGAAGATACCTTATAAACCCAGCTCTATGAGACTTCCCTTTGTGGGTTGTTTGTGATCTGAACTTTCCCTTATAACCGAGCAGACTTGTTTCAAATCACAACGATCATCTATCCTTATGTTAGCGGTCTAGGTGAAATTACATCCTGTATTTTTAATTTGATTTAACCGCCTTTTTTAAACTCATCTCTATGATGCTGGTTGTGATTGCATATTATTTTTTGGCTTTGGAAATTGATGAGACCGATGCTCAAAACCCATACATTTTTCCCCTTTGAGTAGAAAACTAACTTATCTGGCAATGTTGTCCTAATTCACTGCAGATCCTCTTGAGGGGACCCAAGAATGCCCGTGAGGCGGTGAGGCACTTTGGCAAGGCTCCTGGTGTGCCGCACAGCCACACGAAGCCATATGTGCGCTCCAAGGGAAGGAAATTCGAGAAGGCTCGTGGGAGGAGGAACAGCCGTGGGTTCAAGGTTTGAGTCGGCCTATGTTCGTGTTTGTTGCCATCGGCATTGCGCGACCGCTGTTCTGTTTGAGCAAACGACAGTAATTAGTAATCATCACTTTCTACTGATATTAGCGCAATCTGTCGTCCCATTTTGGAAGATATTTTGAAGGATTCTTAGCAGTTGTCAACTGTGAGTTTGTGAGCATGAAGACAATGTTTTGTTGCACCCCATCGGAGCCTGAAATTTTCTCGTACGTGGTCGTCCTCTTTGAGGTAATGGTGATGGCGCGTGCTTGTTTTTGTTTGCTACTCTGGCGCTATCGTTGAAACTAATGCTTGAAACGATTCATATTTTTTCCTCGTTAGTAGATTGTAATGTAAAGCAACAAGGTTTTTAAAGGAATGCAAAATCCCCAAATCCGGATGCCATAAGCATCTCATGCCATGTCACGAGGTTTTTGAAAGCAAAATGCAGTACCATGTTGTTGAGTCACCTGCAACTCATTGGCATTTCACAGTGAATTGGTTGCTGTAGGTTGCCTCGTTTACAGATCAGCTTTTGCCGCTCTAATAAGGCCTCTACAGCATCATCCCTAACCTCTTGCATTTGCACTGCTACCCTTGCCAACTTGTATTGTCGTCCATCAGGACGAGCCACAATTTTGGACTCAGATCCAATCAAACCCCACAAATGCAATCACGCAGATGAAGCCATCACCAACATCCATGCATCGACCTGCAAATGGTGTTATCAGTTTGATCACAAAACCGGGCCAGTGACCCGCCTCCCATAAGATGAGGTTGCCTGCATTATGCGCTTGACTGGTAGCGAAGAACCCTAGGAAGTAGGAACCCCTGCATTGCCGCCCATTATTGACATACTGAGAACATCAGGGCCTCCAGCTCCTTGGTTTGGCTGTACATGTGCAGATTCTTGGGAGAATAGCATTTTGGGTCTGTTTGGTTTGCTTCTAATGATTAACAGTGATTATCTTACTAAATTTTGGTAGCGTTTTGGCAAGTATTTGGCTTGCTACCAAACTTTGGCAAGATTCCCTGCTCTCTTGGCTCTCTAATTTATTTTCTTGCTAATCTTTGATTAAAACATTAGTAACCAATTCAGTAATCAAATTTTGGTAAGATTTAATGGGGCAAATTTGTCATCAAATCAAACAGTCACTTGGTTTCTCGGGCATGCCAAGCTTCACAGAGAACTTGGCTGTACAGCCCTTCCCTACGCCTTTCACTTTCGAGCCAGATGTTCCCTTGCATTAGACTGACAAATCTGATGGCACTGGACAGAGTATACATACAATTAGCGCTGAGATGAAAATAGTATCAGGGGAAAAGGCATATGCAGAATTTGTTTTCTTGTTATACCTTCTGGAAAGGACCAGTCCCAATCCATTGCTTGTTGTATTTTCAGAGTGCAAATTTTGTCAAGATGTGAGGCATATCTTGTGGGCTAATTCCACAACCAGTGTCTTTTACCTACAAGAAAATATTACATCAGATATTCTGTAAATAATCGCAAGCAATTAACTATGTAAAGTGCATACAATTAAGCCTACACTGTATCAGTGTGTGTGATTCACAGTTGCTTTGTACACTTGCTGGCAATGTTACCAACACACACTAGTCCAACCTCATCGCATCAGATAAGAACCTGAATTCGTATTGTCATCACTGATAATCTAAAATATTTTTTTCTACTTCTAGATAAAGGCTGAATTTTTTACTGATATTTATGGCACGCTTGCATAAACTTTGTTTTCCCCCGCATTATAGAATGTGAAAAACTATTCATGTCTCCAAATCCCCTTTCTTACTCTCTTCAGGGTGTCATGTTGAACACTTGAATCAGCACAGTGCCGAATGCTAATACTTACGTTTAGGAACACTTAAAAATACCAAGCCATTGGTACAAGTGTACAAGTACAACAACTGCATTAGCTTACTGGGCATGAAAAGCCACATCAGGCGTTTACTTGGACATTACTAAAATCATCAAAAGAACCTATGAAGCATAACTAGAAACCATACTTTACGTAAGTAGATCAATACGGAAGCGCGAATTCGATTCGTCGAACCCGGACTGGTTTAGGGTACGGGGTTCATATTTGCAGCAAAAATTGGAAGAAAAAGTGGGGAACCACGAACCGAACCGTGTTGCCAGTAACTAAGCTCAAATTGCTCAATACACTTAGCAGATTGGGAATTACGCCAGCAAAAGTAGGCGTTCATAAGCAAAAGTACCCATCGGAGAGAGCTGGATGGAAGTCTGGAGCATACGGGTCCCTCAAAGAATCTGGCCTAGCGATGGAAGTTGTCACTGAAATGTGACCCTCCTTTGTGAACTTAATGGAGTTACCAGCAACATTTAGGATTATTTGCATCAATCGCTTTTGATCACCAATCGCACATGGAAGCAACTCTGGAGCTAAAGTAACTGAGCCTTTTAGACGCAGCTATTGGCTTAATCAAATTAACCACCTGCAAGATGAACTATTGAGTTGACCTAAGTGCAACAGTAAAAAAAATCCCCTCTTCCTTTTTATTATTATATACAACATTCCGGCCGGATAAATTTTTTTAAATACTACAGTATTTCGAAACATTTCGCTGAAGCACTGCCAGATTTTTATAAAATTTTACAAGCTTGATAATGCTCTAAAAAATTTATGGTACCATATTTAGTAGCCTAAGATCATACATAATTTTTTTAAAATAATTTAACTTAATTTGTTATATTTAAAAATTCGAAAACTAAATGAATATAATTGAGACAGTAACAGTGTCAGAATTTTATAAATTCACTCGAGTGTGATCATGATCCAAATTTTTTAGGATATATTAATAATTTCCTCAGAACCCTTCTATAAAAGTTTCAAAAATTTTAAATATTTTTTGTTTGCTCAATCAAATCTATAGAAGCAATACATGTAGCACTGTAAGGATTTTATCAGGATAGCAACACTGCCATAATTTTTGAACATTCCTCAAGCTTGATCATAAAATGAAAAATTTATTGGAACATTAGTGATACATTAGTACCATCCACAAAAATTTTCAAAATTTTATAACGTGGTTTGAAATATTTTTCATTCGGTTGAATTTTGCTGGTTAGCCTTCAGTTAGTACTGTCCGAATTTTTTAAAATTCCTCAGACTTGATCATCATCTGAAAATTTTGTGAGAATATTATTGATACTTCAGGACCATTTAAAAAAATTCAAAATTTTATAACACGATTTGCACCATTTTCCATTCGGTTGAAATTTGCTGGTCAGCCTTTTATCAGGACAGTAGCACTGTTAGAATTTTAAAAATTCGTCAGGTTTGACTATGATCTGAAATTTTTATGGGAACATTAGTGATGTGTTAGAATTCTCCACGAAAATTTTGAAAAATCTTTAACATTGTTTCGACCATTTTTCACTCGGTTGAATTTCTTCGAGATCTCGGCAATTTCAATCGAAATTCGGTTCAAAAATTCCGGATTTCAAATTTGTTTTTTGAATTTGACTGAATTTCGTCCAAAATTCCGAGATTTCGGATTTCGCCCACCTCCGAGATGTAAACCGAAACTGAAATTTCAAACCTTGCGGCAGGGCAACCTGGAATTAGTATTTCCGAAATTATTTTACAGAGAACCACCTCTTCCTTTTGGTGATGTAATGTAGTTATACGTGTACAACTCTATCCACCGAGGATTAAAATCCGGGTGAGATGTGCTAAGGAATGAACTCACGCATCCGTCTACGGAATTTTTGTTTTTACGCGAATTAGCTTGATTCGGAAGAGAATTCTTTGCTCCAAATCGGACAGGAGGAAGGGCCAGCTCGAATCAAAATTTCTTCAATTACAATAGTTAATAGGTTCAAAATTAAAATAAAATAATTTCGAGCGAAAAAAGTTATTAAGGCTCGACTCGATAGTGGCTCGTTAGTTCGAATTTGAAGTAACCACTTAAATAGTATATAAAATAATTTTATATCAAACTATATCAATTTTGAAAGAAACTCAATAATAGCTCGTTAAGCTCGATAGCCGGCCTGAGGAACTATCCATTGGGCCTAGCAGGCGTCTAAGCCCATACCACCAATTCCTTGGTTTCTAATGGGCCAGTGTCTCATGCCCAGCCCAAGAAGGCCCGAATTTGCCCAGGCCCAGCCATTAGAGCCGACCTCGAGAGGAGAATTTTTTTTTATTTAATATTTTTTTTTATTCTTTTTTCAAAACTATGCGTCCGAATGAAAAATGACAAAAATGCCCCGTCGCGTGTATGGGCGATCGCCCATACTACAGGCGATAGCACCGTTAATAGGCGTTAGCGGGCGCGCTTGTGGGGCCCCCATCGCCCTCTCAGGCGATCGCCCCTCTGAGCTGACAGGACATGAGTTTTTTTAGTTTTGTTTTGTAATTACTATATGCTTTTTAATATAAACCCAGTAACTTTTGTTAGAGTGTCCAAATTAAATGAAACTTGTTTCTAAATTTAAATTTTGGAATGAAGAATTAGAGTGTAAAATAAAAATCCATGTGTTGTTTGCGAATTTTTTTATTTGAGTTGAATGCTAGGCTCTAGCGTGGATTGTGAAGGAATTATAATGTGTGTTGATCCATAATTCATGAAATAAATAGAATAAGTTACTACAACCTTATGCACTTCATTTTTGCAAAAATATCTAAATATGATTGCATTTTGAATAAAAGATGGCTAGTTTAAACCCTTTATAACAATCATTGTTCAAGCGGTTAGAATAATATCTGAACGACCTCAAAACTTTGAGAACCGGTTTGTTGCATTCTTGGGCTTGCATAGGTCACAATTATGTAAAAATATTTAGATGTCACTTTAGGCTGCACTATTTTATTGTTGTCCAGAACATGCAATCGGTAAAACATGAAAATTGCCGTATCTTTCATAACGATGGTAAAACTTCGATGAAATCGATATGTGAATCGAAAATGCTATAACCTATCTCGATGGAGAAAATAACATCATTTGGGACACTGGAGGCGAGAGGACACATACTAGCCCTCCGGACGGTGAGCATACTCTTGAAGGTTGGGCGCATTGTTTATTCGACTTAAAACTAAAAGGAGTACCACGAACAAGGAAAACCAAAGTTAACACAGACGTCTATTGAGTGCTTGAGGCCACTTCCCATTCGCCCATGCCTCGTGGGCTTCTCCGCACGTCGCGCCCTCTCTCGTTTCCTCTCTCTCTCGCCTCCTTCTCCTCGCTTCCTTCCTACATGCCTCCTCGCGTGCGATCATCGCATTGTTCTTGAAACCGCGCGTGAACTCATCTGCCGGTTGGCTTGGTCAAGCCGTTGGTCCTCGGGTTGATCTCGTATCAAACCATTGCTCAAATTCACGATGGCGGAGGTGACCGCATGAAGCGTAAATTAGCAAAGTTTCATTCACAAATATTATGTAACCCGTCACGATTGTTACCATGCGGCGATCCTTGAGCTCTTCTCCGGCGGATCGAAGGCGTAGTTCGGCACTTCCAATACCTCCTCTTCCAAGTTGAAATTTCCCAAGAGCGGACAAGCACGCAAAGATCTCCGCACATACACATGGGCCTTCTGACTCCACGAGGTAGGAAGAGATCTTGATGCGCTAAATTCAGCGAGCATGCACTCGCTTCTTCCTTTGCCTTCCCTTACCCTTTGCACTTGCACGCCTCGGCATTTTCGATTGATGCTCACCCTCTATTCTTTCTCCATTGTTCTTTGCGAGACCGCTTGTGAGCGAATGTTATAAAGGCGGATATCGCCGGGTATGGGGCGATCGCCTCATATTTGGGCGATTGCCCCATGTAAAGCGATCGCCTCACATTAGGCGATCGCCCCTACTAGAGCGATAGGTGCACCAAAGCGTTGGTGTGTTGTCACGTCGTGTGGCATAGGCAAGCAATGCATAAATGATTTGAACAATTTATAGTGATAAATATTGTCATGTTACTAACTCGGGAGTTATACAATGTCTTCTTGAGCGTAAAGCCATTAAAAATACATCCGTACAACAAGTCAATCACGCCACGCTTCCTAATCGGCCCGTGGGGTAGGTGAGTGGCGACGACGGACGGACGTCCCTCCTAGGCCGACCTGCGGTGCGGCGTAGAGTAGTCTTGGTGGCGAGGCCAAGTCTGTGGCGGCGCGCGAGAGCTGAGAGGGTCGAGGTAGTCGGTCGAAGGTACTCCTCCGGTCGAACTCGTCGTCGAAGGCTCGTCGAAACCACCACAGGGTCCTGCTTTGGGCGCGGACG
This sequence comes from Otatea glauca, assembly GCA_036346275.1. NCBI lineage: Eukaryota > Viridiplantae > Streptophyta > Magnoliopsida > Poales > Poaceae > Otatea > Otatea glauca. The sequence continues at coordinate 6,042,986 of CM070719.1, forward strand.
AGGAGGAGCCTCCGCAGCCGCGCCCCCGCTTCTGCTGCGTGGGAACGTGGCGAGAACCGGCGGGGTAGGGCGAGGCGAAGGAGCCTCCCATTACTGTCCCCCCCACTGCTGCGTGGGAGCGTAGCGAGGAACCGGCGGGTAGGGCGAGACGCGGAAGAGCCTCGTCGACCAGCTGTCCCCCTGCGGTGCGTGGGGCGTGACGGGCACCCGGGTGGGTAGAGGCGAGTCTTTGGGGCGAAGTGGCGTGGTGTCTGCGTCCGCCGGCGTCTCGCGCCCTCGGCGGTGGTGCGAGCCAACCGCCATCAGTAGCGAGGACCCGACCCCAAGCTGTCTCGGACTCGGCGGTGGTCACTGTATGCCCCTCTAGGCGCGTCAACATGGACACGACCTCCACCTCAATCTCCGCCAAGAGTGAGTGCGCATGTAACGTCGGGTTGGCATTACGTAAGTTACATGAAAAGGCGTGCCCATGTAGGTTCGATTGTGACACTTACGAGGCGTTGTCCCTGCGGGACATCTGTGAAGGGTATGCGTGTCCGCTACCGATGCTGCCGGTCGACGTCTGGTCTTGGTGTGTACCCACCCCGAGGCGAGTCTTGTGGGCGAACCACTCCATGTCTTGATCGTACATGTCATGGTCGTCTGGCCGGGTCTCGGTGACCCTCTCGTCGAGTCTGGCGTCCCCTGCCGCAGGCCCATGGGCGCATACGGTCGCGAATCGAGAGCCCACCGCAGCACCCATCCGGTCATCTGCAATGCAAAAGCGATGAAGTCTGCAGACATTAATTTCGCAAAGATGCGGAGTAGTAGGATCGAGGCAAGTACACGTGAGCGCCACGCGCGACAACGTGGCGAGGCGGCAAAGGAAAGGATCGGAACAGGCGAGCGCGCATGAGACTCGGTGCGGGAGTACTCCTCGACACAAAGGTCAAAGACGAGCACCTTACGGGTGAGCCAAAGGCCTCATCTCGCGTGCAAAGCACGGAGACCCGTGAGGTGCTCGGGCGTGGGCGTCGTCTGCGGTGTATGGCGCCCACCGCACGTCCTCGTCGTGGAGGCGGTCGAACTCCGAGCGAACTCGATAGGACCTCCTCACCTGTAGGTGCGCGAACCTCCATTGCGAGGAAATAAGAAATGGCGAAGGTTATTCAAGTGCGTTAGTGGGGAAAAAGATACGAGGGCGTACATCGTCGGACCCGATGAGTGGCCCATGGTGGGCGATCCACCGGTCGTCTCGTAAAGCTCCTCGAGTGCGGTGTCGTGTCAACAACAGCTGCCGACGAGAAGCGCTCCCAAGACCTGGCGGAGGAGTAGGGCGCAACCCGACATCGTCGCGTCGTGCTCGCCCGAAACAGCGTCGCCTGCAGACCTCTGTCGTCGCCGCAAGCCACCGAGGCCCACGACCACCGCATCACTGTTTACAAGGGGAGTTAGGCGTGCTCGTTGAGGCGAGATTGGGCCGAGTGTGTTACCTCATCCACGGGGTGTCGGCGATGTCTTTGGCGTACTCGATCGGTGACGGTCCACCGTGTTCCGTGGGAGGACGGAACATCACCCAACCGAGCAACAACGGAGGTATGCCTCCAAGTGGCGAACCACGTCCGCCTCCTCCGCGTCTTGGTGGAGAAGGTCGACTGCGGCGTTCGCAACAAACATTATCGGCAACTTGGCGCTTCTATTTTAATTCTCAAAGAAAGAGGTACTCACCGTGAATGGCGACCACGCCGTCGGTCCGTGGCGCTCGGCCTCCTAAGAAAGTGGTAGAAATTGCCGGGGTGCCGCACCTCGATTTAAACGCGCGGACAACTCGGCGTGCCACGTGGCGAGGCGTCGTCGCGGCACGCTGCTGGGCCCGCACAAGGGAGGCCTAAGAGGTACGACACGTCTGCGGCGTCGAGCCATCTCTCCGCACGGAAGGTGGAGCGTGTCGTCTCGGTCTCCACCGGTCCACGAGTGTGCGGCGAGGACCGGTCGTACGAACCGCGGCACCTCCTTGCCCTCTAGCAGGCGATCACCACTCCACCATCCTACAAAGAGGAGTAAGCCACCGCTCGCAACTCGCATGTAGTTAGAATTGCATTCACAGGTAAGTATGTGTACGTAAAAGAGTGCAAGCGTTCGCGAGTACCGTGGAACCCAGCGTGGGTCGATGCCAAACAGGCTCCCCTGGGCACTCGAGGTCGAAGTGGCCTAGCACTCGGTTCTCCTCTGCGGAGTACCTAGACCGGTGGGTCGCATCGACGGTCACGTCCAGCAGCTCAGGGCAAGGTCGCGCCATCGTGGCCTGTTACAAAGCAAATACAACAGATTTATCAGTAATTACATGTGCACACAAAATGAAATGCGAAATAACGAAAGACAAAGACATGTTCGACGAGGCACACAACGTCGAGAATTACATTATCCTCGTAGGTACTAACTGGGACATCGGAGAATAACATGATGCGAACAACAACTTACTAGTACATTGAAAATTACATCGAACATTACAACGTACATTACGACTTACGGTCCATTGAATAATACAAGATGGGAACAACATGCAAAGTTACATTATCCGCGGTTGCGACGCGCCTCCGGACTCGTCCATATCGTTCAGAACGCGCCTTGTCCTTGACGCCTGACCTTCATCTTCAACATTCGGATGTCGGTACCCATCGATGGTCCGGAGAGGGCATTGTGAACGATCCATCCACTCGCACCGTACACCTCATGATGCCACGTGTTGAGAACGCTCGCTTGTAGTAGTGCGGGGAGATGAGCGGACGATGTGGATTGATGCGTCTCGGCGGTCGCGGCAATGGCGTGCGAGCACGGCAAGTGCAGCGGCGTGGTTTCGGCAGAGCACTCGCAATCACCGCCGAGTATGCACGGATGGAAGTCCTCTCGGTGGGCACCCTGCGACCTCGGTCACCGCGATGCACGTGGTATCTCCGTTCCACGCCACTCTCCGGTGTAACCCGATGTGTCTGCGCCTTTCTTGTTTTCTTGGACATGTAGGTAGACACAACAGGTTGAGTAAGACAATCGATTGTCCGACATACATCCGCGGAGGTCTTGTATCGCTCAATGAAATATCTCTGTGTCCCTAATAAGACACCTCAACTATACCCACGATGGAAGGCATCGGTGCCTTTCATTACCAGCTTGTAAATCTCCGCGAGTTCGTTGTCATGATCCCATAACGCGAGCCGCCCTCGTCGTCGCGAAGGACCATTTCTCCAAAGGCTCATGTCGTATCCAATCGGTGAAACTCTTTATCTTGGTACCGCCTACGCCGGAGGTTTGAAGTCCGTCGGCGGCGCATATAAAGTCTGTGGGGTCCTCTCCTTGCTCATGGTACACCATCGGGTTCCTTGATGAACTAGCGGTACCTCTGGGATCCATTGATTGCTTCTTCGTTAGTTCGTCCAACGTCTTCCAAAGCGTCGAACTTCCTCCGTTGGTTCTGTTTGCCTGAGCGCTTGAACATGTTCATAAGCTCCTTATTCTGAATCGACGGAAAAAATTGGCACCATGTGCCTCATGCACCACCTGCTCCTCGGATCGCCACTTTGCTGCTCCACGACGGCGGACCCTTGTTGCATATCCACGATCGCCCTTAGCGACCTCGCATGTCGGTCATGGATGACACAAACATCGAACTGTCGAGAACAAGCGCCACTTCACTCTTTCAAGGAACCGACCGGCTCTCGTGTTTCCCCCTCCACGAATGCCAACGCAACCGGTAGAACACGGTTGTTGGCATCCACCGCGATCGCAGATTAGAATCGGCCCTTGTACTTCCCGTGAGGAATGTGCCATCCATGCAAAGGACAGGCGGCAGTCTTGGAACGCATTTATGCATGCGCCAGGCGAAGAATGCACGCCGCAATACCACTTCCGGTGCACGCACCACCCGAGGAACTCCGCAAGGTCGATGGATGTCTGGGGTTCCTTTGTGCGATTGCCACGAGCAAGTGGGAATATTCTCGTCTGAAGCCTCGTGACGTCCCGAACCGTATTTCAGAGCTGTCCTTTTGCTCTCCATGCCTTTGCGTAGCTAATCTTGTCTCGAAACCTCTCCTCACGGTGTGATAATAGATCGAGGCTGCGGATGGGGATTGTCCACGATCGACCATAAAACACATTTGCCACCCAAGTGGACGGATGATTGCGGTGTCCCCGCTCCGCTTCTTCCGGCTCGCGATTATGCTCCATCACTATGGAGCATTTCCGAGAGTCCGTCCACTTCCCGGTATGCATGCATCCGCCATGGGCACGAATCAACTACGCACTTCACGTCGTAGTCCTTCTTCTTGGACTTCACAACCCCGAATTGCCGCCGAGAGACATTGCCCGATTTCACCGCATCCATCACGGCCTCCTTGTCTTTATATACGCCCCTGCGTCACCTCGTTCTCACGATACTCCCATGCATCAATGTTCCTTCATTCATTGTTAGGTCTTGAAATTGTAATTGGTCCACGCACGAGGATAGGCACCCAGGCGTTGTCCTCCTCGTCGGAGTGCTCACCATCGAGGACTTCCTCATCCGCACGGTCCTCCTCTTCCATCAAGTCAACAATGTCCTCCACCTCCTCCCTCGTCGGCCACCTCGCGCCTCCACCTGCCTCCTCCCGCCCCGGTCCCTTCGTCACCGCGATCTCGTGCTCCTCGTCTCCGGGCTCCTCGCCGCCTTCCTCTTCGCATCCTTCTACATTTGATGTCCCTCCGCCGTAATGTCCACCCGACATCACGAACTTGCGACACCGATGGAGCTACTGGGTAGCACTGCTTGTGCCAACAACATGAGCGCCAACCCGCTCTACAGCAAAACCAACATAACTCCTCCATGTGGACGTCGAGTTAACAGGAATCAACTCTCCGTAAAAACGGTCTTGCGCTCGGCTCGCTCTTGCTCGACCCAACCAAGCAGTCAGGCATCCAAACCGAACATCCGAGACATCCACTCCAACAAACCCTGTATGTCCTATCGCTCGTCGCATATGCCCCGTCGACTCTTGAAAATGATGATAGATCCACCCCATCCGCCCCGTGCTATCTCCCCATCTCCATAAAATATTTGGAAATACAATTTCTCCGACATGCTTTACCCAACGTCCGACGGAAAAATATTACTCTAAAATACAATACAGTCCTGAAATTTCTAAAAACTAAATACTACATTAAAGTTCTAAATATGAACTGCGACATTAAATTTCTAAACAACACTATCCGAGAAATTGTAAACGCTACACAATCCTAAATTTTCTAACACTACAATAAATTTGTAACGTACTTAATACTATATAGTCCTGAAAATTCTAAAAACTAACTACTACATTAAAGTTCTAAATATGAACTGCGACAGTAAATTTCTAAACAACACTATCCGAGAAATTGTAAACGCTACACAATTCTAAATTTTCTAAACACTACAATAAATTTCTAACACTACAATAAATTTGTAACGTACTTAATACTATCTGATCTGAAATTTCTAAAACTAAATAGTACATTAAAGTTCTAAATATGAACTCATGATGAGAAATTTCTAAACAACACTATCCGAGAAAATATAAACGCTACACAATCCTAAATTTTCTAAACACTACAATAAATTTCTAATACTACACTAAATTTGTAACGTACTTAATACTATCTGATCCTCAAATTTTTAAAACTAAATACTACATTAAAGTTCTAAACGCTACACAATCCTAAATTCGACTAAATATTACATGCTACATTAGAATTCTAATAACAAAGCAATTCTCTGAAATTTTCTAAACACTACAAAATCGTAAAATTCCTAAATAATAGATTTATAAAATTTGTAAAAATACCTTCAAAACGCAGCGAATCGACTTTTTTTTCCCTTTTCTTCTTCTTTCTTTTTTTCTTCTTCTTTTTCTTCTTCTTTCTCTTCTTCTTCCTCCTTCTCTTTTCTCTTCGTTTATACGCCTCATGGCTGCTGCTGCGCGAGCGAGGGCCGAAGCTTTGAAGGCCGCTGTCGCTCAGCTCGGCGATCGCCCTGTCTCGAGCGACAGGGGCCCATGAGTTTTCTGGTTGCTCTGCTTGACGGCGAGGCACATATCGCCGTGTATGGGCGATCGCCCCATACACGGGCGACGGGCGTATAATTTTGCAAAAATTTGATTCGGACGCATAGTTTTGAAAAAAAGAATAAAAATAAATATTAAAGAAAAAAAAATTCTCGAGAGGAGGAAGTAGAAGAGGAGAGCGCAACGCAAGCAGAGGAAGAGGTGGTAGGTAGCCAATGGCCATGGCGAGGAGGAGGATCCTAGCGCTCGCGTCCCAGCTCCTCCAGAGGCGTCTTCTTGCGCCGGCGCAGCCGTGGGGGCGAGTCCCGCCTCGGTTCCTCTTCTCCGCGGCGGCGGCTGCGGCCGGCCCCCTCGACCGCCTCATGTCGCCGCCTCTCGCGCGCAAGAACCCTGCTCCTTCCCCGTGGGGTCGGTTCGGAGGTTAGATTTCGCCACTCCCTTTTCTTGCAGGATAAATTTTGTGCGGGTTGGATGCGTAAAGATGAGGATTTTCATGGTCGCGGTTAGCGAATTAGTTTATTACGAGGTGGGTTTCTTGATCTGAGTAGCGATTAGTCGTATGAATCATCACCCTAGGTATCCGTTTGTTTCGTTCAATGGTCAATCGCGGTGGAGATCAGCATGGTCGTGTAGTTACTCTCGTGCATAATTATACTGTGCATTTGTGCTGAAATGGACTCCATTTTAACGATCTTGTTCTTGCGATGAAGTCATTTGCTTGCGTATATTTAGGTGTGTCTGTATGACTCATGTATTTGTGTTTCTTGATGGCAAAAATGGTGTCATGGACAGGGCAGAAGAGGACCATGTTCATCCAGACGCAGGTGACTCCCAACCCGCAGTCGCTGATGTTCTATCCTGAAAAGCCAGTTATGGAAGTTGGGAGCTCTGATTTCCCTAATGCTCGAACTGCAATGACATCTCCTTTGGCAAAGGCTCTGTTCGCGATTGATGGTACACATCATGCCTGTTCCCCTCATCTGTTGGTCTTATTATGTTTCCCCGTCTCATTTTCCTTTATGTTTGAATATTTCAATTTAGGTATTTGATTAGTTGATCCTCCTCTCGTTAATACTTAATACGATTAGTTACCACTCTTAACTGTCAATGAGCCACTTATTGCCATGTTGTGGAAGAACAACCTGTTTACAGCAATGAGCCTAAATCACTTTCCATGCTTTGGTATAAACAACTTTGTTTCAATGAGTCGATGTTTAACTATAAGGTTTTCCTTCCGTTCAATCAGTGTTTAATTTTTCTTTTTAGTTGGTGTTGTTGATCTTTTGTTTTTAAAGGCTAGGTTAGCTCTGAAGGGAACTATTGTGAATTGTAACTGAAAAAGTGGCTTAAAGCTATTGCACTAACATGCATTATCAAAATCCTTACTAAAAAAATTAGCAGCCAAGTAAGCGCTATAGCTTCTTGGAGATCCAAGCAAACATTTGGACATAAAGGGTAAGTTGGGTAACCTGAATACAATAAATAAGTGGCGGGATTTATGTCCACATAAATGGACAAAGAACATGATGATTTGATGCCAGCATCGAGCTGGGTGAAATATGATGAGATGGAAATCAGCCCTACTATGTGAAAGAGCACATAGTGGAATGGTCCATAGGGAAATAGTAAGTTTGAAAAGCAAAAATCCTAACCTTACCTTAAATTCTGTAAGGGAAGACATATCTGGAGCTGTTGGTTCTTAATTCTTGCAAACGTCTCGCCCATGTTGCAGGCCTGCAGCATTATCATTGCTCAACAAGGAAGATTGGCTACTTACAAAATAACGCATCAATGCAAATGCTTAAGTAGAAGGTTTTCCTTAATCCTTAAACAACTTTGCTATAGAAAACATTGTTCAATGAATCAATGTTTAAGTAATAAGTATAAGGTTTTCCTTCTGTTTGATCGGAATTTAATATTTCTTTTTAGTTTATCTTGTTGACCGTTTATTGTTAAAAGCCATTTTAGCTCTGAAGGGAATTATTGTGAGCTGTAACTGAAAAAGTGTCTTATAAAGAGCTATGCACTAACATGCATTATCAAAAGTTTTACTAAAAATTTTTAGCAGCAGCCAAGTAAGCACTGTAGTTTCTTTGCGACCCAAGCAAACTTTTGGACACAACGGGATAGTTGGGTGACCTGAATACAATAAATAAGTGGTGGGATTTATGTCCACATAATTGGACAAAGGACATGATGATTTGATGCGGGCAATGAGCTGGGTGAAAGATAAAAAGGCGGCGAACCATACTATGTAAAAGAGCACGTTGGTGGAATGGTCCATAAGGGGCAAAAGAAAGTCCTTCCAAAAGCAAGAATCCTAATCGTATCTTAAATTCTGTAAGGGAAGACATATCTGGAGCTGCTGGTTCTTAATTATTGCAAATGCCTCACCCATGCCGCGGGACCAAGGTTCAAAATTTCGGCGAAATTTCGGACCACTCCGAAATCTCAAGTAACGGCCGGGGAAAAAAACGTTAAAAAAAATCTGAAATTGCTACAGTAAATCCGAAATTTTGGTTTTTCTGCGAAATTTCGTGTTTTTTGGCCGGTTTTGAAAGTTTTAGGGCCGGATTTGGTCCAATAACCCTTAGGAAAGTCATCTCCTATGAAAATTTGTTGAAAAACCTAATTTTTTAAATATTTTAAAATTTTGGCAGAAACACTGTCAGATTTTTATAAAATTGTACAAGCTTGATAATATTCTGGAAATTTTATGGTACTATCCTTAGTAGTTTAGGATCATACATAAAAAATTTCAAAATAATTTAACTTCATTTGTTATCTTTAAAAAATCAAAAACAGAATGAACATAACTGGGACAGTTATATTGTCAGAATTTTATAAATTTTCTTGAGTGTGATTATGATCTAAATTTTTTTTGAGAGATTAATAATTGACTCAGTACCATTATATAAATTTTTCAAAAAATTTCAACTTTGTTTGTTTGGTCAATAAAATCTATGTAAGTATTGAACTTTGTTTGTTATATTATATTTCAAAAATCAAAAACAAAAGAACATAAATGGTACTGTGCCTTGTAAGAATTTTATAAATTCACTGGAGTGTGATCATGAATCACAATTTTTATGGGATATTAAGAACTTCCTTATCACCATTCTTTAAAATTTTCAAAAAAATTTATGGTTTACATAATTTTTCATTTTGTTCAAGTTTGCCGGTAAGCCTTTTAACATGGCAGTAGTACTGTTCGAATTTTTAAAAATTCATACAGTTTGATCATCATCTGAAAATTTTATGAGAGAATTATAGATACATCATAACCATGCACAAAAAATTTCAACAGTTTCTAACTTCATTTGTACCATTTCCCATTCGGATCAAACTTGTCGGTCAGTGTTCTATCAGGACAGCGCCACTCTCCGAATTTTTAAAAATTCCTCACATGTGATAATCAGTTGAAATTTTTATGAGAACATTAGTTATGGATCATAACCATACACAAAAAATTTCAACAGTTTATAACTTGATTTGTACCATTTTCCATTCCGATCAAACTTGTCGGTCAGTGTTTTATCAGGACAGTATCACACTCCGAATTTTTAAAAATTCCTCAGATGTTATAATCAGTTGAATTTTTTGTGAGAACATCAGCATTGTGTCAGGAACCTCCAAAAAGTTTTTTAAAATATTTCGATAATGTTTAGACCACTTTTCACCCGATTAAAAACCCAAATTTCGGGTTTTTCGCTAAATTCGGTTTTTTCCGGATTGGACCGGATTTGAATTTTCAAATTCAAATTTCGTCCGAAATAATTCCGAAATTTCGAAATTTCGCCGAAATTTCGTTATCCGGCCCGGGACGAAATTCATTCCGAAACCGAAATTTGAAACCTTGCGCGGGACTGCAACAATGTCATTGTTCAACAAGGAAGATTGGATTCTTACAAAGTAACACATTAATGCACATGCTTAAGGCTTAGTTTGGCATATAATCAACAGTTTTATTCTACTACTTTGGGATATTAACCACTTCAAGCATATATTTTAGAGCCATAACAGCAAAACATTACTAGAGTTGGTAACCATTCCAGTAGCAGTAAATATTCACCTCAAATTGGCCCCAACCCCAAGTGTTCTTTTTTTTCCCCTCTTTCAATGAAATGTTACATCTTAACATGATGTTGACTGGTGACAATTTGTATGCAGGAGTTACCAGAGTATTCTTTGGATCTGATTTTGTAACTGTAACAAAATCAGAAGAAACTTCTTGGGACTATCTTAAGCCTGAGATTTTTGCTGCGATAATGGACTTCTACTCCTCTGGGCAACCACTTTTTCTGGACTCAAGTACTGCAGCCTCTATGGGCACAGCAATTCATGAGGTATCTCAATAAACTTTTGTGCAGACTCCTTTCTACATTATATCTTGTCTTGTCTATTCTTTTCTGGCTTTAGCATTTTGCATGGTCATTTTTAACATCATACAGACTCTGAAAATTGTCAACAGTTCTAAAAAAGAATACTCATTGTCATTGGCTGTTTTAGTCATATTGCTTACGGGCAAAATGGTGATCTATCTGTGCAGTATGCAAAATGGTATTGGTTGTATGCTATAAATATATTATACAATGAACATCTGAAAATATGATAGGAACATGTAACATGTATTTGCAAATCTTTATATAAGTTATATTTAGCAGTAATGAAAAGCAGCTTAGAAGAGGATTAAAATGGAATTCTGATTGTCATTTGACTTGCTGCTTGGGAAAAAATTGCTCGACTGATTCAATTTGAATGTGTTCATTGGAGATGTAAATTGTGAAGCATTATTTACTGCCTCCACCTGGTGGTGTGTGAAGATATCTGCCCTTGTGCACATTCCACTACAATGCCTCTGAATAATGCTAATAAAATAATAAAGCTATATTGCTACCTAAATCCAGAATGATACTTTTAACTATTTTAGTGCACGAAGAAGTTATGGAGCACTGACACCACATTTTGTTATTAAGAATAATTCAAAAATTGTGTATGCCCTGTTGTCTGCTTGGTATTCTAAATATGTTCGTTTTCTTCCTCTGTCACAGGATGACTCAGAAATAGTTGCTATGATAAAAGAATTGTTGGAGACTCGCATTAGACCAGCTGTTCAAGATGATGGTGGTGACATTGAATACCGAGGATTTGATCCGTTAGTCTCACTCTGTCTCCCTCTCATGCTCATGTCCAGTACTGACCTTAAGAATTTCGGTGGCATAGTCTCACTATGATGCTATCTTTTCAGAGAAGCAGGGATAGTTAAGCTAAAAATGCAAGGTGCCTGCAGCGGCTGTCCAAGTTCATCGGTGACGTTGAAGTCTGGGATAGAAAACATGCTCATGCATTATGTGCCTGAGGTGACACTCAATGCTTTATCTACTGTTTCTGCAAACACCTTATAGTGCTTGTAGCTTAGTTAAAAAAAAGGTGTTTCACTGTTCCATTTGACAACTAGAACACTTGTTATTTGGTATTATTCAGGAAAGCAGTTACAATTGCTATCGGCTTCTATTCTATGCTCATCTTGCTTAAAGGAGTACCATGTCCATCTTCTATACATATATTCCTCGCTGGCAGGCCTAGCAAATTTTAATGTTTAACGCTTCTTTGGCAGGTTAAAGGAGTAGAACAGGAGCTTGATGGTGATGAGGAAGCTGAACTGACCGGCCAGATGGAATGAGAGTTTTTAGTTTACATTCCTCTTCACATGTTCGGGAAAATATCACGCACGAAATGTTCGGGAAAATTTGAACCCTCCAAAAGCGTACATAGATTATCGCTATGTTTGTTTTGTGAGAAGGTCCAGGAATAGCTTAAATTTTTTTTTATGACGATTAGACAACTGTAGTTTTGATCATGATGTAAGCACGAGGCATACTACCATTGATCATAGATGGTAGACGGGCAGCAGTAGCCTAAGCCAGCATCAGTTGCACTAGGGCTGAATAAAGTGATACATTGCATTGATCTTCGTTTTTATCGAATTCTGTGTGTATGTTGAGCTTGTCTAATCAGTAGGAAACGTGAAACGTGATCACTTTAGCATGACAAGTGTAATTTCATGGTGGTTGCTTTCCTTGTATGGTCCTGTTTCTTATATGTTGAATGCTTTGTATCGAATATTGCAAACAGAAGTTGTATTTTTGGCTGTTTAACGTGAAGAATTACACCTTTCGTTTTCCATCTTGAGAACTCTAATTTCCAGTTGCACGCACAAGAAACGTAAGCAAGGCAACAGAAGAGCTATAGCTCTCTGCCATCTCAATAGAGGTACGAGCAGCAAATTAACTGTCTTGTTACACCGACTGAAATGAAACAAATAAATCATTTTTATTCACTTGATTCTTATTACAAATGAAGAAGGGCAATGCCTGCTTTTGATCACCCATCGTTCTTAATTAAAACTGGCAACAAAACACATACAAGGAAATACACAGAAAAGGGGGAGACATGAGAACGAGTGGTAAAATGACCTCTAACAAATCACAAGGAGCCTACCACCACTTGATCAACAACAAAAGACAGACAAGGACCAGCTTTCTAGGGCAAACATTTCCCCCAGGACGCCTTCCCTTTGGAATTCGAACACGACACAATCAGAGATCTACGGCACAGATGGACCCAAATACCAAATCCAGCCCCCTCACATCAACATCATCCTGAAAGAGGCCTTCCCCCTCCTATCTCATCCTGATAATCCAAGAAAGTTATATGATTGGTTTGGAATCATTGGGTGGTCTGTTTGTGCTGTATCATGTATGTACAATTGTGCACCAATGGTGTGGGTTCTTAGCCATGTAGCAGTGTGGGTGTAGATGAGGAGGACAAGGCCATGAGCAAGAATGCAGCCTCCTCCACTCCCATCAGGACCCTCCTTTTCTTCACCACTTGGAGGCTGCTACTTTTGTTGCTGCTGCTGCTGCTATCTTTTACTGCACTTGTTGCCTCACTGAGATCATCTTGATGTTGTTGCTGCTTGTTGTCTAGACCCAGCTCTTGCCTCCTCCTCTTCCTGTACCGGATCCCACACGCATTGCAAAGCGACTGTGATGAAATCGAAAATTGTTCAGTGCTCATCCAAATTTTTGTCAAACTAGGATCACAACAAGCGTTAGTAATTCCATATTGCTTTTCACCCCCCACCCCCAGTTTTCCAAATTGTTTTGTTGTTTGATTGCTTGATGCTTTTTCCAGGAAGGAAAAACTGTCACGGTGATAAGGATACCCTTAAAGAATTGACTCAAGAAATACAGAATAGCCAGATTAGGAATTAGGTTGGAACCAAAGAAAGATGGCCACTTTTTTAATAGTTCACACCTGGGAATTGGGATTGGAGGTTAGTACTGTTGCAAGGAACAGCTCACCTAACCTCCAAATGGAATCAAACTGAATAGATATTCTAAAATTTTCCATGAGGCGGCGGCTATTCCAAGTTTCCAACTATGATTAGAACAATCACCACCATATCTTCTCAACTCCCAAGTTAACATCTTTGTGTTGTGCCTAGAAATCTTAATTTGTCACATGATCACCACGTGCATCTATACCATGAACAGGACGGACGCATCCATCTATCTACACCAAAAGGGTAATTAACCAGGAACTGCAAGAACTGTGATGATCAGGTCATGATCAACATCTCTGATCACCTCCTCACAAGTCACTAACACGAGAGAGAGAGAGGGAGAGAGAGAGAGAGAGGGCATGAAGAGCACTGACCCTCGGCCCCGTCGGCCCGCTGCGCCACATGGGCGTCGTGGTGGTGCGGCATTCGACGCACCACCTCCTCCCTTCCCCCACCACCGCGATCCCAATCAACTGAGGAAACAAGAAGGACCCAAACACATCAAGCAAACAGCATAAAGATATCCCTTTTAGAGAGAGAGAGAGAGAGAGAGGAACCTTCTGATCAGACGAATCCATGGCGGCGCTGGATGGTCCCGGAAGTGGAGGCCGGACTGATCTTGATCTTGATCGGGCTTGATGGTGTCGTGCTGGTTTTGGTCTGTTTCTTGAACTAGCGTACGTGGGGGGCGAGAGGGAGTAGCTGTGGAGGGAAGAGAAAACGAGAAGTGTAGGGGGGAGGACCGAGGTAGGGAGAGAGCCTAGGACTTCCTCCAGCGGTTGGAGTGTGGAAGGAAGGCAAGCCAACAACGAATGTGTGACAGATATACGTCGGGCTGCCGCCTGCCGGTGGGCCCGTTCCTTGAGCTCCTTATCTGGTAGACTGGTACTTCATATATATATATATATATATATATATATATATATATTCGAAATGGGGGGCACCATGGTGCCTGGGCACCATGATTTCAAATACGCAAATTCAAGCCATATTCGAGTATAATTTTCAAAAATTTCAGTTTTAGGGTATATACCCATCTATAACAATTCAAATGAAACACATACCTTTGAAAAAATATACTCGAATTCAAAGATTTTGTATGAGTTTGGATCACATGCTTTGCTGATTTATATATAAAATCAGCACATACCTACAACCAAACTATCATCAAAAAGGGAAACTATAGTTTGAATTTCAGTTCAAACTTGTTTGAACTAGTTAGTAAACTGGTTAAACTCAGCATTCTAAAAATTTCAAAAAAATTCACATGAAAATACATAGGAAAAATACCCTTTTTAGATCATGGTGCCCAGGCACCATGGTGTCCCATGTAATTATACTATATATATATGTATATATATATATAATATGAAAATAGTTCTATATTCATGGGAGTACGTACTCCCACTCTAAGTATACCATTTAAATGATGTTGTTATAATTATTTATCCTTTTGAGTATACTCTAATACTGATTATAAGATACTCCAAAGTGAGTTACATGAAGAATTTCGTCATGATCCACTTTTTATAGCATAATTTGTATATACACTTCTTTTACATATGGAAAAGTGTATATAGCAGAAATAAAGGGATTCAATAAAAAAATTTCAACCACGACACATTGGAGTATCTTAGAATTATTATTGAAGTGTATCGAACGTGATAAAAGAGTATAACACATTCATTTAAGTGGTATATTAGAGGTGGGAGTATGTACTCCCACAATCTGAACTATATATATATATATATATATATATATATATATATATATATATATATATATATTGTATAATTACCTAGGGCACCATGGCCTAAAAATGATATTTTCTCTATTTATTTTCATGAGAAATTTTTTAAAATTTTTAGGATGCCAAGTTTAACCAGTTTACTAACTAGTTCAAACAAGTTTGAACTGAAATTCAAACTAGAGTTTCTCTTTTTTATGATAGTTTGGTTGTAGGTATGTGCTGATTTTATATATAAATCAGCAAAGCATATGATCCAAACTCGTTCAAAATCTTTGAATTCGAGTATATTTTTTCAAAGGTATGCGTTTCATTTGAATTGTTATAGATGGTTATATACCCTAAAACTAAAAGTTTTGAAAAATATACTCGAATATGGCTTGAATTCGTGCATTTAAAATCATGGTGCCCCATTTCGGCTTCCTATATATATATATATATATATATATATATATATATATATATATATATATATATATATATATATATATGTATATATATATGAAGCCTTTTCTGTACTCCCAGGAGTACATACTCCCACCTCTAATATACCACTTAAATTAATGATTTATATTTCTTTATCACTTTCGGTATACTCCAATAATAATTTTAAAATACTCTAATGCGACATGGTTGAAAAAATTTCATCAGAGCCCTTATTTTTTTTGCTACGTACCCTTTTCCATATGTAAAAAGAATATATAAACAAATTATGCTATAAAGGGTGGACTTTAATGAAATTTTTCATGGAACTCACTTTGGGGTATCTTATAATCAGTATTAGAGTATACTCAAAAGGAAAAAGAGGTATAACAACGTCATTTAAACGGTATACTAGAGGTGGGAGTACGTACACCCAGGAGTATGGAATCATTTTCCTATATATATATACATGCTATTCTACAGTTGCGTGTAAGTTTTGCAGTCTGACGACCGAACCCGCGCGTGGCTTCAATTAATGCAACGGACATATTTGAACAAGAATGACTAATAAATGCTACTTAGTACTTGTACATGAATCTGTCTCTCTTTTGATTTAGCCATAACTTTCAAATAAGAATGATTTTGGTCTTCAAATTTTTTAGGATTGTAGAATCTCGCATCCTCTATGTATGGTAATTTTTTGAGAATTTTACAAAATATGTACATGTGTTTTTCATGAACATTAGAAAACACTGAATATGTTGTCTTTTTACTATTCAAACAAATGACATGTTACGAGCTATTAAACCAGATGTTATCATACTGAAATAAAGTGTTAGATAACAACTTTACACAGAATATAGTAACACCTTGAGTAATAGGAAGTAAAATGTTATTTTCTTATCAGTAAAAGATAGTATGTGCTCCTATTTGGCACTTTGTTATTTTCATATCTCTCAAATCAGATTGAGTTTGGTCTTCAAATTCTAAAGTTGTAGAATCTCACCTCCCCTACGTGTGATAATTTTTTGAGATTTTTTTATAGTAAAATGTTATTTTTTTGACATTAAAAGATAGTATATGCTACTGTTTAGCACTTTGTTATTTTCATATCTCTCAAATCCAATTGAGTTTATTCTTCAAATTTATAGGGTTGTAGAAGCTCACCTATCCTACGTATGTTAATTTTTTGAGATTTTTTGAAAATTTTACATATGATTTTCATAAATTTTACAGCATAAGGTTGGTGTATACAACATATAGTAACACATTAAGTAATAGGCAATAAGATGTAGTTTTCTTGACAGTAAAAGGTAGTATATACTGCTATTTAGCAATTTGTTTTTTATATATCTCAAATCTGATTGAGTTTGGTCTTCAAAGTTTACAAGGTTGTAGAATCTCACCACCCCTACGTGTGATAATTTTTTGAGAATTTTTCACAGTAAAATGTTATTATTTGACAGGAAAATATAGTATACACTGCTGTTTGGCACTTTGTTATTTTTATATCTCTCAAATATGATTGAGTTTGGTCTTTAAATTTTACAAGAATGTAGAATCTCATCTCCCCTAAGTGTGGTAATTTTTTGAGAACTTTTCACAGTATAATATTATTTTTTTGACACTAAAAGATAGTATTTGCTGCTGTTTGGCACTTTGTTATTTTCATATCTCTCAAATCCAATTGATTTTGGACTTTAAATTTTACAGGGTCGTAGAAGCTCAGATACCATACGTATGGTAATTTTTAGAGATTTTTCAAAACTTGTACGTATAATTTTCATAAATTTTACACTATAAAGCTCTTGTATACAGTATATAGTAACACATTGAGTAATATGTAGTAAGATGTAGTTTTCTTAACAGTAAAAGATAGTATATGTTGTTATTTAGCACTTTATTTTTTTATATCTCTCAAATCTGATTAAATTTTGTCTTCAAATTTTACAAGGTTGTAGAATCTCACCACCCGTATGTGTTGTAATTTTTTGAGATTTTTTCACAGTAAAATGTTATATTTTTGACAGGAAAAGATATTACACACTACTTTTGACACTTTATTATTTTCATATCTCTCAAATTCGATTTAGTTTGGTCTTTAAATTTTACAGGATTATAGAAGCTCAACTCCCCTACGTGTGGTAATTTTTTGAGAATGTTTCACAGTAAAATGTTATTTTATTGACATTAAAAGATAGTATATGCTGCTGTTTGGCACTTTGTTATTTTCATATCTCTCAAATACAATTTAGTTTGGTCTTTAACTTTTACAAGGTCATAGAAGCTCACCTATCCTACGTATAGTAATTTTTTGAGATTTTTTGAAAATTTGTACATATGATTTTCATAAATTTAACACTATAAGACTGCTACCATATAGTAACACATTGAATAATAGACAGTAAGATATAGTTTTTTTTTACAGTAAAAAGTAGTATATGGTGCAGGTTAGCAGTTTGTTTTTTTATATCTCTCAAATTCGATTGAGTTTGGCCTTCAAATTTTACAGGGTTGTAAAATATCATCTCTCCTACGTGTGGTAATTTTTTGAGAATTTTTTACAGTAAAATATTATTTGTTTGACAGTAAAATATATGTAAAGCGATAGTAAAATATGATTCATATGTTTTTTATTGGCGAGACTTATATCATTACGTTTCTCTCGCCGTTAGTAAGCTACTGG
Source organism: Otatea glauca (assembly GCA_036346275.1). NCBI lineage: Eukaryota > Viridiplantae > Streptophyta > Magnoliopsida > Poales > Poaceae > Otatea > Otatea glauca. The sequence goes on from CM070719.1 coordinate 6,061,237, forward strand.
TAAAAACTGTTAGTGAATCGGAGCAGCTAATAAAAAGTTATGACTAAAAAACAAAAAATATATTTATGTACAAACTAGAAACTCATTTACTAGCTACTCGGACTACATAGGTAATTGACTTAGCCAACACGTGTCATGCCGGCGTACGTGGAATGTTTTCTGGGCTGTACGCTTGTTACGACCAGTGCGTAGAATAAGCATCGCAACACTCAGGAGTAGAATAGCGCTACCGTATATATATATAAACACACACACGGTGGCGCTATTCTATGTGTGTGTGCTGTGTTGCCTATTCTACGCGCAAGCCATGTCGCTATGATGCTTCAGCCAGAGAATAACGTGCAAACCATCCCATGTAAGTCTGTGTGGACTAAACCAATCGCTAGTAAAATATGGATGAAGCTACTACCAAATCAGTACAACAACGAATGAAATATACCGAATCAACAACCAGTCCACCCCACTAATTTGTTTGTACAACGAATGAAATATACCGAATCAACAACATCCCATGTAAGCTTGTTTGTACATGAATTTGTTTCTTTTTTATTTTAGTTATATATTTTTATTGGTAACTCGGATTTGCAAATGGTTTTCATCAGTAGCTTACTGACGACAAGAGAAATAAAATGGTATAAGTCTCACTATTAAATAGTAATTTTTTGACTGGTAACAAAAATTACTACATATACAACATGAAATTACTACATCTGCAGCATATTCTGCACAAATCAGTTATTCAGTAGTAAAGTCAATGAAAACTATATGTACAAGTTTTGAACAATTCTCAAAAAATTACTATACATAGAGGATGTGAGTTTCTACATCCTTATAAAATTTGAATACCAAGCGCAGTCGCATTTCAAAGATATGAAAATAACAAATTTACTATTCATCACTGATTAGTGATTGCTAATTTCATATCTTTCAAATGTGACTGAATTTGTCATTCAAATTTTACAAAGTTCTAGAAAATCATATCTCCTGTGTATGGTAATTTTTTGAGAATTTTTTATAACTTGTATGTACATTTTTTTGGTCATTTGGAAGTAAAAGTCTGTAACAACTATACGTACAAGTTTTAAATTTTTTTCAAAAAAATACCATAGGTTGGGGATATGAGCTTCTACATCTCTTTAAAATTTGAATACCAAAATCAATCACATTTTAAAGATATATAAATGATAAATTTACTATTCATCACTTACTAGCGCTTATCAATTTCATATCTTTCAAATGTGTCTGAGTTTAGTATTCAAAATTTACAGGACTGTAGAATCCCACATCCCCTACGTATGATAAAGTTTTGAGAATTTTTCAGAACTTGTACATATAGTTTCATGGACTTTTACTACCAAAACGACGGATTTGTGTAGTATAATAGTAAAATCAGATACTACACAGATAAGTTATTTTGGCAGTAAAAATCCGTGAAACTATATGTATAAGTTCAAAAAAATTCTCAAAACATTTCTATAAGGAGGGGATGTGAGCTTCTATAGTCTTGTAAAATTTAAATACCAAATTCACTCGCATTTAAAAGATATGAAAATGACAAATTTACTATTCATCATTGATTAGCGCTTGTCAGTTTCATATTTTTCAAATGCGACTAAGTTTGGTATTCAAATTTTGCAGGACTGTAGAAGCTCACAACCCTTACGTATGATAATTTTTTGAGAATTTTTCAGAATTTTTACATATAGTTTCATAGACTTTTAATACAAAAATGACGGATCTGTGTAGTATAATAGTAAAATCAAATTACTCATACTACACAGATCAGTTATTTTAGAAATAGAAGTCCGTGAAACTATACGTATAATTTTTGAAAATTTTAAAAAAATTACAATAGTTAGGGGATGTGAGTTTTACAGTTCTGTAAAATTTGAATACCAAACTTACTCGTATTTGAAAGATATGAAAATGATAAATTTACTATTCATCATTGATTAGCGCTCGTAAATTTCATGATTTTCAAATGCAATTGAGTTTGGTATTGAAATTTTATAGAGACGTAGAAGCTCACATCCCCTACACATGGTAATTTTTTGAGAATTTTTCAGAACTTCTACATATAGTTTTTAGTTATTTGGCAGTAAAAGTCCACAAAAAATATATGTATGGGAACTTGAAAATTCTTAAAAATTTATCATAGGTAGGGGGTGTAAGCTTCTACAACCATGTAAAATTTAAATACCAAAATCAGTCGCATTTGAAATATATGAAAATAAAAAATTGGGACGGAGATTGGTACTCAAATTTTACAGAGCTTTAGAAACTCACATTCTCTACCTATGGTAATTTTTTGAGAATTTTTCAGAACTTTTACATATAGTTTTTATGGACTTTTACTGCCGAATAATTGATTTGTGCAGAATATGCTGGAGATATAGTAATTTCATATTGTATATGTAGTAATGTCATGTTATACATGTAGTAATTTATGTTATCAGTCAGGAAAAATTACTATTTAACAGCGAGACTTATACCATTTTATTTATCTCGTCGTCAGTAAGCTACTGGTGAAAGCCATTTGCAAATCCGAGCTACAAATAAAAAGATATGGCTAAAACAAAAAGAAAGCATATTCGTGTACAAACTACATAATGCATTAACTAGTCTGCTTAGCATCGCAAGTAATTGAAAGTTCAAGCTCCATTAGTTTGGTTTTGGTGTTAATGACAAATCTAATATTGAGACTAACTCTTTTGATAATCATATTATTGATTAGTCTCAATTGTTAATTAATGACAATCCTTTTATGAGACTAACTCTTTTGTTGAGCTTAACTCTCTTTAGTCTCTTTTGAATGAAAAAGATGAAAATATCAAAGGTATGCATTCGAGTTTATATTATCATATCTTGTTGCATTCCTTGGATATAATATTCATGATCATATTGATAAATCTAAATATGAGACTAACTCTTTTATTGAGTATCTTTGATTTGTCTTATCTCATTGAAAAATGGAAATCCCAAAGGTATGCATCCAATACAACTCTATTATTTTTAGATGCATTCCTTGGATTCAAGATAAAGAATAAACTTCACCGTAGTCTCAATCTTAAGATGTGCATAATGTTTTCAATTCCATATGTACATGAATGCACACATTTAGGGGGAGTTCATACTTCACCTTGGTGTTTCAATAGTATTGATCTAATTCATCTTTCTATATCAAGGATCATTACTTTGAAACAATCTCCTGAGTATATTTAACTTGTATAGTTGTAGTATACTCTTGTTAATATAGGATAAACTAAAATGCTATCCAAGATTGATTATGTGCATATTGATTCCAAAATTCAATTATTTATATGCACATATTTAATGGAGTTTATTCTATAATTTATGGCCTCAAAAGTACTGATTCCCTTCCATCACTCAAATATATTTAGATCATTACTTTCCATCAAAATGAGTATATGAAACTTGTGTAGTTAATATATACTCAAGTCAATTTAAATAAAATTTAAATTGAGTTCGGTTGTCTTTCAATCAATCAAAAAACACTTCATCATGTGTTGATAGTGTTTCTTTGTTGGTTAAGGACAAACGAAAAGTTCTTAAGTATAATGAAGCATTAGTTGCATTAAAGTACTCAAGACACCTTTAAATCATTCAAATTGATTAAGGTTGTGCTCAATCGATTATGGGGGCATCCATTATGTGTCAATGGAGTACAATTGATGATTGAGGCAACCGTGTTTGTTGGACTAACAATCTTCCATGTGTTGTGAAGTAGGTTGAGTCCAAGAAAATAAAGAATCGGGAAGAAGAAGAAATCATCATGTGTTGATGAGCTTCAAGGATGAATCCCGAAGTGAAGTGAAGCTAGAGAAGGTTCATCATTTGTTGATGAATAAGAAAAAGAACTCGACTTGGAGAGAAGATGATGAAAATCATAAAAGATCTAAGTAGATGTGCTAGAGGCAAATATATAATTAGCTAGGGCTAAGGATGTGTTCCTAGACTTTTACCGGTCTCGGTGTTTGGATGGGAGACCGGGTTGCTAGTATAGGTTGTCGTACTATTAAGAGGGGTCGAGTCATATAGCTTGAGCTTCATCATGTGTTGATGAACTCAATCCGGTTCACTCTAGCTCACTCTCTTATTTGGTTCTTGCATGAGCTAAGTATTTGCATGTGTTGCAAATAAGGGAGCTCATGCTTGCTTCTTATTGAATCTTGATTTGGTTTTTGCATAGAGCTATGGATTTGCATGTGTTGCAAAAAGGGAGATAGCTTATGCAAGTTGGTTTAAGTGGTTGTTTGTATGGAGATAGATATTCGCATATGTTGCAAATAGAGAGCTCATGCATCGGAGTCTTAACTTGTGACATTGATCATATGTTGATCATCACAAAGGCTAAGATATGTTTATGTTTTGTGTTTGTAAAATGAATTTTTGCAAAATATAGTTTAATTGAATCTTATCTTGGAGCATGTGAATAGAGTTTGCAAATGTGTTTGCAAATTGGTTTGATAATGTGTTGATCATCATATAGCTCAAAGATATGATCTTGATTGATCTTGTTTACAAGATTTATATTTGCAAATGTGTTTTGCAAAATATTGGTGTTCATGCATTTGATATTGGAGCATGTGATTAGATTTTGTAAATATGTGTTGCAAAATTGTTTTGATCATGAGTTGATCATCACGTGGCTCAATATTTGATTTTATTGACTCTTGTTAGCTTGTAGTCATGCCCTTGATTAAGTCTATGTGAGGGATTTCGAAAAATTAGATTTTAGACTTGAATGACTACATTAGAGTTTAGTTTTTGTGATATTTAAAAATATCTATGGTTTCTTAAATCTTGAAAATGGGTGTAGATTGTAACCCTCATGATAAGCTTCACATAGAGGAGTGTCTTTTGAGGATATTTTAGTTATGGATATTTTAGTGGCTGAAGGAGTGGTATGACCGCCCCTAGTCCGGTCATACCGCCCCAAGTCCGGTATGACCAGGGACACCCTGGTGTGTTTTTTTACAGAGAAGTGTCTTTTGAGGATGTAGCCCGGTATGATCGGACCCCCTCCGGTCATACCAGCCGTAGAGCGGTCATATCGGCCTCCAGTATGACTGGGGTCATTTTGGTGCATTTTTTTCTAGAGAAGGGGTATGCAATTTTTTGGGTCCGGTATAACAGGATTTTCTGAGTAACGGCTAGTTTTTTAGTCGTTAGCCTCTGAGGAGCGGTCATACCGGTCCTAGGGCGGTATGACCGGGTTTCCTTGGCATTTTTGCCCATTTTGCCCCCAACAGCTAGTTTTCTCGTGGAGGCTATATAAGAAGCTTTGGAGGCTGTCATTTGGGTGTTGCTGGGATTTTGGTGCGTTCATAGCTCTTTGTGGTTGAGTTGTGCAAGTGTTGCACTCTCTAATTTGGTTTTTGAGCTAAAAGTGAGCTCTAATTGCATGTGTTGCAATTAGGAGAGGATTGAGAGCCTCTTGTGCATGTGTTGCACTTGAGGGGAGCCTTATGCATGTATTGCACTCGGTGATTACCATTGTACATGTGTTGCACTTGGTAGAGTTCAAGCTAGAGGGCTTGACTTGTTACTCTTGGTGTTTTCCGACACCTAGACGGCGTGGAGGCGTCGTTGGTTCGGTGACCTTCTCAAAGAAGATTGTGAGAAGGCCCGACAAGTTGTGAAAGTTGGAGCTCACCTACCCGGAGGGGGAAAGAGCTACCAATAGTGGGATCGAGGCGGGTGCTAAATTCGTGGAGCCGATCCAAAGTGGTTCGGGCTTGCCTCAACGTGGATTAGGAGAAACCGGCAAGTCTCTGAATACCACGGTAAAATATCGGTGTGTCTCTTGTGATTTGCATTCTATTCTTTATTTATACTCAAGTAATTTATATTCATAGAATTGATGGTTTGATTGCTTGTATTTAAGATTGTAAATTATTGTTAGAGACATAAATAGTTAGTGCACTTAGTGAGCCTAGTCGACTTAGGCTTTAATTGTCAAAATCTTAGTTTATCACTTCCGCATCTATTATCATTTAGGTTTTGACATAAGAGCACTTAGGCAAGATTTTAATTAATCGTAGAAGAAATTTTATAACTGCCTATTCACCCCTCTCTAGTCGGCATCCTCGATCTTATAGTAATAAATGGTCCATGCATGCATGCGCAAGTAATAAATACGGGTAATTCGGCTCGATCGAATCGTGTACACTGGCCGGCTAGGTCAGACTGCGTAAACTGGCCAGCGTGTAGAATACATGCAACTATATAATAGCGCCTCTTGCCCGTAAATATACGGTATATTCCATATTTCAATATAAAATTAGTGTGATATTTCCTTTATACCATAATAAATATTCAGTTTTGCTTTATATTGTTTACTATATATGCATTGAATATAGTACATAGATATAATAATTATGGATAGTCTAGTCATTTTCAATATCTTCTTGATCTATATAGCAAGAGAAAATACACCCTGCAAACTTGCACGGGGGAGCAGCACTATATGCTGGCATTAATGTTGTGTTTTGCCTATGTTTCTTATAATTTCCAGCACAATGTTTTTCATCGAAGGGTGGCTGCATTATTTATCGTAGTAACACCTAAGAGTCAAAAGCCGACGAGATACGGGTGCCATATTAGTTGGACTAGCCACTGGTGAACAACATATTGTGTATTTTGGTTGTTGGTAGAGCAAAACCAATTAATCTTGTATCCAAATGTGAGTTTGATGAGAGGTGGCACAATTAAGACAGGTTTAGTGGTGATCCGAGTGGCATGCTTAAGTGACATATTAGACCTGCTCCATGGTGTTACTTACGTTTCTTCCATTTCAATAACTCTTCCCATCGCTTGACTATGAGAATGGATCCATGTGGAGCGCAGGACAAGCAAGTTGGAGCAGCCATGGTTAATCTAAGGACACTTTATGTGGAGTAGCGGACAAGTCTTGAGCCTGGAGGATTATGTCCAAAATTGGTTTAAACTCTGTGATTTTGGGATGACAAGCTTCTATGTTCATATTAGCTCACATATCATGAGATCTACCATCCTCATCCGCATATCTTTCGTCAGCATCTCATTGTACTCACACATAAACTAAAACACATGTATTTGAACAAGAAATAACACATGTCAGCTTAACAAATCATTTGGATTTACATGCTTCCACGGAAAAGGAAAAAAAAATTGGCATATTCCACATAACTGATTTGCCTTTGCACCTGCATACCTATGCACAAGATACACACACATATACATGCATGCCAACCTACACCTCTATGCACAAAAATGGGATAAGTAATAACTAATATGAGAAGACCAGCTCAAACAGAACTAAAGATGTGCAAAGCGCGTGATAAATGAAACGAGAAAAAGGTGTTAAGCAGGGGGAGGGAGAGAGGGAGAGAATTAGGGCAGGGAGGCAAAAGAAGCCCTGCCAGGATATATGAGTTTGGAGACAGGAATAGCTGATTAAAAGGATGGTTTCTTTAAGGAAAAGGAGAAATGAAGGGTATTTAAAGCCAACCATGTCATCATAAAAAACAAAGTCAACTGCAAAGTGAGTACGATTTTAAATTGAAAGCAAGCCAAAGAACTAGCAATCTCTAGAAAATTTATAGGGAAAGGTGGCGTGGATCCTTAGTAATACACTAATGCTCTACCCTTGATCTGAACCCACCTATCCTAGATGTCCACGCTTATATTCAGGCCCTGTTTGGAACGCAGAAAAAAATTATTGATTCCTACGAGAATTGAACCGTTTGATGGGAAATTCCTGCATTCCAAACAGGCCTGAAGGTTATACAATTTTTTGCTTGAAATTATTGTAAAAGAGGATATAGTTGCTCTTACATGTTTTTTTATACATGGTGTGTGTTCTTGCAATAGAAAGCAATATGATACCATCATACTGGAAACATTACTAGAAGAAGGTAGCAAGGTCAATCCAGATGACCAAATCCATCCAGAGAGGAAAAGAGAATGGAAGAGGAAAAGATAAGGGAAAGAAACAATATTAGTTTCTTCTTTCCATCCAACCTTTTTGTCCCTCCCTTTATGAGCACCCTCCATTGAACGACAAGGCATCATCCATCAACTCCAGATCAAAAGGCTTAATGCCTATAATACAAGTTTAGTTTTGTGGTTAGGCTGGGCACCAACCTTTAAAAAGGAACAAAAAAAATAACAGCACTACAACAAAACAAAGGAAACAGCAATGAAAAGATGGGGCAAACACAGAGCACACAGCCGGGCAGACCTCCCCTATCATTGTCCCAGAAGAGATTCCCTCGAGAGTTCTCATTTTAATTTTCCCTCTCTCTGTGTGGCTTAATCAAAGCTTTAGTCAACTTCAGCAACTCGCTTCATGGCTGCTACGGAAGGATAGCACTAGGATTTGTCTGTGCGTCTCTTCTCCACAGGGGCGTGTTTTGCCAGCCTGCCTGTATCGTCACTTTTCTCATCTGGGATAGTTGAGGTTCGCTCCTGCAGCCGTTGCTGGTTCCTAGTCTAAAATGTCACACAAGAGGAGAGCTCCGGTGAACACAATATGACAATTGGTCTGAACTTACTCGGCTCAGCGTAAATGGCCCTTCCTCATGTGATGGAATCTTGTCAGCCTCAGCTTAAGACGTCACGTCAGAGTGAAGACCTCCATGAGCTCTGCAAAAACCACCTAGAACCCTCTGTTCCAACTGTTATGGCCAAATACCTTTGCTATAACTGCAACCTGATCAACGTGGATAACCATGACCATGCCTGACCATTAAAACTAACCAAGAGCCAATGAGCCACGTAAGACAGTATTTAAGATCATAGAGAGAAACAACAAACAACAAAGCGATTTCAAGCTCCCAACCGTCGTCCGCTCCACATGGTCGCCAATCATTGAAACATTGCCGCTGCCGCTGTGATGATTGGATACAGGTGGGATGCAATAATCAGAGACGCAACCCAATACACGGAGGCAGGCACAGGCACACCCAGCCAGAATCAAGATCAAAACCACTTGCTTCAGAGGGTCTTCCCCGAAAGAACATCCAGAACGTTTCAACACAGCAGTAGCATAGAGAGAATCCAAACCGGAATGTGCGAAGCGAGGAAACGTACGAAAATACAAAAAAACAGCTTTCTTTTCTTTTCCTTAAATGTGCTACACCATAATATGGTTTATAACGTGATCATACAACCATAAACCGGGTTCCACCGTAAAACTAGGAACCAACTTCTCTCCCGTAAATGCCACCCTATTACTCAAACCAGAAACCCGTCGCCAAAATAGGCAATACATCTAGTTTTTCTAGACATGCATGAAACAATCTCCAAACAACATTTGAGTACACAAACAACAAACTTCGACACGACAAACCTGCGAAACATACAATAAACCAATGAATGGACCAAAGTGGGACTCCCAAAACCCTGTTGCTATTGATGTTTATAAGTTGTGCCAATACTATTGCGACAGGTTAATACAGAACAGAGACGCTTTGACAAAAAAACTGACACAACCGTGAAACCATGAGTACCCTATTTTTCAATGTTCTTTTCACCTCAAACATATAACAATATAATTCATTCATGCTATATAGGAGGCAGACTGGTGACTCTCCCGACAACACCTGCGCACTCTGGACGCCCTCCCCATGCTCCCACCATAGGGTGAGGCAGAGCCCAAATGATCCGATCGGCTAACCTTGAAGACTGACCATTGACTGAGCTGCAACGCTGGCGATGCAGCCCAAGGACTGACCCTGCTTACTGGGACTGACATGACGACTGCCTGAGACCAGACCGACGGGACCCAACCATGACTCGAACGACAAGACTCCCCAAACTCTGACTAGCCCCAAGCAAGTAGCTAAGGCACAGTGGTACACCATTCCAAATGGGTATCTGCATGAACAACATAACATCAGAAAACACCATCTCCACGACCAACCATATGCAATGTATGCCATCCAATTTAAGCTAACTGCTAAGAGGGCATACCTTCAGCCAAAGTTGAATCCACCTGATGGGGCAGAGGTCTGCTGGTTTCCAAAGTCGAAGCCATTCTGAGGGTTGTCACCTGAGGGCATGGCATCATCTTCCTCCTCCAGCCAGTAGGACTCAAGCATCTTAACCGCCTTCTCATATATCTCAGTGTTGTCATGGCTCTGAAGGCTCTCAATCTTGTCAAGTCCCTCAGCATCATCAATCAACTGCGCATAGGTGTTGACGTCCCCTGCCCCAAGGTTCTTCTCCGCCTCCCCAACCTTCAAGATGTTCTCGAGACCTTCCAAGCAAACTGTTACAATTCTAGGATCCGGGCAAACGAGCAGATCACACAGTGGCTTGATGCAACCCTGGGCAACAAGGTACCTGCTCAACATTACCAAGGTTGTCAAAAAATAAAATAAAAATACGTACTACTAATAACGAGGCAGAAAAAGAAGCAAAAATAGAAGTTCCCATACTTAATCTGATCATGTGTTCCACCAGAAGTGGCATTTGAAATAGCCCAAGCTGCCTCTTTCTTGATGTCAAATTCAGCAGTTTGCAGAAGATGCACGAGAGGCACGATTATGTTCGCATTGATCACAGCCTGCACAGACAAACAACAATATTTTAGCAGGGTGGATCTTCTCTCTACAAAGGAAACAACATAAACATTACAAGGGATCACTTGCTATTTTTCTACATGCTCCCAAGTCCCATCACTTGATCCAATACAGCTAAGCCAATGTTGCTACACGACAACATTGGTATGCTAACAAGTATAAGTTGTCTTCTAAAAAAACGAGGTTCCAATATGGACAGGTTTGTGAAATTTGTGCTAGTCAATACGCTTATTCCTTTTCTTGCTAGAAAATATCAATGTGCTAACTAGAACTTGCTTTCTCCTTTTTTCTAGAGGATATCAAAATGCTAATTCGAACTTCCAAGCACACCAACCTGAATCTGTTCCCTGTTACCAGCTGTGATGTTTGAGATAGTCCAGCATGCTTCTTTCTTGATGCTTTTCTTGTGATTGGTAGTCAAGAGGTTCAATAGACAGGGAAGCGCTTGATGATCGATGACACACTGCAGCAAGGAAGAAATATCAATCATAACATAAAAGATGCCAGGTTAAGTGGTATATGTAATGCCACTATTCTCTTAAAATCTGATTGTGGTGTCCTCCGCAATGACTCAGAACTCAGATATTCAACTGGAATGAAATTTCTAAAATGCTGACCAACTTCACATAAGACCTTCACACAACAGGGAACACTGAGTTCCAAAATTACCGAAGGTTTCATATTACTACAGAGGCAATATCATCTAAAAATACATAAAATCCCAGATAAATGCTAATGTATTCTTCTATCGTGCTCAGATCCATTCATAACTTGATATAACAAGCAAGCCTTTATAATAGACATATACTAAATTACAGACGAAGATATCTCAGACCCTGTACTCTAAAGCCTTGGTCTGAGAACATATTCAAAGGCAACGGAATCTTGCTAACATAGTGGAAGTAGTAGAACCTAATAATAAATACCAAAAGCGTAGTTCTTGCTGTATTTTTCTCGCTGGATAAAAATTCTAGCTCAGCAGTTGAGTTGATTGTACACAACTGGTAAAAGACATCAGCAAAAAAACAAGATTTCCCGAGATTAAAAAAAAATTACCAAAATGTAACAAAATATATGAAAAGGCATGTTCAAGCTAATAAATGGGCTATAACCCCCAACATCAACTTAGTTAGGACAAAACCCGAAGAGAAAAGGAAAGAGAGAAAGCAGAGACTTTCATAGGACATGCTCCCTTGTAAAATACCTTATAAGAATTATAATATCATCATAAAATAACAGTGCCATTCAACATATTCATGGGTTGTCTGTAATGCTCAGTGTTCCCCTAGGCGGCACCTAGGAGCTAGGCTACACCCTCCTTCCTAGCCCGCCTAGCTGATTTTTCCCACCTAGGCGGCGATTAGGCACTAGGCGCCGGTGTGCTGCCCGCCTAGCGCCTAGGGGAACATTGATAATGTTAACAGGACTAAAGAAGATTCACCATAACTAGACAATATAGAACAGTAGTGTAGCTATATAGTTATCATCCCAAGCAAACAAAGCAAGACTGACTCAAGCACACAGATGCATAGTTAAATCTCCAAAGACATTACTTCTCTTTAATCATTGCAACAACTGACTGCTTTCGTATTCATTTGAAGTAAGATCAAGATAAATGACATGGTCAAAAAGAAATTAAACTCGCCAATTGAGATTACCTGAGTCTGCATGTCATCCCCAGTGACGATGTTACCCACCGTGCGCAGAGCTGGAATGAGCACTGATGCTGAAGGATGCCTAAATTATATCAAAGGAATTAGAACTTCAAGCATCTGTCATTATCCTTAGGTAGCTCAAGGGCAAAACACCAAAACAAAGAAAAAGTACTCACATGAGAAGCTCAACAAGCCGTGGGAACACACCAGATTCAATCACAGCTTGGATCTTGTCATTAGTTCCATCAGACAAGTACGAGAGAGCCCAGCAAGCATCAGTCAGGACCTCCTCATCCTGGGAATGGATGAGGCGCTGCAGTGCTGAGAGCGCTGGTTTGACCTGCTCAAGCACATATAAGCCAACAAAATCATCCTGAGAATCAACATTTACAGTCAGTATGACAAGTAAGAAATAGCCCAGAATCAAACCTGCTCAAAGTTCGGCTGTGGCTTCCCACGGCAGAAGTTGGAGAGTGTCCATGTGGCGTTCCTGAGCATCGAAAGCTTGGCATGCTCATTGAGCTGCTGCAATAACGGAAATAACCCACCGTTCCCAAGCACCAGATCACGGCACTTTGGAGAGTCACCAGCGACATTCCCCAGAGCCCATACTGCCTGCCAAGCAAATAAGAAACACACCAACCTAAATATCATGCAGTACAAGCAGGGTTCACTTTGCCGACGAAAACCGGTCGGTCCCGAGCGGTAAAGCATGGAGTTCAGATGTAAATTTAAAAAATTTGAAGAAATTTAGCAAAAAGTGTTAAAAGTTTTTGAAAAATTTTGTGTGAGGTCCTGAGGCAATGCTAATGATGCTAGAAAATTTTCAGATTATTATCAGACCTGTGTATTTTTAAAAAATTCTGATAGCGATACTGTCAAAATATATGATCTTCAGTTTTTTATTTTCTAGGGGCACAAAATGAAATCTAATATTTCTTTTTTGTGTGATGTTATAACGTAATTACAATGATGTTGTAAAATATTCAGATGATAATCAGATGTGTATTTAAAAAAAAATACTGAAAGTGCTATTACCATTGTATATGCTCTTTTGTTTTTGATTTTATATGGGTACTAAATGAAGTCTCATATTTATGAAAAATTTAGTACATAATCCTTTGGCACTAGTTATAGTTACATTAAAATTTCAGAATATAATAAATCTTTTAAATATTTATAAAAATCTGACAGTGTCTTTGTTCTTTTTCATTAATTGTTGTTTTGGATTTTTTAGAAGAAATAAATGATATCAAAAATTGTTTAAATTTCCCTGAGGTGTTTGATAGATTAATTGGGATTTTTTGTATTATTTTTAATTTATCCTTGCATTTTCACCATTTTTCCTTCTGTCGTCGATTTTTGACGAAAACCGACCGGTTTTTGGTTTTTTGAATCGGTTCGACCAGCTGGTTTGACTTTCGCAAACCGATCGGTTTTTACCGAATTTCGATCGAATTCAGCGAAAAACCAGTGCCGACCAGATACCGGTTTTCGAATACAAAACGAAAATGTCAACCCTGAGTACAAGTCTCTCGAAGAAACGACAATTCTTGCGTAAATTGTTCTCATGCCTGCTCGCGGACATCCTCGCTGGGGGAGCTGAGGAGCTTGACAAAGATGGGCACAGCACCATACTCAACCACAACTTTGGTGTTCTCTGATGTGCCCGATGCAATGTTGGTGAGCGCCCATGCAGCCTCAAACTGCATCCAAAAAATCCCAAGGAAAGGGTAAATGTTCACAACTTTGTCACTGGTTAACACTACAAGTAAAATCAAATCAATATGATTGGATCACTGGGATTGTTCTCACACCTGGAGTTGGGGGTAGTCCTCACGTGTGAGGAACTCAATGAAGCGAGGCACCACGCCTGTGTTGATTACCTCCTCAATTGGAGGACTCCGCTCTACAAACATTTAAGCAACTCATCAGCAGGTGACCCTTTCACAATTTTCACAAAGAAGGAAGTAATCATGTTATCAACCAGACCTTGTTAGACTTTGTCCAAAGATCCCATTACGTGAATCAAAGTTATTCTATTGAACGTTTTAAAAAAAACTTCTTTAAACTAAAGAACATAAATCCTCTTCATAATTATTAAAACAAGTATTTCATGGAACCATAATTATTGAAACAAGTATTTCATTGATAGACAAACAGTTGCCACAGAAGCTCAGTAGAGCGTTCAAAAAACATTCATGTGATTCATAAAATCAAATACTCTGGAAAGCAATAACAATTTCATTTTCAAAATTTCCAGAAGCCCAACAAGATGAAATTAACATATCAGTGAATTCCAAATATCAAAAGAAAACAAGAGGAAGCAATTGCTTTGGCCCTCACCCAATCCACAGGTACTCTTAATAAGTCTGTCACAATTCACCCCCAAACAACAAATCTAGAACTGGACGCCAAACCCTTACAGTTATTTATCCATAATTACACCCTAAACAGGTTATTAACATAATTACAGTTATTTCATCCCCTAAACTCCCTCTAGCTCGACAGTATTATCCACAAGCGTTAAAAAGCTCATAAAAATTCAAAACTCACCGATGGAGAGCAGCTTCCGGAACTGCGTGGTGGCCTCCAGCTGCACGGCGCTGTCGTCCGAGAGCACCGCCTGCACCATCGCCGGCAAGCCCTCCAACTGCACACGCGCACAGAGAAACAAAACAGATCCGAAACCGTCAGATCGAGACTCCCCAGCCACAAACCCTAGCAGACCAATCAGATCGGGGAGGATCGAGGGAGGGAGAGCGATAGGGGGATCATACCTTCTGCTGGAGCGCGGAGGAGTGGGCCATCTGCGGCGCGCCGGCGGTCGGGAGTCCGTCGCGGCGCTTCTTCAGCAGGCTCTCCTCGCGGCGGCTCTTGCGGATCTCCACCATGTTGTCCTCGCGCCGGCGCCGGCCCTCCTCCGCGTCCACCGTCACCTTGTAGCGGCTGCGCCGCACCTCCGTCCGCTCACTCGGCCGCAGCGACATCGTCGCCGTCGCGGAGGCGGCCTCCTCGAAACCCTAGCGGCGCCTGGCTGGCGAGTGGGGTAGTGGCGGTGTGGGCTAGACGCGCACGCACGATTCGATTCGATTTCGAAATGGGGAACTGGACGGCGAGAGGTGGGGAGTTTATATAGATGTTTTGAGGGGAAAGAAGTAAAAAAAATGTAAGGCTGGAATAAGAGTGGGGTTGAGTTGGATGGATCTACACGGTTTCGCATCGGTAAAAATCCGTAATCGCGTTTTACTTAAAGCAATAATCGCGTATTTTGTATCAGTGTATAATATACTAATATGTACAGTTTCGCACGGTTACATCTATACATCTATACACCTTTATAATGCACGTAAGAAATTTTTGCTACGTCCACCCTAAATAATGCACCTCACTAGAGATGGTCTAACGTTCGTGCACTCAACAAAATGTCCCCCGAAACTTGCATTCATCAAAATGAACATCTCGGATCTTTCCTCAGCTTTACTCACCCACATCCGATGGTCATTATTTAGTGTGTCTAATCATCCTCGTGGCCACAAATGCACCTCCCCACCTACATATTTGGAAGGAGAGTGAATCAAACAAGGGAATAAATAAGGAGGATCCGCATGCAAGGAAACCAGATTTGAATTTTTTACTGGCCAAAATTGTACGTACTACATATTTGGAAGGAGGGCGAATCAAACAAGGAAAAATAATCGGGAGAATCGCATGCAAGGAAACAAGACTTGAATTTTTATTGTCACGGCATTGTGATCGTATTTTTTTGAATATGACTCTTCTCGAGACTTTTTACTGATTTAGCCCCATAGAGCCTAATTTCAAGACACGAGAGCGCTGAATTTTTGTTTTCATTTTTATCTAAGGAACCAACGATGCGTGAGTGTTGCTTAATTTTTTCAATTTTTCTCGCGGAACCAATGCAATGCGAAAGCATCATTTAATTTTATCTTTTTTCCTTGCGGATCCGGTGATGGCGTGAGCGATTTATTTTTATATTTTTCTGAAATCATCCCTGTGGCCCACAACAGACCTTCCCTCACCTCCAGATCAACAAGAAAAAGGAAACAAACGTCCTGGAAAAGGAAAGGACCATATATACGTGCTGGGAAAAGGAAACCGGGAGATGGGACAACGCGGCACGGAGAACACATGTCTGCAATGGCTTCACGGTCGCTATCGGTAGCTTTGCCAACGCGGCGATTTTTGAAATTAATTTTATTAAGTACAAAATAATCAAAAGTTTTTTTGAGAATTTTTCTAGAATTTTTTAACCTAATGTGCTATCTTTTCAAAAATCCTTCTATATTTAAAAAAATGAAGGTAACCCACCTGTAGCTTTTTCTAACTGCAGAAGCTTCTTCTCTTCCCTCCCTCCATTAAAGCAAGAAAGAAGCTCCAAAGCTTCATCAATTTCGCACCAAATCTCCTCTTTCCATCTATGGTGTTAATTCCTCAAATTTCGTACTCTATTGCTAAAATTTCCTCTCAATCCGATTTGATCCCAAATTATGGTTTTCATAAATATACTTGTTTGGGCTATAAAAGCCAAGCTCTCCTCCACCCCATCGCATTGCATAAATCTCCAAGTGCTCCTCTTGTAAAGATCGCGGATTTTGGAGGTAACTCAAGCCATCATCTGTCATCTTTCCGTGAAATTCACCGCAACCGTGACTCCTCCTCGCAGCGCCGGTGCCGCGATCTCGCCGCATCTGCCGACTCATCATGACCGCCGGCCACCGGCTTTCCTCCTCACTTGCGTTGGCCAAGCCCGCTGTGCTCTCTGTGGAAACTGCAAAAAAAATAATCTAAAATCAGAAAATTCTTTTTTCTTTTTCTTTCTTGATTTAAAATCTTTTGGGAGCCCGTTTTCGCCCATTCGACCTCCATTTAGTTCCGTTTTTCTTTCTAAATTCATTTAAAATTCTAAATTTCTCTTTTATTATTAAGTTTTGTATTCATACTTATCTTGTCATTTAATTGATAAGCGGGTGTACTGCCGACGTAGCGTTAGCACAGGCACTATACTAGTATGGTTATAATGTGCGCGGTTTTGCATTGGTAAAAATGGTACTACTCTTAGTCATAAATACATAGGTTCTTCCGAAACTTTGACTATCACTATATTTTCAAATATTTAAATTAGATACATGAAAATCATATGTGTAGATTTGTTTTGAAAAATAATTTCACAGTATTATAATTTTATTGGGTTTTATAAAATATATTACAATATAAATTAGTTGTTAAAGTTGTATTCTGGAGACTGTGTCGATATCCAAAACGATATGTATTTATGATCGAAGTGAATACTTGCATATTTTGCATCACTCTATATACGCACGGTTTCACACAGGTAAAAATGGTAATCACATATTATGTAACGTTGTATTATGTGGATTTAGTAATTAGTTTCATGCATTACTTTATGGGTAACGGGGTAATTTATCTGGTTAATTTTGCGTGAATGAGCTAAATAATTCTTTATAAAGATGTGCATATAAGATATTGGTATGGATAGGTTGGTCCGACATATTGCATTTTATAACGCGAGAAGTGCATAAAATTTATAAAAAATAGTTTGTCTACATAGCATGAAGATTCCTATTTCACAAAAATCAATTATTATGATCGATCTACTCACCTTTAGATTCATGCTCTTAGCATTTCATCCTAATTTCTTCCTTTCTAACCTCTCTTCCCCATCGCCATAAGTAACCATAGTCACTCATAACAGTTGTTGTTGTTGTTGTTTTGGGCATCATCTTTTTCTAGTAAATCCATTGCCCTTGTCAACTACCATGTTTGTCTAATTCAATCCTCAATTATGAAACCAAGAAACTGGCACCCCAACTGTCAATAGCGTGTATTTTAACCCCCTAAAGCCACTCAAAACCTATTTTAGCTAACGCGGCATCTACGTAGATATATGTAGCTGATGCTAAGTCATGAATACATGTGTTGTGTCATTCTTTTCTCTTCCTCTTTGCCCATCTCTCTCCCTCTCTCTCTAACTTGAGCTCGCTAGTCGCCGATCTTGCAACTCCCACACCTACCCATCGTTGCTCATAGCCACATGTTGATTGGCATGAGGAAAGAAGATTGACACCATGGCTAGTCTCCATGACTAACATCTCTATACTTGCATGCTGTGACCGAGCCGGTTGAGCTCTTCGCTACACTGTGGCTAGAAAAACTTTTCTCTCCCCTTCTTACTCTACTATGCCTCCTCATATCCTTTGTTTTCTCTAAAATGGAGCTCTACTCAATTTCTTACATGGTAGATGGGAGTGAGATATAATAAAGGGAATTTGAGAAAGCTCGACGAGGCAATTGGATAAAAATTTAGCCCAAGATTGGAGTCCTATGGTGAGAGGAGTCCGGCAAGTGGCGATGCTGAGATTGTTGTCACGATGGCATTACATTTTTATAGTTGTTAAATTTTTGACAAACACAAAAGTCAAGGGTCAAATAGACATCCCTTACTTCTTTTCAAAGGCCCGTAACTGTCCACGGAATATCATCGTATTGCTAAGTGCCTAAGAACCCATCCACCTTGAGAATCTAGAATTTGGCTAACCGAAACAAAGTTGATTGTGCCATTCTCTAGCTAAATTTCAAGGGGTAACATAGCTATTGGCAGCAAATCCCTCACAGAACTCCTACAAGAAAGTTGTTTGCATGAAAGGGATTTCTTTGGAAGCTTTTGTGATCCAATACAAATTTGAACTAAGTCAAAGAGATTCAAAATCCAAACCCACTCAATGTAAATGCACTCTAAATATTCTAAAATTCGTGGAAGTGGATATGATAAAAAAATCAAATAAAGTGTCACTTGAAATGAATAAAAAAAATGAGAGAAAGTTGTTTGCACGAAAGGGATTTCTTTGGAAGCTTTTGGGATCCAATACAAATTTGACCTAAGTCGAGGAGATTCGAATCCAAACCCGCTCTATGTAAATAGACTCTAAATATTCTAAAATTCGTTGATGTGAATATGAAAAAAAATCAAATAAAGTATCACTTCAAATGAATAATAAAAAAAATTCGTTGATGTGAATATGAAAAAAAAATCAAATAAAGTATCACTTCAAATGAATAATAAAAAAAAGAGATTGCTCTCGTTGAGATTCGAACTCAAGACCTCCCGCTTACTAAACGGGTGCTCTAACCAACTGAGCTACGAGAGCTGTTGCGTTTCGATTTATTTGTCCAAATATTATATTAATTATGTTAGGTCACTAAAGCTGCCACTAATCCGGTCTCACTGCTGCGTACGGCACCCGCAGGAAGACCCCCAAAAATGGACGCCACCGTCGTCGCCATCGCGGGCGACGGAGACGACGGCGACCGGCACCGCCCCCTACTAGCCCCGTCCGAAGAGATCCGCCCCTATCCCGAATCCCCTTCGCCGCAGCAGCTGCCAGAGACGGAGGCGAAGCCCGAGAAGCAGCTGCAGCAGCAGCAGAAGCCGCCGCGGGTGGCGTCGCTCGACGTGTTCCGCGGCCTCACCGTCGCCGTGAGTATAAAATTCTAACCGCCTCCTCCCGATTTGTTTGCCTCGCTTGGAATTCGCGTGTGAATTGTGATTGGTGGTGTATGCTTGCGTGTTTGCGCTTGCGCAGATGATGATACTGGTGGACGACGCCGGCGGGGCGTGGCCGGGGATAAACCACGCTCCGTGGTTCGGGGTGACGGTGGCGGACTTCGTCATGCCCGCTTTCCTCTTCATCATCGGCGTCTCCACCGCCCTCGTCTTCAAGGTACTCTATACCGAAATGCTAATCTCAACTGCATGCTAGTTAGCTCTCTGCTTAGTGCTTACTAGTAATTGCTTGCTACTGCAAAAATCTGTAACAAATTCCAAACACCAAATAATCGAGGCTGTAGAGAACTGGGAATGTCTCAGTATGTTTGGTTGCTGTGCTGTATCGATGCCACCATATTGGTTTGGGAATTTGTTGAGCTATCCTATCGTCACTCAAATCGAAGATGGAGTTTTAGAGATTTCGTAGAGCTACTCGATTGCCAAGGCCGATGAATTCTGAAAACCTCTGTGACACAGTTTGAACTTGGTTGGCACACTTTATTGTATAAGGTCAACTCTGTTTGTCGTTCAAGCCCCAAAATAAAGTTTTGAGGATCTGTAAATCTATCCTATATTCAAGGCCACTGGGTTGTCAAAAACCTCCATAGTGTGCAATCTGTTGGGTTTAGCTACCTTCTGCCTTGAATTTTGCTAAACCTTTTTAGCCCCAGGTTTTGTGCCCAGTATTTTCTCATCAGATATCCAGGATATCATAGTGGGAAACTGGGAATTTATGTAAAAGTTGTGCTGGTGACATCATGGGCTATGCCAGGAATTCTAATTCTACTTGTCTTCTAAGAACAAGAAATCAGAAAACATGTACTTTAAATCTTATACTATGTTATGTCATTCACACCTCAGACAGTGGACACTTCAGTTGCTAAGAACAGAGTTTTTTCCCTGTGTCTGTTGTGCAATTGTGCTCTGCCCCCTCATAATACAGTTGATTTCTATATCTTCCTCTGGATGTTTGGTGCTCATTGCATGATTTAATCACTGCCCACTTTTTATAGAATGACATTTGATAATTATGGATGGTGCACTACAGAAAACGCCAAACAAGACAGCGGCAACGAAGAAGGCTACAATTAGGGCTATCAAGCTTTTCATCTTGGGTGCAATTTTGCAAGGTTATATTTGTCCCTTGTTCTTTGCCAGCTAGACAGTGATCACATTAGCCCTTTTTTTGTCATTTCTTCTCGGTTGTAGTTTATCCTTGTTATTGTTTTTTACTTGTAGGAGGATACATTCATGGACGACACAGTTTAACTTATGGTGTTGATTTGGATCATATTCGATGGCTAGGTGTGTTGCAGGTAATATATAGACCACATCTGTTTCTTTTAAAGTTGCGTATTACATTTATTTTCCATTTACTGAATATATGAAGTTTTAATTGTTATTATGCTTCTGGTAGAGGATAGCTATTGGATACTTTCTAGCAGCAATTTCAGAGATTTGGCTTGTCAACAATATTTTGGTGGACTCGCCTGTATCATTTGTGAAGACATACTTCATGGAGTGGTTAGTCAATAAGAATATTATTTTACTTTGGAAAGATTCGTTTTTGTACTCTTTAAATTCTTCATGAACGTTTTTCAGCATGTACTCTACAATCCTACTTCTTACACTCTGATGATATCCTATGATTCAGGCTACGTGAGCTCCGCATCCATATATTTTTTTCCATGTTATAGAACAACATGTTTAGTTGGCTGTTTAAGAATGTTGTCTTAATGTCTTATTTAGTTGGTCATGATCCTTATTTGGAAATTTTGATCCTTTTGTCTGCTGTGTCTTTTAACTGCTAGAGGTGATTAGATGACTTTTTGCCATATAGTCGCAAGATATAAAAAATTGTACTTTGGGTGTACTTCCTATGATATTAATTGTGTGGATAATTCAGAATAATTCAGAATTGAAAACATGACAGATATACTGATATCAGTGCTGACAGTTGTTTATCTTCTGAAGGATCATGACCATTGTGATTTCAGCTCTGTATGTTGGCTTGGTATTTGGCCTTTATGTTTCAAACTGGGAGTTTGAAGTTAAAATTAGTAATTCAACCCTTTCGATTCCAAGTAATGAAGTTGGAATTAAGATGGTAAGAAGAGTATCTCCCGGTTAGTATAATTACTTATTCTATTTGAAGATATTATGCTGCATGCTCTAAATCTTACCCCTTTTAATATAATTTTTTAAGCTTTAAGCACAAGATTCTCTATATTTTGTGATATGTTTGAAGGGATGAAACCTACTCAAGCTCCGGCAATTCAATTATGTCTCTTTTTAGGGAAACAGTTGATATATTTTCCTCTACATATGCTTTGACACCATCTGTGTTGACTGGTTGACTAATTCTTTTTGTATTTATGTTTACAAAGCAAGCTGATAAGCATTGTATTATTTTAAGATTTAGCATCGACCATCTTGTTATCATTGTTTTGTTCTTGGATGTTTCTTTGTAGTAGGTTTTTAGGCAACAAAAACCTATACCTAGGCAGGGTTAACAATATCGATTTCGAAAAAACCGCTATAAAATCGAACTTTGAAAATCGACAATATCGAGTCAAAAATCGTCAAAAACTGAAGAGTGTCGAAATCAAAATTTTTGAACAAAAAATCGAAAATTGACCGACCAATCGTTTTTTTTTGCGGCTGATTTTTTAAGCGATTTTTACCCATTTTTGACCGGTTTGCGTCGCATATTTTTTTCAATTTTTTTTAATTGGACCGGTTTACCGGCTCGATACGGTTGATTATCGCGATATTCCAGCGATAATTGTCGATAACGTGAACTCTGTACCTAGGTACCACTTCCAGCTGAAAACTAGGGAAAAAAATCTTGGGCAGTTGCTAAATCAAACTCAAATTCAAACACAAATTGAATTGTAAATATGTTCCCAGCTGATTACCATGGAGAACGAGAACTTCAAATTTGAATTAAAAAATTTAAATGCAAATGAAGAAAAGAACTGCCAGTTTTCTAAATCCCGGTTCCTACCAGCATTTCTGGGAACCACCGGTTACTGGTGGGATTTGAAAATCGAAACCCTGGTAGACACAAGTGATTACAATTCATTGAGTAGTTGAAAACTAGTGTTATGATTCCCCCCCTGTTTCTGCCTTTACAGCACATTTTATTTTTACTGTTGAACTTACTTTACTGTTTGTTGCGCTTGTTTTTGGTAATTTGCAGATAAAATGTGGAGTTAGAGGTAGTCTTGGACCTCCTTGCAATGCAGTTGGCTTTGTAGATCGAGTTTTGCTTGGTGAAAATCACCTGTACAAGAACCCAGTGTACAAACGGACTAAGGTTTTTATTCAAAAAATAGACTGCTACATCTTTTCCCCTCCACTTGAATATCACAGAGTTACACAACTTTAGTATAGGATAGAAATTTTTAGAGCAGTGCTTCAATGCTTTCCCTTCTAATATAAGTTGCATAAATCTTGAAGCAAGCGAAGGGGTAAGTAATCTCCATCTACCCTTCATTCATACTTTAATATTTGTGCAACTGTAAAAAAGAAAAGCATTGAAGCACCTCTCAAATTTTTAATATATCCTAACGAGTAATGATCAAATCTCATTGTTTCTTTCACCCCATAGGAATGCAGTGTTAATTCTCCTGATTATGGACCACTTCCTCCAAATGCACCAGACTGGTGCCTGGCCCCATTTGATCCTGAGGGTTTGTTAAGGTACACTTTTATATACCTTTCATTATCAATTTATCACCAAATTGATCCTTAAAAAAATGCACAACCTATTCAAACCAGACTCTGGTCCATTTCCCCAACCAATGTTAAGTTGTTAACAATCTCAACTTTTCTACAGATCACTTATCTTGTAAGCAAATCAAAACATAACCTCCCTTTTTGGTTTTACAGTACGTTGATGGCTGCAGTGACTTGCTTTGTTGGGTTGCATTTTGGACATGTTTTGATTCATCGCAAGGTATACCACATGAAATGCAGCAACAATATGCTTATCTGTAGGAGCCCTTGAGTATTGAGTAATTGGAATTACAAACAACTTGACATTTCCAGACTTTTCTAACCTTGCTTCTGCTGCAGAATCATTCACAGCGAATGCTGTCATGGCTTCTGGCTTCGACGGTGTTAACAGTTTCAGGATTTTTACTACAATTATTAGGTAACGTTGCATTTTGCAAGAACGCGCGGCATGCAGCAGTTCATGATTCAAACTAGACATTCCATTCCTGGGTCTGATGCATGCATGTTGATTTTTAGGTATGCCTTTCAGCAAGCCTTTGTATACCGTGAGCTACATGCTGCTCACTGGTGGTGTGTCTGGATTCCTGCTGTTGTTGCTATACTACATAGTAAGTTTTCTATTCTTTGGTTCCAACTGTTGTTTCTAACATTTTGATTGCTCAACCAATTCTGGATACTGCAGCCAAGAATTGTACTTCTTCCTGATATCACTTTTTTTTTGTAACACTTGCAACTTTTGCCGTGTTTATTTTTGTTTGTACAAGGTCTGTGCATTTTAATCTGACAAACTAGATCATTATGGAGCCAATGCCTGATATTGCTGTCCATGTTCAAATGTACTGTTTTACAGAGCCTATATCTTGTGCAGGTCGATGTTATTCATATTAAGAAGCCACTCATTCTGTTCCAGTGGATGGGCATGAATGCACTTATAGTCTATGTTCTGGCTGCTTGTGAGCTGTTCCCTACACTTATTCAAGGTTTCTATTGGCGATCACCTGAGAACAACCTGGTATATATCTTATCGTCGATGCCTCATGCCATATCTGTTGTATATTACCTCAGTGTTATAAGTTATAACACATTACACATACCCAATATTTTAGTAGCAGTAATAATCTTACATGTTGGATATGCGCTGGTCGGTTCAGAAAATAATCTGCCAAAGCTGTTAAATCTCAAGGCCTGATTGTATGAAAAAATCTGTTTTTTTTCCAGGTGGATGCGACCGAATCTCTGCTCCAGACCATCTTCCATTCCAAACGTTGGGGCACCTTGGCATTCGTCCTCCTGGAGATAATCTTTTGGTGCTTGGCCGCCTGCTTCCTCCACATGAAAGGCATATACTTGAAACTGTAGAACCAATTTATGTCCTGTGATATGTACGGCCTTCTCTATAAATATTGGTATCACCTGTAAACGTGACGCGTGCCCGAACCATGGGTTTGATTGTAAATTGGTCTCATCCATCTCCAATTCCCAGCAACAATTTCGCACTTGATAGTAACTTCTGATCACTGGATATCTTTTGGGAAATTTACGGACTCAGAATCGGAAGGAAAAACGGAACTGTTTCAGGTCCAGGAACCGGAGCATCAAATCAATCAAAGTGTGAAACTCCTCACTCTTGGATTGATGTTTCCTTGTGTAAGATGAATGCAACCTGCCTAGTCTTGCTCTCTCCAGCTCCTTGCCACTTTTGAAGCAGAGGTGGAAAGCCTTGGTGAGAATAGATTTGGCAGACCGGCACGAACGTAGACCACCGGTTTGCTGAACGCCACCTCCTTCCTGATTCAGGCCGGTTGGTCAGCAATGCCAAATGGAGCCTAACACAACAATTTCCGACCAAAGCATGCACGCGTCAACCCGTTCTATCTCTAGGGCTGTACCCTAAGAAATCGTCCTACAGGAATTAACATTCTTTACATGTTCGGTTAGCTAGGGTGATCCACATCATCGGATACCACTGGCACATCCACCTCTCAGGCAGACAAGCGAGGAGCTATGGAACTGCAGTGTAGCTCCGCTGTCACAAACGCTACGAAAACAGAGTTTTCCTAAGCAAGCCTTCGTCCTAGGTTGTCAAGTAGTTTGGTTTGTCCAGACTCCTAAAATTTCTTGACTCCACAACTGTCGGATACAGTTTGTAAAACAACTAGAATTACGATTTTTTTTAAATAATACATTTTTTTAATTCAAATTGCAAAAATATACCACGAAATCAAAAAATTGCAAAAATATACCCCTGTCGCCCTATCATAGGGCGACTTGCTGACTAGGATGTGAGGTGGACTTCTTATTCGCGCTGCGATTGGGCGACAGGATAAGTTGCCCAACAGTAGGGTGACACCTGTATAAGTCGCCCAATGGTAGGGCGACATGGGATAAATCGCCCAATGGTAAAACGACATGTAGAAATGGCCCAATAAAAGGGCGACATGGGAGAAAATTTCCAAATTTTAAAAAAAATCTGAGAGACTTCAAAAAAGATGAAAATATTTGGATAAACAGATTTAGGATTCAAGTAAAATATTTTTAGGCTCTAGAGAAATTTGAAATAATTTTCAAAATTCAAGGGTGACAAGTAGAGTGTTTGTTTTTTAGCCTTTTTGGTGGCCCGTAAAATATCATGTCTAAACGGTATTTTTATGAACAGTGGACCACATTTGATCTTTGATATATGCACTACCATATTATGAGGGTGTTAGTAAAATTATAATTAGTATAACGATACTAATTAAGTAGCGAAATCGCGTTATTGCATGTGAACAATTCGTAGCCTTCTGCGTTATTGTATGTGGACAAAATCGCGTTTTTGGCATGTGAATAAATTGCGTTATTGCATGTGAATAAATTTTTGTAGCCTTTTCGACGGCCCGTAAAATATCATATCCAAATGGAATTTTTATGAACAATGGACCACATTTGATCTTTCATATATGCACTACCATATTCTGAAAAAATATGTATTTTACACCTTGCTTTGCATGTAATTTCCACTAGTGCAATAACCCTAAGTATTATAGTCGACGACAACTCATGTCATGTTTTGTAGCCTTTTCGGCGGCCCGTAAAATATCATGTCTAAATAGAATTTTTATGAACAATGGACCACATTTGATCTTTCATATATGCACTACCATATTCTGGAAAAATATGTAATTTACACCTTGCTTTGCATGTAATTTCCACTAGTGCAAAAACCCTAAGTATTATAGTCGACGACAACTCATGTTATGAATAGTTCCTACGAAGCACTTAAACTATTTGTTGAACATACATAAGGGCACATGCACCGAAAGTTCAGATGATAAAATAAGTAATAGATTAGATTATATTACAAGGGCATTACAACAGTGACGAAATTGCTTGACGAACTAACTAACGAAAGCACTGTTTGTCATGGTGGAACAGATGATCGTTCCGCCTATCTGGGTACAGCCAGAATGATGTCCTATATTTTCTGTATATTACCTGACCCGTATAAATTTTGAGATTTGTACTCGGACACCGCTCAATACCTACTATGAAAGAACTCCATGGGGATCCGCAGTGCTCCCAGTTGTCGCCGAATGGGTGGCCTATGCCGTACGTCTCAGGTGTATAAGACATAATTTTTTGGTCATCCCGATTCCCGACGTCCCCTATGTTAATACCACCTGGGTTCCCGGATGGTTTGCGTAACGCGTCAAGTATTTGTTGCGTGGTGCGGACCTCGGTCGGCTGCTTCCCCTTGTCCCTTCCTCTTCGAGAGGAGGTACCCTCTTGCACCTCTGTTGCGTTGGCCGTTGGCGGAGACTTGCCGAGACACCTGCTCTGTTTCGGCTCGCACTCCACTATATGGTGCAGGAGGTGTGTGTTGGGCTTATCCTTGTACAACCGGAAGCGTGCCCTGCAGTCAATGCAGTATGCCTGCTTTGGTCGTTGAATAACACCGTAGGTGTACTCGGGGTCTGGTTTTTCTGGTCCGTAGTAGCACCACGGAGAGGGTTGCTCCCCCTAGTTATCCCATACAGGAAGTTTGAGATGTGGGTGGTACGTCTCCGGGTCCACCTAGTTGAAGTAGCCGCACCATTCATCCTCGGCCAAGGGGCACCGGTAGAATCTCCGGTCCGCTAGATCATCGTGGCAGGTATCAACCACTGCCTGCAGGCCGTGTTCGCAAAAGTCGGGGCTTTCGGGTGCCCCCTTAGGAGGTTTCTCCTTTGACTTGAGCAATTTCGCCATTTTCTTTTTGAACTCCTGTATGCGATGAACTGGTTTAGAATTACTACTTTGTGAGTGAAACATGAGTATGTCGTATGAAACTCATCGACTGGTTGGCCCCTTGCCCACCGACCCTGAACTCTGGTCGGTCTAGAATGGGGACATATCCTGGCGGCCTCTCCCACCGGGTGAAGTTATCGGGCGAAGCGGGGTAGGCATCATGGCAGTTGTTGATAAATTCGATATCATGTCGTTCCGGCCCATCGATCCATTGGAAGAAGCAACACCGGTTGTTGTGCTAAGAAAAGAAAGAACGACGCATGAAATTTTACTGTTACCCTGTATTGTATGAACACGGTGAGGTTTACCGTGAGGGTCGCACAACCAGAGTGAGCGGCGGCCGTCTCTCCGTGGGTAGATTGCATCATCTTCGCCGGAAGGTTGCAGTCGCATTTGGGTTGGGGCAACTCCGGCAGAACTGGGGCATCAACGCCACTGGCATCCAGGTATTCGGGGCGATGTAAGTTCTGCTTGGTGAAGAGGCGATGGTAGAACGACATCGTGCCCTAATTTGTGTAGATTCTGCTCATGTTTATTGCTGGTTTGGCGGTGCTGGATGCCTACCCCTGGGATGGTTTTATAGTGGTGGTGAGGGGTTACCCCACACAACTACAACACTTGTGCATTTTGACGGTCTGGCATCCTCTGTGAAAAGCTGCATGACGTGTCACCCGTCATCAAAGCTGCACGGCCTGTCACCTTCTGAGAAAAGCTGCACGACTTGTCACCCATCATCAAAGCTGCACGACCTGTCACATCCTGAGAAAAGCTGCACGGCTTCTCACCCTCTGAGAAAAGCTGCACGACCTGCCAACCTCTGTCAAAGGCTGCACGACGTGTCACCCTCTTTCAAAAGTTGCACGGTGTTTCTTTTTTGGTAGGTCATGCTGACAAAGGTGATGCATGTGACTTGTGTAATCGGCCTTACAAGGCTGCACGCCCGTGAGTAGGCACACCGTCATTCGCAACAACTGTTTAAGTTTTTTGGAATGTGCTTGTAGTGATCGTTTAGGGTGTTTGGTTTGGCTCTTCATGCTTGAAAGCAGGCATACTGTAACAAAGAATAAAAATATTTCGTAACCAAAAGTAATAGCTTACTGCCATACCAAAAATATATCGTATGTAACTAAATACATAAGATGAAAAGTATATCACAACGGAATAACTAAATACATAAGCTAAAATAACGTAAGAAACTACTGGCGCCCCCGTTTCTAGGCGCCTCCTCGTGGCTGGGTGGGCCTCCTGCGAATCTGCCCCTGCGAGTAGGTCAGCTGCATCGGTGCGCGGTGGGTCCTCTGTGGTCTAACTGGAGGTGTAGCGTACTCCGGCTGAGAAGGCTGCGTCGGTGGTGGTGCTCCCTGCGTGTGCGATGATCCAGGCTCATCTAGATCAGCAAAGTACCTCGACACCCCACCATTGTCGAGGTCATACTCCGCATGGGCTGGATCATCAAAATACCCCTCGTAGTCGTCAGGGGTAGGTGATGCTGCAGAGGAGAACCACCGTGCCTGTGAGCCTATAAGAAATGAAGAATTGTTGGTACCATTCAAAAAATAATTGGAAAACATACAAAGTGTGATGAAGTACTCACCTCCGACGTGAGGGGTTAGACTAGCGTGTCCAGCAGCTCGCCCTGTCGCATAGCTCGGCGTGACGGTGGGACGAGAGGCCGTGGTGTGTGAAGATGTACCGGCGTGTGAAGATGTACCTGGAGCACTCCTCACTCCACTAAGCGGGACGCCGTGAGCCACATCGCGAGGCGCGCGACATCCTGCCAACTCGAGGATGCGTCTCGCGCTCTCCCTGAACCTCGCGAAGAAGGAGGTCACATCCTCTCTGGTCACATCTACCCCACGAGACAGACGAGAAAGGAAGCTCCCTGACTCCTCGTAGTACTGGGCTAGCACATCAGTCTGAAAAATACATTACGAATTAGCCTAACACATTAATCCAAAAAATACAATACGAAAATACATTGAACATTATACAGAACTTACCGCACCGTGCAGAGCTGAGTCTGTATGGTAGGGATACGTGTCCGTCACCCTGGGGATATGTATAGGAGGATCGGGGTCGACACGTACCAAACGCAGACGAGTACGGGAAGTGTACCACTGTCGGTACCCTTGGTACGTCTGCGGGTCGTACGACGCATCCTCAGCATGGACGTCATCCAAGGCTCCTCCCCACTCCTCGACCCATGACGCCATACGTACGTGCCATGGGGCGCCCCCATGCCCGCCCCTCCTACTTTGCCTGTGGATAAGAAAAAATATAACATTATTATATGTCATTACACCGTAGAGATTAGAGAGCATCGATGTAGGGAACTTACGTGTGGACGCCGTGTGGAACCTGTCGGCCGACCTGGACCGGAAACTCCTGTCGTAGACCGAACTGCCTCATCACTCGATGGACAGCGTAGCCCTCGACCAGAATGTCGAACACGAGGAACCGACGTGTACGCCAGTACGCCGCGTCGCGTGTGCATAAGGTGGACAACCCACCCGTCACACGTAGCTCGACCTCTCCCGCTGTGTACGGCGTCCAGCGTACGCGGTCCTCGGTGAGGTGGTCAAACGCAGCGACGAACTGCGGGTAGCTAAGCCGCACCGTGCTGTGTGCCCACCTAGGCTGCAGTGATAACAGAAAAATCAACGCAGAACATTAGCATTAGTATTGACAAATGTTAAAGCGTAAGTATCACAATCGTGGTTTGCAATATCTTACCCGTCGGTGGCACCAGATGGTGCCCATAGTCGGCGCGTCAACGTCATCGTCGCTAGCGTGTACAACAGGACGCGTGTCGATGTTGGGTCGCCCGATCTGGAACCTCTCGTATGCCCAAAGCTGCAGAAGCAGTGGACATCCGGTGAGGATCAACCCGTCGGCGATCCCCCTACAGCCGTAGCAGAGCCCACGGTACATCGCGCACAAGACAGCTAACCCCAGGGTAATGTGGCACGGCGTCAACGGGTGCGTCCGCGATCGCCCTCGCGAACTGGACGAAGTGCCTGTCCACGCTATCCCCGTGGGAGCTCGTGAACATACACCAGCCAAACAGCCAGAGCAGGTACGCCTCAAGGTGACGGTTGACCCTCTACTCATCCGCAGGCTTGACGATGTGTTCTGCCTGTAAATTTAAGTTTTCTTGTTAGTCTAGTCAATATATGAGAAGTTAAGTTTGAAAGGTTGGTTGCTTACCACGAACTGTCGAAGCCACCTGTTTGTCGGACCATGCGTGCTGGTGAAGGGTCGGTACGCAGCAGGCGGTAGCACACCGTGGAACCGCGCAAGTACCTCCTCGCGCCACATGGCATGGACGTCCTGGGGCACCACAGGGTCAAGGGCGATCGGGAGACCGAGGAGGTACGAGACATCCTCCAAAGTGATCGCCATCTCCCCGACAGGTAGGTGGAAGGTGTGCGTCTCCGATCTCCACCGATCCACCAGAGCGGTGAGAAGGGACCTATCAAACGGGAACCGGTGGATCCCGTCCCGCCCCTGCGCATCTCCGTGCGCCTCCACCATCCGTGCTAGTGGCAGCAATCCTGCTGCTCGAAGCCTACGAAACATAAATATTAAATTAATATGAGCACCACACTAGGCAATTAAAATAAATTATGCTACTGCATCGGGCATATTTTGAAATTAAAAGATAAATACGTTACCTGGGAATCCAATGAGGATCGAGGGTCCAGAGCTCCCGCGGTGGCCTCGGCCGTAGTACGCAGAGCTCCAGAGGATCCTGTCCCTCCTCTGGAAAAGCGGTGGCGAAGTGGGCACGGTGACGACGATCAACGACCGGATCA
Organism: Otatea glauca; assembly: GCA_036346275.1. Lineage (NCBI taxonomy): Eukaryota > Viridiplantae > Streptophyta > Magnoliopsida > Poales > Poaceae > Otatea > Otatea glauca. The sequence goes on from CM070719.1 coordinate 6,092,891, forward strand.
AGCAACTCAAAGGGCCAGTCGTCATCTCCATCCTGGTGAGCCATACCTGTAAATTATAAAAAGAAAAGTTATATATAGAGAACTATACAAGCATCAGAACAATACATAGAACGAAATGCGTACAAATAAATACACAAGCATCAGAACAACACATAGAACCAAATGCGTACAAATAAATACACAAGCATCAACAAAATATATTCAAACAGATTACAACGCATATTACATTAGCAAAATATATTCAAACAGATTACAACGCACATTACATCAACAAATTATTAATTTGACATATAGCATCTAATAGTTCAAATAGCTTCTCCGGTAGTACGATGACGTCGTCCACCACGCCTTGCAGACGACGATCCCTCCCCCGCCGTCGGGTTGCCATCTCCTCCTTCATCCTCTTCATTATGTGGCTGGCAGTTCTTGAACGTGTGTCATGTTCGCTTGCACAACGAACATTTCTTCACGCGCTTACCAGTTTCAGACTCATCCATGTCATTCCTGATACGCCTTATTTTGCGACGGCCTCCTTTGTATGATCTTACATCAAAATCAGGGACCTAGAACCTTTCATCGACATTAGGGTTTGTGGTGAAAGAACCGACAACACCATAACCATATAGCTCCTCGCTCCAAGTTGCCATCACCTTTTCCTTTGTAAAATACTCAGATAGATATGTACCGGGTCGCATTCTAAATAATGCACATGCAGCTATCACATGAGAACATGGCCTATGCAAAAGGAGGGGTTTGTTACACGAGAATTGACATTCAGCCTGTAAGATGCACTCTTGGGTGATAACCTTCTGGTTTGTTCCCCACCGTCCTTTATCCCTGCATATCACCTCGAAGCGCAGTGTTCGTGAACCTACTTTGATAGCTCTATGTTTGCCCGCCTTCTTACTCTTCTCATCCATGTATTTACTTATCATGCTTGAGTACAAGGCATTCTCATCTCTCATTACTACTTCAGCAGCTTTAAGCCTATCCACAAAATACTTGGTTGTACCCCGCAGCACTCACTCAACAATTCTACCAACGGGAGACACCTCATCCCTCTCATTACCCAGTTGTACACCTCCACCAAGTTGGTCGTCATGACACCGTATCTAGCACAATATGTGTCATGTAACAATGACCACTTCTCTTTGGGCTCGTGCTTTATCCAGTCCGAGAAACATTTGATCAGCCTTTGCCTTCAACGACGACTCGTCGCCTCATCTTCTGTTGCCAGAGGGAATAAAGGCTCTGCCTGCTCCTGTGTTACATTGCTAGTAGTCTCTTTGTGTTTTTTTGTTAGCTCATCAAGATTCTTCTAAAGAGTACAGAACTTGCTATCTTGGTTCTGCTTACATAGCCTCTTGAACATGTTCATCAGTTCCTTGTTCTTGAATTGCTTATAGAAGTTCGCGCCCAAATGCCTCATGCACTATCGGCTCTGCAAGTCAGTCCAGGGAAATGGCTCCTCTTCCCCTATTTGCAACTGTCTGATGGCACTAAGCAGATCAGTATGCCTGTCATGCAGTATGCACACATGTTGGCGAGTTTTCACACCCCGATCTTCAAGTTCCGCAGGAACACATCCAACTCTCATAGTTCTCGCTTTCCACAAACGCAAAGGCAACAGGCAGAATCTGGTTGTTCGCGTCGACACCCACAGCTGTCATTATTTGTCCTTTGTATTTTCCGGTTAGGAATGTGCCGTCCACACACAACAATGGACGTCAGTGATAGAACGCCCTAATGCAAGCTCCGAATGCGAAGAAAACTCTCTTCAGATGCCTCTTGTTCGGCCACTTGCTTGACGGACGATCCGATAATCATAAAAGTATCGTGATTTCTTCCCGAATGCAACCGAGCAAAGGCGCAGATTATGGTACGAGTCTTCAAATTTCCCAAATCTCATTTCCAAGGCATTCTGCTTCGCTCTCCATGTCTTCCCGTAGCTAATTGTGTACTGATACCTATTCTCAATTGCTCGGATAATAGCACGGGGCTCAAAATTCAGGTTCTCAACTATCTCCGGGTACATGACACTCGCGATAAACCCGGACGACAGGTTTCTGTGAGCCACCAGGGTTTCCTCAGTCATACAACTATGTTGTTCAACCTTCGAACATAGCCAGTGGGTGCCCCATTTGGGCTTGTACCCGTGCACTCTCCAGGGGCACCCTTGCATCTCGCACACCACGTCATAGCAGGTTGGGGTGGACTTCTTAACCCTGAAAGTTCTTCTTAGTGATAAGGCCCAATCTTTGATAGCATCCTGCACTGCCTCTTTTGTGGGGTAAATGCTGTTAGGCCTCACCTCATTGTCGCTATACTGCCAAGGTGTATCATTGCCTTCATTTACAACCAGGTTATTAAATTGATGTGTGCTCCAATCTGCTGGCACAAGTGGCTCAACATCTTCATCTTTCTCATCCGAGTTATCGTCATCTTCCACTTCTATTTGTTGATATTCAAGGTCTTCCTCTTCCATCTGTGCTATTACTTCCTCAATTTCCTCACCTTCGTCTACTTGCCCCCGCGCATCTTGCCCAATGTTTCATCATCCTCCCCAATCTCAACTTGCTCACCACTCTGGTAGATGATACTCTCATTGCAACCCTGAACATGCTGCTCCCGGCTAGACTCCCCAATTTCAGTGTCACCATAAGTGAACTCATTTTCAGACTCACTACACTCACCGGCGTCCAGCTGCTGCTGCGGGGCAACAACCCTTTCATACGCTTGCACCAAAAGCACCCGATACCATCCACGTTGCCTCGGCCCCCTCACATATGACCTCTAAGATGCAGTTCCTTTCAGCTCAACTAACTCCCAATAAACAGGATCGTCTCGCATGGTGCAAAGGCAAGATAACTTGAGCTGGCACTTCTCTTGTTCCATCCGAAACGTATAATACAACCAATTCAACACAGAAGCAAATGTACGCTCTTCGACCATACTTAAACTTCTATCCACATACTGAAAGTTACTCAGATCCGCACCCTCCGAACCATACATGACAACCCCTTCTCCATAAAAGATTCTAAATGAAACTCGTTCTGACATATCTGCGAACCTATCCATTAATACACGAATTAATTACTCTTCGTAAAAAGTACTAGGAGAAATATATATCTATCTACATTCCTAAAAATATACATCTCTCTACTTCTATTTCTAAAAACATCTACATTCCTACAAATACCATTACTTGAAAACCAAGTGTGCCCATTTCTGATGCAAGAAACTATTACGGCCCGAAATTTTCAAGTTGTTCAATTAGCATGTATATTGTTATGGAACAAAACTAGATTCTGAAAACTATGCGAAAAATATGTACATTACTAAAATTATTTCTAAAAAGCATCTACAGCCCTAACAATATATATGTGCACTTCTATATGTAAAAAAACATATCGATCTACATGCATTTCCGCAAACCGACTAAAAATATAACTAGATTTAACTACATTTTGTTGCTAAACACTGCCATGATTTCTTGCTATACACTAAACAAATCGGACGCTGCTACAGCGGCTACAAGATTACAACCCTAAATACTAAACAAAATAAACACTACATTTAACTAGATCTAACCGTAAACACTAAACAAAATAAACTGTGAAAATAACTAAATCTAACCCTAACCCTAACCGTAAACACTAAACAAAATAAACCGTGAAAATAACTAAATCTAACCCTAACCCTAACCCTAAACACTAAAAAAAATAAACCGCGAAAATAACTAAATCTAACCCTAACCCTAACCCTAAACACTAAACAAAATAAACTAGGAAAATAACTATATCTAACCCTAACCCAAAACACTAAACAAAATAAATCTCGAAAATAACTAGATCAAACCCTAACCCTAAACACTAAACAAAATCAACCGCGAAAATGATTAGATCTAACCTTAACCCTAACCCTAAACCTAAACACTAAATAAAATTAACGGTAACAAAATTATTTGCGTGCAGCCGCTGCACTTCTTTTCTTCTTTTCCTCCCTTCTCTTTTCTCTCTTCTTCCTCCCTCTTCTCTTTTCTTCTCCCTCCCTTTCTTCTTCTTCTCCCTCCCTTTCTTCTTCTCTCGGCCGAGCTCGGCTGTTGGCTTTATTTGGTGCTAAGTCGCCCCCTGGTTGGGCGACAGGGGACAGCGCGCGCGCCTGTCGCCCTACCACTTGGCGATTTTTTGGTTGTCGCTGTCCCAATGGGCGACGCAGAACATGTCGCCGAATGGTTGGGCTACACGTGTCAGTCACCCAACCAACGGCGACAGGAGTACATTTTTGAAAAAAAAATTGTGATATATTTCTGCAATTTCAATAAAAAAATAAATTATTTAAAACAAATTCCTAGAATTACACCCCGTTACACAATGGAAGTCCATGAGTGGAAATGGAACACAAGCCGTCCGCCACTTGTCTGGTGATCGACTAATGAGTGATTGTTGTCTCTGCCTGACACGACCGTTCGACTAATGAGTGATTGTTGTCTCTGCCTGACACGACCAAAAACAGTATATATATGCTCATAGAGTTTTCACTATCTTTGGAAGGTACCATGAGGTACCACTAAATTACCGTTAAACTTTTATATCTCTTGATAACATCATCCTAACTTTTGGTATTAGCTCAATGTATATTTTGGTACTTCCAAAGATGCTAAAAAGTCTCATATGCTCGTCAATTGATCACCACCGTTCTACGCACACCTGCCTTATTGGAGATATGCCCTAGAGGCAATCATAGAGATGATTATATTTTCTTATGTTTATGATTTATTATCTTGTTTCTTGAATAATGTCATTATTATTTATTAGCAACTGTGTGACTTGTTTGTGAAACTCTATATATGACTTTGTGATGATTATTCTAAAGTGATATCTAGTCGATAAACATATGAGGACACATATGAATAGACTAATATATGTATTGGTTAATGATCATGTTTTACGGGTCATTGATATGGAGATATCACACCAATAATATGGCCAAATGTTAGAGAACATGGAGTTGGATCGACCTACTTTGAGACACTGCAAGAACGTTGTAATCTTACTTATCGTCAGTTGGTCTCATATACAATGTGTATGCTATATCCTTAGACTTGAGGTTGACACATATACTCGAGATGTGTAATGACTTACTTAGGGATTTTTAAACGCTACTCTGTAAGTGGGTAGATATAAAGGTGGCTTTCGAATTTATCGTGAAGCATGCTACGAGGCATGATCGTTCAAGATGGGATTTGTCCCTTCATACAACAGGAGATATATCTCTAGGCCTCTCGTGTGGTCGGATTTCAGAAGAACAAGAGTGGAAGAGGATTGTTCTTCTTGGTCTTCCTTAGGCTTGATGTATTCAAGCGTCATGTTTTTCATTGCTTGTCTCAAGCCTTCATCACCAACATCATCCAAATTTTCTTGCTCTTCATAAGAGCCATTAGTCTCATCAAACTCAACATCACACGTTTCTTCAACTAAACCAAAGATTTGGTTGAAGACCCGATAAGCCTTATTATTTAAAGAATAACCAAGAATAAATCCAACATCACAATGACTTTGAAATTTTGAAAGACGAACACCCTTTTTAAAATGAAGCATTTGTATCTAAAGACGTGAAAATAAGAGATATTCGGCCTTCTTCCAACAAGAAGCTCATAAGAGGTCTTTTTCAAAAGACGATGCAAATAAAGACGGTTTGTGGTATAACAAGCGGTATTCATAGCTTCCATCCAAAAATCATAGGTAGTACCATACTCATCAAGCATTGTCCTTGTCATCTCAATTAATGTTCGAATTTTCCTTTCTACAACTCCATTTTGCTCCAGAGTGTAGATAGCGGAAAGTTCGTACTTTATTCCAAGTTTATCACAAAAATCTTTAATTCTTGTATTTTTTGAACTTGGAACCATTATCGCTATGAATTTTCTTTATTTTGAAATCAAATTCATTTTGAGCTCTTTTTGCAAAGCTTCTGAAAATACCGGATGCTTTGGATTTGTTACGTAGAAAGAAAATCTAAGTGTATCTCTAGTAATCATCTATAATGACTAAATAATAAGAATTGCCCCCGATGCTCTTATAGGTTGTTGAGCCAAACAAATCCATATGTAAGAGCTCTAATGGCCTAAAAGTGGACATGTGAAAGGACAGGGGATGTCGCCTAGAGGGGGGGTGAATAGGCGAATTAAAAACTTTATAGCTAAATGCAGCGGAATAAAAATTTGCAGCTAAATAAAATCTCCCGAGTTTCTGAACAATCCGAGTGTCCGGATATTCAATCCGGATACTCGGATAGTCCGATCCCGAGGGTCCTAACCCGAGTGTCCGGTATTCAATCCGGATACTCGGATTATCCGGATCTGTCCGGTATTCAATCCGGATACTCGGATAGTCCAATCGAGGTCCTAACCCGAGTGTCCGGTATTCAATCCGGATACTCGGATTATCCGGACTGTCCGGTTGAGGATTCGGATACTCGGATTGAGGACTTGAATGGAGATTTTAAATCTTTGCAATTTTTCAACAATCTACTTGAATACAAAAGATCTAAATACCATCAGTACATGGGGAAGCTGTAGATCTAGAGCCAAACACAACAAAAGAGTAGATCGGGCAATTTCAAGATTCAAAATCAAATGCTAAAGCAAGAGAAAGAAGCAAACTTGGAGACGATGATTTTTCACCCAAGTTCGGATCCTTGAGGGGATCCTACGTCTCGTTGAGGCGGCTCGGTCACACTTGAGCCGGGTCTCTTTCAACCCTCTTCCTCCGGTGTTGCACAAATGCACTCGCGGTCTTCACTCCTTTGATTCCTTCCCTTACGGAGGCGGAACCTGCCTTCACAAACTTCCCACGGCCAACCACACAAAGCTCGGTGGCTCGAGGCGACCTCCTAGCCGTCTAGGAGTCCTCAACCTCCAAGAGTAACAAATGCTCACGAAGAACAAACTTGGAGATGAAATCAAGTGCTCAATCAACTCAAATCTCACTCAACAAACTCTTCCCAACCCTTCTCACAAGGGGATCACTTAGATCTAAGGGTAAAAGCTCCCTCAAAGCCCCCCACACAGCCCCTCAAAAATCCACTCCAAAAACCCCACCAAAAAGCTCACTCAAAAAGAGGGAGGAAGGGCTATAAATAGACCTCCCCAAAAACTAGCCGTTGGGGGCAAGCTGCGAACAATCCGGAGACTCCGGATTTCAATCCGGATACTCCGGATTGACTGAGAAAATGCTAACAGAGAGACTCAACCCGGAGAGTCCGGATGAATATCCGGATACTCGGATGATCCGATAGTCGGACTAACTCCGGATAGTCCGAATCAGACCGAGCAGACTCTAAAACGAGCATAACTTTTGACTCGGACTCGATTTGAGAGATTTTGGACTCTCCCGAAAGCTAAGAACGAGGGCAACACAAATAACAAGGTCTCACTACCCAAAACTAAAAGGATAACCACAGATTTCACAAAGAAATCAAGAGAGACCTACAACCCTCACTTTCCGACAGTACCAACACCACTCTCTTTCTAAGATTCACAAGGATGGATCACTTGAGCACTTGACACATCTAAAAGTCATTCGACATCGCATCCCTCTTAATAGTACGGCAATCCTTAGACTCAAATTAAATCAAAGATAATATAAGTCTAGAACTAGTCACTTGCCGTCTTCTTTCTTGATGTCGATGCATGAAGACCTTCACCATATAATTGATGACATCTTCGCCTTGTCCAACTCGACTCGATTCACCTCATGAGACTCTCGTCCTATCAACCTTGACTTGATCATCCTCTCTGACGATCTCCACGCCAAGTTGCTCTTGACTTAGTCCTCAGCTCTTGGTGACACCGCCGTCTTGTTGACCTCGGCTTAATGATCATCCTCCAAGATACCTTGGTCATCATACACATACGGGACCTAATTCTTTCCAAACTACTCATGAAAGACATTAGTCCCAAAAGCTCAATAGATATGAATAGAGTTGATATTTGTGAGCAGTTGATTACAACAAGTGTTTCATATAAAGAAGCACAACACAAAATAGAAACACTTGACATAAGAAATGTTCTCTACTAAGTGCATCACGATGAATATGTAATTGATCTATATGCACTAGTGAGATAATTGCCAATATGATGAATCAATTAAATCATGGCAAGGATCACAGACTTTACTTAAATGAAGCACATGATAGAATATACACGAATTGTACATGTGCAAATAATATTTGGAGTAAGAGTAAATATGTGATCCAACACTAGATAAACTTCACTAAGAGAATTGCATGAGAAGATATACAAATAAAACATGCATGCACCAAGTCAATCTATAGCAATATGAAGTTTAACTCTAGTTAATACATGCATACCATAATGAACTCAAATGAATATATATGCACAAATAAATATGACATGAACCAATGTGCATATATATAATCAACATGCTACTTGGAGTTCACTATGCATTTGCACAAAAGGAATGCAATAACAAATATAGAATAGATACCAAAATTGCATACCTTATCTTTGCTTAACCTTCCTATTTGATTTTCCTCTAAATAGATGAGACTGATACTCAACTAGGCAATAACAAGTTAGTCTCATAGCAATATAATCATATTAGAGGTTTGTCATTTGCTAAGCACTAAGTTAAGCATTTACTTAATTTACATAGATTGTCATTATGAGTGTTTGTCATTAATCACCAAAATAACATTCATTAATCACCAAAATAACATAAGTGCCTAGATGCACTTTCAATCTCCCCCTTTTTGGTGATTTATGACAAACCTATTATCAATTGCACCAAATGACAATATTAAGATATTTAGCATTAAAACAAGCATAAAGATACAATAAGAGATCATACTTACAAATCATCCCTTTTTGTCAATCGATTAGGGGACAATTGATAATTCCATAAATTCTCCCCCTTTTGTCATTAATCCCAAAAAGGTGCTTAAAAGATTCTTATTGTTTATTCAATAAAATCTGTTCTCCCCCTTGATTGCACACTCAATAAAAAGATTAGGGAGAAATAAAATAAAGATAAGGAGCTAGTAATAGGACAATAATATTAAGCTCCCCCTAAATCTAGGCAAGATATGATACCAATTATTTCCAAGATTTAGGTAATAGATTTTCTAGTTATACCAAATTAAAGAAGTCATGATTCTTAAGATATAAGTGATGCTTAAACATGACACACGAATATGATTTCACATATTCTTTAAACATCAAGATCATATAGCAAATTTATATAATTTAAGCACATGCTTATGATCAAATCAAATTCTAACAATCAAGATCATATAAAGAAGATTACACAAGAAGGAATTGCTTATATGATCACAAGATGTATACAAGATCATGAATCAAGGTTGTATAAGTAAGATGCACTTTCATGATCAAGAATTTCATAAACTTATCAAGGGCATACCTCTTTGCAATGTGTCACCCATATGTACCTTTTAGTTCTTGATAATGCAGAATGCAAGTTAGATGACACTTCAAAACAATTTAGGATTAGAGGATACCTCTTGAAAGATACCAATTAATCATATCAATTGAAAAATACAACACCATTTAGAATAACACAATTTAGCATAATGGTGTGCACAGACATTATTGAATATGGTCAGAAAAGAAACACGTCCCTTTGTCGATTCTTGTCCACCGCATGTTCGAATTGGTCATGATCACCGCGCCCGGTCTTAGATCCCTCGTACTATGGAGCTCCTCTCCATTTCCTTCATCCCACCGTCGAAGATGACCCTTTTCCAATACCTTGAACATCAATAGACAAGCACACGATTTTCGGAACAAATATCTTTTAATTTGACCCAAGTTAGTTTGATAATGTCTAAGTACAACATGCATGATATATATGATATACAAGACAATACTCTTTGCATGCAATTTAAAACAATTCAAGATATCAATTAAAGATTTTATTACATCACTTTATAATGAAAATATTTGAAACTCATTCAAATTTAATCTTGACACCCACTTGTAAGAGAGACAATGAGTAAAACACATTCAAACTCACTCTTGAGCTTACAAGGAAATTTTCTCTTTCCATAATAAACTCGAAGTTATGCAGAGAGAAAACATTTTGAGGCTAAGTTACAATTAAATCCAATTTCGAATAACTTAGCCAAAAGATGCACTTTCATTGGAATGAAAACTTAAATAGATATGCTCCACTTAGAAGCTTGGAGCAATGAATAAGTTCACTTAGTTTTCATCTTGAAAGGCTTGCCGAGATGCCAATTTAAAACTCTTAAAATCTCAAAAAGATTCAAATAGCAGCACAAAGTCGATTATAGCTTTTTAAACCATTGCTCAAATACAAAAATCATCAACACGGAACAGATCCGTCTCGAAATCCTCTTGAGGGCTATGAAGGCGAATATTAATTTGAGCAAAGGAGAAACCCCAAAATAGGATGAACAAGATATTGCAAGAAAGTATAGATAGCAATTTGAATTTGGGTTTATTTGTACAACCCGGATACTCGGTGTTTTTGATCCGGAGTGTCGGATAATCCGGATACTCGGATATATTACCCGGATACTCGGGTTGTTCAAACTTCATCCTAAGCGAACATTTTGAATTTGGATCAAATCTTGATCAAATGAAGTCCAATAGCCATAAGATTTTGCAGAAATGATCCATGAACATCCAAGAGACTTTTTCCAAAAGGATTTTCTCAAATATCACCCTCCAGTAAAAAATTAGATCAAAAGAAGCATTGGAGGTTTAGTTTTGACACTAAGTCAAATAAAGTCAACAATCTCACAAATGAGTTCAAATAAATTTGAGAATTTTTCAGATATGAACTCCATATGTGAGAGAAGGTTTTCTAACAAAGATTTTCAATAAATAAATTTTACTTTGAGAAATGTGGTGAAATTTGCATATGAAACACATAAAAGATTAAGATTTTCACCAAATCCTCAAAATAGAACCAAATGAGTTTTGAATGGTAATATGCAATTATATGGCTTCATATGATTTAGAGAGATGTTTATAAGCCTATTTGCATAATCAAATCCATTCAAATCGTAAAATCCAACTTAATGCAAGAGTATGCCAAATAAGATCGAAAGAGAGAAAAAGGCATAACTATTTCAAATTAAGTTGAAATTATTTGAAATTAGGCATAAACATTATTTAGACTCCCAAGAAACTTTTCCAAAAAGAGTTTTCCAAAAGGAGTCTCAATCAAAAGATATGCCAAATTTTGCTTTGTAGGCATGATTTTTACTCAAAGAGAAGAAAAGTCAAAACTTTTTCAAATTGAGTCCAAATGGTTTGAAACTTTCCAGAAATAAACATTGGGCTATTTAGAAGGTTTCCCAATAAGAATTTCATTAAAAGAAATTTTCGTTCAAAAGATATGACAAAATACGCTTTGTAGGTTTGAAAAGCGAATTTTCACCAAATGCTCAATGCATTCGGATTGAAATTTATGGAGATTTGAACTTTCATAGCTTTGTATGAGTTAGAAATACTATTTCAATCCAAGATATGCAAATAAATCCAATTCAAATAGCGAAATCCACAAAATGCAACAACGGGTCATTTTGGGTGAAATGGATGATTTTGGCCAAATTCAAATGGCTATAACTTTTGAACGGTTGGTCGTTTGGAAAAACTTTGAACTAAAGAAATGCTTAAAATGACCAACCCTATGAGTTTTGTATTGACCACTTTTTCAAACTCCAAATAGATTTTGCTTTAGAAAAATTTGAAGTTAAATGCAAAAGCAAGATCACAAAGATCTTGTTAAGCCAAAGTTTGACTTTTAGCTTCTAGCCAAGGGTTAGATACTTGAAAACATTTGAAATACATTTGAAAACATTTTTGAAGACTATTTTCATAAGATTTTGCATTTCAAACAAATATTTTGCTTTTAACCCTTTTTGAAGCAAGTTAAATAGGAAATAGTTTTTCATAAAAAGCCTCAAAATACAAATCAATTTGGATTTCATGCAATTTCAATTTCCATGGCTTAGAATTGATTATCAAGATGGTTTCTAGTCAACATTTATAATGAAATCCAACTTGAATGCTAAGATTTGAGCAATATGCTTAAATAAGCTATTTTAGTTCAAACCAAACTTTTCGGGCTAAAATTGATTTCAATATAGAATTTTTATTTTGAAAGCTTGTAAAATATTTGAAATACATATTAGAATACTTTTACAAAGCTTTTCACAATTTTGGGCCTTTTTAAACATAAGATTTGACTTTTGACCAAATTGGTCCTTTTGAAATAGCTATTTGTAAAACAAAGCCAAATATTTCAACACAAGATTCAAATGAAGAATAAGATGAGATATTGAGATTTGAATTTTGTGTATGAGTCTAAGATACCATTTTGAACCAAGATACTACACAAGATCCGGTCCAAACGGAGAAACTCACTAAGTGCAATAATATGACAATTATGGGTCAAATATAGTTTTTCGGCGAGTTTCAAAATCAAATAACTTTCACTAGGTTGGTCTTTTGAAAGTCTTTTGAACACAAGAATTGTTAAGAATGACCAACTCTAGGATTTTCGTTTTGGAATTACTTTCAAATTCATTTTACATTTAATACTATGAAAATTATAAGTTTAAATCCAAAACAAGATACTACTATCTAGATTTTGATCATGAAACTCATTTTCTTTTCAAAATGGATTTTGTGAAGCCAAAACCTTTGAAAAACATTTCAAATATATTTGTATACATTTTGCAACTAGTTTTTCACAAGAATACTAATGGTATAGAAAATTTTGACTTTTGGCTAAAAGGCTTGATTTTGAAAATATATATTTGCACTTATATAAATATGGGCACATGTAGGGATGTGATATACATGGTTATGATTTGGCACTCCCCCTTGATGTGCCACAATCCCAAACTTACTCAAGATTGCAATCAGAACAACTAATAAGCATGAGCAAGCATATAATCAAGCAATCTAAATTGATTTTCATGAATAATGCAATATAACCTACACAAGGCTATAAGCTATAAGAATCAATTTAAATACTTGTTACCCGAGATGTCATTGGTTTATGATTGAAGTGAATGTCTTCAAGCTTGGCTTCTTTTTTCATATGATGAAATCATCCTCTTGATTGAGCCAAAGCTTTCCAATGCATCTCCAAGCACCTAATAAACTTCTAGGCACTTGTTGGTACCCAATTTTGTTGGGTCCAAAATGTTAGTCACAATAGATTTAGGAACCCAAATGGCCCTAACATTAATAGTCTTAGGTGAACTAACATGACTAGCAATGGATTTGCGATTGTTATTACTCCTAAGCGAATTATTGGAATTGAATTGAGGAGGCTTAGGAGTTTTAGCATTTTAGCAAATCCATTTCTAGTTTGATCCTTTCTAAGCACATAATAATCATTACAATGCAAGGGCTTAGAAGATCTAGCAAATCTAGCAAATGGTTTGCTATTGTTATTTTCCTAAGCACATGATCAACATGATTTTTCTTGGTCTTAGGAAGTCTAGCATTTTGAGCAAACACATTTCTAGATTCATTTCTCTAAGCAATTGAATATCATAATTTTGCAAATACTTGGGAGAATCGACAAACTTGGCAAACACATTGCCATTTTTGTCCTTCCTAAGCAAATAATGATCATTGACAATAATTGGCTTAGGAGTAATACCTTTGGGACAATCCTTACCGATGTGTCCCTTTTTCCGACAATTGTAGCAAGTAGGCTTTGGCGTCTCTTCTTCTTCTTGACTTGCTCTTTGTCGGTTTGCCTCATTGTTGATGGTTGTGGCTTGATCTCCACTTTATTAGGGCACACAGGAGGCGAAGTGTCCCTTCTTGTTGCAAGCAAAGCACTTGATGATCTTCGAATGTCTTTCGTTGTGCCTTGTCTTGTTAGTTTCCCTCTTGGAGATGTAGCCGAGTCCTCGCTTATCTTGAGGTGCCCTTGGCTTGCTCAAGATCTAAATCGAGAACGGCTTTTCCTTGATGCACTTCTTCAAGTCATTTTCTAATCTAATGACTTTGGCCTTGAGCTCATTGTTTTCTCTACAAGATTAGTCTCAATATGCATAGAGGAAGTGGAAACATTTGAATTTGAGCAACAAGGTAAATCATTGCAAGAGGTGGGCATATTAATTTTAGATGAAATGCTAGAATTAGAAATTAAGCATGGCATATCATCAATTAAATCACATGTAATTCCTATGTCCACCTTAGGCTTATGAATTTCTTTGGCAAGGAGGGATTCATGATTTTCTTGAAGCATATTATAATCATTTCGAAGTGATTCATGTTCAAGCTTCAAAATTTTATATTTCTTTTTCTCCTTTCCAAGACATTTATTTAGCTCCTTTAGCAAATTCATAAGTTCATCATAAGTGAGCTCATCATCATCATCGTCACTTACCTCATTCTTACCTTTCGCCATGAAGCAACGGATTTGTGATGGAAGAGCATCTTCATCGTCACTTGAGGCGGAGGTTGAGGTTGATGGAGATGTCGGTTCTTCATCACTTGAGCTTGAGGTGGAGCTTGATGTTTCATCTCCGACATCTCTTCTTTAGTGCAATCCTCAATAGAAGTGGATGATTCAAATAGATCTTGAAGCTTTATCCACATTTCATGAGCGCTCTTGAGATTGCATATTCTATCAAAGATTTCATCGCTCACAACACAAAATAAAACATTAGTAGCTTGGCGTCGAGATGTAGGCATTTCCTCTCTCCTTGGTTGGAGCAACTTCATTCAATGGAGAGGAAAAGCCGACATCTACGATCCACCATATTTGGGGGCTCATGGATTTAAAATGAGAAGTCATAATTAATTTCCATGAAGCATAATTTGTGCCATCTAGCACAAGTGGATTATGTGAGTGTTCTAATCCTCTAGTCGACATCCTTTACTCTCTAGACGGTTAAGTCTAATAAAAGAGAGACCTTGCTCGATACCAATTGAAAGGACAGGGATGTCGCCTAGAGGGGTGAATAGGCGAATTAAAAACTTTATAGCTAAATGCGTGAATAAAAATTTGCAACTAAATAAAATCTCCGAGTTTCTGAACAATCCGGAGTGTCCGGATATTCAATCCGGATACTCGGATAGTCCGATCCGAGGGTCCTAACCCGAGTGTCCGGTATTCAATCCGGATACTCGGATTATCCGGACTGTCCGGTATTCAATCCGGATACTCGGATAGTCCAATCGAGGGTCCTAACCCGAGTGTCCGGTATTCAATCCGGATACTCGGATTATCCGGACTGTCGGGTTCGAGGATTCGGATACTCGGATTGAGGACTTGAATGGAGATTTTAAATCTTTGCAATTTTTCAACAATCTACTTGAATACAAAAGATCTAAATACCATCAGTACATGGGAAGCTGTAGATCTAGAGCCAAACACAACAAAAGAGTAGATCGGGCAATTTCAAGATTCAAAATCAAATGCTAAAGCAAGAGAAAGAAGCAAACTTGAGACGATGATTTTTCACCCAAGTTCGGATCCTTGAGGGATCCTACGTCTCCGTTGAGGCGGCTCGGTCACACTTGAGCCGGGTCTCTTTCAACCCTCTTCCTCCGGTGTTGCACAAATGCACTCGCGGTCTTCACTCCTTTGATTCCTTCCCTTACGGAGGCGGAACCTGCCTTCACAAACTTCCCACGGCCAACCACACAAAGCTCCGGTGGCTCGTGGCGACCTCCTAGCCGTCTAGGAGTCCTCAACCTCCAAGAGTAACAAATGCTCACGAAGAACAAACTTGGAGATGAAATCAAGTGCTCAATCAACTCAAATCTCACTCAACAAACTCTTCCCAACCCTTCTCACAAGGGGATCACTTAGATCTAAGGGTAAAAGCTCCTCAAAGCCCCCACACAGCCCTCAAAATCCACTCCAAAACCCCACCAAAAGCTCACTCAAAAGAGGGAGGAAGGGCTATAAATAGACCTCCCAAAAACTAGCCGTTGAGGGCAAAGCTGCGCACAATCCGGAGACTCGGATTTCAATCCGGATACTCGGATTGGTGAGAAAATGCTAACAGAGAGACTCAACCGGAGAGTCCGGATGAATATCCGGATACTCCGGATGATCCGATAGTCCGGACTAACTCCGGATAGTCCGAATCAGACCGAGCGGCTGACTAAAACGAGCATAACTTTTGACTCGGACTCCGATTTCAGAGATTTTGGACTCTCCGAAAGCTAAGAACGAGGG
This sequence comes from Otatea glauca, assembly GCA_036346275.1. Lineage (NCBI taxonomy): Eukaryota > Viridiplantae > Streptophyta > Magnoliopsida > Poales > Poaceae > Otatea > Otatea glauca. The sequence continues at coordinate 6,109,123 of CM070719.1, forward strand.
CAACACAAATAACAAGGTCTCACTACCCAAAACTAAAAGGATAACCACAGATTTCACAAAGAAATCAAGAGAGACCTACAACCCTCACTTTCCGCAAGTACCAACACCACTCTCTTTCTAAGATTCACAAGGATGGATCACTTGAGCACTTGACACATCTAAAAGTCATTCGACATCGCATCCCTCTTAATAGTACGGCAATCCTTAGACTCAAATTAAATCAAAGATAATATAAGTCTAGAACTAGTCACTTGCCGTCTTCTTTCTTGATGTCGATGCATGAAGACCTTCACCATATAATTGATGACATCTTCGCCTTGTCCAACTCGACTCGATTCACCTCATGAGACTCTCGTCCTATCAACCTTGACTTGATCATCCTCTCGACGATCTCCACGCCAAGTTGCTCTTGACTTAGTCCTCGACTCTTGGTGACACCGCCGTCTTGTTGACCTCGGCTTAATGATCATCCTCCAAGATACCTTGGTCATCATACACATACGGGACCTAATTCTTTCCAAACTACTCATGAAAGACATTAGTCCCAAAAGCTCAATAGATATGAATAGAGTTGATATTTGTGAGCAGTTGATTACAACAAGTGTTTCATATAAAGAAGCACAACACAAAATAGAAACACTTGACATAAGAAATGTTCTCTACTAAGTGCATCACGATGAATATGTAATTGATCTATATGCACTAGTGAGATAATTGCCAATATGATGAATCAATTAAATCATGGCAAGGATCACAGACTTTACTTAAATGAAGCACATGATAGAATATACACGAATTGTACATGTGCAAATAATATTTGGAGTAAGAGTAAATATGTGATCCAACACTAGATAAACTTCACTAAGAGAATTGCATGAGAAGATATACAAATAAAACATGCATGCACCAAGTCAATCTATAGCAATATGAAGTTTAACTCTAGTTAATACATGCATACCATAATGAACTCAAATGAATATATATGCACAAATAAATATGACATGAACCAATGTGCATATATATAATCAACATGCTACTTGGAGTTCACTATGCATTTGCACAAAAGGAATGCAATAACAAATATAGAATAGATACCAAAATTGCATACCTTATCTTTGCTTAACCTTCCTATTTGATTTTCCTCTAAATAGATGAGACTGATACTCAACTAGGCAATAACAAGTTAGTCTCATAGCAATATAATCATATTAGAGGTTTGTCATTTGCTAAGCACTAAGTTAAGCATTTACTTAATTTACATAGATTGTCATTATGAGTGTTTGTCATTAATCACCAAAATAACATTCATTAATCACCAAAATAACATAAGTGCCTAGATGCACTTTCAACATGATACTCTTGGATGGATGAGAACTGACAACTTACTTATCGGCTTGACAAGCACTACATAATTTATTTTCTCAAACTTCACATCCTTCAAACCCACTACTAAGTCATGTTTAAAAAGTTTTTGAGTTAAATCATGCCAACATGAGGTAACCTTCTACGCCAAAGCCAACCCATAGAGGTTTAGCAATTAAACAAGTTTGAAGGCATGAATCATTTGAGGAAAAATCAATCAAATAAAGATTTCCAAAACGAAAACCTTCGAAAACTAAGGAGTTATCATTTTCTTTTCAAATCACAACACCATTTTGAGAAAAATGTGCAAGTAAGACCAAGATCACAAATTTGAGCAACTGATAGCAAATTAAAGTTAAGAGTTTCAACTAATAAAACATTAGAAATGGAAAGTTCTTAAGAGTTTCAACTAATGAAGCATTATAAATGGAAAGTTTATTTGAGATAGCAATTTTACCCAATCCAATTACCTTTCTGTAAGATCGAGGATGCCGACTAGAGGGGGGTGAATAGGTGGCTTTTAAAAATTATTCTCACTAAATACACAATCTATTTATCCCTATATCAAAACCTAAACAATAATCAATGCGGAAGCAATAAACTAAGGTTTTGACAAATTAAAGCCTAAATCAACTAGGCTCACTAAGTGCACTAACCAATTATGTCTCTAACAATAATTTGCAATCTTAAAGATAATCAAGCAATCAATCAATTAAATACTATGAATACAAATTGCTTGAATGTAAAAAGCACAAGAAATCAAACCACAAGGAGACACAATACTTTTTACCGTGTTGTTCGGAGACTTGCCGGTCTCCCCTAGTCCACGTTGAGGCTAGCCCAAACCACTTTAAACCGGCTTCACGAATTGAGCACCCGCCTCGATTCCACTAGTGGTTGGTCTTTCCACCTCCGGGTAGGCGAGCACCGACCTTCACAACATTGCCGGGGCTTCTCACAATCTCCGTTGAGAGCTCCCACGCACGACGCCTCCACACGCCGTCTAGGTGTCAGTAAACACCAAGAGTAACACGTCAAGCCCTCTAGCTTGAACTTCACCTAGTGCAACACATGCACTTAGGTGACCTCCTAAGTGCAACACATGCACTAGGATCCTCCTCAAGTGCAACACATGCGCAATAGGCTCTCAATCCACTTCCTAATTACAACACATGCAATTAGGGCTCACTCTTAACTCAAAACCAATTGGAAGTATGCAACACATGCAACAAACTCCCACAAACTCTCCCCAAAGTCAGCAACACCCAAATGCTAGCCCTTGGCATCCTTTTATAGCCCCCACACAAAATCTAGCCGTTGGGGGGCAAGATGGGCAAAACTAGCATTTTTCGGTACTACCACCCATATAGGACCGGTAGTACCGACTTCTAGGGCAACGGCTCGAAAACTAGCCATTGCGCAGGAAACCCAGTACTAATGCAGGCAAAGCCCGGTAGTACTGCTCGAGCGACAGTACCGGCCTCACGCTATCTCTAGAACAACCTCTCTGGAAAATAGCTACCAGCGGCTTGGGCCCGGTACTACCGTACCTCCTGTAATACCGTCCATTGACTAGCGGTAGCTCCGACCTTCAACCGAACGTAAAAACACCCGCTTTTGGAAAATAACTACCGACGTTCAGGCACCGGTACTACCGCACCTCCGGTAGTACCGCCCATCGAACCCGGTAGTGTCGACCAAGGAGAAGAGCAAAAACATGCTCTTCTGGAATATAACTACTGACCATCCATGCGGTAGCACCGGACCTCTGGTACTACCGGCCTCACAAGGGCGGTAGTACCGGTCGAGCGACAGTACCTGCTCCCATAAGCGATACTGTCGATCCCAGCGGTACTACCGGCCTTAATACGTCGGTAGTGCCGGCCTCAGGGAGAAAACCCAGTTTTTCATTAAAAACTTTTCTCCAACCTTTAAAGATTTATTCTTTGAGCTATGTGAGGATCAACACATGATCACAATACTATGCAAAACACATTTGCACATGTTAATCACATACTCCAAAGAATCGCATTAAAACTCAACTTATTTGCAAAACACATTCGTAAATAAACCGAGAACTTATAAGATCAATCCTCTTAGCCATGTAAGGATCAACACATGATCCCGACACTTTGCAAAACACATATGCAAATGCCAACACATGCTCTATGATCGAAATCCATAACATCCAGCTTATTTGCAAAATACATTCGCAAATAACAAATCCATTCAATATTTTGCAAAAACACATTTTGCAAACTCAAAGCACAAACCAAGCTTAGCCATGTGATGATCAACACATGATCCAATCACAAGCTAAAACACCAAAGCATGAGCTCTCTATTTGCAACACATGCAAACCTCTAGCACCATGCAAAACAACCACTATTCAAATCAAGTTGCATGAGCTCTCTCCTTTTGCAACACATGCAAAACTTAGCTCAATGCAACAACCAAAACAATCTCAAGTTCATGAGCTCTCTATTTGCAACATGCAAATCTCTAGCTCCATACAACCACTTTAAACCAAATTGCTTGAGCTCTCTCCTTTTGCAACACATGCAAAACTTAGCTCAAGCAATAACCACATAAATAATGTTGCATAAGCTATCTCCCTTTTGCAACACATGCAAATTCATAGCTTCATGCAAAAGAACAAATCAATTAAGATTCAACAAAGAAGCAAACATGCGCTCCCTTATTTGCAACACATACGAATACTTAGCTCATGCAAAATCCAATGCACGAGCTTCACCCATTCGCAACACATGCCAAATGGTTAGCTCTATGCAAAAATCCGATCAAGAGAGTGAGCTAGAGTGAACCGGATTGAGTTAATCAACACATGATAAAATCAAGCTAAATGACTCAACCCCTCTCAATAGTACGACAACCTAACTAGCAATCCGGTCTTCTATCCAAACACCGAAACTAGTAAAAGACTAGGAACACATCCTTAGCCCTAGCTAATTTTACCTTTGCCTCTAGCGATCCACTTGGAGCTTTTATGATATCCAATCATCTTCTCTCCAGGATTGAATCTTGTTCTTGTTCATCAACACATGATGAACCTTCTCTAGCCATTCTCTTCACTTCGGGATCACCTCTCGAAACTCATCAACACATGATGACTTCTCGTTCCCGATTCTTTATCTTCTTGGACTCAACCTACTTCACAACTCATTGAAGATTGTTAGTCCAACAAACACGGTTGTCTCAATCATCAATTGCACTCCATTAACACATAATGGATGCCTCCAAGATCGATTGAGCACAACCCAAATCAATTTGAATGAATTAAAGGTGTCTTGAGTACTTTGATGCAACTAATGCTTCATTATACTCAAAAACGTTTCGCTTATCCTTAATCAACAAAGAATTCCATCAACACATGATGAAGCGTTTTTTGATTAATTGAAAGACAACTGAACTCAATTTAAATTTCATTTAAATTGATATGAGTATATATAACTACACAAGTTTCATATACTCAATTTGATGGAAAGTAATGATCCAATACATTGTAGTGATGGAAATGGATCAATACTGGCCATCAACTATAGAACAAACTCATTAAGTATGTGCATATAACTAATTGAACATGGAATCAATATGCACATAATCAATCTTAGATTGCATACGAGTTTATTCTATATTTGCATGAGTATACTACAACTACACAAGTTATATATATACTCAAAGGGTTGTTTCAAAGTCTTGATCCTTTATTTTATTTTGCAAGAAGATATAGATCAATACTATTGAAACATCAAGATAAATTATAAACTCCCCTTAGATGTGTACATTCATGTAATATATGAAATTGAAAACATAATGCACATATTTGATATATAAGCAATGGAATAGTTCATCTTTTAACTTGACTCCTAAGTATGCATTAAACTAATAGAGTGAATACGAGTGCATACCTTGGGTTTTCTATTTTCCATCCAAATTTGAGACTAATAAGCATGTAGCTCAATTAAACATGTTAGTCTCATAATGATTAGATTTGTCATTAAACAATGATTATATATTAATATTAAACCAATCACCAAAACTAATGGAGCTTGAACTTACACTTTCCCTTGTTATTGTCATCAAAAGTGATCTTGTCATGGCTTCCACTTCCTACTTCAAATGTGGTGAACATCTTCCAGTCTCCTGTCATGTGTTGAGTGCAATCACTATCAAGTACCAATGCCTTCCACCGGTCTTCTAGTTCATTTACAAAAGAAAATCAAACCTTTTTATGTACCCAATTTTTTTTGGGTCCTTAGTGGTTAGTAACCAAGGCTTTGGATACCCAAATGGCATTCTTTTTGCGACCAATTATGGGAGTCCTAATAAATCTAGCAACTACTCTATCATTGCTAGATTTCCTAAGGACATAGCATGAATCATACATATTCTTCTTGGGAGCCTTACCCAAAGGGCAATCATTTGCCATGTGTCGCACATCATGACACTCATGGCAAAGCTTGTCATTTTACTTCACAAACCTTGGAGTTTTGTAGCTCACTTTCTTACCCTTCTTGGGTATAAACCCAAGGCTTTCCTTGTTGTAGGAGCATCTTTGATCGCTAAGAATCTTGTTAAGGGTTGCTTTTCCCTTGAAGCACCTATCCAAGCTATTACTTAGCTTGTTCACTTGCTCCTTGAGCTCATTATTCTCAATTACTAAAGAATTGCTACCATGAGATAAATTAGGAATTGAAAGTGAGCAAGATAGCATATCAATTAAATCATCACATGAAGTAGATATGCTAGTCTTAGATGCATTGCTAGATGAATTTTCTATTCTAAGCATGGCATCAAGGATATCACAAGAAACTTCTACATATATTTTGGACCTTGAATGATCCTTGAGAATGAGAGTCTCATGAGCTTTCTTTAGCTCCTCATACGAGTCCTTGAGAGAAAAAAATTCTTTTCTCAAGGCCTTATACTTGGACTTCTCCTTGTCAATGTACTCATTTAAGTCCTCAAGCATATCCATAAACTCATCATAAGGTGGCTCATCATCATCGTTGGATTTTACCTTAAGCTCCCCTTTTGCCATGAGGCATAAAGGAGTGATAAATGATGATGATGCTTCCTTAATTGCTACTCTGGCGAGCCCCTTCTTGGAAGGAGTGTCATCATCGGAGGAGTCGGAATCCGAATACTCCTCATCGAAATTCCACTCTCCAATATGGGCCTCGCCCCTGCCATCCTTGTGAAACTTCTTGAAAAGCTTCTTCTTGCTATTGAATTCCTTCTTCTTTGATGGCTTGGATTTATCCTCCTTGTTGGGGAAATGAGAGGCGATGTGGCCCTTCTCATCACACTCATAGCAACATATGTTGGTGTAGCGTTTGTTGCTTAAGTGTTAGCCCTTTTTGAACTTGCGAAGGGCGCTTGAGCTTGAGTGCCTCTTTATTAATCTCCTCATTCTTCTCACAAGAATATCCATCTCCTCCCGAGAATCATCATCAAGCACTTTATCGCTCGACTTCGCCTTAGCCTTGAATGCAATGTTCTTCTTCTTTGAAGAACTTTGCTTCAAGAGCTCCTCCTTGTCCTACTTGTACAACCCATTGGTGATGAGGTTGGCCAAGAGTCCGGTTGGTGTCATCCTTACCAACTCAGGAGAGTTGAGGAATAAGGTCACCAACGTCTTGTACTTGTTCTGTAGAGCCCTAAACATCTTGCGAACAACATCAAGATTGGTTAGTGATGCCCTAAGGCTTTTGAGCTTATTCACTATGTTATTTAACCTTGAGTACATCTCATTGATGTTCTCATGGGGTAACATAATGAAACCCTCATATTTGATCTTGCGCATATGCAATTTGGCCTCCTTGACTGCGGATATTCCTTCATGAATTTTCGAGAGGGTGGTCCAAATCTCGTGAGTGGTCTCAAGATTGCTCGCTCGATTGAACTCATCCACGTTCAAGGCTCCAAATAGAGCGTTCATCGCTTGAGCATTGAGATGGGAGTTTCACTCTTCGTGATCGGCTGTAAGTGTGGGATTAAGCCCCGTACCGAAACCCTCATCCATAATCCTCTATATGCTTGGGCTCATGATCTTGAGATAAACGGTCATACGTATTTTACAATACGCATAATTTGTGCCATGAAAGAAAGGTGTCTTACCTATCGATACATCCTCACTAGCCATCCTTTTCTCTCTAGATGGTGAAGTCTATAAATGAGAGACTAATATCTGATACCACTTATAGGATTAAGAATAACCGACAAGAGGGGGTGAATAGAAGGTTTTTAAATTTTGTTGGCTCTAATACAATAATTAAGCAAGAATGACATAAATTGCAATTTTACAACAATTAAAATATTTTTTTTCTAAGTGCACCAACAACCTAAGTTTAGGCAAGAACAACAATCCTAGAGTGATGAGCAAACATTAAGATCACTAGGAATGTTAATTGCACAAATAAGATCACAAGAGAGCAAACTACAAGAAGATGAACATAGTGATTTTCTCCTGTGGACTTGGAGACTTGCCGATCTCCCCTAATCCACGTTGAGGAAGCTTGAACAAATCAAGCCGGCTTCTTGCGCAATTGAGCCTCCCTCAATTACTCCTGGTAGCTTTTCCCCACACCAGGTAGGTGAGCTCCGACCTTCACAATCGAACACGGGTCTCTTCACAATCTCCTTTAAAGAGATCACCAGTTCCACACCTCCAAGCCATCTAGTAGGCGAAAACCTCCAAGAGAATAGACAATTGACGTTTGCTTGAAAATGATCAAGTGTTATAATGGCTCAAATCTAATGCTCACACTTGAAAGCTCTCAACTACTCACAATTGTGAAATTTAAAGTTCTAGAGTGTTGCAAGGACCCAAGAGATGTTCAATGAAGTCTCTAACCTTGCCCTTGGTGCAGGTGAGGTGGTATTTATAGCCTCCACCAATAATTCTAGATATTGGGGGCAACCCCCCACCAACAAAAACTGCCAAATCCGGTACTACTACCATGTATGGGCTGATAGTGCCAGCCACAAGAGCCAACGATGAAAATTGTATTTAATGTGGTAGGTAACAGTAGCTGTTGCTACAGTACCCCCGGCACTACCGCCAACTAAACCCCGATAGTGCCATTTTTTGAATCTGGAAAATACCCTTGAGCACTTCACTGTTAAAAAGCTACCGCCAACATTGACGTGGTACTACCGTCCTTGCGGTAGTACCGACCTAATGCTCCAGTAGTGCCGGCCAGCCGAGAGCACAAAAAATGCCCTTCTCTGTAATAATGCTACCGCCATTTGAGGGGCGGTAGTGCCGCACACTGGCAGTACTGCTCTCAGACCCTGGTAGTGTCGGCCAAGCAAAAGCATCAAAAAGCGGCCCTCTATAAAATAACTACCACAGCTAGAGGGTGGTACTACCGGCCCGACGGTAGTGCCAGCCTCTAGTTGCTGGTAGTGTCGATTTAAGCAGGGCAACATGATTTTTAACAGAAATTTTAATGCCAATGCATACCATAGTATGAGCACAACTTGAACCATGTTATCTAAGCATTTTCAAGCTACCAATCAATGGTCTCTCTTAACAGTACGGTACCTATTCTAGCAATCTGATCTTACCACCAAACACCAAGATTGGCAAAAGCTATAAAAGGTCCTTAACCTCTTTTATACCTTGGCCTTGAGCTTGAATTATCTTAGGACAAGTTTGCTCATGGTTTTCACCTTCTTCATGTGCAATGACGAGAACCAACCTATTCTCATATACTCAAAATAAATTGTTAGTTCTTTAACCTTGATTGTCATTAATTATCAAAACCAAATGAAATTGGGGGCCTAGATGCTTCAGTATCCCGCACCGCCTCCAATCAGTGGGGATTCGATTAGCGTGACAGATTCGGTATTGGGAGTGGCCAAGATGTAGCATGGGGCAACGGGTGTGGTGGCCTCCCAACCCTCCAGATTTGTGCGCCGGTGGCCAAGGGTGGATATAGAAAAGGAGATCATCGGGGTCATTGGGGTCAATATTATCTCGTAACACTAACCTGTAACTTATAATAAGAGGATCATATGCGTGTATACTGTAGGAACTATATGTGCTAGGTTGGAGGACGTCAGTGTCACTTGACTCTGGCCCATACATTATAGATCCACCCTTGCCGACAGCCACTCAAGTGGTGAGCATGGAGGCGGCAGCATGACCACTGATGTGGTGGCGTCAATGTCCACATGAGGCAAGCGGGAAGGTGGCCGTGCGGGCGTTGAGTGTCACGACAGTGCACATGCTCGACATTGTTCAGTAGATATTCTCTAGTAGGGATGAAAATGGATCTAATAGTTTTTGACTAATCCGAACAATTTTTGGATATAGATTTTGTTGGATCGGATAGTAGCAGATCGGGAATGAATACGAATTTTTTTGGATATGGATACAGATTCGGTAGCTCACTATCCGTCGAATATGGATCCGTATAATCTGGATATCTATGAGCTGGATATGCACGCGGACTGGGTTAAGGCTACTCTTTTGGCCCGAGAGGGCTTCTGAATTTCAAAATCGTTTTTTAATTTTATTAATATAAAAATCAAATTCAATTATTAAAATTAGAAAAACTAGCTTGAAAAATTACAAATTTTTTTGAGGAAGTTCCTGACATAATATATCATTTAACAAAATTATTTTCAAGATTTTAGCAGCATTTAAATTTTCTCAAAAATTCAAACATTGCTGTCATTAATAGGAAAATATTTTAAATAAGTAGCTAAAAATGCATAAAAACTCATAAATATATAATTTATTATTTTAAATATAATTCAACAAATAATATAAATCTTGGGTCATTACATGTTCTTCATGAATGTTTGGAGCAAATAAATTAGTTATGTTTTTTTTTATTTTGTGTGTATAATTTAAAGGGTTTTATGTTCCGATAAATATTTGTGACCATATTTGTTTCTTTTCGTATTCGTTTCATATCTATATTCAACATTATTTGTATCCGTATCCGGGTTATCATTCGTATCCACATTCGAGAAAAAAATATGAAAACAAACATGATAGAGCCATTATCCGTCCGTAGTTGATCTGATTTCATCCATACTCTCCAGTCCTCACTCTCCACCTTCTAACATCTCAGCTATCTCTCCTTTCTAAGTATGCAAGGACCACAACAGACCCATAGAATGCTGCAGTACCGAGGCAAGGCGCCCTGCCGTGTGCTGCCGTGCCCCGGCGTGTGTTGTGCCTGTTTCGTACCGTGTCGGCCTAAGCATAGCCCATACAAACGTGTCATGTTGTGCCACCTATCGTGCACAACCACGAGACCCAACATGACTCTATCATTAGTGTCATACCGGCCCGGTGCCCAGGTCATGACACATACTTGCATAGTATGATAAGCTGCCATTGTCCTAGCAGTGTTGCTTTCTGACCTTTGGACACGTTGGTAGCCTTGTAGGGATTCTTTTCAACTTGTGGACAGGTTGTTAGCCTCTTTCCCTCCTGTGACAAGTTGTCTACTTTCTTTTTCTCAGAGTTGTTTGAATTATCAGCTAAAACCTCAGGTGTAATGTATTATGCACTGATTGTTTGGCCTACAATGTTAGAACTCATTTCCCACTGCCATTTGAATCTCGTTTCTTTCAAAAGTGCTATCAGTTTCAGAAACATGTGTAGCAGGTCGATGTCATATATCAGATAATCATACCTAGTACGCCGAATGATAATACCAGTTTCAGTACTATTTTGTTAGACAGTACTCAGATTTTGCCAATCAGATCAAGATCCTCATCTCCACCCTTATTCTATGAACAAAAGAGGCAAGACTGTACTGTTCAGAGATTACACTGAACCTAGAGGCAGATGTATGATCAATGCAACTCGACTGGGCAAAAATGCTTAAGACAGGAGTTCTAGGCTGTGTGATACAAGCCAAGTTAATACAAGAAAGTGAAGTACAAGAAAATGTGTACATGCCAGCTAGTGTTAAGGAAATGACTTCAAGTAATTCTTCATATCGATTTAGCCAGGGGCACTAGTTTCACTTACCTTCAACACTGAACACATTCTCTCCAATTCATCACTGAGAAGAAGGCCACAGCATGTCAGAAAACAGGTCTTCTAAACAAATACAATTTGAGGAAGGCAATGCATCTTTGATTGAACTTTAGGGGCCAAATGCTGCAAATGAGATCAAGAGAAGGCATAGCATGAGACCGGCCAAAGTTTCATTATGTTTGGACAAGGCGGCTCTCAATTTTCGTGTGTGTATATATGTATGCACTTAGTGAGGTGTCTTGCTTACGAATTGTCTAGGCTTTTCTGAAGTTTTTCCTTTCATTAAAGAAAATTGTACATTGAACCTCGAATCAAATGGTATAACTTGCACATCTGCCACTCTAAAACAGAAATTCATATTATACCATTGCTAAAGTGGAAACTTCAGTTTTTACTCATTCAATTTAGATTAAATCTCAAAAAGGGCCTAAAAAGTTTTGACCATATGCAAATAACCATTCTAACCCATCCAGACATATGAAAACAACTGTGAAATGACACTAATCACCAGTGGCGTACGCAGAAGAAAAAAAGAGAGGGGGTGCTCAGTACTACTACGCTTTCTTGCGTTCATGGCGGATAGTCAATACGGTGCCTTAAAGACCACCAGAAATAGGCTACGAGAATATGAGAGGTAGGAGGGACACGACAATCAGAACCGATGCTAGTCCCTTTACGCTTTCTTGCGTTCACGACGGGCAGTCAATACGACGCCTTAAAGACCACTAGAAATATACTACGGGAATAAGGGGTAGGAGGGACACGATGGTCAAAACCGATGCTCTAGCCCCTTCGCACCCTCTTTGTGTCATCTACTGTCCATCACTAAGGCTGTTCAAAACTAGGTTAGAACGAGTTGGCAAAACCGGCAACGGTAGAAGTGCTCACGCGCATCCACAAAATTGCCGAGCTCGATCGTCAACCCGACAACCAAGTTTGTACAGCCCTATCTATCATACACGTCGTGCAAATAGTAAATACACGTTTATTTTGAAGAAAAAAATTTAGCAGGCATACTAATGACCTCGTGATGAAACTAATTTTTTGTTGCTTTTTTACGTCAGACCTCACAACAAATGATAGTTTTTGAATGGAAACTAGTAGAGGAAAGGAAGCTATTTGATCGCGTTGCACAATTTTCTTTTTACAAATCTAGTTTTTTTTTCTGGTCGAGAAAGTACGGGTAGACGACACGTATCATCTACCGCGCTCTCCTACCGCGGCAGGTCGCCGGCACTACACCTACTACAATAGACGAGCTACTGCGGTATTCGAGCTCGACGGCATAGGGTACCGCGCTACCTAAGCTCGGCAGAGCGATGCATCGTGGTATTCGAGCTCGACAAGTACCTGCCGTGATACCCAAGTTCGGTAGATAACTTTTGAGGTAGAAAAGCGTGATAGGGGACATATGTCGTGTGATAGTGCTTCCATGGTTGAGAAGAAAACTAGATTTACAATTTTAACTAAAAAAAGTGCAAAGTAGCCGAATATACCGAGTTCGGTAGATAACTTTTGAGGTAGAAAAGCGTGATAGGTGACCTATGTTGTCTGCTGATATTTTCACGTTGAGAAGAAAATTAGTTTTACAATTTTAATTAAAAATAGTTTTTTTTTTCAAAGTAGCCGAATATACCGAGGCTTCTGGACTTCACACAAGAGAGAGAAGCTTCTCTTCTCTCACTTTCCCTTCCACTCTCCGGCTTTCCCCACCCCAAGAACCAGCCATTCCTGACACCTCGTGATACCGTACCGTGAATGGTAGGCGGCGGCGGCGAGGCGGCAATGTCACCGCCATCCTCTGGCGGCGGCGGCGGCGGCAAGCGCGGGAGGGATCCGGAGGAGGATGTCTACGTGGACAACCTCCACTCCCACAAGCGGTACCTCAGCGAGGTCACTCATCACGCCCTTCTCCATGGCTGTGCCTCTGTTTGTACCAAGCAGGGGGGGGGCAGGGGTAGATCTTGATTTGGATCCGAATTGGGTTGGGGAGAGGGGCGTTTCGGAATGGCTCCTTTGCTCGAATTTTCCGGCGGTTTCTCGCTTTCTTTGATCCGAATAGAGCGAGTTCTTCTCGTGGTTTCCTCTCCCATTGCGTTGATTGGTGACTCTTTGATCCTTAATTGTTTGAATCGAAGCGAAATGGGCGTCCTTGGTTCGGTTTTGTGGGATCTTTCTTCGGCCTCTTTCCGGTTTAGGTTCTCGATTTTGGTGCTATGCACGTTTGTCTTTGTTAATCTTCTATCTTTGTTTCGATTTGCGCTCCTTTGACTCGAATTCTTGCGAACTCTTGGACGGTTTCGTAGTTTTGGGTGATGAATTGTCGTATATTCTCCTGTTCCTTTCCTCGCTGCTGTGTTCCGGATTCTGTTGTCAGCTAATTGTATGCACAATTGCAATTTGCAGATAATGGCATCCAGCCTGAATGGGTTGTCTGTTGGAGATTCACTTGCTGACAATATCATGGAGTCCCCTGCGAGGTCGGAGAGTGCCTCTTGCTTCAGGTTTGTGTGCTCTGATTCCGTGTACATTCATCAGCACACCTTATCTGTAAATTGTCTGATTGTACTGTCGAAAGTTGGGTTTTGGAAATCAAATGTAGGAAGACAATATACACATGTTTAATCTCATATTATCCAGTAGGATTAGTGTTATTCACCAAAATTAATGGTTAATCTAATTTGTGAAAGGAGGAAAACATAGTTGCTGTTCCATTTTTGTTCCAGTTATAACATTACCCATCTTTCACCTTCAAAAAAAGATCTTGCATTCACATCTTATCTATACATTTTTCTGTAAAATCGTGAACACCGTAACTTCCTTTTTTTATCTTTCGAGAAAGGTGGCCGATTTCCTTAGAATTTAGATAACTGCAGGGGATATCAGTGTCAGTGAGGAATGTGGCTTCTGTTTTGAATATTTTCTTCAATTACTGGGCAACAAGATTTTGTAAGGTTTTGTGGATGGATGCTTCAGTGTGGTTTCTATTAAATTTAGAATAGTTGTTGTTGACTTGTTGTGGTGGGGATGTTATTGTCAAATTGAATTGCCATTTCCATCCCATTTTTTCCTCCAGCTTAACTGAAAGTTATGCTTGCAATAAAGCCCAAGGCGCCACTACAACATAATATGATTTTCTTACAACTCCATGTTGATTTTCATGCTATGATGAAACATATAGGAAATATGTTAAATATAAATGTATTCCAATGGCTCTAATTGGTTTTGCACTACATAATCTGGACAGTCTTTTGTCTCAGACTCTCAATGCTCGGTAAGAAATCTGGAGATCTGGACACAGTCTGATCTCTCACATGATTCCTTCAATGGTTGCACCCACATGGAAGCATTGAACTTGCTGAAGCACAATGAATCTTTGGCATGTTCCAGAACATGTCAGGCTATCATGATATAATTAAGAGTATTACTTAAGTGATGCCAACGAACATTGATGTCCAGAACATCTGCAAAGGCAGTTGGTTAGCCATTTGGTAACCGTGGTCAAGGAAACACTGTTTGATGATAGAATATCTTAATGCAAGTATAGGCCTTCAACGTTCTCTCTAATACCACTAATATTTTGTCTTAATACACTTAAGAAGCATCAAGAATGCATTCTTGTTAGTTATTATTGCCACTGTCTATCTTTACAATTCATACAATTGATTGATGTATTTATTTAAGTTAATTAAGTACTTCTACTTGTGAACAATCGTATTAGTGCGCTTATGGTCTGTATTTCATGATCTTATATTTTTCCTCCTTTCAGGGATGAAATAATCTCCCAGTACTCACCAATGTCAGAAGACTCGGATGACTACCGGTACTTTGACACTCAATTAAACCCCAATGGAAGTCAAACGGATGCAATGGTCAGCCCTTCAACTAGTCCAATGTCATCTCCTCACAGATTCCAGAAACCACAAGCTGGTTTCTCATCCACAAACCCATACCCTCTACCCAGCTGCTCCCTATCGGCGGTTGTCTGCTCTCACGCTCGCCGTGGCTCCGAAAATGAAGGTCGGTTCCCATCCTCGCCAAATGATATGTGTCATGGTGCAGATCTGAGGCGAACAGCGCTACTAAGGTCAGTGCAAATGAGGGTGCAGGGGCCCCACGCATATGACCTGCCAATCGGTGGCGGACAAGAACAAGAACATGCTCACGAGCATGAAGATGAACATGAGCACGAACATCTAGAGGGTTTGGAAGGGGAAGAAAGATCATCGTCTTGCAGGAAATCAATCAATGATGAAGCTGGTTACCGGAGGCCTGAAAGCAGTTATGGGCGACTGGAGCATGATATAGATTACATCAATGACTCTGCATCGGATGATGGTCTGAGTGACCCCAAGTTTAAGCAAGAAAAAAAGAGCCGTGATAAATTTGGTACCACTATGGATAAAAATAGATAGCAGCGCACATACCATGCCATCCTCATGTTAATTACGGGAGATTCTAACTCGATGCGTCAAATTGTGATATTGATGGCTGTTTGATATACGGTAGTGTAAACATCTGCTTTGCAGAATCGCAGGCTCATGGCATTGTAACATTCGAGTAAAATTAACCCCTGGGATGCAGTATTGTAATATTGTTTGATGATCTTTCTGCCCAGAATAGTTTGAACTATGAACTGATACGCATGATTCCGAGAAAGGTGTTGATGGATATAGGTGAAATCTCACCTGTTCATTAACAGCTCAACATTCAAGATGCAGTCCAAGTATGAATGTCCAAACTGAAGTATTGAACTCTGGACTTAGAAGGTTTGAAATTTCGTTTTCGGTTCACATCTTGAAGGCGAGAGAAATCCGAAATTTCAGATGAAATCTCTGTATTTCTGACAAAATTTGAAATCTGGAATTTTTTAAACGAAATTTTGGCTGAAATTAATGAAATCTCGGTGAACTTCAACTGAGAAAAAAATGGTTGAAATGATGTTAAAATTTTTTGTGGATGGTCTTGACACATAATTAATGTTTCTATAAAAATTTCAGATGGTGATCAAGCCTGAGAAATTTTTAAAAATTCACAGTGTTACTGTCCTAATAAAGGCTGATCGGTAAATTTCAACCGAATGAGAAATGGTGTAAACCATATTAGAAATTTTTTAACATTGTTGTGGATGATCCTGAAGCATCAATAATGTATTCATAAATTTTTTAGATGATGATTAAGCCTGAGGGATTTTTAAAATTTTGGACAGTGCTATTGAAGACTGACTTACAAATTTCAACCAAATGAAAAATGGTCGAAACTACGTTAGAATATTTTAAAAAAATTTGTGGCTAGTCCTAACGCATCACTAATGTTCTCATAAAATTTTCATATGATGATCAAGTTTGAGAAATTTTTAAAAATTATGACAGTGCTACTGTCGTGATAAAAGCCTTACGATGCTACATGTATTGCATTCATATAAACAAGTTTAAAAATTTTGAAACTTTTAGAGAAGGGTGCTGAGACAATGCTTAAGCTCTCCTAAAAATTTTGGATCATGATCACACTCGAACGAATTTATAAAATTTTGACACGGTTACTGTCTCAATTATATTCATTTTGTTTTTGAATTTTTAAATATAACAAATGAAGTTTAATTCTTTTCGAATTTTTTTTGTATTATCCTAGACTACTAAATATGGTATCATAAATTTTCAAAGCATGGTCAAGTTTGTAAAATTTTATAAAAATCTGACAGTGTTTCTGCTATTTTTATAAAACATCTAAAAAATTCGATTTTTAAACAAATTTTTAATGAAAGATGACATTATTAAGGGTTATTGACCCAAGCCCGGTCCTCAAAAGTCAAAATACCCAAGATTTCAATAAAATTTGCCAAAATTTACAAAATTACTGTAGTAATTTAAAAAAATCAAATTTTTTATCCTCCAGGATTTTGAATCTGTCCCAAGCGAAATCCAAAATCTCAGACAAAATTTTCAAAATTTCACCGAGATTTTGAACTATTCTTAGGACCAATATCGACATATCTTACTAACCAGCAGAGTTTAATAATATATGCCAATTGGCATGCTGAATACATCAGAATGGCTTTTAAACAAACACGGTAAAAATTTTGTTTCAGAGGTCAAAAGCAACGCAGGTGATCCCCGTGTTGCAAAGAAAAAAAGGACTTGACAGAGCAAATAGACAACAGAACTTCGTCTTTCCAAGGATAAGAGCAAAAACAAAACATATCGAAACTGCATTATCAAATTATTGGATTAAAAAATCAAGTACGGCGTCATCACACGATGGTTACATTAACCTCTTCTGTTCTTAAGCAAACTATTTGAGTGCTAAGTCAATCCCTGTAACCACAAAAGTAAATAACAACAGAGAAGGGATCACGCCAGTCAGTGGGATACATGTTCGTTCATCAGAAAACCCAACAGCTAGTTCTATCACCGCTGAACTTTCATTGCCATGGCCCATCTCTCGATGATATCCATTTTCATTTATTTTCTTTTCAACTTTCCTTCCGTGGCAGGTGGGAGTTGCACTATTGACTATACCCCAATGGCAGGTTGGGGCTCATGGGTCGTCACCTTCAAGAAGAGAAGGTCGAAAGAATGTTCTTCTTGATGACAAATTCATCAGCTTTGGAAGGACTGATCGACTGCCATATGATGAAATATGGAAATTAGTTTCTAGATTAAGTAATATGATCTGAAAATTGAATGAGTTAAGAGTAAATTTTGTTGCTCACCTTCTCCAACATGCGTTGAAGCCTCTCGGTTTCCTTCTTAGCATACTCAGAACCTTTCTGCACAATCTTCTTCGCAGAGTTCACATAGATCTTTCCATGCCTGGGTTAGAAGCAGAAAGGTAGAAATCAAGGACTGGCAATGTCATTACCTACATAAAATCTGAGAACACTTATAAACATAGTGGAGGGAAAGGTGAAAGTTAGTACTTGGCAGCAGAGCCACTGAGCTTAGCAACATCCTCTTCCATTTTAGAGAGGATTTCCTTCCGCTTGTCATCCGCAGCATTGAGGAGCTCCTTCACAAGAGGATCCAAACTTGCCAAAAGCCCAGCCTACAGAAGAAATGAATAGATTAGATCAAATTACGTATTCATATAACTTAATTCCATGGTACATTTGCATTTATGTGTGACGAACCTCTGAAGTAAGTTGACCCTTTGAATCACGGCTGGTTCCACACTTTTCATTAATAAACTTGACAAAGTCATCCAAGTCCCGACCGCCGTCGTAATCTTCACCAGCTTTGTTTCCTTTCGGAAAGAACTTCAATGTGGGAAAACCAGAAACTCCATACCTGAAAATAACATACATGATTACTAATTCTCTTTATTTTATGGGGGAAAATGACATACATAACCAAAATCATCAGATAGTCAGATAATGAATTTGTTAGACCTAACAGTTCAGCTAAGTACATGAACATCAATGGCATGTCCAGATGTTCCCTCAGAAACACATCGTACTATTCCAATATAAGATATGAAATTATATCAAAATAAAGGCGGGAACTAATCAATATAAGAACCGTTATAGCAGACAATTCAGAGTGTATACTTTTCAGCCAAGTCAGTGTGTTTGTCAGCATCAAGGTTGGCAATCACGACACCCTCATCCAGCTTGAAAACAGAAGCCAGCTTCTCATATATCTAAACAAGTACAAGCTTGAGTTAGATCAGAAAAAAAATGAAGATGCATACTCAGTGCTAGCAAAAGAAAAATGCATCGTTTTGGAAATTTTCAAGCTAGTAAGATCTACTACGGACCGGAGCAAGATGCTTGCAGTGACCGCACCTGTAAAACAAAAACGGCATAGAATGAAATCAAATTCATTGAAGCAGTATGATGAAAAAGAATTTGGTAGATGACAAACTGATCATAAAAACCTACCATGGGGCATAGAACTCAACAAGGACATCTTTGGTTTCATCAAGGACAACTGAGTCAAAGATCTCTGGGGTCAGAACCACGACACTTGAAGGAACTGCTGCTATCTTTATATTGGTAGCTGAAAGACAGAAGACACAAATATTTAAAACAATATTGCCATTATGAAAGTTAAGATGGAACATTGGTTTGCTAATTGCTGGTTCTTCAACTAGTTGCATTTACTAGGATTTAAATGAAAATGAGAGGTACCATCATAAACATACAACATGGATGCAAAATTAACTGCAGCATAACCAAAGGGTGACCTAAGTTTAAAGTGATAAATTTCCCCAAAAAAGAAGATGAATGATACAAACTACCAAGTAACAGCGTATGTAAGTAACAAGGACCAAAGGGTGGTGGGCAGTAGGACAACACTGCTAATTTCATACTTCAATGCGATGCTTATTGCATGTGATGTAGAGTTCCCAATTGTTCTACATAATATGACCAATGGCCATACAGAACCCAACTGATTTGGCAACCAACAAGTAAGATAGCATGGTTGAAAAGTGTGTTAGCAACACAAGTTAAAGTTTACCTGCTTCAGTGTTAACAAATTCTGCAAGGGCTTCTAAGGTACGTTGACCTTCGTACCTAATCAGTGAGTTAAGCATTATGTTTTTAGTTTTAACAATAAAGAAGTGCCGGCCAAGTAATCAATAAAGAAGTATGTATTCTCACTTCTTGGGCTCTAAGGATCCTTTAGGAAACCATTGGATTGTGGGGTAGCCAGAAACTCCATACTTGCTGCACAAACTCTTGTGCTCATCACAATCAACCTGGATAGTGAAAAATGTAATCAATTCATCATAGCAAAAACCTAATGCAATTAGAGGCTGACTAAAAATCTCCATGAAATATGAATGTTCCAATCATTTCCATTTCCTTCCCTTGAGGGATGTAAATGATAGGTAACTGTTGGCATGTAAAAAAGCAAGCAAGGAGACAAACACAATGGTGATAAAGTACCAAACACTTCAAATATCATGAGATTTACCTTTGCAATTAAGACTGATTTAGCTTTCTTGAAACTTGCACCGAGCTTTTCATATTCAGGAGCAAGCTTCTTGCAGTGGCCACACCTAAAAAGCAAAAACCTGATTATCAAAACAATGGACCTACATAATATGATCATTAATGAAAAACCTAGTTTTCGCAGACAAGGCAGAAAATATGATATGAGACTTAAAAGCAACAGCAGAGATGATTTGACGTCCAAGTGCCCATCCAACAAATGCTGATAGGTTCCTACACGGCTATAGCTCAAACAATTATTAATATTTCTCGATCCAATCTGCAGCACATATCACTTGGTGGCTTGGTGAAAGGTTATCCTTATTACACTAAATTCATGTCACCATTCTCACAATGAATTCTTACAAGAACCACCCAAGTAGTACAAAACTGAAATTTATCCTGACTTACAAGACCAATAAGCATTCAATTTCAACCATTTCAATATGATCCAGCATACCCGCTGCCAGATTATTTAACACAGTCCTATATCATCTTAAAGTGGATGCTTTACTCCCCAAGGCCATGCACATCTAAGTACCTATTACTTGATGCACTACCAGACACTAAGATCACCGCAACATAAGAACTATTTACACTTTTTTCCAATGTAACACGAGTCCATATCTATTAGCTATATGAAGATCCAAAGTTTGGGATCCAGATTTTCATATAGAGATCCTAGTTATCGAGTCCAACGGCAACCCGATCCAGCTCCCCCCGAAAGCATCCAAACTGCTCGATACTCAAGAACTAGAGCTCCCATTCCCACCAATCCTGCAGCAACCCGGATACATTGCATCCGAAAGATCCGAGCTACGCAACTCGGGGACCAAGGCAACCACAGATCCAACCCAGGTGGCGTACACCAAGGCCGAACAACACAAACATGAGGTGATGAACGCCAGAGAGAGAGAGAGAGACGACGCGAGGAGGGAAGAAGCGGCGGACCAGGGAGCGTAGAACTCGACGAGCGCGGCGCGGTCCTGGCCGACCTCCTTCTCGAAGGTGGACTCCGTCAGGGCCACCACCTCGTCGCCGTCGGCGGACGCCGGAGAGAGCACCGCGGCGGCGAGGAGGAGGAGGAGGAGGAGGAGGAGGGGGAGGGTTTTGCTGGAGATCTGAGGGGTCGCCATGTGTGAATGTGTGTGATCTGATCTGATGACTGTTTGCTGCGAGCTCGAGCGACAAGAGGGACTAGTTTTGGCAACGGGGAAATTTTGCAGAAAAGACCCCGCCGTGAAACCAACTTTGATCAGCTCCCCTAGAGTAGAGCCTACCTGAGGATAGGTCATTTCCAGCGAAATCATCGAATATCTAGTCTTATATACATCCTTTTTATAGATCTAGTCTTTACATACATATTTATAAATTTGACCTCCTCCTCCTCCTCCTTCTCCTCGGAAAAGCTCCCCTAGAGTAGAGCCTAGAGAAGAGGTTGTTTTGAGCGAACTCATCACTTATCTAGCCTCATATACCTATTTGCAAATTTGACCTCTTCCTCACTGTAGAAGGTATGGCAGGTGACACGTGTCCCCTACCGTGTCCAGGGAGTGTGGAACCTTGCCGGCACCGCGGCAAGCAAGTGAGCGTGGGAGCAGCGTGGCCCAACGCTGCAGGAGGGCTTTCGTGCTACCGGCCATAGCAGCGAGACTCCCCCACGCGCTCCCACGATCAGTCACCTACTCCCACACTTGCTAGCCTTGCCGCAGCTCCAGCAAGGTTCCATGCTTCCCGGGCGCGACAGGAGATACGTGTCACCTGCCGCGCCTTCTACGGTGGAAGAGCCAAATTTGCAAATACGTATGTAAGAGCTAAATTAAAAAAAAGATACATGATGCTAGATAAACGATGAATTCATTTCCAGCCTGTTTGTGTTGTCCAGCAATGACAAGTCTTCTCCATTTCGACATGTTCCTTCCCATCCAAATATGTGCCGTCAGATATTTAGATTTCGTTCAAAATAATCTACTTAGGGTCTGCTTGGGAGCATTGTATTTTTTTTTGTCTGAGATGGAAACTTGCATGTAATTTGTTGGACACAAGTAATCCGATCGGATTCCAATGTATTAACCTACCCTTGTAATAGCTATTATATGGTGTTTGGATAGAGAAGTAAACAAGAAACGAACGCGACAACCAAAACAGACAACATTCAATACTCTATATCTAAGCTTTGAATCGTAAAATATATAGTGCAACTTCAAAAGTGAAAACTAGAACACAACATACACTATTATATCCAAGTTTATCAGCCTCAGCTGGTAGTCATAGGTTCAACCATTGTTCAGAAAAATCAAAAAACAACATCTGAACTCCCATCACCGCAAAAACTATTAATAGTACTTCTATGTATCAAAATAAATTTTCTCCTAGCTCTAAGGCCTCTAATCCAATACATTTGAACTCCAATCACCACGAAAACACTGCAATGGATCTTTTCATTCCACTCAAACCTGTTCACCTACTCTGTCATTTGACAACTTCAACTCGTATGCCAGTCACACTAATCCCTTTCTTCCTCTATCTGTATCCCCCTCACCTCACCTGTGCCTGCTTCTTATGCTTAGCTGCAAACCCACCCCCATGTGATGTGTGTCATGTCCGTGTGCCTATGGGAACATGTCTTCACTAATCCTCACTCCATGTGTCTTGTGTTATTTATTCAAGAGCTTCGTCTAAATTGCTTCACAATTGCACCAGATTTTATTACTAGTAGTAATATGATATACTTGATCATACTAGCACAATGTGAATGACTACTGATTCGTCTTACCAATCATTGAAGGTATGCATTATATTATATCATGCTTAACTAATTCAACTTTGGACCGTCGCTTGGTTCAAAATCCAAAAGCAAGGGTCTGATCTTGTTTGGTGAACAGGGAGGTGGTGGTGGTGGTGGCAATCAACAACTACTCTGGTTTTGTTGAGGACGACAAGGACAGTAGTTGGTCTTGTCCCAGTGAGAAAATGCACAAGCAGGGGGATTTTCCAAATCCAGTGTGCGATTTGGGCACTCCATGTTGCTAAACTATCCCACTGTCTAATCGCCAAGTGCTAACTTAGTGTGCAGGTGGATCTACCATTTGATCATAACTGTCTATTGCAATAAGACACCAATGAAACTCAATGTAAAACTGTGCAGATGCATACTTTGGGATGTTCTTCACAGTACGCCTATCATAGAAATACATATCTATCGGAACCCGAATATGCAAATCTGGACCCTCTGTGTATACTGCACTAATCCAGGATCACGTTAGTGCACACAGACTCAACATCGGTAAATATCACAATCATACACAGCGGAAACATTATAAAAGACATCATATATTAAATAATACTAGTTGAATGACCTTAAGGTCAACTTACATAACTATGCCTCGCAAGGCTGAATAACAAATTAGACTGCAGTAGAATGAAAACGTAGACAAACCCCTCAGTATACCACAGGCAACTAAAAAGGCTCGCACCCTAAACTTTCGTCTCTTCCTGGTACTTCTCCTCCAGCATGGATGCCGACTGCTCAACTGATGATGTTGTTGTGGGCAATGGTGAGTACTTAAAGCACTCAACAAATTATGCACAAAATGCAATTCTATGTAACTATATGCAAGGCTTATTCCAAAGGAAAAGTCTATTATGGTTATTTTGCAATAAGCAGCATTTATGATCAAATACAATAAATAGATTGTAAAAACTGTAAAACAAATAACATAGATTCAGCATTTCTCATTTCTCAAGTAAGCCAAGTTTTCAATCTTAAGTCAAGTTCCAACCTTCCATATGGCAATCCCGCCATCCCAACCAAGTTTTTTATTTAATTAAACTAACCTTTAACTGTAATTCCCGAGCATTGCTCAATACTGCGAGCACGACTATTCGAATATATTCACACTCTGCAGAGGTTATGCACTTTGCCCACACGACATGATCATCTCTTGTTGCCATGCAATTAACACACTTCCTTTGGTGTGTCGGCGGATAGATCATGACAAAGTCTTTACAATGCTCTGGCTTAACCCAGTACTACCCGCTAAGGTTTCAACACTAGTGGGTCTGAAAACCACAACCAGGGCCCCCCTCTTATGCCATGTGAGTTACTCCATAACTCAGAAACTCACACCACCATTGATAGTACCAAGCTAAGACATCACAAATTAATCAGCTAGGTTGTCCCATGCCATACATGTGGTTGCATGATTGACTCAGGTCAAAGGCTTGCAAGGTTAAGTCCTTAGGATGATTGAAGCAAGACTTTCACATACCCTCTGCCTATTGGGCCCACCTTGGCATACTCGTCTCTTACCACTTGCCCCAATCTAAATGATTACCAAGCACCATGTGCCATCAACAATTCAATATCGTTGCGTGACATGACTCGCCACTACAACTCAATCTCATTGTGTGATCTCACATGACACAAAAGTTCACATCATTGTTCCATATTTCATTAATCAAGATTAAACATCAATGATTCGAGTACATATGATGACGTGGCATAGCTAAGCAGCTAACATGGTCTAACCATCCCATGTTGATTTTAGTATCAACCAACTATAGTGAACCAATCTAGGGTAACAATAGATCATGGCATATAAATGACAAGGTAGGGCATAGATCAAATTGGTATAATAGCTAAGTCCTAATTTAAATTGAAACCATTGTATACTTGAAATAATATACAATAGGGTAACACAATATAGCAATTTTATAAACATGGGTTCAACATGATCAAAGCACAACTTGCCTTGGAATAGGTTCTGATATTGCTCTAGAAATTGATCTTGGGTCGAAGGATCTTCCTCGGATGTTTTGCACAATTCGACGTCTACGCGAAACGAAAGAGACAAGCAAATAAACACCAAAATATAGAGCAAAAAAACTCCAAAAATCAAATAAAATTTACCATTAGATAGACCTCAATTTTAATTTTTATAGAAATTTGAATCACCTCAATCGGAGTCGTATGAGGGAGAACGGGCTCGGAGAAGATTCAAAAATCAGAAAATCAGAAAATTAAAAATCAAATAATAAACCGAATTTTTTTTATAAAGAAAAATCGTATTATTGCGTCATGCTGACATCAGTCCTGACCCAGGCCAGTCACATGCCGACGCGTGGCACGGTTCATGGACTCGATGTAAGTTCAAGCTCCATTGGTTTTGGTGATTAGTTTAATATTAATGCTGAATCATTGTTTAATGACAAATCTAATCATTATGAGACTAACATGTTTAATTGAGCTATATTCTTATTAGTCTCAAATTCGGATGGAAAATAGAAAACCCAAGGTATGCACTCATATTCACTCTATTATCTTAATGCATACTTAGGATTCAAGTTAAAAGATAAACTCTTCCATTGCCTTAGTCTAAATATGTGCATTATGTTTCCAAATCTTTATATACATGAATGCACACATCTAGGGGGAGTTAATAATTTAACTTGATGTTTCAATTGTATTGATCCATGTCCTCTTGCTATATAATATAAAGGATCAAGACTTTGAAACAATCTTTTGAGTATATATATAACTTGTAGTTGAAGTATACTCATACTAATATAGGATAAACTCATATACAATCTAAGATTGACTATGTGCATATTAGTTCTAAAGTCCAATTATCTATATGCACATATCAAATGGAGTTTATTCTATAGTTGATGGTCTCAAATGTATTGATCCTTTTCCATCACTCAAACATATTGGATCATTACTTTCCATCAAATTGAGTATATGAAACTTGTGTAGTGATATATACTCATGTCAATTTAAATAAGCTTAAATTGAGTTTGGTTGTCTCCCAATCAATCAAAGAACATTTCATTATGTGTTGACGGTGTCTCTTTGTTGATTAAAGACAAGCGAAAAGTTCTTGAGTATAGTAAAGCATTGGTTGCATCAAAGTACTTAAGACACCAATTAATCTTTCAAGTTGATTTGAGTTGTGCTCAATCAATCTTAGAGGCATCCATTATGTGTTAATGGAGTGCGGTGATGATTGAGACAACCGTGTTTGTTGGACTAACATCTTCCATGAGTTATGAAGTAGGTTGAGTCCAAGATGATAAAGAATCGGGAAGAAGAAGTCATCATGTGTTGATGAGCTTCAAGAGGTGATCCTGAAGTGAAGAGAAGGGCTAGAGAAGGTTCATCATGTGTTGGTGAACAAGAAGAAGAAGATTCGATCCCGGAGAAAAGATGGTTGGAAATCATAAAAGCTTCAAGTGGATCGCTAGAGGCAAAGGTATAACTAGCTAGGGCTAAGGATGTGTTCCTAGTCTTTTACCAGTCTCGGTGTTTGGATGTCAGACCTGGTTGCTAGTTAGGTGCTGTACTATTAAGAGGGGTTGAGTCTTTCAGCTTGAGCTTCATCATGTGTTGATGAATTCAATCCGGTTTACTCTAGCTCACTCTCTTGTTTGGTGTTTGCATGGAGCTAACTATTTGGCATGTTTTGCAAATGGATGAAACTCGTGCATTGGATTTTGCATGAGCAAGGTATTTGCATGTGTTGCAAATAAGGGTGCTCATGCTTGCATCTTAATTGAATCTTATTTGATTTGGTTTTTTGCTTGGAGCTAAGTTTTGCATGTGTTGCAAAAGGAGAAAGCTCAAGAAACTTGATTTGTTGTGGTTGTTTGCATGGTGCTAGAGATTTGCATGTGTTGCAAATAGAGAGCTCATGCTTTGGTGTTCTAGCTTATGATTGGGTCATGTGTTGATCATCACAAGGCTAAGCTTGGATTATGCTTTGTGTTTGCAAAATGTGTTTTTGCAAAGTATTGATTTGTTATTTGCAAATGTGTTTTGCAAATAAGTTGGAAGTTATGAGGTTCGATCCTAGAGCATGTGTTGGCATTTGCAAATGTGTTTTGCAAAGTGTCGGGATCATGTGTTGATCCTTACATGGCTAAGAGGATTGATCTTATAAGTTCATGGTTTATTTGCGAATGTGTTTTGCAAATAAGTTGGAGTTGTTATTTGCAAATAAACTTGAGATTATGGGTTTCGATCCTTGAAAGTGCATCTAGGCCCCTTAAGAAGTTTTGGTGATAGATGGCAACACAATTGAAAAACTAATGTTTAAATGAGAATTTGTGCAGAGGTTGAGGCAATATCATCCTAGAGAAAGCAAATTGAAGATCACAGAAGAGTTTAAAATTTGTGAAGACGGCATCAAGACTTGTTGTAAAATTTTCTATTTTTATTTGAGTCTAAGGATAGCCGTACTATTAAGAGGGATACAACGAGAAATCACTTTTAGGATATACGTGTGCTCAAGGATAAAAATTGCATTGCATAAATACTCTAAACACTTCTTTTTGGTCAAATGCACATCTCTGGCCGAATGGGCCAACCCGGAGTATCCGGACATTTGTCCGGACTCTCCGGGTTGAGACCCTCGGTAGCAGCCCTGGATAGTCCGGAGTATCCGGACATTTGGTCCGGACACTCCGGGTTAATTAGTCCGGAGTCTCCGGGTTTTTATCCGGAGTCTCCGGGTTAGCTGCCTCGGTATGTTCTAAGTCTTCCCAATCCGGAGTCTCCGGGTTGAGCGCAGCTCACCCCCAACGGCTGGATTTTGGAGCACCTATATAAGCCATCACTCTTCACCTAACTGAGAGAGCTCCATTATTGCCCTTGTTCATTCAAAAAAACACTCATTCTCACTCTTGAGCCCTAATCCCCTTTCTCCATTTGAAGCTTTTGATAGATTTGATTCTTTTGGGAGAAAGGAGTGGATTTGAGTAACTAGAACTTCCATCTTTCATTTTGAGTACAAATTTCATCCTCCAAGTTGAGTTCGCGAAGTATTTATTACTCTTGGAGTTTGAAGGGCTCCTAGACGGCAAGAAGTCACCGGGAGCTTCCAAATCTCGTTGTGGTAAGCCCCGGAAGTTTGTGAAGGCAAGTCTTGCCTCCGAAAGGAAAGAGGCAAGAAGTGAAGACCGGCGAGTGCTTTGTGCAACACCGGGAGGATAGTGGTCAAGAGGGACCCGGGCGTTATGCCTCCTCAACGGAGACGTAGGATTCCCTTCAAGAATCCGAACTTCGGGTAAAAATCTTTGTCTCGGTGCTCTTTGTTGTGTTCTTGCTAGATTTTGTTGTGGTAGACCTTTGGAAGACTCGATCTACTCTCTTGTTACTTGTGGCTCCAGATCTACTATATCCTCAGGTACCTGACAGCATTTAGATCTTTTGTATTCAAGTAGATTGTTGAAATATTGTAGGGATTTAAAATCTCACTTCGAGATCCTCAATCCGGAGTATCCGAACTCCTGAACCCGGATAGTCCGGAATATCCGGAGTATCCGGATTATATACCCCGCACATTCCGGGTTGAGAACCTCGGGAGATTTTATTTTAACTGCAAAATTTTATCCGCCTATTCACCCCCCTCTAGGCTACATCTCAGGTCCTTTCAATTGGTATCAGAGCCTAATTCTCCATAATTTGGCTTAACTGCTTGGAGAATCAAGATGTCGCTAATAGAGAAGAGTGACGAAATCCGTGACCAAGAAAAGGCCACGGGTTCCACCAAAGGGGTTGAAATTCCATATGATTATCCGTCTCTTGGAGTCTCAAGCTCTTCATCTTATGTTTCGTGTAATCCGGTAGAGCACCTCATTTTGATGGTACTCGCTATGCCGCATGGACACATAAAATGAAGATGTACTTGAGATCACTTCACCCGTGTATTTGGGAGATTGTAGAAACAGGTTTCAAAGCTATGGATCCAAGCAAGCTCACTCCCGAAGAGAAGTTTCGAATACTTATAACAGGGGTACCCCAACGGCCCGAAGCGACGAGCCAGCGGCCTCAAGCACATCTCCAGCCCAACAGGCCGCGCCCGGCCCGCCACCGACCAAATCGCCTGCGAGACCACACAAGACACCCGCTCCCGACCGGCCGGGGGAAGCGACTCCGACCAGACAGCGCTCCCGCCCCCCTTGGCGGGACGGGATCCCCGACTCCGACCAGACAGTGCTCCCGACCCCCTTGGCGGGACGGGATCTCCCGACTCCGACCGAACCAAGGTGACGGTCACCGAGGGCCGCGTGTCGAGGCCCTCACCAGCTTACCGCCACGTACCCTATGAACAAGGTCAATCGAAGTGACTATACAAGGGCAGGTGGCTCCTTCCCAAGAGGGTTTGGTGACTGCTGAAGTCAAAGCTTCCAGCCCCATCAACCAGTCGCGTACAGTACGAACACACGCTCCCTCCCGAGGCAGCACCAACGTCATGCACCGCAACGTCAGCACCCGTAAGGATCACAGAGGGCAAGTACGCTATTTCCCGGGGAATACCTAACCTCCCTGACCACCAAGGTTACCGACCCAGCATGGGCAAGACGTGCGGCGACCAGTCCACAGACGAAGGACCGGAGCTCCTAGCATAGGTCGCCTCGCCCTTCCCTCGACTCTCGATGTAACCTGCCCCTTCCTTCTGTATAAAAGGAGGCAGGACGAACGACACAAGGACACACGAGGAGACTAAGTCATTTAGCGCTCTCATCTGTAAAAACATTGTGCAAAGCAATACAACACCGCCATCCGAACTGGAGTAGGGACTTTCAGCCTGAACCAGTATACATCTTGGACTCTCGAGTCTAACCATTCAGGGAGTGGAACGCGCGGCCCCTTAGACTTACAAATTCACTTGTCGGTGCTCGAAACGCCGACAGTTGGCGCGCCAGGTAGGGGGCTTCGCGCGTCTTCGTCACCATCTCCGGATTCCGTTTGTCTCCCTGATGGCATCCTCCCACTGCGACGGCATGGCTGCACCGGGGAGCCGGATCCGCTTCGACTCCCTCGACTTCGCCGTCACCCCGGCAGGAGAGCTCACGCTCGTCCCCGCCGCCTCCGGAGGACAGGCGCCCGCTGAGAGCCTGGGCGTCCTCTCCGGCGACTTCGCTAAACTCCGGCTTGGGCGCCCTGCAGCCCCGGCCGTAAAGCGAGGAGTGCTCGCCACGTCGGCGAAACTCCGTGGGCGGGCAGTGACCGTGTCACCTCCCGTAGGCTCGCAACTTGTGGCGATGGCTGGCTACATGCCGGCCTCCATCCTGTTCTTTGGAAGACTCTTCGACCATGACTCGGCTCAGACACGAGTACCGCCGCGGCGGCACTCTCGCGAGTGCAACATGGCGAGCACGGTCGATTTGACCGTAACCCCCGTGGCTACGGGGCCTCCTATCCGGCGCACTAAGGCGCAGGAGGAGGAATACCAGCACGAACGTGCTGAAAGCGCTCAAGCCCGCCGCGCCGAGCTCCAACGACAGCGCAAAGAGTTGGAGGAACAAAGAGCTGAGCTCGACCGGCTCGAGCCAACTCGAGCAGAGGAGAGCGAGACCCGCAGAGCTGGCGGCGCGACGCCTGCGTCGAGCACACCAAGCGGCGGAAGAGTCCGCGGCCCTCGATTCTTCCCATGCAAGCCAAAAGCGTGGCGCGGTGCAATCCGCTCGAGGCCTCCCGAGCCGGCGACCGGAGGCCAAGGCCACGTATCAAAACCTCGGGGTGGTGGAGCGCGGCCATGCGCAAAGACATGCACGCCTCCGGCTCCTATCGCTCGGAGCCACCTCGTCACGGGCCCGTCTGCGCCGGAGCCGGTTGGGTCGGCACAGCGGCGCACACCGCGATCCACACGAGTCTCGCGCACCCGGTGCGCCGGCGCCTCGGTGATGCCTCGACATTCGCGCTACCCTTGGCGTGAAGAAAGATGGCGAGGAGGCCGCCCACTCACGAGTGCGGACGGCGGGCGCCACCACCGCAGCCCGAGCCCCGACGGTCTGGGCCGTGGGCGTTACGCCGAGGATCCGCCAGCGGACTTCCTGCCGATTCCGGCGCCACCAACATCGCCAAATACAGGGGCCACAAACCGGGTGTCGGCTCGAACTACCGGCTCGCATGTCGGGCGGGAGGAGCAGCGGATGACCTCTTCATCATCCGGTACCTTCCCATCTACCTCGCGGACTCGGCCCGAGCCGGCTCGAGTACTTGCCCGCCAAAACCATCGAGGCTGGACCGACTTGAAGACCCTCTTCGTCGGCAACTTCGTGGCACTTACAAGCGCCCGAAACTCTGGGACTGAAGGCTGCAAGCGCAGCGACCGGGAAACCCTCGGGACTACATCCGCGATTTTCCCGCCAATGCAACGAGCTCCCCGACATCTCGGACGCCGATGTCGTGGGAGCATTCATTCTGGCACCTCTGCAAGGCCTTGGTACACAAACTGGGCTGCCTCAAGCCCAGGACTACCAAGGAGCTCCTTGATATCGCCACCAACCACGCCTCTGGCGAGGAGGCTGTGGGGGCCATCTTTGAGGGAGGAAAGGCCCAGCTAGAATCCGGCGTCCGTATCGGGTCCCCCCGACCGCTCGGACAAGCGAGGCGGCGCGGAAGCAGATCCGCGAGACCCAGTGGTCGCCACGTCGGCCGATACCGCTAAGCGGCGAGTGCGGCGGCCGTCGCGCCGACCACTTCGAGAAATTGATGGGCGGCCGTGCCCAAACCACGGGTTCTCCGTTAAACACAAGTACGGGCTGCGAGGTCTGGCGCTACCTCTCGGCGTCCCCACAGCGCCGCGTGGCAAGGAAGAAGCTGCTGCGGCCCGTGAGTGCGTAGAAAAAAGCGACGACGAGTTCCCTGAACCCGACGGCTGCCTCATGATCTTCGGTGGACCAGCTTGCTATGCCGACAAGCGTCGGCTCAAGCTCGCTTACCGCGAGGTCCACACCGTCGCGCCATGCGTCCCCCAATATCTCCGGTGGTCAGAGTTCCCGATCACCTTTGATCGGACCGATCACCCCGACCACGTTCCACAGCCGGGGAGATACCCCCTGGTGGTCAGCCCCGTCGTGGGGAAGAAGCGCCTCTCAAAGGTGCTGATGGACGGAGGCAGCGGCCTCAACATCCTATACGTCGAGACTCTCAACGCTATGGGGGTCCCGCGCTCAAGCCTCCGACCCAGCAAGGCGCCTTTCCATGGCATCATTCCCGCCGAGCCCATCCACTCGGCGATCGACCGCCGTTACCTTTGGGAGCCGGAAATTTCCGCACCGAGACCCTCACTTTTGAGGTCGTAGATTTCCCCGGTTCTTACCATGCCATCCTGGGAAGGCCGTGTTACGCCAAGTTCATGGCGGTCCCCAGTTATGCCTACCTCAAGCTGAAGATGCCCGGACCCCAGGGAGTCATCACCGTGGCATCGACCTTCCAGCTTGCCTACAACTGCGAGCGTAGCAGTTGTGAGCTCGCCTCGGTAGTCATCGCATCTGCCGAGCTCGACAAACTCCGGAGGGAAGCCTCCGAGTCCGTCCCTGAGTCCAGCAAGTCAGGGGCGGGCTCCTTCAAATCCGCCGAGGACACGAAGGAGGTCACGGTCGATCCTTGTGATCCGACCAAGACCGTCTTGGTCGAACCACGCCCCGCCAAATAGGAAAGCGGCTCGTCGACTTCCTCCGCACCAACAAAGGCGTCTTCGCATGGAGGTCCTCCGGCATGCGGGCATTCAAAGGAAGTCGCAGAGCACTCCTTGAGCATCCGACCGGGCTCAAGCCGGCCGCCAGGCGCCGCGCCGCTTTGTGAGGAAAGGCGCAGGATCATAGGGAGGAGATCGCTAAACTTCTGGCTGCAGGGTTTGTAAAAGAGGTGCGCCACCCCGAGTGGCTAGCCAACCCTGTACTTGTAAAAAAAAAAATGGGCAATGGAGGATGTGTGTTGACTATACGAGTCTCAACAAAGCGTGTCCCAAGGACCCGTTCCCTTTGCCCCGCGTCGACCAAGTCATCGACTCCACCGCAGGGTGTGAGTCTCTTTCCTTTCTGGATGCCTACTCGGGCTACCACCAGATCGCGCTAAAAGAGTCCGACCAGCTCGTGACTTCCTTCATCACTCCGTTCGGCTCGTTCTGCTACGTTACAATGTCGTTCGGCCTAAAGAACGCAGGCGCTACATACCAGCGATGTATGCAGACGTGTTTCAATAACCAGATCGGCCGCAACGTTGAGGCATACGTCGACGATATCGTCGTGAAGACCAAGAAGGCCGACGACCTTATCCCCGACCTAGAAGAGACTTTCGCGAACCTTCGACGGTTCGCATAAAGCTCAACCCCGAGAAATGCGTCTTCGGGGTCCCCAAAGGGAAGCTCCTTGGCTTCATCGTCTCCGAGCGAGGCATCGAGGCCAACCAGGAGAAGATATCGGCGATCGCAAGGATGGGCCCAGTCAGCAACCTCAAAGGGGTCCAGAGGCTGACCGGGTGTCTGGCAGCTTTGAGCCGTTTCGTGTCTTGCCTCGGTGAGCGCGGAATGCCTCTCTACAGGCTGCTCAAGAAGTCCGACCGCTTCAGCTGGACCCCGGAGGCTCAGGAGGCCCTCACCCGCTTGAAGGCCTTCCTGTCCTCACCTCCAGTCCTGGTCGCCCCGGCACCAGGTGAGCCGCTGCTTCTCTACATCGCCGCCACTACCCAAGTCGTCAGCGTGGCCCTCGTGGTGGAGCGAGCGGAAGAAGGCCGCGAACTCAAGGTACAACGGCCAGTTTACTTCATTAGCGAGGTTCTTTCCGAGTCGAAGGCTCGGTACCCGCAGGTGCAGAAGCTACTCTACGCGGTGCTCATCGCAAAGAGGAAGCTCGTCCACTACTTCGATCAGCACACCATCACTGTGGTGACCACGTCCCCGCTCGGCGAGATCGTCCACAACCGCGACGCCTCGGGAAGGATAGCCAAGTGGGCGCTCGAGCTCAACGGCCACGGCATAACGTACGTCCCTCGGACGGCGATCAAGTCGCAGGCCCTGGCCGACTTCGTCGCCGAGTGGACCGAAGCCCAGGCACCACCAGTGATCGAAGACCCCGAGTACTGGACAATGTACTTCGATGGGTCTTACACCAAGAATGGCGCGGGAGTCGTCATCATCTCCCGCTCGAACAGAGCTTGATGACGCCATCGGTTGCTTTTGACGCGACCAACAACGCCGCCGAGTCACGAGCCCTCGTCAGCGGTCTCGGATCGTTGCCGACCTCGGTGCTCGCCGACTTACGTCCACGGGACTCAAGCTTGTTGTCGACCAGGTCATGAAGGCAGCGGAGCCCCGAGACGCCCGTATGGCCGCGTACTGTCGAGAAGTGCGCGGGCTCGAAGAGCGGTTCAAGGGTTTCGAGCTTCACCATAGCTACCGACGCTACAATGGCGACGCCGACTACCTAGCCAATCTGGCCTCCAGCAGAGAGCCGGTCCCGCCCGGGATCTTCGTCTGCGACCTCCTGCGGCCTTCCATCCAGCTGGGCCCGGTGGTCGAGCGGTCCCCCGACCTACCTAGCACGGTCACCCCGACCGCCGCGCGGTCGGGCGTGGACTTGGTCGGGTCGAGCCGCAGCGTGCTAGCGACCGAGTCCGACTGGAGAAAGCCCTTCATAGACCGTTTGACGGACGGGTCACTTCCCGACCCGACCGAGGCCCGGCGCCTCGCCCGGTGGGCAAAGTCTTTCGTCCTGGTCGGCCCAGACCTTTACAAAAGGAGCCCCTCTAGGGTCCTCCAAAAGTGCATCCTGGCCGACCAAGGAAAGCAACTGCTGGACGACATACACAGCGGAATCTGCGGTCACCACGCTGCGCCCCGATCTCTTGTGGGAAAGGCCTTTTGACAAGGTTTCTATTGGACGACCGCCGTATCCGACGCCGATCACATCGTATGCACCTGCGAAGGATGCCAATTCTTTGCCAGGCAGACACATATGCCAGCTCAGGCCTTACAGACGATCCCCATCACGTGGCCTTTTGCAGTCTGGGGACTCGATCTGGTCGGGCCTTTCAAGAAAGCGCCCGGGGGCTTCGCTCATCTCCTAGTCGCGGTGGACAAGTTCACCAAGTGGATAGAGGCCAAGCCGGTCGTGAGCGTCACGTCGGCACAAGCGGCCATCTTTTTCCGTGACATCGTCTTTCGGTTCGGAGTCCCAAACTCCATCATCACCGACAATGGAACGCAGTTCACGGGGAAGGAGTTCCTCGAGTTCTGCGATGACTTCAACATCCGCGTCGATTGGGCAGCCGTGGCCCATCCGCGGATTAACGGCCAGGTCGAGCGCGCGAACGGCATGATCCTTCAAGGGCTCAAGCCGCGGATCTTCAGTCGGCTCAAGCACTTCGTGGGGCGCTGGGTGGCCGAGCTACCCTCCGTCCTCTGGAGCTTGCGGACCATGCCGACCCAGGCGACCGGGTTCACACCGTTCTTCATGGTATACGGTGCTGAAGCCATTTTGCCGACAGACCTGGAGTATGGCGCCCCAAGATTACAAGCCTTCGAGGAGGCTCGGGGGCTCGCCGCACAACAAGACGCCGTCGACCAGCTCGACGAGGCTCGTGACGTGGCCGTCCTGCGATCGGCCAGGTATCAACAAGCTTTACGACGGCGTTACCCACGGTAGTCGAGGTTCGAGGCGATCGTTGATCTTGGTGATCGGTCTGCGCCGGTCCAAACCAAAGAAAGATAAGCACAAGTTCGTCGCCCCTTCAGGAAGGCCCTTCACCGTCGTGGAGGTCCTCCGACTTGGCACCTTTCGACTCAAGGACGCTGACGGCCGCATCCTTCCGAATGCTTGGAATATAGAAAAGTTAAGGCGATTCTATCCCTGAACTCTTTTCCTCTTCCCGGCATGATCTTTACTTTTACCCTTAGAGCACTGTCGCCGGCGACGACTCGGGGCTGCCCTTCGGCGCCCGTTCGGTACTCGGTTGGCGCTATGCGGGTTGATGACCCAAGCGCCACAAGGTCCTTCGGCGGTAACCCTTCGACCCGGTGCTACGGCCTACACCCGGCCGCTATGGTTGCTAAGTAAGACTTCGCGGAAGAAGGAAGTGCCCGAGCGGAGTGACCTTTGGGTCGGCAGGGAACACTCCTCCCCCGCACGAACTCAGCTATCCCACGCGCTTATGAGGGTAGGTGACCTGACTGGTCATGAGGTCCATCCCGGCGGTAACCCTCTCGACCCAAGTGTTACTGACCTATCGCCCGTGAGCTATGGTTGCTAAGTAGCACGCCGCGGAAGAAGGAAGTGCCCAAGCGGAAGGATCCTTGGCGGTCTAGAGCACCCTATCCTCACAAGTCGCAGAATCACTGCGTGCCAAGTCTCCAATCCTCCTCGCCTCTCCCAAAACGACCCAACCTACGCATAAGTGACCCCTGCGGTCCTTAAGGCTATGGTCGGTCAGACACTCACCATAAACACGAAAGAGGACAAGAGGCGTTTTTGGAACTTGATAAATTCAAGATTGTTTATATAGCAGTCTTTACAATCTGAAAAAAGGAAAAAGCTAACTATTTTATTCTTCATGGTGGGCGACCGATGGCGAGACGGAGAGCTGGCTGTCTCTGGCTTCCTGGAGGGCAACCTGCGGCGAGATATGGCTGGCGATCTCCCGGGCGTGCGGCTCGACCAAGAGCTCGAACCTATCGATCTCCTCGTCGGTCCGGTTCCCGGCTACGCCGCTGCTCACCACCGCGAGGTCGATGCCGTCGTAGTGCGAGACCGTGTTGACCAGCGAGCCAAGCTCCAAGCGCTTGCGCGCCGACCGCCTCCTCTACAAAGTCTGGCACTCGGGCCAGCACGGAGGCAAGGGCACTCAGGCCTGCCCCTGCTCCAAGGAGGCGGTCACAGACTTCCCGACCGACCCTGCGAAGGGCCTCCAGTTCGGCGCCCATCTCGGCCCGACCGCTTTCGGCGACCTTCAGCGCCGCCTGGGCCTCGTTCCGGGTCGCGATCGCCACGTCGCGGGCATCTGCCGCCGTTTTCTGCGCCTCCACGGCGACGCTCAGATTCTTCTGCGCCTCTGCAGATTTCGGCGTTTTCGGATAAGTTTGCCCCGTGGGTCACACCCCCAGAATTGATTGAAGAATCGAGACACTTACCGGCCGCAAAGCTGGTCAGATTGCCAGCTTCTTCCTTGAGCGCCTCGTAAGAAGTCCCGGTGGCCGGTCCTTCGGCGATCGCCCGCTCGGAACGGATTCGGTCGGCATCCTCCGAACTGGTCGCTTCGGTCCGCAGCGGGTTACTGCGCTGCGCGCGTCCCTCCGCAAAGAACGGCGTCCTTGGCCTTGTTGGCCTCCGCCAGGGAGGACTCGAGCTCCGCCACCTTCACCCTCAGGGATTTGGCCCCTAGGCGCTCATCGAAGAGGGTCTTCGTGGCCTCCTCTAGCCCTGGCGGATCTCCGAGGCCCGACTCCAACCGCTCCAACCGCTGATGTCCAGGCCTCTTGGACTAAGCGCGGCTCAGGCGCATTGATTGCACTCTCTACTGACAGCGCGATTGATTGTCCGAAAGCTGCGCAGAGCTCAACTCAGCGCCTGGCGAGCCCGCAAATGCTGCAAAACGTGGACACCCCGTTGGTCCCGCGGCGAAACTATCAAAAATATGCAACAAGTCAGAGCTTTTCGGTTGACTTACCTGGGCGACTGGCCGGACTCCCCCGACCATCGTGTCCAGCGCCCTGGTGGATGACTCCAGAGCGAGAGTCAGACCTTTGTGGATCTACCCTATCTCGGCTTCGGCGTCCAGAGCACCTTGCCGAAGGGCGGCCCACTCATTCTCCTCCGACTGGCCCATGGCGCCCGACCCGGAGACTACGCCCGGCGGCACGCCCTCGTTCGCCTGCTCGGGCGCGGCGTCGCCCGTCCAGAGCACCATGGGCCAGAGCGATGGGGTCACCCCCTTAGAAACCCCCTCGGCGACCTGCGCTGCGGGGCATCAGTCGGCACCTCCCCCTGGGGCAAGGGGTCGGGCACCTCTGTCACCAACGCCGCCTCGACCGGTGCGATCGCCGGCAACGCCGTCATCTCTTCCTCCGAAAGGACGATCACGTCGTCCGGCGGGGTCCCCGCCAGAGGCGGCGGAAGCTCTTCTTCGGCCTCGACCTCCAGGTGAGGCCCCGTCCCCTCGGAGGCAGCCGCGCCCTCGGCCACCAGCACCGCGACCACCGCCGACCCAATCGGTGTCGCCGGAATCATCGACGCTGCTACTTGCGGAGCCGCTGCGGCACGCCCCACAGTCACACCCGTGTAGGCGCTGCACGTCACAAAGATTTAGGAGTCGCTCGGGCGGCTTTGCTGCAAAAATGCTCCAATAAGAAAAAAGGAAACACTTACTAAGCCGAGCGGGTACGCGGCAAGCGCGCCCTCTTCGCCGGCCCCCCGCCAAGGGGCAAGTCGGCTGGTCGCTTCCCCGAAGCCGCCTCCAGTAGAGGCGCGACGACGATCGCGGACGCAAGATCACCCTCCGCCTGGGGGTCCGCGGCCACGGAGCTTGTGGTGTCGCCCTCAGCCGGGTCCACGCTCGGGCCGCCGCCAGTCGGCGGGTTAGAGAAGAACCCACCGTATGGGTGGTCGGGGGTGCTCCCGCCGCTGTCGGTGGAGGTTGTCCCCACAGCGGTGGTCTCCGACACATCCTCGCGCAAGGCCACGCCACGCTCATCGCTTCTTTCTCCTCCTCTCCTCCTTCCGCTTCTTGCGGGAGGAGTCAACCTCTGCAGTCTTCGCCCGGGCGGCCGCTCTCCTCCTTATCCCCCGGGAGCAGCGCCCGGGAGGACATGCCCGTAAGCCCCTAAGAGGATGCAGAAACGCCGGTCAGACCAAGTGCTAAGGGCAAAGAAAAGAG
This sequence comes from Otatea glauca, assembly GCA_036346275.1. Lineage (NCBI taxonomy): Eukaryota > Viridiplantae > Streptophyta > Magnoliopsida > Poales > Poaceae > Otatea > Otatea glauca. Next base: position 6,148,108 of record CM070719.1, read on the forward strand.
AAGCAGAAAGAAATTCGACCGACTTACCAGATTGGGTGGGTGAGCCCCCGAGAATGGCTCCGGGTGGCCACCCGTAGCCACCATGGCACTTCCTCCGTGGCCGCCACCGGGCCTCCACCTCGGGACAGCGCCAACTCGGGCTCTGCCATCCTCGCCCGGTCGGACGGCCCCTCATACCGAATAAGGGTGCGGCTCGTGCACGAGGTTACGTGCATCCCCATAAAGCGCGCTAGCAACGCGCCCCGGTGAGACCCGCCTCCTTTGGGCCCCGACCGCTCCACGATCGGGGCCACTATTCTTCTCCCTCTTTTGGCGCCCGGTTCCACCGCTCCTCCGCCACGGAAGCTTCGCCAGTAAAGCGAGGCGTTATCGCCGGCGTTACGAGCGTAAAACCATTGTAACGCCGGCCCTTGTTGGACGAGGGCGTTTCACCTCAAGTACTCCGTGCTCGGCCAAGCCGGGTGGAGGACGAGCCACCTGTGGCGCCGGCGTCCGACGGCTTTGTCTTTCGAGCCTAGCACTGGAAGAAGTGCCTCCATTAACGCCCAGTGGCTCGATCCCGTGAAGGCCTCACGATGAAGATGGCGATGTGGAGAACCCGTTGGGGTTGAGATGGTGCACCTCCACCTTGTAGTGAGAAAGCAGCCCCCGGACGAACGGGTGCAGCGGCAGGCCAAAGCCGCGCTCGAAGAACGAGGCGGGCACGATGACCTCGTCGTTCCGCGGCGCAGGGGCGACGGCCCCGGTCGGCACCCTCCAGCCGGAGAGGTCTTGCGGCAGGAGGAAGCCCTTCTTCACTAAGCCGAGTGCGCGGCTGTCCTGCGCGGAGCACTCCGGCCACGACATCTTCACAAAGAGGCGACGGGAAGGTGAGAAAGAGGGGCTGAGGTTTCTTTTCCTTGGCTCTCTGGTGCTTTTCTTGTTTTAGAGACAGGAGACGAAGAGGGCAAGAAGGCGTGGCTATCCGAAGCGTCCCACCAACGTATATAGAGGGACGGGCGGCGCCGTCGGCAGCGCCCCTCGGCAAGCATCGCGTCCGCTCGTTCTGCGCGCCACTGGTAACTCCCGGTTTCCAATTCCACTTTGCATTTATTCCTGTCATGTCAAGCGACAAGAGTCATAAAGACGCCGCCCCCGAGCAACGTGTCCCGTAACCTCTCGGTCTCCGCCTTTAGGTCGGGATGGTTGCTCTGGGGCGCGCGCGAGAGGCCCACTGGGCCGCTGCGCCCAAACGGCAAAAAGCTCTTAGTCTTGCGCCAGGGGCCCAGCAAAAAGCTGCGGGTTCAAAAGGCCTACCCCACCAGATGGGCTAAGGCCGCCTCAGCAAAACTTGAGCAAGGGGCAGGTATGAGGTGAGCCCCACGGTGGGCCCTCGGTTAGGTCGACTGACGACCCAATCACCTCTACTCGCGTCCGAGACCATACTTCACACTCTCCCGGGAGCTCATCAATGGGCGACAGCCAGCTGTGCCCTGGGTCGGCGGACGACCCAGGGTCCATACAGGATTGAGTAAAGAAAGGTTTCTCATGGGTCGCCCCACAGCGAGGCCAGACACCCCACTCTGGGACCGTCGCTCGGAAGGTCCCCCTTGGGCGGACCTCCGGGACCCACTCGGACTACCGTTATTAGCTCCACGAGCACGGCGTTGAACCAGCGAGTAAGCGTCGTCGCTCACCCCTCCAGTCCCACACTGCGCGACGGGGTATACGTGTGGGATAGACGGTGGCCACTCCTCTCGCAGCTACCCTCGCAAGACGAGGACTCGGGACAGACGCCCCACGTCCAGCTACGACGTTAAACGAGCACCCCCGTCCAGCTACGACGTTAAACGAGCACCCCCGTCCAGCTACGACGTTAAACGGGCACCCCCGTCCAGCTACGACGTTAAACGAGCATCCACGTCTAGCTACGACGTTAAACGAGCACTCGGACACCCGAACCTCACAGAGGCATTGGGTCGTCCCTGCCGACCAAGGCACTGTCTAGCTACGACGTTAAACGAGCACTCGGACACCAGAACCTCACAGAGGCATCCGGTCGTCCTGCCGACCAAGGCACTTTCGGACACGAGAACCTCCGAGGCATCCGGTCGTCCTGGCGACCAAGGCACTCGGACACCGAACCTCACAGAGGCATTGGGTGCGTTCGCCGTCGAGGCGCGGTCGAGCTCGACGTTAAGCGAGCACTCGGACACGAGAACCTCACAGAGGCATCCGGCCGTCCCGCCGACCAAGGCACTCGGACACCGAACCTCACAGAGGCATCCGGTCGTCCTGCCGGCCAAGGCACTCGGACACGAACCTCACAGAGGCATCCGGTCGTCCACGCCAACCAAGGCACCGTCTAGCTACGGCGTTAAGCGAGCACTCGGACACGAGAACCTCACAGAGGCATCCGGTCGTCTGCCGAGCCAAGGCACTCGGACACGAGAACCTCACAGAGGCATCCGATCGTCCCACCGACCAAGGCACTCGGACACCGAACCTCACGAGAGGCATCCGGTCGTCCTGCCGGCCAAGGCACTCGGACACCGAACCTCACAGAGGCATCCGGTCGTCCTGCCAGGCCAAGGCACTCGGACACCGAACCTCACGAGGCATCCGGTCGTCACGCCAGCAAGGCACCGTCTAGCTACTACGTTAAGCGAGCACTCGGACACGGAACCTCACGAGGCATCCGGCCGTCCTGCCGACGAAGGCACTCGGACACGAACCTCACAGAGGCATCCGGTTGTCCTACCGACCAAGGCACTCGGACACCCGAACCTCACAGAGGCATCCGGTCGTCCTGCCGACCAAGGCACTCGGACACGAGAACCTCACGAGGCATCCGGCCGTCCTGCCGGCCAAGGCACTCGGACACCCGAACCTCACAGAGGCATCCGGTCGTCCTGCCAACCAAGGCACCGTCTAGCTACGACGTTAAACGAGCACTCGGACACCAGAACCTCACAGAGGCATCCGGTCGTCCTGCCGACTAAGGCACTCGGACACCAGAACCTCACAGAGGCATCCGGTCGTCCTGCCAACCAAGACACTCGGACACCCGAACCTCACAGAGGCATTGGGTCGTTCCTGCCGATCGAGGCACGGTCGAGCTACGACTTTAAACAAACACTTGGACACGCGAACCTCGCGCAGAGGCATCACGGTCGTTCCTGCCGACCAAGGCACCGTCGAGCTACGACGTTAAACAAGCACTCACGCGGTTGTTCCTGCCGATCAAGGCACGGTCTATCCACGACGTTAAAATCAAAGCAAACTCATCGCAAAGACATTTCATAAAGAAAAAGAAGATTTTATTATAGGCCAACAGGCTCAGACTTTACATGACTTTACACACAGTACCCGACAGACACAAGAGTGGCCACGCTACACCGCGGCAGGACTTTACCCACGCCTAAAACCTATCAAACACCCATGCGGCGTCGGTGGCACCGACGGCATGCTGATAGGCCCTTGCCTGGTCGACGGGACAGCCGCCGCGGCCGCGAAGTCACACGCCGATGCCTCTGCTGCCGTTCAGCGACATCGACGCGGCGCGCAAGCTTAACTGACGGCGCCCTCGCGCCATCGCCTCGAAGGGCCCCCTTACCACCTCGAGCCCTGGGCGGCCTCGAGCAAGCGTCAGCGAAGCGACATCACGGCTGCGGCTTCCTCCTCCCGGAGCTCGACCATCGCCTGGTCGTACTCAGCCCAAAGCTCGGCCAAAGGATCTTCTTCCTCTCCCACGACATCATCACCAAAGCTAAAGACTAGAGGGTGACTCGAAGCCATTTAGAGGAGCAAAGGAAAGAACTCTCATCTAAAGGGTTATCCTTCAAACAAGCTATAGCGCCCATATATATACCCGGACGAAGGGAGATTGAGCGTCTCCAGAGTAAATGCGCGCCAAAAAAGCAGCGTCCTTCACGTAACCCGGCGATCAAGAAGGCGAAGCGGCGGGCGCTAAGCTATACTCGGCACAACGAGGCGATTAAAAGACTCCGGCGGTTCAAATGCACCCGGCCAAGTTCCAGGGCAGCCGTCAGATGCGTCGGGGTACACCTGACAGAGATTGCTTAACCTGATCGGCCCGACCGACCGACCGGGCTCGGTCACCATTCTCATCCAAGTTCAACCCCCAACCGAATCTGTCAAAATCGCTCGGGAGTTCGGGGGCTACTGACGAATACTTATAACAGGGGTACCCCAACGGCCGGCGGCGAGCGTGACCTCAAGCACATCTCCAGCCCAACAGACGCGCCCCGCCGCCATCGACCAAATCGCTGCGAGACCACACAAGACACCCGCTCCGACCGCGGGAAGCGACTCAGGCAGACGGCGCTCCGCCCCCTTGGCGGGACGGGATCTCCCGACTCCGACCGAACCAAGATGACGGTCGCCGAGGGCCGCGTGTCGAGGCCCTCACCGACTACCGCCATGTACCCTATGAACAAGGTCAATCGAGTGACTATACAAGGCGGTGGCTCCTTCCCAAGAGGGTTTGGTGGATCTGAAGTCAAAGCTTCGACCCCATCAACGATCGCGTCAAGATCTAACACACGCTCCTCCGGCGGCAAAGCGTCAACGCCATGCACCGTCGGCCCGTAAGGATCACAGAGGCAAGTACGCTATTTCAGGGAATACCTAACCTCCACGACCACCAAGGCTACCGACCCAAAGATGGGCAAGGCGTGCGGCGACCAGTCCACGAACGAAGGACCGGAGCTCCTAGCATAGGTCGCCTCGCCCTTCCCCCGACTCTCGATGTAACCTGCCCCTTCCTTCTGTATAAAAGGAGGCAGGACGAACGACACAAGGACACACGAGGAGACTAAGTCATTTAGCGCTCTCATCTGTAAAAACATTGTGCAAAGCAATACAACACCGCCATCCGAACTGGAGTAGGGACTTTCAGCCCGAACCAGTATACATCTTGGATTCTCGAGTCTAACCATTCAGGGAGTGGAACGCGCGGCCCCTTAGACTTACAAATTTACTTGCCGGTGCTCGAAACGCCGACAAGAAGAAAGCTCAACATTTCAATGACTTGGCCGTCAATGCCTTGTTCAATGCCTTAAGTGATTCCGAGTTTAACCAAGTCGATGGACTTGAAGATGCCAAAGCAATTTGGGAAAGACTTATGGTTACTCATGAAGGGATATCGAGTGTTCGAGAGTCCAAGATTGAGCTCATTATTGGTGAGCTAAGCAGATTCACTCTAGAAGAAGGAGAGTCTTATACAAGGATGTTCGATCGCTTGATGGTGTTGGTGAATCAAGCTAAGGGACAAGGATGTTCGACCGCTTGACGGTGTTGGTGAATCAAGCTAATGGTCTTGGAAGTATCGAGCTCACCGACAAAGCGGTTGTTAAAATCATTCTTGAGTAATTACTCCCACCAACCGCAATTTAGTGCAACTCATCCGGGACCGACCAAACTTTGACACACTCTCTCCCCATGATGTTATTGGGAGGCTAATGATGGATGAGATGATGATCAAGGAAGCGGAGGTGGTAGAAGAGCTCAAGTCAGGAAAGAAGAAAGGCATCGCCTTGAAAGCGGTGAGGATTGCACCGGAAGTCGAGGAAAGTACAAGTGATGATGAGGAGGAGAGTGGCCCCTTGACCAATGATGATATGGCCTTGCTCGTAAGGAGATTCAATAAATTTCTTAAGAAAAAGGGCTATAAACCGGGGAGCTACTCCAAAAATCAATGGAACAAATCAAGAGGAAGACACTCAACAAGAAAGTGCTATGAGTGTGGGGAAGTCGGTCATTTCATCGCCGAATGTCCACAAAGAGAAAAGAAGGAGGACAAGTCATACAAGAAGGATAAATACCGGGGCAAGGACAAGGAAAGGAGCAAGAAGTTCAAACACTTCAAGCACAAGGGACAAGCTCACATTGGAGAAGAGTGGGATTCTAACTCCAACTCGACTCAAGCTCCGATTCCGATGAAGAAGGAGGAGTTGCCTCCGTCGCCATCGCCATGTCTCCCACCCCAACGACTCAGAAGGGCCTCTTCGACAACTTGAGCGATGACGATGAAGACGCTCCAATGTGCCTCATGGCCAAGGGGGCGCAAGATATTAATCAAAACAACATCTCCTTCAATTGTCGACTCATGCATAGATGATAGCGATGATGCTAGTGACGATGAAAGTGCATTTAAGTCCATGAAAGATTTTGATGTTCAAAAATTAGATTTACTTTTAAAATATATTGAGAAGTTGGAGGAAACCATTGAGCAAAAGGAGGATACTCTCGAAGCTCAAGAGGATTTGCTAATACTTGAAAAAGAGAAAAACCTTGAGCTAGAGAAGAGCCTAAGTAATGAAAGGAGAAAGTTTGAAGAGTTGGTCAAAAGTTCAAAAATGACCAAATCCGAGCTTGCTAGTCTTGTGATCACCAACGCTTCACTCGTAGAGGAACTTGCCAAAGCAAAGGATGCTTGAAAGACTCTTGAAGTGAAGGAATGGCAACTCTAACTCCTTGATGGGTGACTCCAATTTCTCATATCCTTCTACTACCAATGGATGTGCTAGATGCTATAATATTAATGTTGATACTTGTGCCACTAACCTTGAGACCTTGTAAGTGTTGGCTCATGAAAATGAGAAGCTCAAGTAAATGCTTGAAGATGGACTTCAAAAGTCCTATAAGGCTAGCAAAGGATTAGAGGAGTTTCTTGGTAAGCGTCAAGGTAACCCTATGAAGCATGGGCTTGGGTATACACCACCCAAGGGCAAAAAGAATCACATCGTAATTGCCCTATTAAATGAGTCCATTCACTTTGTCAAAAGCAAAAGAAATTCTAATCATAAGGATCATGCTACTTTCTTTGCATCTTATGTGCTTAAAAGAACTAATCTTGGTCATGTAGTTGCTCATCATATTGGGCGTAAACCCAACTATGTCTCTCATGTGCGATCTATTTGGGTTCCAAAATCTCTTGTTACTAACGTGCGCGGACCTAAACAAGTTTGGGTACCAAAAGGAAAAATCTAAATTTGTTTTTGTAGGCTTATGTCTCCGGTGGATCAAGTTGGATATTGGATAGCGGATGTACGCACCACATGACCGGGGAAAAGGCAATGTTCGCACACTTGGATACAAATGGATCAAATAGTGAAAGCATCATATTTGGAGATAATGGTAAAGATGAAGTGGTAGGTTTAGGTAAGATTTACATCACAAATGACTTTCATTTAAACAATGTTTTGCTTGTTGAATCATTAAGCTACAATTTGTTGTCCGTTGGTCAATTATGTGAAGCGGGCTACAATTGTGTGTTTAGTGATAAGGGTGTGGATGTCATTAAGAGGGTTGATGGTTCAATAGCCGTTAAGGGTCGTTTAAAGGGAAATCTCTATCTTGTAGATTTCACTACGGATAGAATTAATCTTGAAACGTGCTTAATGGCTAAATCTAGCATGGGTTGGCTATGGCACTGCCGACTTGCTCATGTTGGTATGAAGAATCTTCACAAACTCATGAAAGGCAATCACATCCTTGGACTAACAAATGTTGTCTTTGAGAAAGATAGGGTATGTAGCGCATGTCAAGCCGGAAAGCAAGTTGGGGCTTCCCATCCCGCCAAGAATGTGATGACTACCTCAAGATCTCTAGAGATGCTCCAAATGGATCTGTTCGGTCCAATCACATACATAAGCATTGGAGGAAACAAGTATGGTTTAGTTATTGTTGATGACTTTTCTCGTTTCACTTGGGTATTTTTCTTGCATGACAAAAGTGAAGTCCAAGGAACCCTAAAGAAATTTATGAGAAGGGCACAAAATGAATTTGAAGTGAAAATCAAGAAGATCCAAAGTGACAACGGCACAGAATTCAAGAACACTGGCGTGGAGGACTATCTCAATGATGAGGGTATTAAGCATGAGTTCTCGGCCCCCTATTCCCCTTAACAAAATGGGGTGGCTGAGAGGAAGAATCGAACTCTCATCGAGATGGCGCACACAATGCTTGATGAGTACAAGGTCTCCGACATCTTTTGGGCGGAGGCTATCAACACTGCGTGTCATAGTACCAATCGTCTGTACCTTCACAAGATCTTGAAGAAAACGGCGTACGAGCTTCTTACCGGAAAGAAGCCAAATGTCTCCTACTTCCGTGTCTTTGGAAGCAAATGTTATATCCTTAACAAGAAAGCTAAGTCTTCTAAATTTGCTCCTAAAGTTGATGAAGGTTTCTTACTTGGTTATGGATCAAATGCTTATGTATACCGAGTTTTCAACAACAACTCCAGGGTAGTTGAAATCTCGCGTGATGTAACTTTTGATGAAACTAACGGTTCTCAAGTAGAACAAGTTGATAGTACTATGTTTGACAGGGAAGAACCTCCGTGTGAAGTAATTAAGAAACTGGCTATTGGACAAGTGAGACCTCATGAGCAAGAAGAAACTCCGAGCATTCCAACTCAAGATATCCAGGATGAGACACAAAATTTTTGGACTAGTCAAAAGAGTACGGATGCTCCCTCTTCCTCAATGCAAGCCCATGATGGCTCGAACACGGCTAAAGACGATGAGGATCCCATCCAAACAACCAATGCAACTACTCCTCATTCAAGAGTTCATCAAAACATACAACGAGATCATCCAGTCGACAACATACTTGGAGATATTAACAAGGGAGTATCCACTAGATCTCGTATTGCGAATTTTTGTGAATTTTACTCGTTTGTTTCTTCTCTTGAGCCCCTAAAGGTAGATGAAGCATTACAAGATCCGGATTGGGTAATGGCTATGCAAGAGGAGCTAAACAACTTCGAACGGAATCAAGTATGGAAGCTTGTTGAAAGACCAAAACAAAACGTGATTGGCACCAAGTGGGTCTTTCGGAACAAACAAGATGAGCATGGAATGGTGACTAGGAATAAAGCCCGGTTGGTCGCTCAAGGCTTCACGCAAATCGAAGGTTTGGACTTCGATGAAACATATGCTCCTGTAGCTAGGCTTGAATCTATTAGAATATTACTTGCTTTTGCTACTCACCGTGATTTCAAGTTATATCAAATGGACATGAAAAGCGCCTTTCTAAATGGCCCACTCTCCGAGATGGTGTATGTCGAGCAACCACCTGGATTCGAAGACCCTAAATATCCAGACCATGTCTACTTCCTGCACAAGGCACTTTATGGACTAAAACAAGCACCAAGAGCATGGTTTGAATGTCTTCGAGATTTTCTCCTCGAACAAGGTTTTGTAGTTGGAAAGGCCGACCCCACTCTCTTTACTAAGCATATTGATAATGATCTATTTGTTTGTCAAATTTATGTTGATGATATTATTTTCGGGTCTACTAATGAACAACTATGTAAGGAGTTTAGCAGAATCATGACTAAAAGATTCGAGATGTCCATGATGGGCGAATCGAAGTTCTTCCTTGGCTTTCAAGTCAAACAACTCAAGGAAGGAACCTTCATATGCCAAACAAAGTACATCAGGGACATGCTGAAAAAGTTCGGTATGGAAAACACCAAGCCAATCAAGACTCCTATGCAAGCCAATGGACATCTAGACCTCGACAAAGAAGGTAAACCGGTCATCCAAAAGGTATATCACTCGATGATCGGTTCTCTTCTTTACCTTTGTGCATCTAGGCCCGATATCATGCTTAGTGTATGTATGTGTGCACGTTTTCAAGCCGCTCCAAAAGAGTGCCACATGGTGGCCGTAAAGAGAATCTTGAGATATTTAGTGCACACTCCTTATTTTGGGCTTTGGTATCCAAAAGGATCATCTTTTGAATTAGTTGGCTATTCCGATGCAGATTATGCCGGTTGTAAAGTGGATAGAAAGAGCACTTTGGGACGTGTTAATTTTTAGGAAGATCTCTTGTTTCCTGGTCCTCTAAGAAGCAAAATTCTGTAGCCCTATCCACAACCGAAGCCGAGTATATAGCGGCCGGGAGTTGTTGTGCCCAATTGCTTTGGATGAGACAAACTCTGAATGATTATGGCCTCACCTATAACCATGTACCACTCTTGTGTGATAATGAGAGCGCCATAAAAATAGCAAACAATCCCGTTCAACACTCTCGTACAAAGCATATCGATATTCGCCACCACTTCTTGAGAGACCACTCTACCAAAGGTGACATTGATATTCAACATGTGAGTACAAATGATCAACTAGCCGATATTTTCACCAAACCACTTGATGAGAAAAGATTTTGTGACATGAGGAGTGGGTTAAATATTCTAGACTCTCGTAATTTGGCTTAAAATATGCAAAATTGATTGTTGGTTGCCAAATGTTTTCTGAGAAACTTATTTGATCTCTTTCTTTGACCTTTCTGTGTTTCTTGAAATCTTTGATCTGTGGATCTAGCCTCTGCTATGTGACTATAGCTTGATTGCTTGACTGTTCGCTAGTCACTTAGTGTGTAGGGCCTTATGATCTTTTCTTCTCTTGCCTTAAGCCATCTAAAGTTCATTCCTTGCAAATCTCATGTTGTCTCCCGAAAGGGTCAATCCGAACACTCCAGGGTTTTCATCCGGACTATCCGGATTATCCGGACTATCCGGACTTAAGTCCGGAGTATCCGGGTTGAGGCGGCTGTCTCCTATAACCTCCCTGCGGGAGTTCTTTTTCTCTCTCATCTCGTTTCTTTTTGCTCAAACTTTTTCTCACCACCGCCCTAGCCATCGCATCGGGTATTTTCTCTATTTCCCGTGGATTTCCCACCTTCAGGAGGCCTCAGATTGCTCTCCCCATCTCGGGAAATTCTTCGGATTGCTCTCCACATTCGATCTCATCACATTCGGTGAGTTTTCTTGTCTATATCTCTTTTTGATCCTTTTGATCTTAGATTTGCCGTGAAATGGTTTGCCATGGTAGAACCTTTTCACCCTAGATCAATCCCTTTGAATGGGCTTATTGTGATTTACATAGATTTGCGATTTAGGTTTTTAGGTTTGATGCTGAACAACCCGGAGTATCTGGGTGGTCTATCCGAGTATCTGGATTGTCCAGACACTCTGGATCAAAATCACCAGAGTCTCTGGGTTGTACTGCTCGACCCAAACACTTAAGTTGCTATCTATACTTTTCCACAATTATCTTGTTCATCCCTTTCTTTGGTTCCTTTAGATGGCATCTTCTCAAGATAGTTCTGGCGCCGGCAAGCGCCCATCTGGGATGATATTCCTGGCTCTTCGTCCTTAGCGGGTTTCGCCTCCAAGAAGCAAAGGCACTCAGTGAAGAAAGTTAGTGGAAGGGCTAGCGGATCAACCAATGCTCCTCAAACCCCAGCATCTCAAGCCAATCCTGATGAGCATCCCGCCGACACGCATGCAAGGCTTCGAGAACAGAAGAAAAAGCACCATCAAGCGGCCCGGGTGGTGATTGGCCCTCTAGTGAAGAGTCGGCCTGTATGGAGCTATCCGGTCAGATGAGTCAACCGCGCCCAATAGATTATAGAGTTGGGTCAGGAAAGGGCAAAGCGATTGTCGAGAACAAAACAAGGATCTACTGGAGTTCCACCAAGATGAGTATGTGGACAAGCGCTTTTGGAATAGATTTCATTCAGACTACTATGGATCAGTTCTTTTTCCTTTGGAGCACTCTGTGATAAAGATGAAGACCATTGATTGGGCTTACATGGCAGACCTCCAAAACTCAACCTTCAATGAGATCATTCAAATCTGTGAGCGCCATCAGGTGAAGGACATAATGAGCTTTTGCTATTCTTGGAATGATGAAGTCATCATGCAGTTTTACTCGACTCTGTACTTTGACAAGACAGAGGAAGCCATATGGTGGATGACAGATGGAGTGTGGTATGTAGCCACCAAGAGGACATTTGCTAGGGTACTACAACTGAGGACAGGTGACAGAGATGCCAAGCTTCATGCCAAAAAGGCCATATCTCCTTGGCATCTTGAGGACTTGTATGATCATTCTCAGCACTTTGTGGTTGAAACCACTAAGGGCCTAAAAGAGGTACCAGTAGTTCTCCTCAGGATGCTCAGAGTCTCCCTTTGGCCCAAGGAAGGTGATGCGTCTTCCATCAATTCTTATGGTCGCAACTTGCTTTTTCATTTGGTGGAGCGCACTCACGGCTTTGATGTGGTGGATTTCATTTGGGAGGCCATTCGCCACAATTCGATGAGCAATGTCAGCAGCTGCGGGTATGCACCCTTTATTATGGCTCTAGTAGATCATGTCACTGGCCTTAACTTTGTGAAGGATGTGGAGCACCTCTCCTATAAGGTTCGAGCCCCTTCAGCTCCAGCAGCTCCGAGTGCCCCCGCTGGTAGGCGGACTGGTAGTCGACCCTCTCATGCCAGCTCATCGGCTCCTCCAGCTTCTACTTCAGCTCCAGGTTCTCCTTCCTCTAGCCGGAGTACTCTCAAGAGGATGCTCAAGTCTCTCTTCTGCCTGTGCCAAGACTTATCTACTCAGGTCAAAGAGACCCGGCAGGAGCTTCGAGAGCATCGCCGAGACTTTCGGGCCTATCACCACCAGCACGGTGAGGATATTCCTGCTAGTGAGTCAGGGGAGTCCTCTGGTGGACCATCTGCAGATTCAGCCACTTAGCGACTATTTGGCATTCATCAATCAGCAGCTCAAGGCAGTGGTAGTGGCAGCAGTGATGACAGTGAAGAAGAAGCGTCTCAACCTTCGGGCGACGACGAGTGATTTCCTTCTGAGCGCTTCCCTTTTCGGTGTCTTGATGCCAAAGGGGGAGTGTTTTAGTTCCTTAGCGTCGCAGCCCTTGCTTTACTTTATCTAGTTGTCTATGTGTGCTAATGTGTGTGCTTTTGGTTATGCGTGTTGAATTACTTGTTTACTCGCTCTTTAACCGTTCTATGAAACCTTTAGTTGTTTGTGGTGTGTTGTTAAATTGTTTGTTCATCTTTGTTACTATTAATCGTTGGATGATATCACTTTTGGTTATGCGTGTTGAATTACTTGTTTACTCGCTCTTTAACCGTTCTATGAAACCTTTAGTTGTTTGGGGTGTGTTGTTAAATTGTTTGTTCATCTTTGTTACTATTAATCGTTGGATGATATCGCTTATATTCTCTATTGCAAATTGATATTATCTTTCTCATTGTTGATCCCTTGATTACAAGAATACAGGGGAAGCTCTTTTAATTTTTTTGCATTCATTTAGGGGGAGCCCCTCTGTATGTTTAGCACTCTATATATAGTTTCATATCTTTGATTGTTCCATTTAAAAAGCCTTCAAATTGTGTTGTCATCAATACACCAAAAAGAGGGAGATTGAAAGTGCATTTAGGCCCCTTAAGAAGTTTTGGTGATAGATGGCAACACAATTGAAAAACTAATGTTTAAATGAGAATTTATGCAGAGGTTGAGGCAATATCATCCTAGAGAAAGCAAATTGAAGATCATAGAAGAGTTTAAAATTTGTGAAGACGGCATCAAGACTTGTTGTAAAATTTTCTATTTTTATTTGAGTCTAAGGATAGCCTTACTATTAAGAGGGATACAACGAGAAATCACTTTTAGGATATACGTGTGCTCAAGGATAAAAATTGCATTGCATAAATACTCTAAACACTTCTTTTTGGTCAAAATGCACATCTCTGGCCGAATGGGCCAACCCGGAGTATCCGGACATTTGTCCGAACTCTCCGGGTTGAGACCTCGATAGCGACCACTGGATAGTCAGAGTATCCGGACATTTGGTCGGACACTCGGGTTAATTAGTCCGGAGTCTCCGGGTTAGCTGCCTCGGTATGTTCTAAGTCTTCCCAATCCGGAGTCTCCGGATTATAAGTCCGGAGTCTCCGGGTTGAGCGCAGCTCACCCCCAACGGCTGGATTTTGGAGCACCTATATAAGCCATCACTCTTCACCTAACTGAGAGAGCTCCATTATTGCCCTTGTTTATTCAAAAAAAACACTCATTCTCACTCTTGAGCCCTAATCTCCTTTCTCCATTTGAAGCTTTTGATAGATTTGATTCTTTTGGGAGAAAGGAGTGGATTTGAGTAACTAGAACTTGCATCTTTCATTCTTGAGCACAAGTTTCATCCTCCAAAGTATTTATTACTCTTGAGTTTTCAAGGAGTCACGGGAGCTTCAAATTTATTAGCCCGGAAGTTTGGAGTCTTCCGAAAGGAAAAGGGTGAGTGCTTTGTGCAACAGGGAGGATAGTGGTCAAGAGGACCGGCGTTGTGCCTCCTCAATGGAGGATTCCCTTCAGTCAAAAATTTTTGTCTTGGTGCTCTTTGTTGTGTTCTTGCTAGATTTTGTTGTGGTAGACCTTGGAAGACCCAACTCTCTTGTTGCTTGTGGTCCGGATCTACTATATCCTCAAATTTGACGGTATTTAGTTTGTATTCAAGCAGATTGTTGAAATAGATTTAAAATCTCGGAGTATCCGAATCCTGAACCGGATAGTCCGGAATATCCGGAGTATCCGGATTATATACCCCGGACATTCCGAGTTGAGAACCTCGAGAGATTTTATTTTAACTGCAAAATTTTATCCGCCTATTCACCCCCCCCTCTAGGCTACATCTCAGGTCCTTTCAATCCTAGAGCATGTGAATAGGGTTTGCAAATGTGTTTTGCAAATTGACTTGACCATGTGTTGATCATCCCATGGCTAAGAGGATTGATCTCATAAGTTCTTAGTTTATTTGCAAATATGTTTTGCAAATAAGTTGTGCTTAATGCGATTCTTTGGAGTATGTGATTAACATGTGCAAATGTGTTTTGCATAGTATTGTGATAATGTGTTGATCCTCACATAGCTCAAAGAATAAATCTTTAATGGTTTGGAGAAAAAAATTTGTGAAAAACTACGTTTTCTCCATATGGCCGGTCGTACTGCCCATGGTAGCCCGGTGCTACCGTATGAGCGGTAGCACCGGATGAACCCCCGGTGTAAAAATTCTAGAGGGATGTTTTTGCAGTTGACTCGGGTCCGGTGCTACCACTCGAGCGGTAGCACCGCTCCCAGTTGGCCGGTGCTACCGGATTTCTAGCAACGGCTAGTTTTGTAGCCGTTGGCGAGGAGGCCGATGCTACCAATCCTAGTAGGGTGGTAGCACCGGGTTTGCTGGACTTTTGCCCAATTCGTCCCCAACGGCTAGTTTTGGCTTGGAGGCTATAAAAGGAGACCTTAGGGGGCAAGGGCAGGGGTGGTTGCTGTTGCTAGAGCATTTGGGAGTTTGTGGGAGTTAGTTGCATATGTTGCACACTCCAATTTGGTTCCTGAGCTAAGAGTGAGCTCTAATTGCATGTGTTGCAATTAGGAAGTGGATTGAGAGCATCTTATGCATGTGTTGCACTTGAGGAGGATCCTAGTGCATGTGTTGCACTTAGGAGGTCACCGGAAGTGCATGTGTTGCACTAGGTGAAGTTCAAGCGGAAGGACTTGACTTGTTACTCTTGAAGGTTGCCACCTCCTAGTCGGCGTAGAGCGTCGTGCGCAGTGACAACGGAGGTTGTGAGAAGCCCCGGTGGAGTTTGTGAAGGTTGGAGCTCGCCTACCCAGGAGGGAAAATGAGCTACCACTAGTGGATTCGAGGTGGGTGCTCAATTCGTGGAGCCGGTCCATCTCGTCTGGGCTAACCTCAACGTGGATTAGGGGAGACCGGCAAGTCTCCGAACACCACGGTAAAAAGTATCGTGTCTCTCGTGCTTTTACATTATTGCAATTCTTGTTCTTATTGCTACTTGTCTTTAGAATTGAAATATCTTGTGTAGAGACATAATTAGTTAGTGCACATAGTGAGCCTAGTTGATTTAGGCTTTAATTGTCAAAACCTTAGTTTATCGCTTCTGCATTAATAATTGTTAAGGTTTTGGCATTATGATAATTAGGGGTGAATTGCTTTGTAGAAATTAGTAGAGAGATTTTTAAAAGCCGCCTATTCACCCCCTCTAGTCGGCATCCTCGACCTTACACTCGGTCCACACGACCTCCTCTGGTCCACCGTGGACTCGGTGCATGGCTCTTCGGTACCTACGCCCAACGCGTGGCAGATTGTGGTTGGCTGCAACACGCGGCATGATCTATCCCATAGACGACAGATTGAATGGCTCAGGCTGAGCGCAATGTGGCAACTATCCGATCACTCGATCTAGATCCAACGGGGCAAGCTAGAAGATGAGATTTACTGTTTCTGCCCCTACGTGGCTTGATTCGATGCGTTCACAAAAGGTCGGACGGCTGGCGAAGCTCGATCTTGATGATGGCGACGTGGCGGCGTGTCTTTCACCGGCCTTGAGGACGACGACCACGAAGATGGCGCACGGCGATGGGATGGCGACAAGGGGACGGTAGTCGACGCAGTGCATACTCGGGGATCACGGATCGGAACTCTAGTGGCGGCACACTACGGTGAGCAGCGACGATCGGCGAGGAAAAGCGAGCGCGCGCCTTCAAGAACTTCGGCGAGCTCTAGCGCGAAGACGGCAGCGACTCAGGCAACGACAAAGAAAGCAGGATGCGTGGCGCGGAACGACGAACCTCGGACGGGGTGCGGCTCCTTAAATAGGGGTCTTAGGAGGCATGCAAAACGCGAAAACCGAGATGGCGGCGTGCAGCGCACGGACTCCAGCGGCGTCTAAGGTTAGGGCACGGCGCGGCGCCGCTGAGCGACGTGGCATGATCAAGACCTCACACGTGGGGCGAATCCGACGGTGCACACGGAAAAGCTACGTGGCTTCATGGGATGCGTCGGATCGGGATCACACGACGGTGGCATCGATCAATTCTTTGGCCGGCGGGTGAAGCGAGCGGTGGCGAGCCGGCGGCGAGGCGGTCGGGCAGATCGGGTCGAGGCGACGCGGGCCGCCAAGGAATAGGAACGGGCCGGCGAAAGATTCGGTCTGAGGGGATTTTCGAAATAAAATCATTTTCCGAATTAATATAATTCTAGAAATTCAAATAAAAATAAATAAATTCAAATAAATAGCAAATACATTTAGAAAAATCTCCAAAAATACAAAAAAATTCTTTAAAGCATAATGAACCCAACTAAAACTGTAAATCTTTAGTTTGATGAATAGTTTAGTCAAATTAAATCTTCTCATTATTAGAAAATTAATATTAAGCTTTAATCAATTTAGGAAAAATGCCAATGGTTCATTTTTCAAATTCAACAATCCAAAACTCAAATTTTAGGGTGTTACAATATCAGGATGTGATAAAATAATGTTGCAATTGAGTACATATCAGGTTGTGAGAAAATAGCACAGGAATAACAGCACGCAAGCTTTTGAGGAATTATTTTGGCCAAGCTCTCCTAAGTCATATAAATTCTTTTTCGTTTTGCGAGGGTACTCATGTAGAATTCTTAAGCATTATTTGTAAGAACAAAAAAACACTAAAATAGATACCAACCTTTTCTTTTTATGAAAAATGACAATAAATCAATTAGAAACTATAATAATCTAACAGCTCAAGAGTTAGAAGACGGTGTTCACGGAAGAGACTTGCCCAATCAGCTCAACTCTAAAGAAGCTAACACATATGGATCAATAAAAGGCTATGCCTATGCTAATGATTCATAGTGAGTTAGCTCTCCCTAAGAACTGGATTGAATTAAACATGCCATTTCGACATAAAAAAAAGACTATCTGCAAATGCGCAACCAGACCAAATCTTGGACCGGGAGACACCTGTTCGATGGGATCAACCAATCTAGCATCTCAGGTGCACAAAACCTGCCAAAAACACCTTGACTTCCCACCGCAATCCGATCCAAGACCACCAAATTTGCTTGAAAGCTCTCTCCCCCACAGTTACAAGCAAACGGCCACTCCAAACGAAGAACCCCTGAAAAGAAACCATTGCATGGGACCACACAAGCACCATAGTACCTCGCAAGAACCGGCAAATCCGCGAGATGAGGCTGCCGTGGGGCACGATTCGGTGGGGGGATCAGAGGCGGCAGCGGAGCAATCGGCGCGTTAGGAGGGATCGTTGTAGATTGGGAGGTGGTGTCAGGAGGAATCGCCGTCGTCGCTAGGATTTGTCGGGAGTCGAAGACGCGACTTGAGTCGCGACTCTCAAGCGAGTGCTCACCGATATTCATCGGAAAAAACGTGGTGTCCTCACGCGACATTTTCTTTCCGACTGCATTTGCCCAAACCAACGGTAAATTTACTAGATTACCAACCCACCCAATCAGAATTTTAGAGCTAGACCCAAAAAAAATCACAGGCCGATATTTTACACTGGTTTTGGACCCAAAACCGACTTTCCAAGCAGGGCCTTACTGTTTAAAAAAATATTGCAGCTTTTAAAGAATTTTTTTTGCCATGGATGCGTATCGACATTCATTCAAACACTATCTCTACTACTTCTAATTACCAGTTGGTGGCGGTGGTCCGTTCTCCACGATTTGAAAGGAAAGTAGTAGTGTATCATATCACGATTTGATAATTGATTGGAAATTGATATCTCTATAGAAGATTACGTAAAATTTGAAAGGAAAGTAGTAGTGTATCATATCATGATTTGATAATTGATTGGAAATTGATATCTCTATTGAGCAAAAGGAAAGTAGTAGTGTATCATATCACGATTTGATAATTGATTGGAAATTGATATCTCTATAGAAGATTACGTAAAATTTGGACAGAAGAAAATGAATGTAGTAGTGTATCATACCACAATTTGATAATTGATTGCAAATTGATATCTCTGTAGAAGATTATGTAAAATTTGGATAGAAGAAAAGAAAATTTTACTTTGTTTTCCTTGAGCCATGAATCTGTGATGGCGCCATCACAACACGCAAATCAAGAAGCGCACGCGACGCGTCGTAGTCTTATAAGCATGCAACCGTAGCCATCCGCCCCACCCGCCTCGCCTCGCGCGTGCAAGAAAGCAGAGCAAGCGAAGCGAGAACCATGGCGACACCACGGTGTCGGCGTTGACGCCGCCGCGTGCCGCCCTCATTCTAACTAATTAAACTAACGTCACCTAATCGTGGACGTGGTAGGTACAAAGACGGCTTGTCGTGCGCGGCTTGGTCGACACCGATCCGGCGATCGTTGCGGCTGTCGCGGCGGCGGGCCGTAAGCGAAGGCTCGGGGCGTGACGGATTTGGGGTGCACCACCTCGTACGGCGGCGAGCTTCGAGCCTCGGGCGGCGTGCTCGGCCTCGGCAACAACATCTCCGCCGCGTCCCATGCCGCGCGCTCTCCGGCACCGCTTCTCCTACTACCTGGTTGATCACCTCGCCCCGCGCAATGCTACCAGCTACCTCACCTTCGGCCCGAGCCCGCACACGGCCTCCGGCTCGCCGCGCGTCGTCGTCGCGACGTCGGCCGCTTCGACGACGACGAGGCGAGCCCGTTCTACGCCGCGGCGGTGGAGGCCATCTCCATCGCCGGCGAGGCCCTCGACATCCCCGCCGAAGTGTGGAACGTCGAGAGGAAGGGCGGCGCGATACTGGACTCCAGCACGAGCCTGGCGATCCTCGCCACTTGGCGTACAAGGGTGTGGTCTCGGCGCTGAGCAAGCAACTCGTCGGTCTACCGCGGGTGAGCATGGACCGTTCGACCATCGCTACAATTGGATGGTGGTGCACCGCCATCACAAAGCTAAAAGTGCGATTATTGGGTGGCGCGAAGCGAACCGCCGACGGCGAAGAGCTACGTGATCGCCGCTGCGCCGGCGTGAAATGCATTGGGTCTGCAGGAGAACGCGTGGCCCGGTGTCCGTCATCAGCGACATCTGCGGCAGAGCACATCCGGGAGTTCGACCTCAACCGTGGCTCGAGTTCGGACATCGTGCACCTAATGATTTCGACGGTGCGATTAGTTTAGCCATGCAAGTCGTAATGGTGGTGATGGTAATATTGTCGCTTTTGTAAGACTCTTGGCCAAGTGTTAATAACGCTATGGAATGATTTCGAAAAGAAGAAGAGGCGTTAGTGCAATGGAAAAATGTTCGGAATAGCTAACTTGATGGTGCGGTTAGGATGTCCACTCGTTATGATAAGTAACAACACTTCATTCCTTTTATCACTTTTTCCTTACTCAATGTTATCCCATTAATCCTTCTCTATTTTTAACGCTTTTGAAAGTTTTAAACCGAAATTTTTAAACTCGAAAGTTTTTAATCGAAACTTTTATTTGAAAATTTTCAAGTGAAACTTTCTAATTTGAAAAATTTTCAAGCTGAGTTTGCGAAGCTTTCAACTCTCCACGGTGGGGCAATTCGGTTGGATTTCGTGGTTCTGGCATAAGCACAACTACCGATGGCCGTGCCCGCGTGGAAGGTGGATATGGAGCAACACCACCAATCTATGCACACCGTAGCTCCTCGTCCTCGGCAAGGTTCCTTCGACTCCTCTACGGTCCTCCGTCATCTACCACCGATTATGAAAAGAAGGTAATATATATAGTAAAATGTTATCATCAAATATGATTTTTTTCATAATTCCTGGGTTTTTATGATTAGGCTAGGAATAGCGGGATAAGCTCGACAAAGGCGCCCACAGCGAGCATAGTGAGGCGTGGCGATGGAGTCGAGGAGTGTGTAGACCAAGAGGAGTGTAGATCAAGTACGATGGAGAAGACACGATCTTGGTCGGGTAGAGTTGATTGGTTACTTCAATCGAGTCGATGACTTGATATAAGCTACTCAATGTGTTAGATAACATGATTTTTTTATTCGTGAGCAACACATGGCCATTTTCTTTTATTGCTTGACCTTTATATTTCGTTATCAATTTTGTTTTCCGTAGCAATGCACGGGCACTGAACTAGTATCCATGTAAATAGATTGTTGTGAGTAGAAACTTACATCTAGACTGCCGGGCCGCTTTTATAAGAACTAGCCAGGTCACACACTACGCTACGTCATGTAAAATTTGGGAAATTCGATCGTGCGACGCTGTGTCGCGCGAAATTTGGCCGACATATATTTTAAAAAAAATTGCGTATTTTCGGCTTTCTTGTTTTTTTTAAAAAAAATTGGCTACTAGAAGCTGTCGATAAATCTGCGGATTGCTAGGAAAAACGCTGAGGAACCTAAACGTATTTTTTGCGTAATTCCTTTTTTTATAAAAAAATAGGTCGCTAGGACCTGTCGCCGAATCTATGGTTTTTTGTTTTTTAGGAGAAAACAAACATATTTTTATTTTTTGCGTAATTCCGATTTTCTTGTTTTTTAAAAAAAACAATGGGTCACTAGGGCCCGTCGGCGAATCTGTGGGCTGTTATAAACCGTCGGTGAATCTTTGGTTTTTTTTAGAAAACCTTGGAGGGACCTAATCGTATTTTCTTTTCTTTTTTTTGTGTAATTCCGGTTTTCTTTTTTTAAAAAATGGGTCGGTAGTTCCTGTTGGCAAATCTGTGGACTGCTATAAACCATCGATGAATCTGTGGTTTTTGTTTTTAGGAGAAAACAATCGTATTTTCGTTTTTTGCGTAACTCTGGTTTTCTTGTTTTTTTTAAAAAAAAATTGGTCGCTAGGATCCGTCAGCGAAACAGTAGACTGCTATAAATTGTCGGTGAATCTGTGGGTTTTTTTGGGAGAAAACCAAGGAGAGACCTAAACGTATTTCCGTTTTTTCTTCGGGTCCAATATGGTAAAAACCGATTTCTTGAGATCAAAACGTAATTTTATTTTTTTCGGGTCCATTCTGCTAAAAATCGTCGGGAAGACCTGAACGTAAACCGCGGAGAGACCTAAACGTAATTTTGGTTTTTACGAGTCTTTTCTGTTAAAAACCGACCGAAGAACTTAAACGCGATTTTGGATTTTTCGAAGGACCTCAATGCGAAAAAGATGACATGACATAGCTAGGAGGGCGCTAATCCTCCTATCTATGGTATATGGTATACATAGATGAAAAAAAGTAGTATAAATGGCTTTTTTGCGGATGTGATGAACTTGTGCGGGTTCTAGAAGGTATCAAAATTGCTCCAACCTTCCTCGAAAAAAAAAAACTCTAACCTCCGCTAGGCTTTGTTTCAGTTTTTTCCTAAGCAAGATGTGGCACCGTTTGAAAGGGATTTTTTTTCTATTTTGCTTTTTTAGTAGAGATAATATACTTATAATTGATTATCAATTTATTACTCTCATAGAATGGATTATGGAAAATGAGAGTGGATGATAAAACAATTACTGTATTTTGTAGAGTTAGAGATTATATCAACCAGAATTTTATCCGTGTGTATACCAAAGTTCAGTGATCGCATATCAAAAAGGGCAAATTTATTACAATTTAGAGTTGGGAAAAATTTTAGCCAGTCAAAAGGGAAATACAGAAACCCACTGGCGAAAACTTGCTAAAAGGATATCAAATGAAATAAAAAATCCGCTAGAAGGAGGGCTCGAACCTCCGACCTTGTGGTTAACAGCCACACGCTCTAACCAACTGAGCTACTCCAGCTTTTCTTACCAACTCACGGTGCGGGCCAAATTATCGATGGAAACCAAGGTATTTCATTGGAATGATTTAGAAACTAGTTTAAATTTAACTAAATTTCAAAATCTACTACCCCTCATCCAAACATGGCCTAAGACTTTTTTTTCTTCCAGAAACGTGCGTATTATTTACTGCTTGCGATAAGAGGAGTTTGGTACCCTGCTTGGTATCAATATCAATCAACAGTCTGCAACTCCACTCATACAGATAGGGATGAAAACGGAAACGGAATTTTCGAACGTTTCGGAGAAAAATAAAAACGGAAGCCCTTTTTTAGAAACGGAAAATATCGGTACGGAAACAGAAACGAAATTTTTTTGTCGAAAACGGAAACGGGAGAGCAATTTTCGTCGGAAACGGAATCGGAATCGGAAATTTCTTATAAGTGAAACCGAAAATTCCGTCGGAAACTTGGCCCACTTGACCAAAAAGTAGAATGAAGAATTTACATTTATTTTCGAAATAAAATAATTTCAGAAATACAAAAGACTTTATAGAAAATATCAAATAGAGTTCAAAAATTCCGAAAAAATCTCAAAAATACTTTGGAATATTTCAAACCTAGAAAATTTATTTTAGAATAATTTTAGCTTCATTTTTCATGATTAAATTAATTATATAAATATAAAAAATAGAAAAATAGCATTTATAAACTCCAAAAAATCCAAGATAAATCTAAAAAAAATCATAAATGAACATTGAACAATAATATGCAAATTTTAGGTGATTACATCTTTATAGTTAGAGGAGCAAGAGGATGTCGATGATAATGATATGGAGGAGGACATGATGATCTGATCTGGGAGACAAATAGTGAGCTTTCAACTGACAAACTTAAGAAAAACTTCCTAGTGATATCGATGAACACAACATTGTTCTTATATCTGCCTTTGAGGTAGAATGAGTTACATTATTTTTGCGGTTATGTATATTGTGATCATGTACTACGTTCTTGTCGAATTTTCCATTTTCGTTTTCATATCCGCTCCGTTCCGTTCCGCATCCGCTTTCGTCACTATTCGTTTTCGTATCCGTTTCTGGTGTTTTCGATTTCGTTTCAGTTACCGATAAAAGATGTAAAAACAGAAATGAACCGATCATTTACCGACCGTTTCTGTTCTATTTTCATCCCTACATACAGAGAACTTGCCGTTGATAGAAAGAAATAAGAATTTATATTGGAAGAGTGATGCATAGAAGCACTGCTCAAGAAATAAGTGGAGAAAACTGAGATGTACACAGAGAACTTTATAAAAAAAATCAGAGCAACGGCATCAGACACAGCAGCCAGTTGCCACAACTCGTGTTAAAACGTAAAAAGGAAAATAAAATTGCAATGGAGGATGGCTGACACGCCACCTGACACCCATATATTCATCTAACTGACTCAACGTCACATTTATACATGGAATTGCTACCTACATTTTGTGAAAAAAACTGCTATTTACAGATACTTGAATGAGTTAGCATCCGGCAAATGCAAGTAAGAGAGCCAGAATTGGGTTACTCATCGTCGTCGGTTTCGGAGGTCCACAACTTCAAAGTTCAATGCATTGCTCGTTTCCACATGGGAGAACTTCTCGTAGATCGAGTCTCCAGGCTCTCGGCAATCACGGATCACACCCATTCCATCGGGATTGATCAGATGAAATATACCACATGTTCTGCCAAAGAAAATAAATATCATTCATTGCTTGATGTCAACAGGGGTAACAATAAAAGGGCGGCATGAACCGAAAAATAGAATTTTAAGGAAAGTAGTTGAAAATTTTCAAAACTTGGTAGAAAATTTGTTAGAAAATCAGCTATAACGCGGTGTTGTGCGCAATAAAATGGTAAATCTATACCCCTTTATAATGCACGTAAATAATTTTTGCTACGTCCACTCTAAATAATGCACCTCACTAGAGATGGCTTAACGTTCGTGCACCCAACAAAATGTCCTCCGAAACTTGTATTCATCAAAATGAACATCTCGGATCTTTCATCAGCTTTACTCACCCACATCCGATGGCCATTATTTAGTGTATCTAATCATCCCTGTGGCCCACAACAAACCTCCCCCTACATATTTGGAAGGAGAGCGAATCAAAAAAGGAAATAAATAAGGAGGATCCGCATGCAAGGAAATCAGACTTGAATTTTTTACTGGCCAAAATTGTACGTGCTACATATTTGAAAGGAGGGCGAATCAAACAAGGAAATAATCAAGGAGGATCCGCATGCAAGGAAACAAGACTTGAATTTTTTATTGTCCTAGCATTGTGATCGTATTTTTTTTTCTGAATATGACTCTTCTCGAGACTTTTTTACGGATCTAGCCTCATAGAGTTTAATTTCACAATACGGAGAGCTGAATTTTTGTTTTCATTTTTATCTAAGGAACCAGCGATCTGTGAGTGTTGCTTAATTTTTTTATTTTTTCTCGGAACCGGTGGCATGAAAGCAATTATTTAGTTTTTATCTTTTTTTCCTTGCAGATCCAGCGATCGGCGAGCGCAGTTTATTTTTCATATTTTTCCGAAATCATCCCTATGACCCACAACAGACCTTTCCTCACCTCCAACATCAACAAGAAAAAGAAAACAAATGTCCTGGAATCAAGGAAAAGGAAACAAACATCCTGAAAAAGGAAAGGATCATACATTACGTGCTGGGAAAAGGAAACTGGGAGATGGGACAGCGCAGCCGGGAGATTGCACGCGGCGG
The DNA here is from genome assembly GCA_036346275.1 of Otatea glauca. Classification (NCBI taxonomy): domain Eukaryota; kingdom Viridiplantae; phylum Streptophyta; class Magnoliopsida; order Poales; family Poaceae; genus Otatea; species Otatea glauca. Next base: position 6,173,204 of record CM070719.1, read on the forward strand.
CCGAGGCAGCGCGGCCGGGAGAACGCAGGTCTGCAAGGGCTCCACGGTCGCCATCTGTGGCTTTGCCGGTGCGACGAGGTTGCTGGTCGGCGACCTCACGGCCGTCGTGCTTCGGCAAATTTATAATTTAATTTTTTTAAAAAATAATTTTATTAAGTACAAAATAATCGAAAGTTTTTTTGAAAATTTTTCTAGAATTTTTTAACCTAATGTGCTATCTTTTCAAAAATCCTTCTATATTTTAAAAAAATGAAGTCAACCTACCTGTAGCTTCTTCTAGTCAGCAACCTGCACTGCAGAAGCTTCTTCTCTTCCCTCCCTCCATTAAAGCAAGAAAGAAGCTCCAAAGCTTCATCAGTCCCGCACCAAATCTCCTCTTTCCATCTATGGTGTTAATTCCCCAAATTTCGTGCTCTATTGCCAAAATTTCCTCCCAATCTGATTTGATCCCAAATTATGGTTTCCATAAATATGCTTGTTTGGGGCTATAAAAGCCGACGAGCTCTCCTCCACCCCATCAGACACGTAAATCCCAAGTGCTCCCTCTTGTAAAGATCGCGGATTTTGGAGGTAACCCAAGCCATCACCGTCATCTTTTCCGTGAAATTCACCGCAACCGTGACTCCTCCCCGCAGCGTCGGTCTCGGCGATCTCGTCGCATCGATCTTGACCCTGCGACACCGACCACCACCGGCCTTCCCTCCCTGCGCTGGCCAAGCCAGAGAGCACTGTTGTGCTCTCTGTGAAAGCTACAAAAATAATCTAAAATCGTAAATTTCTTTTCTTTCTCTTTCTTGATTTAAAATCTTTTGGGAGCCGTTTTGCCCATTTGACCTCCATTTAGTTCCGTTTTTCTTTCTAAATTCATTTAAAATTCTAAATTTCCCTTTTATTATTAAGTGTTGTATTCATATTTATCTTCTCATTTAATTGATAAGCAGGTGTACTGCCGTCGTAGCGTTAGCACATGCACTATACTAGTATAGCAAAAGAGGTTGAAAGCGTGCAGATCTTAACAAGATCATGAATAGGCTGATGGTATGAATAAAATATACAATTCTTTCATCACATAGTCAAGTTTTTGGTGACTAGCTCTTTGTAAAGCACTACAGTGTAAACCTGAACCTTTAAATATAGGTATGGGGTAATGCATGATTCAAAATTGTGTACAACAACGGGAACTGAAACCACCAAAGTATTCACTGATACCAACTGATGATTAATAAGATCTAACTTGATTGCCTATAAACTGAATGTAAATTAAAATACCGGTTAGATTGCGAACCTTGATGTATCCTTTGGTGCCATAACTATCGCAATCACTTCTGCTAGCATAATCTGTTAGTAGCAAAAATACCAAAGATATAATCAGTAGGTTTCCAAAATAAAAGAAAAAATGTCAGTAAGAGTTGATGGGTTTCCCTCGAAGGATGCAAGTAACTGATACAGAAATTTAGAGTAGCAGTTGACTGATTGGTCAATAAATAAATGCATTAGCAGGGTATGCGTACTCATATGATGAAAATGTCAAAGAAGGTACTAGGTTGTGCGAGATTGAAATAATACCATCAGAACCACACCATATTAAGCTTAACTAGTAGAGTTAGGCCTGTACATTTCAACAGCCATGAAATAGAAGTTGCAATACATATTTATAAGATGTTTTAGAATATAAGAAAGTTGAAGCGGGTGAATACTTTTTCATTTTCTAGGGCATAAGGAAATGGTGTGCAAAACTACCATTGTAACTTGTAAGGGTTATTAAACCCAGCCCAGCCCAAACCTTGTCCAATATGGCTGAACCTAAGGCAAAGCTAGCACAACTGCACAAGCACAGGTAAAGTGCCCAACCAAAGCCTGGTACAATTAATCCCAGCCAAGTCTAACCCTAGTGCAAACCCAGCCATTCCAAACCCGAGCCTGGTCCAATTTGGAAAACATTCAAAGAGGTGATAAAACCTTAATGGTTGGGTGGCTATCAGTTGGTCGATTAAACAGTTGTCACTAATTTGATGATGTGGCGCGATGTGGAAGCTCAGTTTGCACTCAACTTTAGATAAGAGAAGAATTTTCTGCTAGACTATCTATAGTATGCCAGACTCGAGCAAAACAAACACCAAGCATATACAATTGTCATGAAACAATACTATCAGCTATGACATTGCTTATCTGCATTCTAGAATTTCAGTTCCGTCTACCTAAGCCTTGGGCCCACCCACAACAAATAAATGAATGATCATAAGATTCTCATAATGATACGGCACCCAAGATACATTTATTTAATAGTGCATCCCTAGCATCAACAAGATAGTAGTCAAAGACAAATGACATGCTGAGTTTTCAGGATAATAGAACACATAAATAGTTACAGTGGAATCATCAAGCATGAAACCAATAAGTTGCAAATGCATTCAAAGAAATAAGCAGGTCTTCCAACATTACCTGGTATGAATAATGATATGGAGATCAACAGAAGACATGAAGCAGGTCTGTGTTGGATGCGTCTGGGAGAAAGACAACAGAAATAAAATATTGTTCCATTCCTTCCAATAAAAAAATAGTTACAGAAACAATAACTGAATGAGATAGAGCTGCTACAGGTCATGAATGTCCCAGAAGAAATATTTACACTATGCATAATGAAACATCAGTCTGACAGCAGGAATCAGAAACATTGGGTTAGGCATATTCCACTGCACCACTATTATGCAATGAAATTTCCATTTTGTGCATGATCCCAGGAATTTAAAAATAGAGTTTACAAAAATATATTTAGTTATGAGATGCAGCGGTATTTTTTTTTTTTTTTGCTACAAAAACTTAAAGAGTGTTCTTGCTTAAGCATTCTTCAATTATCAAGTATATCACAAACACAGGACCAAATGGTAAAGTCCTTGCTCCCTAAGCTAAGCGTACAACTAAATACATATATGTTATTTGGGTCCATTAATCAACCAAAAGCTTCAATATGTTAGGAGCATGATTAAATCTGAACTTACATGGATCCAACCAAGTGGGAGAAGGTCACACGTAGACTGAACTTCAACAATTTTTTCTTCATGTGTAGCTTGACACTGTGAAAACAAAAGGAAAACGTAATTTGTTAATCCCATTAGGTGCATTTCAGGCTCTTCATTGCACAATATAGAAAAGATGAGCTAAGAAGGAAAGACAAATACAAGGTAGAAGCAGCCCTAACAGATTAATATGATGGAATGCAATACTAGCCACAGAAGATTCAGCTTCATGTACTACTGAGCTCACTGTTCTTAGGAGTATAAAAAATAGAGATAACCATGAGGATGTTGTTGCTATAATGCAAGTTATCCCATGTATTGCAAGGCCTTCCTTGGTATGCAGGCTTGCATGTTGTGTAAGACTGCAAATTGTGATTCGCCATATTTGGCCTTATATTGTTCACCCGCTTTTGTTCAACAATCCAGTAATTGTGATATTTAATGTAGGAAAAACATAGGAGGGTATAATGCACAATATCATGGCAGTATTCACAAGTCAAAATGAACCCTGCTTGGTCAATAATCATTTATGCAATAGACCCATCATAAAATCATCACAAAGCATAGCTTAATTAACAGCTACCACAACATTATACACTAAAAAGTTGTGGGACCCCGGATTTGCTATCCAGAATCCCCTGTGTATATCTGTACTAGTCCCAGATTAACGCTAGTACACACAGTTCACAGTGATGAAACATAACCGAAAAGCACAAAATGTAAAGATAAATACTGAGTACCGACCGAAAAGCCATTATTACAAAATCAGGTCATATGACCTTAAGTTTACAGCAGCGGAAATAAGAAGCAAAAAGGTAAAGCCAATAAACTCCACAGCAAATGATCAAAAGAAACGCGGCGCCTAGCTCTCTGGATTGTCTTCATCGTACTCCACATCGTAGAACTCACCATCGTTCGTGGCATCTTGGAAAGCTTCTGACGAAAAAATTTATTGTAGCATATGAGTACAAGCGTACTCAGCAAGTCTGAGAAATAAGCAATATGCAAGGCCTTCCAAAGATGGCTTAATATGGTTCTTTTGCACAAAGCCAGATTTAACAAACATTATTAATAATAATTTTCACAAAGCAGTTTTAACAATTATTTGTTCAATTGAAATTATTTATAACTCTAGTGAAGGTTCCAATCACCACATGACTCCATCCGTCATGATTCAAAACAGGTTCCAACCACCTGACTGGCTCTAACCACCAGAAATACATCCGTAAGTTCTAACCACTCCCAAATCCCAAAACATTAGTTTTTAAAACCAAAAACAAAGTCTACCAATATGAAAGCATTCTTTGCTTGCCCTTGACCGTAGGCATGGCTATTCGAATAGTTTTACACTCTGCAGAGGTGTACAGCTTTACCCACAAGACATGATCATCTCTTGTTGCCATGCGCAATAAGCACGCTTCCTTTGGTGTGTTGGCAGAGAGATCACGACAAGGCTTTTACAATGCAATAATCTAACCCGACTCCACCCGCTGAGGTTTCACCGCTGTTAGGGTTCCATCCTCCCAGTACAGAAGCCCCCTCTTGCGCCGTGTGAGAAAAAACAAACTTGCCTCCATCCGACACTCACATTCCACCATCTGGCGAGTCTAAGTTAAATTATTACAAATTATTCAGTCAGGTCGTACCCATTTAAACATGTGGTCGTACGGTTGTGCTTAGAATGGACAATCACAAGCGTCGGTCCTTAATTGACTTGGGCGGCACAAACACAACAAAACCAGTGCTCCATCCTCACCCGCTAGACGAACCGATTCGCCCAAGACTAAATTATTTTTATTTTTATTTTTATTTTGCAAATACAGCGACATACATATTGCCACAACTTTTCAAATTCATAATTTTTTTACAGTTTCAAAGTAACCCATCCATAGGTTTTTGATCGACTTTGCATTTAAGCACATCTAGCGCACTAAACAAAAATATATCATAATATATTATTATTATGACATATTACAGCAACCTAGGGTTACAACAGTCAATGATTTCAATATCAAGGTGGTAATAACAATTGGGATTAGCTACCAACCTAAATTTAACATCAACTTTTAAATAAATAGCGATGTAAATTGTAAAACATTGTAAAGCATTTATAAAACATGGGATCAACATGCATCATGGGGACTTGCCTTCGCTGATGAGGAGAGAAGGGTCGCTCGGCAGATCGGCACTTTCTTCGGCGACGGCAACAGCTTCTTCGACTACGCGCAAAACGGAGCCACCAATAAATAAAAGAAAACAAATAAAATCTAAAAAATATATAAAATTAATACCGGCAGAAAGAGCTTGAATTTAGATGAATTTAGAAACTGAAATCACTCGATTCAGAGTTACGACGGAAGAGAATGGGTCATTTGAAGTTGGATTGGAAAGAAAATTCGCAAAAAAAAAGAAAAATAGCACTGTAGCTACAGTACTCGACGAAACTACAGTGCTTTTGCCTCCAGAACCAGAGCACAAACAAACTTAGGGTTAACACATGGAGGATTGCGGAAGTAAGAGGTGGCAGGGTTGGGGAAGGTGATCACCGGATAGATCTCGACGACGCGAGTCCGTGGTGTCGGATTTTGAAGAAGATCACCAGATTGAGAGCAATCGAGGATGAATGGAGCTCCTACCGGTGACGTTCAAATACTAAATCCGGAGTCAAAACTTGACGAAATCTGAATTTTCTTGAGGGGCTATGCTTCTGACAATAATGCACACAAAGTGACGCGAACGGAACTTCAAATAACTCACCAGATCAAAAGTTGGCTCGTCGGTGTCTTCGAACAACGTCGGGCTACGGTTTTCACGAGTTTAGGTGAGGAAAAGAGCAGGGAAATAGGGGGCAATGGTGAGCACGGTGTAGAGGAAGGTGAGACGCATCTATAGGAAGTGGAAGCCCGCGAAAAGATTGAGAAACGGCCGAGAAATCAAGTGAGCAATGAATCAGACTTAATTGCTTATTACGCCAAATCCGGCTTGAATGGGAGAGAGCAATGGCCGAGGATTAAATCCTTGCATCAATGCGGTCACAACAGTTCAATTCCCATTTGATTTGATGCGGAAATGAAGGAGTTATGAATATTTTTTCAAAGGCATTGAAAAGGAGAGCAATACGTGAAAAGCACTTACGGGAGGTTGAAGATGAGTACTATAGCAGTTCTGATGAATAGTACTGAAAAGAAAGCACGAAGGATAAAATAGCAAGAAGGCTCTAAAAAGTTTGGAAAAATCTCAAAAATACTATGGAATATTTGGATCCTAACAAAATTGGTTTCGGAATTTTTAGAGAATTCTGGAATTGGATTTGAATTTTGGATTTCCGGATGAAAATGGAATTTCCAGACGTGAATGGATAATATTCCATTTTTGGATGGAAAGGAATGCCAGGTTAACTAAAACTCCAAAGAAAACCCAAATCCTGGAATTAATTAATTTAAATTAATTTTTGGCAAAAGCATTAAAAATGGGATGTTACAAACCTACCCCTTAGAGAGAATCTCGACCCCGAGATTCGGACAGAGAAAGAAAAAGATCGGGGAACTCGGCTCTAAGATCCTCTTCTCACTCCCAGGTTGCTTCCTTCTCGGAATGATTGATCCATTGAACCTTGCAAAACTTGATCACACGGCTTCTGGTTCTACGCTCTGCTTCATCCAAGATTCTGACCGGATACTCGGGATAAGAGAGATCCTCCTTCAGTTCCATCTCTTCGAACAGCAACTGTTCTTCAGGCACTCGAAGGCATTTCTTCAGCTGAGAAGCATGGAAGACATCATGCACATCTGACAACTGCGAAGGAAGTTTTAATTTATAAGCAACTTCTCCTCTTCTGGCAACCACTGAGAATGGACCGATATAGCGAGGTGCAAGCTTTCCATTGACTCTGAAACGACGCATTCCCTTTAGGGGTGAAACTTTCAGATACACATAATCACCAAGTGCAAAGCTTAAATCCCGGCGACGATTATCAGCATAATTTTTCTGCCTTGACTGAGCTGTTTTTAAAAAACTAGCGCACAGTTAAGAAATCGTTGGACAAGGGAAAACAAAAACCTTCTTGGAGGCAGGCTTGTGCCTTGGATCAAACGCAGGGAAATCGCGATGCTTGGGGATCGTCTCGCACAACAAGCTGGCAAAAATCAAATCATAGATAGAGCAATTAAGGACTTTGCAAGTTAGCATCCGGAATTCATTCTAAACAAGAATATGCCGTGATAGGACCTCGAGTATCTAAGGAGCATGATGTAGAGGTCGAGCTAGTTGCCCTCCTGCCGGTACACCTTATTGAGTTGTATGCACCAACCAGTTCACCCAAAAGCTTAAGCAAAAGGTGACGTGGAATAGAAGTAGACTGCAATTATTTTTTTAATTGCGCCAACCGGATCTTGAACTCGAGACCTCTTAGCTCTGATATCATATTGAGTTGCATGCACCAACCAGATCACCTAAAAACTTAAGCTTATGAAGAAATGTGGCAATTCACTTATACTTCGACACACCCTAGCCTGCGTAGTTGCATCGCATCGGATCAAAAACCGAACCAGATAAAACCTAATGATCGCGCAAAGCGGGAGATTTCAGCGTGGAATCGCGGTGGAAGGGTAGGGTTCCGAGCGCAGCTGATGGGGGGGGAGTTGGGAGAACTTGGCGGAGGAGGGTGTCGGCGATGCGGTAGTGGACGGGGACGGAGAAGCGGTGGTCCACGGCGATCGGGGGCGCGGACTCCTCGACGCTGATGCGGCGCACCGCAGGCGGCGCAGCCATGGGATCGAGCTTGGCGGCAAAGGTGTCCGGTTCAGTTGTTAATCAATGACGACAATGATGATGCGGTGCTGTTTTAATTACATAGCTTGGATTACTAATCCTTCGTTTAAATTATTTTGCTTTCCTCTTCGGGACATCGAACATAGTTATCAATACCATGATCAGCACGGGCCGATATAGTCTGAATCACTACAAAGTATTCTTATGTACTGTATTAGTTTTGATATTGATTATACCGATTTGATACCGATCAATATCAGTCATACTAGTTTCGATACCGATTAATACCAGCCATACCGGTAGAATTGATAATATGATCTGTTGAATTATACATTATATTTATAGTACTACTATGTATTTAGAGTAATATTATAAGTGAAATTTGGTGTATATATGATTAAATATGTATATACTTATAAATATATATTATTATATTAAACATAAAACTGTATGCTGGTATGAACCGGTACCAGGATGTAATAGCCAAATCGGTATAACCTTGATACGGAATCCTAAATACTGCTAGCAGGATTTCATAGATACGTGTGAAAGAAACTGTGTAATTCCCTAAGAATTAAAATAAAATCTCGTGATCCAGGTGAGGTCTAAATTTTTACGAAATTTTGTTTGATTCTCGCGTTTCAAACGTATCCTTAGATTAAAAAAAAAGAGTAAACCGTATATCGCACCTTCTAATTTGACTCGAGTTATGCAAACACAATGTTTAAGCAATCGCGTCACTTTAGATTCCCTCTCTTTTTGTAGGTGAATTCGATTTCTTTTTTTGCTGAATTGTCTTTTGGACGAGATCAATTTATGCTAGCTAGAGTGCTGTTCATATTATAAAGTTGGAAGTTCAAACTTCAAGCCACCTTTGTCTGGACGAGCTCCATGTTTTTGGCAATGTATTGCATATGTTGTGTACCGTCTTACACATACCCAATAAAAGTCTTGTCTTTCTTTCCGAAAGCAAAAAAATAAACAGATAAAAATCCATGCCACAGTAACAGAAACATTAAACATGAGTACATAACAGTGATATCTTCATTCTAATTCGAAATAAGTTCATATGACGCCCTAAACTTTGCTCAAAAGTCTGTATGTTATCTTGAACTATGAAACCAGATATTTGATCTTCCAAACTTTGCAATTTGGTTCAAATAATACAATGATCTGATTGCTTGTGTGGCATGGTGAGTAAGCAGTTTTACCACATAGAATAACACATCAGGCAAGTTTAAGTGAATACCACGTAGAGCATATAAAAGCTTCTCTCCCAAATTGAAATTGAGAGGGAGTGAGTTAAGAGGCCGACAGCCATAGAAGCATGGCTAGAAGCTTGGTGGAGAAAAGTCATTTGGACCTCACCTGTCATTGACCTAACTTCGCTAGCGTGTTACCGTACATGGCAAAACAGTCTACTCATTGTGTCACGCAGGCAATATCACTGTACAAAACTATGTCAATGTGTTATTTGAATCGGATTTCAAAGTTCGGGAGGAGGGGGCTCAAATGTCTTATTTCATAATTTGAAGTACTTAATGGACTTTCAATCAAAGTTCAGGGTATTATAAGAACTTATTCATTCTAATTTTTACATCTCTAAAGGGGTATTTGGATTAGGAGTATTTTATAAAACCTCCAAGTAAATTACTATTCATCTAAACAGGGCCTAACTCTTCTAACTTACCAAGGTATTCCGAGTTTCACAACACCGAAAAAACAGTTGACATAAGATTTTGGAGAAAACTTGGTACTTCAAATGATTTCCTAATCAGAGCCCCTCCAAGGAGAGGAACACACTATTGTGTAATAGAGCCAAACACAACCTTACTTTGATCGAGTCCCTTGGTGACCTAATTGCAACTAGACAAGCGAGATCACAACTTGTGGCGATGGAAAAACTCCGACATTTACAAGGCAAAATTGATTTACAATGTGTAATTCATAGTTTGCACGAACCTATCATGCTGGAAGGAACTCAATTATCATGCAGTTTGGAACAATATAGTGATTGCATCTTCAGTGGTAAGCAACATTCCACCTTGAAAGTAATAAACAAGATAAAAGGAGCTCAGCTGGCAAGAGCTGGAGCAAATCATGTTGCAAGGTTATTGAGGATGCGGGGGAGAACACATATGGCACACATTTAACCTCTTTTCATTCCGACATGACCTAGTCCTCAAAGAGAAGATTGTGACAAACTGTAATGCACTCCTTTTTTCCTAATTGACCTATATATACACACTTCTTGAAAAGTAAGCATGTAGGGCTTCCCCAACATGTTCTTGAAAAGTAAGCATGCAGCCAGAAACGAAATCCTATTACACCCTATTTGGCTCTGACAATTGAATTTGATTCCTAGAAATGGATTCAAATTCATATTCTAGTAGAATTAGAATTTGACTCAAGACCAATACAAATCTAATTTTCTTGTTTGGATGTCCTCTAGAATTACTTTTTAAGGCTATCAACATCGAAATTTAGAAGGGCCATCACATTTCAATCCGTCATACTCCCTGTCAGTACTAATGTAGGACTGAAAAGGCGACTAAAGGGGGTGAATAGGAGCCAAATAAAATTTCCCCCTCAAAAAATCAAACCACCAAGAGAACAAATCAAATGACTGTACAACTCAAATAGGTGGTCGGATGAACAGTACCCCCCCCCCCCAGAACAGGAGTTCGGGTGAACAGTGCTCAGATAAACAATGACAGCTGCATTGGTCAGATGAACAGTGCTTGGTGAACAGTGAAACTGCACTGGTTAGGTGAACAGTGTTCGGGTGAATAGAAAAATCAACACGATCTCAAAAACAAGAAACAATGTAACTTTTGATCGGATAATCCAAAATCCGTGAAAACTTTGTGTGCACCTTCCTATAGATGTCAGGAATCTATTCCACCTTCAATCACAAGGATTGACGTCAAAGTTCTGACTTTTTTCTAGTTTAATGAATGTTATACCAAAATCGGGTCAAACACAAAAACTTTACCCTTAGCTTGCTAGTGGGGAATTGATGATCAAGATGATCTCCCACATATCACAGCAAGTAAGAACACCAATGAACAACCCTTCAAACAAACAAGAACGCAATCTACCAGGATCTTTCTTCTTTCAAGCACAAAGATCGATTTCTTGCAAAAACTGAAAAGAAGAGGTTGTGGATTGCCTAGATGATTGTGATATGATCTATAGAAGATTCATCCAACAATCTTTCATCCTTGGCACAAGATCCAAAAACACTTAGAAGGAGGGGAGGCAAATCCTAAGAGCAATAAACGAAAATGCAAGAAATAAAAAAAATCAGAACATAGAAGAAATTTAATCTTGCATTGCTTTGAGAGGAAGGTTTACAAAGCCACACTACCAGGTGGGCAAAGCTTACATGAGCACTAAAAAAACCAAAAATCTTGACTTAGGAGTGAGGCATCCTCAAGAAGCCTCATCAAAGGCTAAGATCCACTCCCTCATTTATCCAAGGGCTAACCCGCAACCCAATAACATAACATGTTTTATCCACACACACTAACATAACTACTACTCCACCCACGAACCCTTGATCCAACGATCCTCCTTCGATTGAGTAGAGCTTAAGTTAGCATCTAATCCATCCACTCGTCCTCTCAGCTTGCATCCACTTCTAGCCTCAGTCATCCTCCGACAACACCTTGACTGTTTGGACCTCAACTCTCCCAGCCTAGTCCCGATATCCTCTGCCTCACCATGACCTAGCTCCGAAGTCCTGTAACCATCATAGTAAAAGAAAACACATCATATAGCATTGCTCAAATGATATGCAATAAGTAATCAGCTGAACAATCACACATCTAAGGATCCCACCTTAGCTCACAACTAGTCAAGTCCATGACCACTTAAAGTTCCAACCTATCAAGGCCCGACCTCTGGTCCTGGGACAACTCATAACAACTCATATTGCTCAAAACTAAGGTAAGTTTAATTCAAACTCAAATATGAGCACCACAAGCTCAAATACGATCAATTACTCATCACACACATGAGTAGATCTCCACATGATCTTTCAACTAAAGAGGCAAAGAAGCAACAAACAAATCAAATTTAACATCACAAATTAAGAGAAGAAAAATCCCCTTCTAAACCAACCCCAACTCTATGCTCAGACATCAAATCAATCACCAAATTAACCACAATAACATCAAATTACTCACCCCACAACCAAATCTATCTTCGATCTGAACGAGGCGGAGCACATTGTTGCATGGAGCAAGACGATTGAGTAGGGGAGAGTTGGCCAACTTGGTGAAGTAGAGGCGACAGGGGAGAGATGAGACAATGAGGGAGGGGAGGGGAGCTACGATGCGGCTGGGGAGCAGGAGATGTGGTAGCACATTCATGGAGAAAAGCGAGAGCATAAAAACCTATCACCGACATGCCTCCCTGACTCCCTCCCCCTCACAAATCCATCTGCGGGGGAGGTAAGAGGCAGCTAGAGAGCTCGATGATGAAGTGAGAGCGCTTTAAGCAGATGAGAAATGTGGTGGTAGAGGAGAGAGGTGATAGGGTAAGGAGGTGGTTTGGTAGCACGAGATGCGTCGGATGGTGTTGAGCGCAAGAAGACTTTGTTCGATGCTTCCATTCAACACATTCTACATGTGGGAATTAAGGTATTGCTTCTAGGCATATCATACCTAGGAATTGACCTTGGAATTGACAATTCTAGGTGGCAGCCAAATGACCCCATACCTCATCCTTAGAATCAACTTCCAATTCCTTAGAGCCAAACAGAATGTTAGAGGATTCATACAAATCAACGGTCCTTATTTCTCACTCCAAACTCAGCCACTGGTTGCATACCAATCTAGGGTTGCTAATGGACTTAGACTGGTCTAGGCTTTTGAATCAGGCTAGCCCAAATTATATGAATTGGATCATTTTGGATCTGCAATTGTTTGGACCGAATCAAGACAGATTTAGGCTAGGCCTAGGCCTAACTGTTTTTAATAAGATTAATTCCTTATGCCACTGGAATTTGGGGAAATCCCTGAATGTATCGCTGACGTGTGGGGTCAGGTCCCACATGTCAGTGAGACAACGAGTGGTATATAAGGGATAGGGTAAACTTTCAGTGGCATATAAGGAATTGCCCTTTGTACTAAGTGGGATCGATGAAGTGCTCCTTGTGATCTCTTTTCTTGTAAAGCATAACTACCGCCACCCTCTTCCCTACTGCTCCATTCGCCCTCACCGGTCGTCGACCCTCTTCTCTGCTACCTCTGCTTGCCCTCACCAACCGTTGGCCTCTTTCCCTCGCTCTCCCTCTCTCAACGGTCTCCATCCCCACTCCCCCTTGCCATTGCTGCCCCGCTCCTCCTCACCGGTCGCCATCCCTGCTCTCTCTCACCATTGTCGCCCATCGCGGCCACCACTGCCATGACTAGATCCCAGCAGTGGTTGCCTCCTCCTTTCCCTCTCTGACCAAATCTGGCTACGGCAACACGAGGAAGCAGAGCGGCTCCACGAGCTTTCTCCATCTAGTGTGACTACGAGGTGATGACAAACTCGGGCGACAACAGCAGCGGTAGATGAGGCGTGCCCAAGAAAGAGGAAGTGTGGTGTATGTGATGATATTGCCTGTGTGCTCAAGCGCTCAGGAATTCATCGTCGGTGGTAAGGACTAGCCAATGGTGGGGGTGTCTGATGATATGCATGGCGGCGGCGCCACTACCCACGCTGATGATCCTTTCCCCACCGCTGGTGCCAATAACCCTCCCCATGGCCCCATCACCACTATCGCCTCCACTATCATAATCACCACCGAAGAGTGGCGATGGAGTTGGGTCGTCGCTCGCCTCTCTTCTTGCTTTGAGGTGGATGTGTGCTTTTCTTTGGTCTAGATCAAGGCTCAAGCCTTTTTTTGGTCTTTGACTGGACCAAGGCTCCTCGATTTTGGACTTGGGAAGGAATATAATTTTAGGCTTGGACTAGGCTTGTAATGTGCTTCAGTCCATTAGCACCCGTGTTAACCAATCTCCAAGCAACCGTAGCGTGCCACGCATTGCATGCTGTTTACTAGAGGTGGGAGTTGGACTATGACGTGCTAGGCCTAACGGGCTTCAGGCGACTCACCTCCATGCCTTGTGGCCGGACTCACCTTCGGCGAGGCCCAGGTATGGCCCCGAGCACGCCGTGTCGCCACCGTGTTGTGTTAGTCCAAGTCTTGTCCTGTTGGATTTGTGGAGTCGTGGACGCCACCATTACTGTGGATGGCATCAAGGACAAGGAGCAAGCGTAGACCGTTGGTGACGATTTGGTACACACAATTATTCGAAGAAAAAGAAATAAATTTTATTTATTCATTAGGTATAAATATAAAGTGAATGTCTCGTTAAAAACCTTACGTCCTAGAGTGGGATTCCCTTCATAAGGAAGAATACAATAATAATATGCACACATATTACCTACTTCTAAATGTCCAGATCGCTCATGCGTTCCAGTTCAGTAGGGAGGAAACAGGGGTGGATGAGGACGATAGAGAGAGGAGGAGACGACGGAGGCGCGGAGAGATGATAACTAGGGTAAGGTAGTTGATGGCGGCCTAGACTATAAGTAGGGTGTTTTTTACGAAAGAGACGCTTTCATGCCGAGTAGATCCAGACAAAACCCAGTCGGTCGTGCCGTGTCATACCGCCCATCATACTGTGTTTTTATAGTCAGCAAAGCCTATCATTCATACTATACTGATATGACCCGAAAACAACCATGTCATACCGTGCTGAACCGGACGTAATGAGACTAGCTAAAAAAAAACACAGGCCCATTGCCAGGTCTACCATCTCTCGGAGTCAACGGTCAACCCCCTTCCTTTCGTCCCTCGTTGACGTCATGTCGTGTACCCTCCCGCCGTGCACCTAGCAATTCCGCCTGACCAGAAAGGCCGGAGTGGCGTCCACGTGGAGTCACCCGATTCGCTGGAGAACCCCCCTCTAGCCTCCCATTGGTTCACGCCACCCAGCTCCACGTCTTCCCGCACCTCTGAAAACGCACGCCCAATTTCTTCTAGAAGCTTTTAAACCGCGAGTCGCAGAGCCTCTCCACTGAGGACGACGGCGACGAAGACGAGGAGGCGTCACAACGCGCGCGCGAGCGCACTCGCCTCTCCTCTCCTCTCCTCTCCTCGCGTGGATTTGCGAGTCGCGGGAGCCCTAACCCTAGCTCCTAGCCACGACCACGAGGTGGCCGGCGGGTGAGGAGAGGGGGCGTGTGCAACGGCGAGGGGAATGGCGGCGCCGCGGGGTGGAGGGGTGCGGCTCGCCGCCGTCCTCCTCCTGCTGCTGCATCTCGCAGCGGTGATCGCGGGGTAGGGTTCGAATCTACTGTCGATTCTCGTGTGGTTTCTTCGAGATCTTTGCTCTTTTCCTTCCCGATTTGCGTGGATGCTCTCTTGTAAAAAAACACTTTTTTCTTGTTTTGATCCCCTTTCTCCGGAATTTATCGGTTTTTATTGACTGTTTTTTCGCCGTGAATCGGTTTAAGATTAATGTGTTCGAATTCATTCTGTTTGATAAATAGCGGGTTGGATTTGACTGAAATTTTCGTGGATTTTTTTTGTTGGTGTGGATCAGGAAGAGCTACTACGACGTGCTGCAAGTGCCCAAGGGCGCGTCGGAGGATCAGATCAAGCGGTCGTACCGCAAGCTCGCTCTCAAGTACCACCCGGACAAGAACCCCAACAACGAGGAGGCAAATAAGCGCTTCGCTGAGATCAACAATGGTACCACCATGTGGATTGAAGGGGCTAGGTTTTTTTTAAAAAACAATTTGGTGTTCTTGAAGAGAGTTAATGTGTAATGGTGTTATTGTCTTGCAGCGTATGAGGTCTTGACGGATCAGGAGAAGAGGAAGATCTATGACCGGTATGGTGAGGAGGGGCTGAAGCAGTTCCAAGGTGGAAGGGGGGGCGGCGGCGGCAGTGGGATGAACATTCAGGACATCTTCAGCAGGTGAGGCAAATGCTGTCTAGCGCACGTTATCTTAGTAACCTCAATCTTGCCATGTCTTGTAGACAGTGTGATGCTCTGAGGTAGGAACTACACATGTGAGCTATTACAATGTATATATGATAATTTGCAAACTAACGGTGATCTCAAAATAGAAGAAACAAAGTACAAGCGATAAATTATCAATAGGCTATGATGTGCAATACACCGTGTTTGCTACTGAAATATCAACAAACATGCTTCCGTTGCCCCTAGACTGGTGTATATAGCAGCAGAGATATTGCATCTAATGGATCTCTTGTTTACAGGTGATATAGAAAGTTGTCAACATATTAAGCGCTCATTGTGTAGGATGAAATTGTAAATATAATGAATAATGTGATTCATATGAACCTACTGAACATATGAAGACAGAACTTAATTGGCATGCAACCGGTGTGAAATGCCACTTCATATTTGAGTTGGAATTTTCCCTGATATGCCCGTGTAGTATGATTATGTCAGAAAGCGTATGATTCCCATTTTATAGGATTTGTCATTGTCAATGATAGATATACCAAACCTTGCTAACGCTGGTATTGACAAATGAATCACTTTCATGTTCATCATTGCTCCAAGACATCGTGAGTAATATTCCTAGAAATTTGGGGGTACGATAGAGGTATAATTGTCTTTTCTGCATATGAGCTCCTTCATTCATAGCTATTGCCCTAATGAGCAACAAACTTCATGTCTAACCAACTAAAACTGCATGTGTGTATGCGTCATTTGTGAAGTATGGCATGCACAAGTGGGGTGTGCTAATCCTGCTGAAGCACATTTTAAAAATTTTAAGGTTAACTTATTGATGTCTTTTCTCTTCTGTTATCTTTCCTTGTTTGTTAAAACAATTCAGTAGTAACTTAGATGGATGCCTCAATCCCAATGATTTATTTGCTTTCATTGTACTACATGGATCTTTCAGTTCTTAGTGATCATTTTGCTGTTTTTTCATGAACTCCTTCAGCTTTTTCGGAGGTGGTGGTGGGACAGAAGGGGAGGAAGAACAGATCATAAAAGGTGATGATGTGATTGTTGAACTGGATGCTTCACTAGAGGACTTGTACATGGGTGGTTCGTTAAAGGTAACATGATAACCCAAATGATTCCATGAACAATATACAAACGCTGCAACTTGTCAATATACTGTCTATCGCTATTTTTGGAAGCATGCTGCTTGAGTGTTCATGAAGTAGACTGCACAATGACAAACATAATGGAGAAGTATAGCTCCACATTTACTTTGATATGTTCATGTGCATGATAGGTTTGGAGAGAGAAAAACATCATAAAGCCAGCACCTGGAAAGAGACAATGCAACTGCAGGAATGAAGTTTACCATCGTCAAATTGGTCCTGGAATGTATCAACAAATGACCGAGCAGGTATTTTCTGCATGCTATGTTATTCTACAGTTGACATGATTTAACATACTGAAAATAAGACACTTAATACATTTATTGTGTAGCCAAAATATTTTTATTTTTTCATCTTGTCATGGTTTTCTGTACACAATGATTGGTTGTGTGTATCTTTTTTAGGTGTGTGACCAATGTGCAAATGTGAAGTATGTACGAGAAGGTGATTTTTTGACTGTTGACATTGAGAAGGGAATGCAAGATGGACAGGTATAAAGCAACTGTTCTATTTGCTTTCCAGTTCTTAACCTTGGTGCCATGCACTATGAGCTCTTAGTGTGTGCCTTTTATACCTTATTTTATTAGACTGGATTATATTTACTTTAGCTTGTGCAAATGCAACATATGCTTGTTGCCTACTTCTGATCATCTGCTCCATCAAGATGCTAAACTAAACCAATTTATTAAAAAAAATCAGTTTTTTATGATCACTTAGTTGCCTACAATTAGTCGAGAATGGGAGTTCTTCAGGCAAACTGGCTAATTTATTGCTTGCCAGTGTGGTTCAGTGGCTTGCGACAGTTTATTGCTTGCTAATGCCTATCAATGTTGCTTGTGAACTGGTAAGTGGCAAACTAATAGCAGTTCTTGGAACTTGGACATATGTAGAGTTAATCTAAAGAAGCCTCCAGATAAGACGAAACTACAATGTATGTGTACTTGTCTAATCCTCATGAGAGCTACTTCAAGGGTTATCATTGGAATGTCATTTTAGTCTATTTTCGGTATGTTTTGCCTGAACAGTATGTTCAAATAGATAATTGCGTGCATGCAGGTGTCACTTTTGATGTGAACGTTGAATTTATCTGGTAGCCTGTAAAAGGCTGATATAATGTTAACAGGTCACCATATGGTCAGAGACATTTAGAATTGTTTAAGTTGACGAGTTGTTTATTATGTAGATGTGTATCCATTACTATATGTTCTACTTTACTGTTTGGATGTTTGATTTGGCAGCACCATCTGATATTTGCAGGAGGTTTTGTTTTTTGAGGAAGGAGAACCAAAGATTGATGGAGAACCTGGTGACTTGAAGGTTTGCTTTGCCCTTTGTCTGGTTGGTTGAAATTTACTGTGGGGGTAATTGATGTGACTGATTTCATCCCTCAAATAAATGCTTCATGAGCAGTTTAGGATTCGGGCAGCACCACATGAACGCTTCAGAAGAGAAGGCAATGACCTGCACACAACAGTTACAGTCTCCCTGGTACAACCTCTATTGTATAACCCTCTCCTGTACCTGTTCTAATTAACATTTCTTAAGATTAATTACCCAGAGACAATTAGTGCAAAAAACATGGTCATATTATAAGGACCAATGAAGTTAGCAATTTTGTAGGAAACCCTACATCCAGCAAGAATGGATGCTTTCTTTCCTATGAAATTCCCGTTTTCAAACGGCTTACTATCATTTAGTTATTTCTACCGTTGAGTATTCATCATCCTCTGAACCACCCAACTTACACCAGCCAGGCACCAATTCTTTCCTGTTTCCCCAGAAGGTGCATTGGAGATGGGGGACTTGCTACTACTACACTGTTCCTTTTGTGTACGGGTGTGTTTCATTGGTTTTGTTCTAGATGTCTGATCACCTTTTGCTGTTGCAGCTGCAAGCTCTGGTTGGTTTTGAGAAGACCATTAGGCATCTCGACAACCATCTGGTGGAAATTGGCACCAAGGTAAGCCACCATGTCCTAACCATAGCAGCAAGATTTGCATCCTGTAGTTACTTCTCATTTGCAACCAATCAGCTCCTCAATTTCATCACAAATTTTTAGGGTGTCACTAAACCCAAGGAGGTTAGGAAGTTCAAAGGGGAAGGCATGCCATTGTACCAAAGCAACAAGAAAGGAGATCTGTATGTAACGTTCGAGGTGTTGTTCCCGAAAACCCTAACCAATGACCAGAAGGCCAAGCTGAAGGATGTTCTTGCGTAACCTGTGCCGCCTTTCGCTCTTATGCTACCAGCTAGTTGTTTGAGGTGCGCGACTACCTCAAGGAAATTTTCCAACTAGCTTGCATGGGAAGAAGCAGCAATGTGGTTGCCTTTCTTGGTGTGATTTTGCATTCGTAATACTAGCAGCTCAGTTTTTTTAGCTCTTGCTTGTTTTTATGCCCTTAACAGCCGAATGTAGCATTAGAAAGTTCAATGAGCTGTGTACCAAAATATCTCTACTGCTGGAATACATTTATAGTAAAATTGTATCTTAAGTGAGATCCCAACTGAATTTACTGATTATTTGGTGGCTAGCTTGTTACTGTCCGCAGCAGTAAATTTTACACAGAATTGAATAGTTATTAGGCTTAGTTTGTGGTCTTCCTGCTTTGCTTAATTTTAAAAGCTGCTGTGGAAAGTGTAGCAATACGTTTAGCAAATCAGATTAGACAGATTATATGGAATGGAATAATATCTTCGTATGCAACTTAGTTTAGGAAAGTAGTAGCTAGCTAAACACCAAATATCCAAAATCAGTTCTGCTAGTAATATCATGATCCACCGTACTGCCAAACAGAATTTTTTTACTACTTTAGCCCCGATGCAAGCAGGGTTGGAAATCGAGCCAAGTCCTCGTTTTTTCAAGTTTTTTTTAAAATTGACATAGTTTGATTTAATATCATTTTATTTATAGTTAGAAAGTATTTTTAGAAACGAGTCAAACCAGAGCAAAATCCAATTTCATTTGAAATTGACTCATTTCAATATTTAACCAATAAACGAATGTAATTGGAGCAATTTTGAACAGAGTCAACGAGTCCCATCACCGAGCTTTTTTTTCCAATCCTAGATGCAAGTCCGGAATACCATGCCAAGTAGTCCTGTTGCTTACTGCTTCTAAGAAAAATTATTGTCATGATCTCTAGAAACTATTCCTGACTTTCTACCGCGGTCTGACGAGCAATCGACAAGATACATACGGCGCCTCGAGCCAAAATGAAAACCATCCGCCCAGTTGGAAGATGTAAGCAAAGCTGCGTGGGTTTTGACCCAACATGTACACAAATTATAATAATTCAGAAACCACATCTAAAATTCTGAATTACCTTTTACTTGCATCCAGAGCTGACAAGTGTTATATCACCACTCGGCAGCAAAGAAAACTCGGCAGGCAGCAGTGTTCCCCTAGACGCTAGCAGGTACACCGGCGTCTAACACCAAATCGCCGATTAGGTGGGAGGGTGTAGCCTAGCGTCTAAAGGAACACTGCATGAAACCTATCAGCATCACATCACCAAAAGCATCACCACCGACGATTGCAGACGCAAAACAGAAGAGCACAAAGACCCAGTTGAAGTGGATTTCAAAATATACATGGCAGACAGACTAACACGGAATAAGGCTAAGTTTAAGCATAGCAATGCATCAACCACTTCAGGAGGACACTAGCGCTACGATAGGATCGAGAGGAGCCTGAGCAGCTGGCATCGAACTGATGACGACCATCAGAGCAGGGTTCAAACAACTGTTTTTGAAAAAACCGTTCGAAAATCGAAATTCAAAAATCGAAAATATCGAGTCGAAAATCGTCAGAAACCGAAGAGTTAAGAAATAAAAAATTGGAAAAAATTCAAAATAAAATAATAAAAAAACGGTTGGTTTTCTCGAAAAACAGTCGAAAACCGACCGGCCAATTGAATGTTCATTAGAGCCGATTTTCAGCGACTTTTGCTCATTTTCATCGAAAATCGAGTTGTTTTCACCGATTTTCGACCAGTTTACATGCATAAATTTTTCCAAATTTTTTGAATTCGAATTTGAATCGGATCGGTTTTCCGTTCGGTTTGAAATGCCGAACTGGCTCGGCAGGCTCGGTTTTCGCGAAATTCGGCCGGTTTTCATCGGCTTTGCAAACCCTGCACGAGAGTATTGCAGTTGCATCTTCGTATAACCAGCGGGACCTGCATGTAGAGTGCTTTTTCAGTGGAGTAACACGTGCAACTTCACAAATTGCCAAATTAAGTATAAACCTGGGATCAGCTCATCATATAGTAAGGCCCTGTTTGGTACAGCTCTAGATTCTGGCTCCACGTTAGATCTGAATCTTGTAGGCTAAAATAAATAGAATTAAATTTATATTTTTAGTCTAAAATTAGATAATATGACATACCTAAACACTGTTAATATACTCACAGATCCAGCTTCATGGATCTGTGGAACTACAAATACCCAGCTTCACCAGATCCATGAATCTGGTGGAGCTGGAGCCGTACCAAACAGGGCCTAAGTACATCACGCATTACTTAAATGTTCACCGTATTAACTGCTTTCGGTAGTGCCAAATTCCTAAGAATTTAAAGAATTCTTTTCATTGTTTTCCAATACTGAAAGATAAACCTTGGAACCTCCTCAAAAGACAGAGTAGAAGCCATAACTCATGACAAAAGGTATGTCATTTACTATTTACAGGAAAATAAACAGCAGTGTATGGTTCAAAATTCTCAGGGGTATAGGATTTATTAATGTCATCGTCAACATCTGGCCTAGACCTGTTTTCACACCATCATGTTCTCCAAATTAAAAGAGAGATTGGCAATAATGTAAGAATGTTCAACAAGGTCATGTAAGAACAATCATCCAACTGTTCAATTCAATATGCCCGATACTGAGACATTACCTTGGTATTTACGTCACTTAGAATCAAGTGTGGCCGCAACGTTTGCCTCTCCAGGGTCCTGTTTTCATAACAGATACCTCAGCATTTCATATAAAGCAAAGTACATGATATCGAAATAGCAGCCCAAAGTACAGGTCTGGTGATTCGCAAGCCTTGTATTCATCAACTAGGCTCTCTATTATTTCTCGAGATTCATCAAATTCAGAGAGGTCATTGTCCTGAATGATGTTGTCAAACAGAACAGCATATTGAACTAAAGAATGGATAAGTTCACCACAAGATTGTACATAGTACTTAAAGCCATTTTATCTTAGAAATCGCATGGGCAACTATATAGCTTAGTCACATCAATATAGCCACAATTTCCAGGGTGCTTTATATAAAACTGCTAGTGGAGTGTTTCAGTTTCAGTTGCTCGGTGTCAAAATATGGCCTTTTATCTTGGCAAAGGCATCAACACTTCCAGGTGTAAACTACTTAATTAAACTACCAGTAGACTAAGTTACCACTTACCACTGCAAAATATGCATAAATATCATACGCTTGATAATAATTCAACGCAACTTAAACAGCAGCAAATAAAAAAAACTTAGACAAAAAAAGGAAATGGAGAGGACAGTGTGTTCTTACCGCAAACACTGGGAACTTTCTGTAATTGTCAAGAAAGGCTTGCTTTTTTCCTTAGCTTTTCATACTGCCCCAGGCATTTGCTGAATAAGTGACGGATACTAGTATGATTCTCTAACATCAAACCACTAACCTGTGGCACAACATTAGTTGTTAGAATTCTAGACTTGAATTAAGAAAACAGGAAAGAAATCATGTCATATCACAAGACAGACAGACAGACAGACACACACACACAGAGAGGGAGATCACTATACCCTGTGAGTTGTTTGAACATATGGAGATTTTCTTGACAAGGCAACCTGTAGCAGTTGAAATACTAATAAATTAAAATGTCAACAATTTAAACTGAAAATTATTCTTGTTGCGTTACAACCTGAATGCTTGCAGGTCCCCACTCTATGAAGTTAACAAGCTTCCTTTCGCGTATCCTTTGTAGGCTCTCATGGACTTACATCCATGAGATGTCCAAACATAAGCACATGATACAGATAATTACACAGGATACAAAGGGATGAAAAATCTAACACTAAAAAAGCATGACTCCAAGTACCATGCTAGTATGTACAACAATTCTTTTACAAAATAGAGCAGAAGTTCATGACATGTTCAACCCTTACAGGCTATATAAGGGATAAGTGGATACACTTGTGCTTATTGCTCAACATCTTGATGAAAACATACAGAACTGACACTTCATGTTTTCTAAGCAACTTTCAATATTAAAGTGGACAGAAAAGGTCTACGGCGTACAAGTAAAACAGTAAGTGCAATACACAGCCAAAAACATAAAAGTAGAGCTTCTTTGACTGTGTTCTATGTGAATGCATGGTATGACACTTTTCCATGTTTTATCTTCGATTCTTGAATCTTGATTCAGATGGAACAACATATTTCCAACTTGAGATGAAACTCATGAGTTACGATGCTTCAGCACTTGGAAAATCTCATTTGATTAATCAAGCTGGCGTAGAGAAACATTGCACTAGTAAATCCATTTGACAAAACTGTACCTGTGTCGGGTCCACCTCTCCTTGAATGATGTTTAGTATAGAGATGTATTTAGCCTGGCTAGCTTCCTTTGTTCGAGCATATGATGAAACCATTATGTTCTTTGTCTGCAAGATACAATCGATAAAAGTTCAAATTCATCAAGATAAGAAAGTTAAGCGAGCATCATAGAGGGGTAAGAAATACCTGCAGAAGTCGTCTCATAACATTTAATACTGTTGTCTTGCGTATCATGTTAACCTGCCATACAGCAGATCCTTAAATCATGAACTTATAATTGTTTAGCATTTGTCACCACAAAAAAAAACTAAAATATAATAAGTTTGGCAGTTGGCACAAAATCCACTTTGTCCCAAATTACAGTCAACCAAAGGTAACTAAAAAGTCAGTAACTATCTACAAATATGTAAAATAACACATGTCACATGACCAATGTAACAACTGAGGAACAAATGTGATCAAAATTACTTGCGTTCGACTGTCAATGGAGTATATCATGTCATAAGAAAATGACACCTTGGAGTAGGTATCAAGGAGGCAAGAAGGCCAACCAGATCATTGTTCATATACCCAGGATACCTCAAAGTAGTTGTGATTGCAGACATAACCGTGGAGACCAAAGAGTTTGTTTGTGCAAAAGTAGGATTTGCTAAATGAAGACGTTCCACAGCAATTCTATTAAGAGCCGTATTGTCAAGAACAACCACACAGTCAGCATTCAGTGTCAGCCGCTTCAGAGTTAAAAGCGAATTGTATGGTTGGACAACAACATCACTCGTTTCCATCTGATTTGGAAAGACACTATATGTCTGCACAAACTTTTTACTGTATCGATCATTTAGGGTCTCCAACAGATAAGAACCCATACCTGAACAAGGGCAACATGGACCACATTAGATAACTATTAGCAGAATTAACATGTCAACTGATTGCAAAGACAACATCCCATATACAGTGAACCACATCTTTTTTGAGCCAGATGGAAAGGTTCCCTCCCAATTTCTATTATTAGAAACCAAAACAGAATTACAGAGTTTTCGTAATACAGATAAGTTTTGACGCTTCGAGTACGACGATTATGCCAAGCTATACTACAGTGAATTACATGATAGAAACCAAGAAACACCCTTTCAGTAGACAGTGATTTACAGAAAATTAAGAGAAGGAATGATAAAATGAAAAGAAGGGAAATCAAAATACGAGAGCCAGTTAAATTACCTGAACCAGTTCCACAAGCAATAGAGTGACACAAAACAAAACCCTCAAGACTATCACTTCCATCTGCTTCTCTATCTACCATGTCCATGATATCATCAACCACTTGTTCACCCTACAGTGCGAGAATAGGCAAAAGCATTAATGTAAAAGGCGTGATTGCTGAAATGCAAAATGCACGATTGGCTTAATGACGCAACATACAAGAAAGCCTATAATAGTGGTCATCCGTTGACAAACCTATAGTAATGATGACCAGTCTCATAGATGAAAACTGAAGAATACATATGCAACTTTACCTGATGATATCCACTAGCCCAGTTGTTTCCAGCACCACCACCATGCTCAGACAGAAATATATTCTCATGATTGTACAGGTTCCTGTACTCGCTGTTCTGAATTCCATTGACCACTCTCGGTTCTAGATCCATAAGAAGAGCCCTGGGTATGTAGTGCTGGTCATCAGCCTGGTAGAAGAAAACATCCTTCCTGTCTCCTCCCTGCAGAGAAACTTGAGCCTCCAGCGCTCTCTTTTTAACTCAGCTACCAACACAGGCAAGATACATGGAAATTATAGACGTTTCATCCATTTCAGATGATAGCGAAAGCGATATAGTGCTTGGATGCCAGACACACTTTCTGGTATAATTAAGCAGGTCAAATTCAGATCAAACTATTTCTCCAGTTTCTCAGATGCAGTTATCATTCATTTTAGCATAATTAAAATAGAGCTCTTTTACAGTGGATTAAAATCAATATAAGCCGTCCATTCCTTCGAATCTAATGGTTGAAATAAATTAAGATCTTGTTATGCTACCACCTGTAGTATTGGTAGTAAAATTCATAGAGGGGTAAAAGGGTAAAAAATTATGTCATACTATTTGTCCTCTACGGTAAAATACGTCATGTAATCCTGATAAATGGCGGATGAATGTATAAGAAGCCTCTGAAGATCACCAGGTATTCGGTGAATCCAAAACTGTGAACGAATTAAGAAAAGTCTAAAATACCCCCGATGAATGTGATAGAAAGATTATGCCGCAATTGATGGATTGTATTCCAGGGAAGGGGAATTACATATAGAGGGAGAGTCCGGTTGGTTTAGGAAACAAACCGGACTCCTTCCTAGAATACAAAGATATATTCTATCTATAGCCTCCTTCCTAGAATACAAGGATATATGCTATCTATAGCCAAACACGCCTAACAAACTAGGATATATGCTATCTATAGCCAAACACCCCTAATGACTAGGAGGTGGCGACAATATTGAACACCCCCATGATCCTAGCGTCTAGGCATGGCATATGTTGAGGCCGGACCGAAATCCAGAGAAGACCGAGGAGGCAATTCCTTTGTGAAGATGCCCGAAAGCGTGATGTTGTCGGGACATGAAGAACATGGACATCACCGATAGCAACCCGTTCACGAGCGAAGTGAAGATCAATCTCGACATGCCGTGCGTTGATCTTTGGACCGGGTTGGTGGAGAGATAAACCCGGCGACGTTGTCGCAATAGACAAGAGTCTTTGCGTGTCGTGGATCGTGGAGCTCTGAAGGAGTTGGCGCAACCGGCAAGCCTCGGCTACTCCATTGGCGACAACCACGTACTCGCCCAAAGACCGGGCGAAAGCGTGTCCGGCGGCCGACGACCAAGAGGCGAGGTTGTCGCCAAGGAACACCGCATATCGGAGGTGGATCTGCGTGTATCTGGGCAACCCGCCCAATCGGCATCGATGTAGACCACGAGCTCGGAGCGGAAGATCGACGAAGGAGAAGGCCGTAATCGAGTGCTTTGAAGGTAGCGTGGGATGCGCTTGACCGCATGATCGGATGGGGCTCCGAGGATCATGCATGTGAAGGCACACTGCTTGAAGCGCATAAGAGATGTCTACTGGTGAAGGTGAAGTCTTGGAGAGCACCAGTGAGGCTCGGCCAGGTTGCATTCTTGACTCGGGCACCGAGTCCGAGGAACCTTGGCTTGAGTATCCACAGTGTGGTGCATGGTTTGCGATCGACCATACCGGCCGCTCGAGAATGTCAAGTGTATCTTGTGTTGAGACATGAATAAACCATTGAAGCGTATGTATAGAAATGCCCAAAAATGATGAAGTGACCAAGATCCTTCATAGCGAACTCCATTGCAAAGCGAGATGGTCTTATTGCAATAACTCTGCTCTGGAGGTTTGTAAGAACAATATCATCAACATATAGCGGCGGATGTACCGTCTACGAGCAGCGGTGGTAGATGAGCAATGAAGCATCGGTTGGCCTCAACAAAACCAAGGAGAGCAAGTAAGTGGCGAAGCGGTGTACCGAGCTGAGTGCTGCTTAAGTCCATAGAGGGACTTGTTGAGGCGGCAGACTAGATCCGGCTGAGCAGGGTCAATAAATCTAGTGGGCTGACTACAAAAAACTGTCTCAGTCAACATACCATGGAGGAAAGCATTCTTGACATCCAGCTGTTGCACTGGCCAGTCTCGAGAAAGAGCCAGAGAGAGAACTGTGCGGACGGTGGCAGGCTTCACCACAGGGCTGAAAGTCTCATCCTAATCAACACCGGGGAGTTGTGTGAATCCGCGAAGAACCCAACGCGCCTTGTAGCGATCCAGAGAACCATCAGCACGTAATTTGTGTTTGAAAATCCACTTGCCAGTGACAACATTGGAGTCCGACGGCCGTGGTACCAACTCCCAAGTGTTGTTGGACAGCAGCGCGTCGTACTCTTCCTCCATCGCGCGGCGCCAGTGGGGATCAGCGAGAGCGGCACGACAGGATTTTGGAATCGGCGATAGCTAGTCCGTGACGTAGATGGCGGGCATCCGGTATCCCTGCTTCGCGCGGGTGGTCATAGGGTGGGGATTGACCACCGAGCGAACAGGGACTGCGCCTTTGGGAAGACGCGGTGGTGAAGGGGACTGCGAAGGGAACGCCAGAGGAGCCTAGCGGGGCCGGCGCGAGTACACCCTGAGCGGTGGATCCTGAGAGGCCGCGCGTGGCGTGGGCAAAGGCGGGGCCGCGCGTGGCGCAGGAGAAGATGCCAGGGCCGCGCGTGGCGCGGGCGAGGCCGACGGTGCGCGTGGCGCGGGAAGAACCAGTGGTGTGGTCGGAGAACCTGCATGGGAGAGTCGGGAACCAATGGGAAAAACCACCGGATCCGACCCAAGTAAAAAATCCAAGTCATTAGTGGGACTGGGCGAGGCAGCGAAGGGAAAGTCGGCCTCATCAAACACAACATGACGAGAGATCACGATGTGGTTAGTGGAGAGATCAAGGCACCGGTATCCCTTATGGTCAGAAGAGTAAACAAGGAAGACACATCGGGCGGAGCGAGGGGCAAGTTTATTGGAGGCGATTGCTGAAAGGTTGGGATAGCAAGCGCAGCCAAAAACTCGAAGATGCTCATATGAAGGAGGGTACGAAGAGGCGATGTGGGGGGGCGATGGTGGTGGAGGGGAGATAGTTCAACAGGTAGGTGGCGGTGTGGAGGCTCTCAACCCAGTAGCGTGCTGGGAGGGAGGCTTGGAAAAGCAAAGAACACACAATATTGTTAGTGGAACGAATTATGCGCTCGACTTTACTGTTACGAGGGGATGTGTAGGGCACGACATCCGCAATAGCACGCCGTGAGTGAGAAAGAAGGACCGCGAGGAGGAGTTGTCGAACTCACGCCCATTGTTGCACTGAATAGTCTTGATGGTGCATCCGAACTGAGTGGACACATAAGAGAAGAAATGTGACAGAGTGGTAAAAGTTGAAAGAGTATGGCTGGGAAAATAGTAGATTGATTAAGGGAGGAGCCCAAGACTCAAGTACATATAGGCAAGGATATCCCTAAGAATAGGAAAGATCTAATCTAGGAGATCCTTGCCAAACATAACCAACTAACCATGGCAAGGATATCCCTAAGAATAGGAAAGATCTAATCTAGGAGATCCTTGCCAAACATAACCAACTAACCATGGCAAGGATATCCCTAAGAATAGGAAAGATCTAATCTAGGAGATCCTTGCCAAACATAACCAACTAACCACGGAGGGGAGTACATTACGCTAACACGCCCATGATCGGGCGTCGGTGGTTAGCCACGGACATTCGTGATGGACCGAAACTCGGAGAACACGAAGAAGGCAGCCCTTTCGTGAAGATGTCGTGGCCCGGGATGTCGTGGGAGCGTGGAGAACCCGCACGGCACCCATGGCTACCTTCTCACGAGCGAAGTGAAGATCGATCTCGATGTGCCGTCCGTTGATGTTGAACCGGGTTGGAGGACATGTAGATCGCTGCCGACGTTGTCGCGATGAACAACGGTAGCACGCGAGCGGAATGTGGAGCTCATGAAGAAGCCATCGAAGCCAAGAAGCCTCGGCAACACCATTGGCGGCGGCGCGGTACTCGGCCTCGATCTTTGGAGCGGGACACGGTGTTCGGCGCTTGGAGGACCAAGAGACCAGGTTGTCACCAAGGAACACAAAGCATAGCCCGAGGTGGACTTGCGCGAATCGGACACCGGCCCGGTCGACATCGGAATAAACTACCAAGTCATCCTGGGTCGGCGGTCGAAGATGAAGACCAGTGTAGAGTACCGAATGTAGCGAAGGATGCGCGAGGGCGGCCAGTGGGGCTCTTGAGGGTCGTGCATGTAAAGGCAAACTGCTTTGCACGGCGTGGCGATGTCGGGCGTGTGAAGGTCGATCTTGCAAAGCGCGGCAAGACTCGGTAGTCGGATGGGTCGACAACGGAGCTCCAGTCAGGCAGAGACCTTGGGAAATTTGGTATCCACAGGCGTTGTGCATGGTTTGCACTCGGCCATCCCAAAGACGATCAAGATGTCAATCATGTCTTGGCCGAGAGAGAACCATCTTGTCGACCTTCTGGCTGAACACGCATCCCAGGAAGTGATGGAGTTTGCCCAAATCCTTCATGGCAAACTCTGCTGGAGGGCGAGATGACTCGCGCAGGAGGTGTGTCGAGGAGGCGGTGAGGGCGATGTCATCAACGTAGAGAAGCGGTAGGCCGTGTCGATACCACGGCGGTAGACAAGCAGTGAAGTGTCAGACTTGGCTTCCACAAAACAAAGAGAGACCGGATCGTGGCGGCGGTTGTGCACCAAGCACGGGAGCCTGCTTGAGACCGTAGAGCGACTTGTTGGACGGCGGACAAAGTTGGGCTGGCGGGATCCTCGAATCGGAGGGCCGAAGCGCAAACACGGTCTGTCAAGGTGCCATGGAGGAAGGCGTTCTTGACATCGGTCAGTGAATCGCCCTTTGGCGAGAGAGCGAGAGAGAACCTTTGTGCGAACCGTGGTGGGCTTGACGACCGGATGAATGTCTCGGCAAAGTCGATGCCGGACGCCGGTGAAGCGCGAAGGATCCAACGTGCCTTGTAGCGCTCGAGGAACCGTCGGCGTGGAACTTGTGTTTGAAGATCCACTTGCGTGACAATGTTGGTATGTCGCGGGCGAGGAACCAAGTCCCAAGTGCAGTTACGAGAAGGGCAAGCATGTTCTTCCTCCATAGCACCCGCCAATTGGGATCGGCAAGGCGCCACGGAAGGTCTTGGCCGGGACGATGGCGCGACATGGTACAAGGATGGTACGCGAAAACCGTCCTTGGCCCGAGTCGTCATCTTTGTCTTTGGTTCCTTTGTCGAGAACGGCAATGGCACCGAACCGGGGCGGTGCCGCGAGGCGCCCAGTCTTGTCGGAGGACCGCACTGGTTTAGGCGCTGGAGTAGACGCGCAAAGCGGGGCCGCGCGTGTGCGCGCGGGAAGTTGGGTGGAGAAGCCGGTGCCGCGTGGCGCAGACCCGCACGTGGGAGTCGCGGAGAAGCCGTCGGTGCCGCGGGGATCGTGGCGCGCGTGGCGCGGAGGGCGGCTTGACGGACGGGCGCCGGTTGGCGAGGACGGTGCACCACCCGTCTGAGGGAGTCGCGGAAATCT
Organism: Otatea glauca; assembly: GCA_036346275.1. Lineage (NCBI taxonomy): Eukaryota > Viridiplantae > Streptophyta > Magnoliopsida > Poales > Poaceae > Otatea > Otatea glauca. Next base: position 6,203,833 of record CM070719.1, read on the forward strand.
GGTGGAAATGCTGGCGGCGCGAAGCGGCCGCGTCGGCATGGGGCCGTATAGCATGATGGTGGCGCCGGGAGGACTGCGGGAGACACGGTTGGCACCCTATGGGAAGGGGCGCCGGGTTAGAAATTCATCGAGGAAGGTGAAGTCGCGGCGGTGGGAGGAGGTATGCTCGGCAAAGGAAAAGCGGTTTCGTCAAAGAGAACATGACGGAGATGATGATTCTATTTGTGGTAGGATCAAGGCATCGGTATCCCTTGTGGTGAGCGAATAACCAAGGAAGATCACGAGGGCGAGCGCGGGCAAGTTTGTGGGGAGCGATGGCGAAAGATTGGGGTAACATTTTGACCAAAAACACGCAGATTATCGTACAGCGGTGCCTTTGCCAAGAGAGCAAAGTGCGGGGTTGAAAAATCCAGTGTCTTGGTCGGCAAGATGTTGAGGAGGAGAGTTGCGGTGTGCAACGCCTCATTATCTGAAGGTGGCATGCTCTGAAAAGCGAAGAAGCGAATGACATCGTTAGTGGTACGAATAATCCGCTCGGCTCGGCCGATTCTGCGAGGGCGTGTAGGGACACGACATGCTAAACCAACGCCATGTGTGAGGAAGAAGGTCGCTGTATTTGAGTTGTCGAACTCCGGCCGTTGTCACTCTGGGCGGCCTTGACGCATGCGTCGAATTGGGTAGACACATAGGCGAAAAAGTTAGGCAGGTGGAAAGCGTGTCGATTTAAGCCGTAAAGGAAGCGTCCACAGGTGATGTGAGCGGTCATCAAGAACAACTAAGTAATATTTGTAACCGGAGACACTAACAATGGGAGATGTCCATAAGTCACAATGAATAAGATCAAAGTTGTTTGGCGCTTCGAGATCTTGAAGGATGAAAAGGAAGGCGAACATGTCGTCCTAGGCGACACGCATGGCACAAGGATTCCAAACTTTTATTACGCCCGAGGATAGCCGTAGTGAGTTTGGAGAGGGCCTCGCGACGTGGTGGTCGAGGCGGCGGTGCCACGAGGAGGATGGCGTGGAGTTGGCAACAAGGAGTGAGCCACGGGCGTGCGTGGGTAGAGCGGACCGAGCTATTGCACTGATGATCACGTTCGCGAGAAGATCCTTCACAGAACAACCATACGGGTCAAACTCCACGGAACAATTGTTATCGGTAGTGAATTGATGAGCGAAATAAGATTCTTGATAAGTCGAGGCGAAACAAGAACATTATTTAGAACAAGAGAGCCAAGGTGCGTCGGCCGGTGGCGGTGTGACGAGGAGCGAACCATTATCGACAACAATGGAGGTGGGAGAGGGATCTGGGGTTGAAGAGTGAGAGAGGGTACCATCATGGGAGGTCATGTGGGAAGAGGCACTGTATCAAGGTACCGATCGTTGTTCGTCACGGAGTGAGGGTGACGGTCTTTGAACGTGGAGGCGAGAATTCAGTTCGAGCGGAGACCCCACCATGGTCGTGTATCGCGCCATTTTCTTCTTCTTTGTTAGTCACGGCAGTGAAGGCTCATTGTTGGGCGGAGTGCATTCTTGGGCAATGGCGCTCGCCGTTGGGATTCTTCTTTGTTGGGGCAGCGCCCACTGGGAAGCTGGGCGGCGAGGAGGCGCGACGGGACCGGGCCACATTTGGATGGACCGTTCCACGGGTTGAAGAACGATGGCCACCATTGCGCGCGGCCTTGCCCGCCAGCGCGATCGTCTGCGGGCATAGAGGAGTAGTCCGGAGGAGGAAGCGCCGCGCAGTGCAGCGATCTTTGCTGAGAAGGTGCGGTGGTCCTTCGGCTTCTTCTTCTTCTTCTTCTTGGGGCGGCCGGACGAGGAGGACCGTTCTTTGTCAGTCTTGGTTGGCTTGGCGAGTAGAGCCCGATGGCGGCGAGAAGCGTCGGAGGAGCGGAGGAGTCGCACCATGTTGATCTCCTCAAGGAGGAGTTCATTGCGACGGCCGGCGAAGGAAGGAAGGGCGGCCGCGGCGGAGGTGGACCCGATGTCCTGTCTGCTTCGTTGGGCCCGCGAATCACGTTGAGGACGAGTGCGGTCGATCCACGTGTTCGCCGAGGTCGGTGGTCGTCGGCCATCTTCTTGAAGTGTTTGCAATAGTCGGTGACGGAGAGGTCACCTTGGGCAAGCGCGAAACTTGGCGTCAAGGTGGAGAGCACGGGTCTCGATTGCCAAGGAAGTGATCCTCGATGGCGATCCGAGCCGTGGCGGTGGCGCGGTGGTCGATCACGGCGTCGGCAAGGTCGGCGGTGGCCGTCTTTGTCTGACCATGATTTGACGCGGCGTTCATCCGAGCCCAATCGGGAAGTGCCGAGTGGCGGAGCTGCGGGCGTGGTCTGCGGCGAATACTTCGTGACGGCGAGTAGGAATTGCTCGCGCCAACGTGGGTAGTTGCCGGAGGTGTCGAGGACGAGGGGACCAGTGCGGGCGTTACGCACGGAGACACTGGCGTGGAGGTTGAAACGGCGGCCTCGTGGAGGATCATGGCGCGGAGATGTCCGTGTCATCCTCGTGGTCGTCGCCGGCAGTCGGCGGATCGGCCGCGCCAGCGTCGGCGGCTTTGGCCGCCTTGGCGATCTGGCGGACGCTTCGGCGGCGGTGCGTCGCGTCTGCGGATCAAGAGCGGCCTCTGCTCCGGCGCCTGGCTTCAGCGAGGGCGGCGCGGCGAGTCTCGGCGAGTCTAACGCCATGGCGTCGGCGTCGTGGCGAGCTGCGCCGCCAGGTCGGCAGCGGAGGCGCAGGGTCCCGACCATCCGCTGTGCAGGCCAGAGCGCCGAGAGGCGCGGAAGGCGAGAGGGAAGATCCGGTCTCGTAATACCATGAAAGAGTATGGCTGGGAAAATAGTAGATTGATTAAGGGAGGAGCCCAAGACTCAAGTACATATAGGCAAGGATATCCCTAAGAATAGGAAAGATCTAATCTAGGAGATCCTTGCCAAACATAACCAACTAACCATGGCAAGGATATCCCTAAGAATAGGAAAGATCTAATCTAGGAGATCCTTGCCAAACATAACCAACTAACCATGGCAAGGATATCCCTAAGAATAGGAAAGATCTAATCTAGGAGATCCTTGCCAAACATAACCAACTAACCACCAGAGGGGGGGAGTACATTACGCTAACAAAAGTGTCAGATTTCAAACGTAAGGGAAAGGTCCACAAATAGTGAGAGCAATCATCAAGAATTACTAAATAATATTTATAGCCGAGATGCTGACAAGCTGGAGATGTCCACGAGTCACAATGAATTAGATCAAAAGTTTTAACAGTAGGGGAAGAAGAGTCGGGAGCGGAAGTCCGATGTGACGACCGAGTTGACAAGCATGTGAGCGAATCATGTGTGCTTTTATTACAAATGATAGTGAAGAACTAGATAATCTAGATAGAGCGGCGGGGCCAGGATGGCCAAGACGGCGGTTCAGTGGATGGAGAGCAGCGATAGCTAGAAGCGCGGCAGCGACACATGAAGGAGAAGCAGTGTGTGACGGGGTGGGCAGGCTCAGGGTGTAGAGGGGCCCGAAGCTATTGGACCTGACGATCACGTTCCTGGTAGCAAGATCCTTCACAGAGAGGCCGAGAGGGTCAAACTCAATAGAGCAGTGATTGTCAGTAGTGAATTGACGAACAGAAAGAAGATTTTGAATAATGTCAGGAGTGCAAAGGATATTGTTAAGGTAAAAGGGGCCGGGAAGAACCGTGTCTCCTACTGAGGTGACCGGTAGAACAGACCCGTTACCGACGATGAGAGAAGAAGGATGCGCAGAATTAGGAGGTCGAAACAATGATATGTTACCGATGTCAGGCGTGGTGTGGTTGGAGGCACCAGAGTCTGCAATCCAGTTGGTGACAGCAGGGGGTTCAGCGTCATGGTGCTAAAGGAATTAGCGAGTGACTGTTGATCCCACTCGTCGGTCGAGCGTCAGTGGGGAGGTAGCAGTCGCGCGGAAGTCTTGTTCTTCTTCTGCCGCTATCTTGGGAATCTGGCGCAGGGGCCAGGAGGTGTGAACGGTGGCTCGACCTGTTGGACAGGGGCACCGAAGGTGGGTGCAGCGGCCAACAGGGCTGCTGGCGATGATAGAACACTGCGCTGCTCATCAGAGGATGGCGTTCTTCTTGTCCTCCATGAGACGGGCGAGCCACATGGAGATGGTGCCCGTCCATGGGTTGTAGAAAGTTGGCCAGGGAGCGCCACCCTTGCCGTTCTCATTCCGGCGGTTTTTGCGATTGTTTTTTGAGCCGAAGCCGCCGTTCGAGGTGTTGGGGGGGCGGGGCGGCCCGCTGGTCGCAGAGGATGGAGCAGGTGGGGCGGGCGGGCGCTGTTGTTGCTGCTGGCCATCGGGCGCAGCAGCACCGTAGAGAGCCGTGGTAGCCTCCGTGGAGGCCTCGGTTCCCATGGTGATCTCCTCGAGAAGAAGATCGTTTGGACGAGTGGAGCGTTGGGAGCGGACGCCGCGCGAGGAAGGACTTGAGGTGGTCGAAACGTTTGTTCGGGCCCGCGGACGTTGAGGACGAGGTGCGATCGGGCACGATCTCGCCGAGGTCGCGAGTCGTCGGCCATGCCCTTCATCGTCCGGCGATGAGTCGTTCACGTTCGGATCACCTTGAGCGAGCGTGCGGAAGGTGGCGTCGAGGTGGAGGGCGCGGGTCTCGCGATTCCCAAGGCCCGGTCCTCGATGGCAAGCCATGCATGGCGCTGCGTGCCCCGTCTTTCGCGCCACGGTGTCACGTAGATCAACGGTGATCGTGCCGAAGATTCAGGAGAGGACGACGCTATCCATCCGCTCCCAGGACGGGGTGTCGAAGGCGACGTCGGAGAGCACATGGTCGACGAGGGCGTAGCGCTTGAGGGTGAGAAGAACGAGGTCGCGCTAGCGTGAGTAGTGGGTGGAGAGGGGGTTCATAACAACTGAAACGAGTGAACGTATGTTCTGGACGCCGGAGGCTTGGGCGTGAAGGTTGGTGATGACGGCGTTCTCGTAGGCGACACTGTTGTCGTTGGGGACGATCTGCTCGTCGTCATCCTTGGAGGGTGCCACCAGCTTTTCAGCGGCGGCGACTTGGCGCTCCAGGGCTTCGGCGACGGCTTTCTCCGTTTCCAACACGGCAGCGGCATCACGGACGCGGGCGCGTGCGTCGGCAGCGGCCGTCTTGGCCTTAGCGATCGCGGAAAGGAGGGCGTCGAGCTCCTTATTTTTGGCGGTGGTTTCTTCCTCTGCACACGCAGCGGCGGCGCGATCCTCCTCCGTCATGGATTCTCCAGGAGCCATGGTAGGCGCTGGCAAAGCAGCAGGGGCGGCGGCGCTGATCTGCTTGCGGCGACGGCGGCAGGAGGTGAGCGGCGGCGACAGGTTAGGGCGGCGGCGGCAATTGTTGAGCGGAAGCGATATCTCGTGATACCATGATAGAAAGATTATGCCGCAATTGATGAATTGTATTCCAGGGAAGGGGAATTACATATAGAGGGAGAGTCCGGTTGCTTTAGGAAACAAACCAGACTCCTTCCTAGAATACAAAGATATATTCTATATAGCCTCCTTCCTAGAATACAAGGATATATGCTATCTATAGCCAAACCTGCCTAACAGACTAGGAGGTGGCAGCAATATTCGAACAGAATGGATAGGAAAAGTCTAAAATACACTTGAGGAATGAATGGTTAGATTTGATTTCTACTACCACTACTTACTACCTATGTTATCCACTGTAAAATTTCTCTTAAAATATACATTCGTACGCACCATACCATAGCGCTTTCTGCTATTAAAAATTAAAAGCTGCTCCGACATTAAACCCCCAATGATTATCACTGTTCCCCTAGGCGGCTGCCTAGCTCACCTAGGCGCTAGGCCCCTCTCTCCCATCTAGGCCAATTTCAAGCCTAGGCGGTGATTAGGTGCCGGTCTGCTGCCCAACTAGAGCCTAGTGCCTAAGGGAACCCTGATCATTATCGTGCCTTGTTCATGAACAACACAGACTAACTGAAAAATGACGCCTTATGTAAGCAAATTAATTGCAGAGATGGTGCCAATTGAAACCTTGCAATGTTCACATTTGGTGGTGGTGGAGGGGGTTGTAATTGTTAGATTATACTACCATGACAACTACAACCCTCACTTCACTAAACCTTGAAACCTAGAATTTTTTTTATAAACCTACCATATCCACGAACAACGCACATCAATCCCCAGATCAGACCAACCACGGTGCTGATCCCGAGTAATCCCCACGGAAACGGCCGTGACAGCGAGTCACAGGAGCAAGCGGATGGATCGAGCAGGGAGGGAGAGAGGGGGCCGACTTGGGTGGCAAAGTCCTTGAGGAGGCTGTCCTTGTCGATGTCGTGCTTGAGGCAGAGCTGCTTCCAGAACTCCATTTTGATCTAGTTCCCGCATTACCTCACCTGTATCGTTATGATCTCGCGTGGCATCTTCCCTTACTTCCTCCGGCGGCAGCTAGGGTTAGTGAGGGCTACGAGGTCGGGGGGCAGAGGAGGGGGCTCGGCCGGTGTCGGGACCCGAATATACAAATCTAGATCCTCTGTGTATACCGCACTAGTTCAGGATCACACTAGTGCACATAGGCTCAACATGGATGAATATCACAATCATACACAGCGAAAACATAATAAAAGACTCCATATATTAATTATAACCTGTTAACTGACCTTATAGTCAACTTACATGATTAAGCCACGCCGGGTTAAACTAAGAACATTAAACTAAGACATAGCAGCGGAAAGAAACTGCCCCTTGCCACTTGTCCCGATCTAAATAATTACCACCCCAGTTGATTACCAAGCACCACGTGCTACCAACAAGTCAACATCGTTGTGTGACCTACTCGTCACTACAACTCAACATCATTGTGTGACAATACCTGACACACAAATTTCATAAACATGTTCCATATTCCATTAGTCAAGATTAAATTGATATTCCAAAGACATGAGGTATACGTGGCATGGCTAAGCATACTAATCATGGTCTAACTGTAAGTTCAAGCTCCATTAGTTTTGATGATTGGTTTAATGTTAATGTTTAATCATTGTTTAATGACAAATCTAATCATTATAACACTAACATGTTTAATTGAGCTACATTCTTATTAGTCTCAAATTTGGATGAAAAATGGAAAACCCAAGGTATGCATTTGTATTCACTCTATTGTCTTAATGCATACTTAGGATTCAAGTTAAAAGATAAAGTCTTCTATTGCCTTAGTCTAAATATGTGCATTATGTTTCCAAATCTATATATACATGAATACATACATCTAGGAGGAGTTGATAATTTAACTTGATGTTTCAATTGTATTGATCCATGTCCTCTTGCCATATAATATAAAGGATCAAGACTTTGAAATAATTTTTTGAGTATATATAACTTATGTAGTTGTAATATACTCATGTTAATATAGGATAAACTCATATGCAATCTAAGATTGATTATGTGCATATTGATTCCATATTCAATTAGTTATATGCACACACTTAATGGAGTTTGTTTTATAGTTGATAGTCTAAATGTATTGATCCCATTTCTATCACCCAAGCATATTGGATCAGTACTTTCCATCAAACTGAGTATATGAAACTTGTGTAGTTATATATACTCATGTCAATTTAAATGAAATTTAAACTGAGTTCGGTTGTCTTTTAATCAAATAAAAGAACGCTTCATCATGTGTTGATGGTGTTCCTTGTTGATTAAAGACAAGCGAAAAGTTCTTGAGTATAACGAAGCATTAGTTGCATCAAAGTACTTAAGACACCTTTAAATCATTCAAATTGATTTGGGTTGTGCTCAATCGATCTTGGTGGCATCCATTATGTGTTAATGGAGTGCAAATGATGATTAAGACAACCGTGTTTGTTGGACTAACATCTTCCATGAGTTATGGAGTAGATTGTGTCCAAGAAAATGATGAATCGGAAGAAGAAGTCATCATGTGTTGATGAGCTTTAAGAGGTGATCCTGAAGTGAAGAGAAGGGCTAGAGAAGGTTCATCATGAGTTGATGAACAACAACAAGAAGATTCGATCCTGGAGAGAAGATCTTGGAAATCATAAAAGCTCCAAGTGGATCGCTAGAGGCAGGTATAACTAGCTAGGGCTAAGGATGTGTTCCTAGTCTTTTACCGGTCTCGGTGTTTGGATGGGAGACCGGGTTGCTAGTTAGGTGCCGTACTATTAAGAGGGGTTGAGTCTTTTAGCTTTAGCTTCATCATGTATTGATGAACTCAATTAGGTTCACTCTAACTCACTCTCTTGGTTGAATTTTTGCATGAGCTAAGTATTTGCATGTGTTGCAAATAAGGGTGCTCATGCTTGCATCTTATTTGAGTCTTAATTGATTTGGTTTTTGCATAAAGATATGGATTTGCATGTGTTGCAAAAGGGAGATATCTTATGCAATGTTGTTTATGTGGTTATTGCTTGGAGCTAAGTTTTGCATGTATTGCAAAAGGGGTGAGCTCAAGCAACTTGGTTTAAAAGTGTTTGCATGGAGCTAGAGATTTGCATGTGTTGCAAATAGAGAGTTCATGCACTTGAGTTTGTTTTGATTGTTTGTATGGAGCTATAGATTTGTATGTGTTGCAAATAGAGAGCTCTTGCATTAGGGTTTTAGCTTGTGACTTGATCATGTGTTGATCATCACAAGGCTAAGTGTGTTTTGCGTTATGAGTTTGCAAAATGTGTTTTTGCAAAACATTAATGGATTCGTTATTTGCAAATGTATTTTGCAAATAAGCTCGAGGTTGTGGGTTTCAATCCTAGAGCATGTGTTGGCATTTGCAAATGTGGTTTGCAAAGTGTCGGGATCATGTGTTGATCCTTACATGACTAGAGGATTGATCTCATATGTTCGTGATTTATTTGCGAATATGTTTTGCAAATATGTTGGAATTGTTATTTGCAAATGAACTTGAGGTTATGAGTTTCGATCCTAGAGCATGTGAATAGGGTTTGCAAATGTGTTTTGCAAATTGACTTGATCATGTGTATCATCATCACGTGGCTAAGAGGATTGATCTCATAAGTTCTTCGGTTTATTTGCAAATAAGTTGTGCTTAATGTGATTCTTTGGAGAATGTGAATTGGGTTTGCAAATGTGTTTTGCAAATTACTTGATCATGTCTTGATCATCACATAGCTCAAATAATCAATCATTATTGGTGCTTGATTCGGAAAGAAAAGTTTTTTTTGTGTAAAATCTGGTTCTAAGCTGGGTGGTCGATGCTACCAGCCATGGTAGCCCGGTGCTACTGGCCGAGCGGTAGCACCAGCCCCAGTGCGATGTGTAAAAAATGAGAGGGTATTTTTGGGGTTCAGGCAGGCCGGTGTTACCGACCATGGTAGCCCAGTGCTACCGTCTGAGCGGTAGCACCGGATGAACCCCCGGTGTGAAAATTCTAGAGAAGCTGTTTTTGGGCGGTTTGGCAGTCCGGTGCTACCACCCATGGTAGCTCGGTAGCACCGGAGATCCGATGCTAATGCTCCTCTGGCTGGTGTGGAAAATCCAGAGGAGGTGTTTTTGCGATCGACTCAAGGTCGATGCTACCGGGGTGGAGGCCAGTGCTATCGCTCCCAGTTGGCCGGTGCTACCGGATTTCCTGTAACGGCTAGTTTTGTAGCCGTTGGCCTGTAGGCCGATGCTACCGGGTCTAGTAGGACGGTAGCACCAGGAATTCTGAGTTTTTCCAGAAATCCCCCCCAACGGCTAGTTTTGGCTTGGAGGCTATAAAAGGAGGCCTTGGGGGGCATTGGAGCAGGCTGGAGCATTTGGGTGTTTGTAGGAGTTGTGTGCATGTGTTGTCCTCTTCTATTTGCTTCTTGAGCTAAGAGTGAGCCCTAATTGCATGTGTTGCAATTAGGAAGTGGATTGAGAGCATCTTGTGCATGTGTTACACTTGAGGAGGATCCTAGTGCATGTGTTGCATTTAGGAGGTCACCGGAGTGCATGTGTTGCACTAGGTGAAGGTCAAGCGGAACGGCTTGGATTGTTACCCTTGGTGTTTGCCGATACCTAGACGGCGTGTGGAGGTGTCGTGCGCGGGAGCTCTCAACGGTGGTTGTGAGAAGCCCCGGCAAAGTTGTGAATGTTGGTGCTCGTCTACCCAGAGGGGGAAAGAGCAACCACTAGTGGATTCGAGACGGGTGCTCAATTCGTGGAGCCGATCTAAAGTGGTTTGGGCTAGCCTCAACGTGGATTAGGGGAGACCGGCAAGTCTCCGAACACCACGGTTAAAAGTATTGTGTCTCTTTGTGCTTGCTTGCAATTCTTATTTATATTGTTGCAATTTACATTCCTAGAATTAAAATGCTTGATTGTCTTTAGGATTGAATATTCTTGTTAGAGACATAATTAGCTAGTGTACTTAGTGAGCCTAATTGACTTAGGCTTTGTTTGTCAAAACCTTAGTTTATCGCTTCTGCATTAATAATTGTTAAGGTTTTAGCATTAGGATAATTAAGGGTGAATTGCTTTGTAGAGATTCATAGAGTAATTTTTAAAAGCAGCCTATTCACCCCCCTCTAGTCGGCATCCTCGACCTTACACTAACCAACCCATGTTGATTATTAATATTAACCAACTAGTAATGAACAAATATAGTGTGACAATTAATCATGGTATACAAATGACAAGGTAGGGTATAGTTCAATTAGGTAGATGAACTAAATCCCAATTTAATTTAAAACAGTTATATACATAAAATAACATGCATAAAGTAAAACAACATAGCAATTTTATAAACTGGGTTCAACATGATCAAAGCATAACTTGCCTTGGAAAAGCTCTTGTTCTTGTTCTGGAACCTAGTCTTGCGTCAAAGAATCCTCTTTAGACACTCCGAGCACTTCGACATCTACGCGTAATGATAATGAATAACAAATAAATACCAAAATAGAGAAAAAAACTCTAAAAATCAAATAAAATTCACCATTAAATAGATCTCAATTTTATTTTTTAAAGAAATTTGAATCACCTCAATCAGAGCTCATATGAGGGAGAACAGGCTCTCGAAAGATTAGAAAATAAAGAAAATACCAAAAATCATAAATTTATTAATTAACTGAATTATTTTTATACTGAAAATTTGATTTATTACGTAAGCATGACGTCAGCCCTAGCCCAGACCAATTGGATCATGACACGTGGCTGGCACATAGACTTGGCCCACCAGATTGGCTGGTCCACCGTGGACTCATGCACTGTTCCGTGCACCCGCTGACGCAAGCGCCGATGTCACATGCTACAACTTAGAGCAAGACAGAGAGATCTGAGCGGCAGACCTAGATCCAACGGTCGAGACTTAATGATGAGGTTTAAACCCGGTGCGATCATGTGGTGAAATCTAAATCGTAAGCAACACATCTAATGGACAAGGCTTACCCAAACCAGGCAGAGAGATCAGACATGCGGCTAGATCTCAACCGCTCATAGATGATCCAAGGGCTGACAGCAACCGAACCCAGTGATGGCGGCACAGCGGCGGAAGGTCACCAAACTTGGAGAAGATGACCACATCAACAATGTTCTGGCGATCTTCTGATGACTTGATCTGGCTCAAAAGAGAGGACGTCGCGGAGACCTCAGATCCAGTATCGGTGGCAACAGGAATGACTTGTCAACGGTGGGCAAAGCACTTGAATGCTCGGCAGATCTTCATAAGCTCCGACGAGCTCTTGCGCACGAACCACGGTGGCTTTGGCAAAACTGCCCCAACCAAAAGGTGCGGCGAAACTCGATGAACCTCGGGCTGGGGTTAATGTGCCTTATAAAGTCCTCGATGGCCTTGCATGACCCAAAAACTGAACCGACGCGTCAGAGGAGTCCTTCTCCGAGAGGGCGATGACTTCACGGGGACGAAGAACAGGAGTCGTCCACGTGGCACGATCAATGGAGACGATGCAATGGACGTGACGCAATCCTAGCCTCACACGGAATCCAACGGCCACGGTTGGATAAGACCCGAACCAACACGACCTAATCTCAAGCGTTCGATCAAGATCCAATAGTGCACGCACATTAGGGTTTTCGGCTTTGAAAATGGCCGCCCGATTGAGATCCAATGGTTGCCGGTTAAGATTCTAGAATCCAGGCTGCACAAGATTGGGCTGGCGCATATAGCAAAGTTTCCCATTAGATTTAACAAACCTAGGAGCTTTGTTGTTCACTTTCTTACCCTTCTTGGGCATGAACCCAAGATCTTCTTTGTTGTAGGAGTACCGTTGATTGTTCAAGATTTTATCAAGGGTCTCCTTACCCTTGAAACACCGATCCAAGCTTTTACTTAGCTTGCTTACTTGCTCCTTGAGATCATTATTCTCAACAATTAAATTTTTATGAATAGAAATAGAGCTAGAGCATGAACTAGAAGGCATGTCAATGAGATCATCACATGATGTAGATATGCTAGTTTTTGATATACAACAAAAATCATTTTCTAAACTAGGCATATCATCAACAATATTGCAACTAATGTCTATATCATTTTGAGGTTTTGAATGCTCCTTGACAAAGAGAGTCTCATGAGCTTCCTTTAGCTCCTCATAAGAGTCTTTGAGAGAGAGAGATGTTCTTTTTTCAAAGTCCTATGTTTGACTTCTCTTTGCCGAGGTATTCATTCAAATCCTCAAGCATATCCATGAGCTCATCATATGTTGGTTCGTCATCGTCATTAGATTTTATCTTATGCTCTCCTTTTGCCATGAGATAAAAAGGAGTGACGAATGCCGAAGAAGCCTCCTTGATGGCGACGCTGGCAAGACCCTTCTTCTTTAAAGGTGTATCATCTTCGGAAGAGTCAAAGTTCGAATACTCTTCTTCAGAATTCCACTCTCCAATATGGGCCTCGCCTTTGCTGTCCTTGTGGAACTTCTTGAAAAGCTTCTTCTTTCCTTAAAAGGCCTTCTTCTTCTTGGACGATTTGTTCTTGTCGTCCTTCTTCTTGGGACAATGAGAGGCGATGTGCTCTTTCTCATCACACTCATAGTACCGGATATTTGCATATTGGTTGGAGCTAGAGTGTTTTCCCTTCTTGAATTTATGAGGGGCGCTTGAGTTTGAGCGCCTCTTCATAAATCTCCTCATTCTTCTTACGAGGAGGGCCATCTCCTCCTCGGTGTCGTCGTCTTCAGAGTCTTCAAGCGGCTCATCGCTTGACTCCGCTTTCACCTTGAAAGCGATGTTCTTCTTCTTCGAAGAGCTTTGCTCCAAAAGCTCTTTCTTGTCCTTCTTGTAAAGCTCATTTGTGATGATATTTCCAAAAAGTCCCGTTGGCGTCATCCTCGGCAACTCTGGTGAGTTGAGAAACAACATCACCAAAGTCTCATACTTGTCCGGAAGAGCCCTAAGTATTTTACGAACAGTATCGAAATCGGTTAGAGAAGCCCCAAGGCCCTTGAGCTCATTCACTATATTATTAAGCCTTGAGTACATCTCATTGATGTTCTCATGGGATAACATAATGAAACTTTCATATTTTATCCAAAGCATATGCAATTCGGCTTCTTTGATCGATGATGTCCCCTCGTGAATTTCTGAGAGGTAGTACAAATATCGTGAGTGGTCTCAAGATTGCTCACTCGATTGAACTCATCCACGTTCAAAGTGCCAAAAAGAGCATTCATTGCTTGAGTATTGAGATGAGAATTTTGCTCTTCTTGTTCAATTGTGAATGTGGGATTTACTCCTATAGCGAAATCCTCATCTACAATTCTCCATATGCTTGGGCTCACAGCCTTGAGATAAACGATAATGCTAATTTTCTAATATACATAATTTATGACATTAAAAAATGGTGCTTTGTCTATGGACACCCCATTGTTGGTGATATGCCTTTGAGGCAATCATAAAGATGATTGTATCACGCCTTATGTTTATGGAACAATATAATTGTTTGTCCTTTGAATAAATATTGATTGGATTAATCAACAAGTAAGTGACTTGTTCGTGCAATTTTTTTCCATATATCGATGTTATTCAAGTTATCCCTGATCGGTTATCATAATATAGGACAATTATGCTTCATAGATCAGCACATATATTGATTGATGACCAAGTTTCACGGGTCATAGAGATATGGAGATATCTAATCAATAATGTGGACACATGTTAGAGAACATGCGTTGGATAGACCCACATGAGACACTGCGAGAATTGTTCTTATATGTCATCAGTTGATTTCATGCATAGTGCATGTATGATCCTTAGACCTGAGATTGTCATTGGTTTCCTAGATGTGTAACGGTTCACTTAGGAGTTCCCAAACGCTACTCTTTAACAAGGTAGTTATAAAAGAAGCTTTCGGGTTTACCATGAAACATGCTGAAGTAAATGAATGATCAAGATGGAATTTGCTCCTCCTATATAATGGAGAGATATCTCTGGGCCCCTCAAGGTAGATGGATTAAGGAAGTGCATGGCCATGCCGAATGTGATTGAGAGTCAATCCAGATAAATTATTCCACTACGGTATGAATGAAGAGATCGAACTGTCATAGGATGACACGACTTTCGCCTTGAGCTTGATCTGATATTGTGAAGCAAAGAGAACATTTCATTATCACACTATAGTAGGTTCGTCCAATGCTTTATGGATATTTGAGAATTGATATGTACTGCTAGGTAACGCTATCGATTATCGGTCGGAAGGTATTTCCGAGTCGTGTCCAAATATGCATGAACCTACAGGGTCACACACTTAAGGGGTTGGATATAGTGGTACGGATTGGATCCGTCACTAATGGGCCAAGTGGGCTTTGTCCTTCAGTTGGGCCCTAATGTAGGGTTCCACCATGAGGGAAGGGAGGGGGTGGCTATATAAAGGGGTTCGTGATTGCAATAGATCCGAGAAGAGGGCGCAGCCACCGAAACCCTAGCCGTCACCACTTGAGCCTTCCCTTGCGCTCTGGTGTTGGCACACCGATGCACGGCGTTCTTTTTCCCAAACGTGTGGACACCGGTAGAGGTGTTGCTGCTACTGCAACACTATTCGAGACGATCGACCACCGCGTGAGGAGGATCGGCCACCACAACGAGGAAGATCAACCACTGCAACCGGACGCGCACTTCGTTGATTAGGGCTGCATCAACTTCCTTCCGTTGCACTACGCGTCTAGTGGTAACGATCTATGATCATCTTCTTACGTGGCTTTTTGGTTTACGAGGTAAAAAAATTTATTGTGCACTAGTGTAGCCTACCCGTATCCCTTCACCCATCGGTAGCTATCATTTACTCTCTAGACGGTAAAGCCCCAAAAGAGAGTTCAAGCTCTGATACCACTTATAGGATCAAGGATAACCGACTAGATGGGGTGAATAGGAGGTTTTTAATATTCTTTGGCTCTAATTGCAATAAATAAATTGTCTAAGCAAGAATTACAATTTTGACAATTAAAGCCTAAATTCCCTAGGTTTCACTAAGTGCACCGACAACCTACACTAAGCAAGAATATAATTCTAGTTACTAGATCACTACACTAAAGTTGCTAGGAATGTAAATTGCACAATGGAAAAAAGAAATCAAATCACAAGAGAAAGTGACACGAAGATTTATCCCGTGGTCTCGGAGACTTGCTGATCTCCCCTATTCCACGTTGAGTAAGCTTGATCAACTTCAAGCCGGCTCCAATTCGCACTTGAGTCTCCCTCGATCACTTGGTAGTTTTTCCCCGTTCTGGGTAGGCGAACTCTAGCCTTCACAAGCTTGCCGAGGCTCCTCACAAACTCCGTTAAGAAGCTTATCGCGTACAATCGCCTCCAAGCCGTCTAGGAGGTGGCAACCTCCAAGAGTAATAAGTCTTGACGCTTGCTTGAGGTCGAATCAAGTGTCTAAAGGCTCAACACTAAATGCAACACTTGAATTTGCTACCAACTCACTCAAAATGAGAATTTAATGCATACAAGAGAGTTAGAGACTAGCTAGGCCTCAAATATGATCAACGAGGTCCAAGAGATGCTCTACAATGTAGGTGAGGAGTATTTATAACCCCTACTGACCAATTCAACCGTTTGAGCAAATACATCATAAAAAAGTCAGGAATCTCGGTTCTACCGCCTATATGGTCGGTAGCACCGCCCTTTTTTTTAATGGTCACTACAGTGCAATTAATTGCCTGTCAGTGACCGTTGGTCAATTAGGCCGGTGCTACCGCCATAGGGCTGGTAGCACCGGGCTCAATTTTCCTCAAAACGGCTGAAAGGCACCTTTTCTGTAATTTATGCATCAGGGGGTGGCCGGTGCTACCGCCTGGCCGATAACACCAGGCCTCGGCTTGTAGCACTAGCCTGGCAGGTAGCCAAAGCAATGCCTCTGGAATTTTAGAGCCGCACCTATGGCCAGTGCTACCGCCCGGCCAGTAGCACCGCCCTAGCATGCTACCAAGGTGCTTTGCTAGAATTTTCAATTTTAATTGAGTGCAAATGCGAAGTAAATTCAAATATGCACTGATTGAGCCTTTAAACATCGATCAACTTCAAACAACTAGCCAAGACCCCTCTTGATTGTATGACACCTATTCTAGCAATCCGATCTTTTCTCCAAAACTCCGAGATCGGCAAAAGCTATGAAAAGGTCCTTAATTTTATACCTTGCCTATTTGGCTCGACGTGTTGATCCTCTTTTTGCTTCATTTTCATGCTCCTACGATCGCTGAACTTAGGACCAACCTATTTTCAATATTCTCAAAGAAAATATTAGTCCTTTAAACATGATTATCATTAATTACTAAAACAAAAAAAGTTAGGGGCCTAGATGCTTTCAAGGGTGCGAAATGATTTAGCCTAGGGTTCTCACCGCTCCTTTTTAGTGGCATGAGGCGGATAAATACCTCTAGCTTTCAAGGGCAAACTAATATATTTATACTGCAAGAAGCTAGAAAAGCACGTCCCGATCGACTTCAGCTTTTCTTGCTTTTGGCTTATGGGAAAAGCGACTTAGGCCTATTTGTTTGGGCTTTTTCTCTAGCTTAAAAGCCAAAAAAACCAAAGCCTATAAATAAAGTTATGGCTTTTTATATAGGGTTTTCAAAAGCCATAAGTATCTATATAACTAAAAGCTAAAATCCACCAGAGAGGTGTTTTTTTGGCTTATTAATGGTTGGTTTTAGACTAATAAAATTAAAATTAGGGTAAAATTACTCACCTATATCACATATAAAAGCGGACTGCTTTTAAGCTGCTTAAGCCAAAAAGCAAGCTTTAGACCTTGTTTGTTTAGGTTTAGGCTTTTTGACTTATAGTTTAAAGCCAGCTTTTGGGCTTAAACAACTTAAAAGCAATCATTTTTTATACATGGTAGAGTTAGATAATTTTACCCTAACTTCACTTGGATTAATCTAAAACCAACCCTTAATAAGCCAAAAAAAAACACATCTACAGTGGCTTTTGGCTTTTAGTTATATATAGGCTTATGGTTTTTGAAAAAGCTCAGGTAAAAAGTCACCTATTTGTTTAGAGCATGTTTGTTTTTGTTGTGGATTCTAACCCCAAAAGCTGAAAAAAAACAAATAGCCCGATTTTAGGAATCGATTCTCATAATCCAGCCCACCTATATACACTAGAATCCACAATCCACTTTATATGTGCTTTTGTGGATTCTGAGGAATACAAATATGAGAATGTCACTAAAAGTTCCAAGTAATTACCCACCAAATACCATCCTAGAATCCAGAATCAGCCACAATCTAGAATAAGCTTTTGGAGAATCCACAACAAAAACAAACAGGCCCTTAAGCTTTGGCTTTTAAGCTGATGAAAAAACCTAAACAAACAAGGCCTTAAGCTATAAATAAAAAAGCATAAACTTAAACAAGCAAGGCCTTGGAAGCTAACCTATTGGAGGAGGTTTCCAACTTTTTTAAAAGCGTGAGCTGACTTTAAGCTTTCCAAATAGACTCTAGTTTTGACTAGCATTCTAGTGAAAAGGATGAAAAGATAGGGGGAAAATGAAAGCTACGAACAGAAAGTGGACAACCACAATGAGTGAATACTCACGTGTTTTGTGCGGCAATCTTAGTGGTCCAAATTAACACGTCAACGTAGCATGTCCTTTGGATTATACACCTCCTACCTGCTCCCCGGACCAGATGGCCACTAGACTAGTAGCTCAGTCAACTATTAAACCTACCTACTAATCATCCTTTGTTCGTGATAGACTGACCAAAGCCAATCCCTATCTCCCTACATTTGCCAAAAACTGCAAGGGGCGAGCGAGGTCAGGCTGCTTGGTACAGCTAATCAATTCTATAAATGGAAATCGGCAACGGACGGACCCCGCATGCACACAAGAAAAGTACACTTTCTAGATAAAAATAGATGTAAAATCATTGGAACGAAATTTCGCCGTGCATATAGTTTGCACGTGAATTAAAAATATATTAAATGACGATATATGATATTTCTTTTAGATGCTAATGACAGATATGTTTGCTTACTTCCTATTGAAATGCTTTATGCATCTAAACTAGATCCAATTTTAGGTTTCCATGGATTAAATTGATTGGAAGTTTTTCATTGATTTTGAAGTTTGAAAACACTTTTAAGATTTGCAAAATAACCCTACTTTCAATTAATAGTGTCATTCACAATATTGTTACACGAAAGCAAAAAATTACTCACGCTCTACATATGGTTTTTGAGTAAATTTATTAAACGTGTGTTCTTAATGCTGTAATAGGCAAGACTTGTAAGGATAGTTTGCTACAATATTATCATATTACTTCAACACTTTTAGAACAGGTTTGTTATAGTGCTCTTGAATAAATTTAATACATTCTTAAATGTCTAAACAAAAGATAAACATGTAAGTACTCATTTCATATAAAATATTACTTAACTCGTGCTCAGTGTCCTCCTAGGTGGCACTTAGTCGCTAGACTACACCCTTTTCTACCTGATTTTTCCCACTAGGCGATCGCTTAGCTTGTCTAGGTGGTGATTAGACGCCTAGGGAAATATTGCTCTTGCGCAATTACGATCATTCATACAAACTTTAGATAACAGATAAAATTGTTATCTCGATGATACAAATTGTATAAGTAACACACGATCCTTAAACAGTTTAATTTTCAAGCGCTGCTTCTGTGTGATTTTCCTTATTTGTAGTGTAACGGGGTACACGAAGCAAAGATCCCGCGCCCATAAATATCCCGAACTCCCGTGTCCATCGTTTTCCTTCTTCCACCCCGCATTTTCCATTCCGCGAGAAAAAAAAAGTAAAAAGGGAAAAATATTCGAGGGGAAAGCCGCGAAGAGAGAGACTGAGGGGGAGGGAGCTCGCTCGCTCGTCAATGGCGGTTAGGGTTTCGCCGCGGTCCTCCTCCCGCTGCTAGTCGCCGTCCGATTCCAGGAGCTGCCGTGTTACCCCGTGGAAGGCGCGGGGGGTCGCGGCGATGGGGGAGCAGGGCTGCCGGAGTGAAGCGGGGCCGGCCGAGGCGCTGCACACGAGCATGCAGGTGAGCTCCTGCTGCTTATCGGCCCTCCTCGGAGTTTCTAGAAGCTTCTGATGGCGTTGCGGCGGTTTCTAGGCCTACCCGTGCAGCCGTGCTTTCGTTTAGCGGTTCGGGCGCGGGCTGTCATGGAAGCTTCCTTTTGATGTCCAATTCGTGGCACCGGAAGTTTGTAGAAGTCCATGTGCCCTGGATTCGATAAAATTGCTTCTCTGGGAGTGGGTAATTTGATGTTTCGTTCATGTTCAGGACGGGGAAGAGTGGGTGTCATAGGGTTCGGGATTTTGAACGAATTGTGTAGTGCATGGCTGCTGGTTGGAGAAATTGAAGAGAAGGTTTCGTTATGTCCCGTGTAATTTGCTGCTAGAAGTGATGATCTCTTGCTAATTGGCACGTACAAAACTAGAGTTAGCAACTCCGATACAGTACAAGAGTTATTTCACTTGTCCAGCTCATTTATGTAAATGCAGTTTTTCCCATCGTGTATATTTAGAAGAGAGGTGGAGCATTTGTTGAGCAATTTATTGTAGTTCCATTTCGAACTTCAGCAAATGTGTTGACTATCCTGTAATACAAGGATTTACACAAACCCCATTGCTTATGTGGAATTGTTAGTTAAGAGAGAACTTTCCTGCTCTTAGCATCCTAGGTAGCCAGTCGATAGTAACAATGTACCATGTTTTTTTAATTACCCTGTTTAATAATAAAAGACCTTTAGCTTCTTGCTTCTGATGCTTGTATGAACTTCCAGCTTTTGCTAATTATGTATTAATTAGCAACCATAGATCACTAAATAGGTTAGAATAAGGAATTCATGCCACCCTGCTATCTGTTTGGTTCAACTAAAAATTGCCCTCATTGAAGTGTTGCTATCTGTTTATTGTAATATCTTATCTCTGCTTATCCTGTTCCATCTGGTAAGGAGGGTAATTGTAGGGAAACATTCATAAGATTTAAGAATATTGATATATTGCTATGCTATATATGTTTTCAGTTAATAGCTAGACCATTTCCTATTCCCAATTATGGGATCTTAAGGAACCCCCCCCCAGCATGAAACATCAATGTTATCTGACAGTAATTTGCAGATCACATAATGCTTTTTCCCGAGAGGGGATTAGAAGGTTGCAGAGCTTATTATTTGTGCTGTCTGGTTAAGTAGACTTTCCCATAGTGTGGTGAAGATTGTACAAGGACCTTAGCTTGACCACCTAGTACCCATCTTATCCTTCAGTCTTCACCTCATATTAACTTATTAAGCAGGCCCCTTTTTACTGCATCATTCTCGTGGAAGATGCTTTGCTTTAACTGTTATTCTACTTATTATTTATGTACTACTTTAACATGTCTGCATGCCTAACCACTAACATTAACATTTGAGAAAATTGCGCCAGCGTGTCAAAGTGTACCGTTTAACCGATGATGGGAAGTGGGATGATCAGGGAACTGGGCATGTAACCATTGACTATATCGAGGTATGATTTGACTATTCTTGTATGATTCTGTTGAGTCAAATCTCCTGCTCTCGTAATCCTTTTCTAAAATGAAAGCTGCAATGATATCCATTAAATTTTGTTTCTCTGTTGATACTGTAATTTTAATTTCTACAATCATGTTGTTATGTACATGTGGTTGTTCACACCTGTAAGTCTGTAACTGGATTTGGTTTTTCTGTGGATATTCTGATTTTAATTTTAGTTTCTCTATTGGACTAATACATACAGATTTTGCTAATCTTATTGATGGCATGATCATCATGCTATTTTTATTTATTTTTTCCAAATATATTTGATTTAATTACATACATTTATTGTTCTGTATGAGCCAACATTTTTGCTGTATGAAACATTACACACAAGAATGCCATTTCAATGTGCCTCTCATGACATTACCCTGTTATGAAGTTTGGTCCGTATATTGTCCATAACTTCATGGAAACACTGGTCTTTGTGCTAGCTATTACAAAAAAAAGAAAAGAAAAGAAAATCACTTTCTTATCACTGAGGAAAAGTAAGACGGGAAGCAGCTATGATGCACCGACACAGATACATCGACACGACACGATAACGACACGGGGATTTGCCATTTTCCCAAAAATACCGACACGGCGACACGGATATATATATTAAATAATATTATAATAATAATAATATATACATATGTATTGTTTTTTATTTTTCTACTTGTTTGTCAAACTGAAATATTGTAAAAGTGTAAACTGCGAATATGCACCTCAAAGATGATCCACGCCTCTTCATTGAGTCAACTTATTATATGTTCAATTGTTCATGTTAATACCAGATTACCAACAATTCAGAATTTCAGATTTCAAAATTCCGTTAACCTAGAAAAAGAGCATAGTAAAAAAATCCAAAAGAATAAAGGATCCCTATCAAAGCAAAAACGCCAGGGCTAATCAGCTGACATGGCAGCCAAGATCTCCAAGGCCTAAAATGCGCTCACCATTCGTAATAACAATAACTTGAATACTCTTCTCTGGCCAATTTCTCAATACCTCCGATACCCTCCCCCTCTTTCTCCGTGAACGAGAGCCCCTTGTTGTGCCGTGGATCCCTCAGCAGAGAGTGACCACTATAAACCAAGTAATGGTGAGAAGACATCATAGTTTTGAAGTTTTAATAAGAGTTTAGAAGGCGAATTCAGAAGAGTTCAGTGTGGCACTGTAGCTTGCTTTTAGTTGAAAAGCTGGACATTCATGGTCAGGTTACTCTAATTTTGCATGAGTCATGACATGTTCAAATGAAAACATGGAAGAAATATCTCAAATTGAACTGAGTTAAGACATGGTCATATAAGTTCTAAGCCACTAATAACGTAGTCAGAACATCTGATAAAGACATCAAATGACACATGCACAATCAAAACAGTGCGATTTAATGGGAGGAAATGGATTAGTTTTAGACAAGCCATACCTGGCGACGCAGACGGCCCACGGCGTGACAGGCTGGTCCTTGGTGGCAGCGCGGTCCTCGCCGTAGGTGTCATCCACGCCACTTGTGGCCACGCTGTTATGGACAGCAACAGTAGAGAAAAAAGGGCAATAGGAGAAGTCAGCACGGAGGATACCAGTTTGGCAACTTCAGTGAATGAGGGCTCGACAATTCATATCAGAGGAGACTTGAATCAGTGACAATCCATCGGTGCGTGACGGCAAATAGTGATGACCAAAAACACTGTGCTTGTAATCTAATGTAATGTCGGGGTTAAACTGAATTACCAGAGTAGGGAAGGTAAAGGGGGAAATCGCTGGGTTCTGGAAAGGGTATAAAACTCTTGTAATGGAGAAAATGGAAAGGATATAGATGAATGAGTTCAATTCTGTTTTTGCCTTCTGGCGCAAGCCATCTTTTTCTTATCGATTTCTTCTTCGTTTAGTTGAGCCACCATCTCACGCTCCGGAGGAAGTTTGGCAGCAAAGGGGTGTGACAAGTTGTTATCAGATTCAGTTCAATCGGGCTTGGAGCTGTAAAATTCCAGAGGAAGGTTGGGGAACTCAGAATTGATTTTGGTCGGTTCTGACGATCCCTTTAAAATACCGGGAATCTAGTTGGCTTGGCGTCGACTGATCATCACGGCTCCTCCAAAACCCTCGGTGCAGACCCAGTTCGTCCTTGAGGCGATGGGGGAAATGGCGGGGCGTTCGGAGGAGAAGCTGTCAATGATCAAGGAGAGTCTTGACCTCTTGTTTGTGCGAGTGGGGATGATCGACACCACACAACAACAGTTGATGGCAAGGACAGATATAACGGCCAAAGCAGTGGAGCAGAGTTCAATGGGGGCAACAACTGCTTATAAAAACAATTGGAGGCAACAGCTCAGGCGGTAGCGCATCTCACTACGGAGTGAGTGATGGAGGCGAACCGGAATGGAGAAGGGCCTGCATCGGCAACGGGGAAGTTCACACCAGTACCGTCGGAACCATGGGCGAGGGAATAATATGAGCAATCACCATTCTCAGGAGGGTTGCACACCAGATGTTCGACCAGTGTCCAGCAAGAAACAGACGAGTTGAGTACACGTCCGCCAAGAGAACCTGGAGGACAGATGAGGAATATGATGCCCAAATTGTCATTTCCCAAATTTGATGGGGAGAGCCCCCGGCTTTGGCGCGATAAATGTATGGATTACTTCAAGCTGTTCAATATTCCAGAGGCTTTGTGGGTGACTGCAACAACCATGCACATGGAAGGCAATGCATCACACTGGTTGCAGGTGTACAAGGTCCGAAATGAGCTGGGGGATTGGGAGTAGTTTGTTCACGCAGTGGAGAGAGTTTGGAGCATTTGATCATCAGAAGCTGTTGGGCGAGTTGTTAAAAATCAAGCAAACTGGTACAGTGGCATAATACAAAAGTCAATTTGACGAGTTAATGTATGAAATTTCGGTGCATAACCCCTATTATGATGAAGAGTTGTTTGTCTCACAATTTGTAAATGGTCTTAAGCCAGAACTGAGAGGCGCAATTCAAGGGCAGGTACCAGAAACAGTAGATCGAGCAGCTTTGTTGGCTCGAGTACAACAAGATATCGTGGACCGTAGTAAAACCTACAAATTGAAGCATGGGAGTGACTGATGGTGGAGGTTGGAACAAAGCAGAGAATCTGCTGGGTAACCTGAAAATGGGGCAAGGGGAGTTATGGAAGGCAAGGCAATTGCGCGACTATCGACGTACCAATGGCCTGTGCTACCAATGTGGAGAAAAGTACGATCCTAACCATCACCTGCAATGTAAAAAGAAAGGTCAAGCACAATTACAGGTGATCATTGTGCAGGAACAAGGAGAGGTGCTACCTGACGATGTGCTCGACATGTTGGAGGCAGTTGAGATAGACAAAGAGGAAGTGTGTAAGTTATCTCTTAATGCGTTATCAGGCACCGAGGAGATTGAGACAGTGCACATCCTATCACTGGTAAGGAATCAAGTCATGCTCTTCCTGATAGACTCGGGTAGCTCCCACAGTTTTGTGAACTCAGGCTTCCTACATAGGATTGGTTGTGTACCTCAGAAAACAAAACCAATTGAAGTTAGGGTGGCAAATGGAGAAATAATACATTGTGACAGTTGGGTGCCACAAATGTAGTGGACATGGGGCCACACTTTTCAAACAGATTTGAGGGTATTGAACTTGGGAGCTTATGATGCAATCTTAGGTATGGACTGGTTGAGAGCTCATAGTCCGATGATTTGTCATTGGAAGAACAAAAGGGTGGAGTTTGATCATAAAGGCAAAAGGATTTACTTGCAGGGAGTAAAAAGTATAGGAAAGGCAGAAATTAAATCAGTAACCATAGAGCATTTGGAGAAGTGGAGGAGAGGCAATGACATATGGGCGATGGCTGTACTGGAACAGGAGAAGCCGTGTTCTAATGACCCAGTACCAACAGCAATTACAACAGTGATAGATCAACATGCTGATGTTTTTGCTGAACCAAAAGGGCTACCACTGAGAAGAGAATATGACCACGCGACACCTTTAATCCGGGGCAACACCAGTAAACTCAAGACCATACCGTTACTCTCCATTGCATAAGAATGAAGTTGAGAAACAAGTATTAGAAATGTTGTCACTAAGAATAATTACACCGAGCATCAGTCCATTTGCTTCACCGGTGTTGCTAGTGCAGAAGAAGGACGGTTCTTGGAGATTTTGTATGGATTACTGTTGTCTGAATGACCTCACTATAAAGAACAAGTTTCCAGTGCCAGTAATCGATGAATTACTTGATGAACTAGTGGGCACTAAATACTTTTCAAAACTGGACTTAAGGGTAGGTTATCATCAGATTTGTATGAAGGAAGAAGATGAGATCAAAACAACATTTAAAACTTTTCATGGACATTATCAATTTAGGGTAATGCCATTTGGTCTTACCAATGCCTCTGCGACTTTTCAATGTGTGATGAACTCGGTGTTGGCACCATATCTTAGAAAATTTGTGCTAGTTTTTATGGATGACATTCTAGTCTACAGTCCAGAGCTCAATTCTTGCAAACCTTAAGAGCAAACCATTTCTTTGTAAAAAGGTCCAAATGCACCTTTGCTAAAAGACAATTAGAATATTTGGGTCACATCATCTCGGATCAAGGAGTCGCAACCGATCCCCGAAAGACTAAGGTGATGATGGTTTGGCCGCGACCTATGAATGTAATAGAGTTACGTGGGTTTTTAGGGCTGACCGGGTATTATGGAAAGTTTGTGAAGAATTATGGGATCATAGCTAAACCTTTGACAAATTTGTTGAAAAGAAGGCATTTACATGGGATGAACAAGCAGAAGAAGTATTTCTCAGGCTGAAACATGCCATGTCTACAACACTGGTGCTGAGATTACTAGATTTTGAACAAAGCTTCGAAATGGAGGCAGATGTTTGTGATCATGGGGTAGGAGTTGTCTTATTACAACAACGACACCCGGTGGCTTTCTTCAGTAAATCTTTGAGCACTGTGCACCAAGGCTTATCCATATATGAAAAAGAATTTCTAGCATTGATGCTAGTGGTCGAAAGGTGGCGACCGTATTTGCAGCGTAAAGAATTCATTATAAGAACGGATCACAGAAGCTTGTGTTGCCATGAGGAGCAGCAGTTACAATCTGAAATGCAACGGAAGGCAATGACACGTCTTATGGGCTTACAATTCAGAATTGTATATAACAAAAGGGAAGGAGAATGTGGTGGCCGACGCTTTGTCATGGGCTGGGCAACTCATGGCGTTGCTGTTATGAATAGGACTCGATGTATTCAATATGAGGCCAATGGCCAGAATATATAGTTGTACAAGCGGGAATAAAAGGAAAGCCTATATAAGGCAATACCTATACTAGGAAAACTTATATAAGGAAAACCTATATATGGAGAGTCCATATATGACAATATCTATACCCTTAACACCACCCCCACAAATGCAAGGCGTACGCAATAGCATTGCATTTGGAAGGGTTGACACTAAAATAGGGAAAATCCAAAGTCCTGTTCTTGAAGTAGCTGTTGCAGGACCCAACTCTTGAATAAACGAGCTGATGGTAGAAAGCCGACAAAGGAGCCGAGTAGACGATGGAAAACCGACGAAGAAGCCAAGTTGAAGAAAAGCCAACAAAGGAGCTAAGTCGATGAAGCCGACAGAACGAGCCGAGCCGACAGAACGAGCCGAATCGACAAAAAGAGTCGAGCTGATAAAAAGAGTCGGGTTGACGAAAGAGCCAAGATGCTAAGGACTTGGATGGACCCAACGGAGCTAAAAATAAAAGACTCAAAGAAAAGCCGAAGAGCTGGAGCCGAGCCGAAGCCAAAGAGTAGGAGCCGAGTCGAGAGCCGGAGCTAAAGAGCCGAGCTGCCGAAAACGAACCAATAGCCATAAACCAGAGAACCGATCAGAAAAGCCGGATCCAAGCCAAGGAGCTGAAGTCAAAAGCTGAAGCTAGAGCCAAAAGCCAGAAGAAAAAGCCACAACTGCTCTAGAGCTGGAGCCAAGCGTGCTAAAAGGAAAAGCATAACCGAAGCCACTTGACTTTAAAAACAATCGGCTCTGGACTGAAGCTGCGTGAGCGTGACTCAAAATAAAATCCAATCCGGTACTGATGTCTGATTCGGGTCCGGATGGGGCTATCCTTCACGAGTTCACGGAAGCTTCTTCTAGTCCTTCACGAGTACAAACAAAGTCTTGTTTTGGTTGGCGTGCTTCACGAGCGCACGGAGAAGCTCGAGGCGTCGGCCGGCGAAGGCGGCGGGGCGCGCGCGCACCGAGTGGCGGCCGTTGCTGCACGGCGATGAAGGCGACCGAGAAAAGATGCCAGCAGATGTGGCGGGGCGGCGATCACGGATGGCGGGCCGACCGGAGCCGAGAGAGGCGACGAGGTCGTCGGCCGACCGAGGCAAGACGAGAGGCGCCTCACAAAGATGGAGCAGAGGTCGTGTAGGCTACTCGAAAAAGTAAGGTGGCCGCCCGGGACGGCGACGAACAGCAGTGGCCGCGAAGCCGAGGTCGTGGGACGCGCCCAGAGCGCAAGGTCGATCGCGAACGAGACCGAGGGTTGGCGTCGATTGGCGAGGGCGTCGAGCCGCCATCGAAGGCTGGCACGTCGGGCTGGAACAGCGACGGAGGGCGCTGGCGGGCGTGGAGGTCGAGCCGGCGTGAGCTAGCGGCGCAGAGGCCGCACGGAGTAGATCGAGGAGGCCGCCCCAAGGAGGGAAGATTTCTTCTCCTGGGGGCAGCGACAACAGAAGAAGCGGGGTGGTGGCTAGGGATGGCGCAAGTGCACGGCAGTAAACCCTAACCCTAAAAAACCTCGCTCTGATACTATGTTATGAATAGCACTTGATGTATTCAATATGAGGCCAATGGCCAGAATATATAGTTGTACAAGCGGGAATAAAAGGAAAGCCTATATAAGGCAATACCTATACTAGGAAAACTTATATAAGGAAAACCTATATATATATAGAGTCCATATATGACAATATCTATACCTTTAACAGTTGCAAGCAGTATCAGAAATGCGACCAATTTGGATACAGGAAGTGGTAAATTCTTACACCACTGATAGTGCAGCACAGCAACGTCTAGCTCAATTGGCGATCCAAAGTCCCGATGATCAGGGGTTTGAACTGCATCAAGGGTTGATCCGGAATAGAGGCAAGATCTGGATTGAAGAACTTTCAGCATTACAAACCAAGCTGATCGCAACTTTCCATGCTCGTGCCATTGGGGGTCATTCCAGAATTCATGCAACATACGAAAGAATTAAAAAGTTGTTTTGTTGGGCTGGGATAAAACAAGGAGTAGAAATTTTGTTTAAGCAATGTCAAGTGTGTCAACGAGCAAAAGGAGAAAGATCGAGACCGGCTGGATTGTTGCAACCCTTACAAATTTCGACAACAGTTTGGCAAGACTTGACAATGGATCTCATCGAAGGGCTGCCAATATTTGAAGGCTACAATGTAATCATGGTGGTGGTTGACCGATTCTCAAAATATGCCCACTTCCTTGCTCTCCAGCACTTGTTTACCGCTCAAAAAGTTGCCAAGATATTCATGGAGCAAATTGTGAAGTTGCATGGGGTACCAAAAACTATCATGTCAAACCATGACAAAATTTTTACTAGCACCTTTTGGCGTGAACTGTTCAAGATTGTTGACATTAAGCTACAATATAGCACTGCCTATCATCCCCAGACCGACGGGCAAAGTGAGTGAGTTAATCGATGTCTAGAGATGTATTTGAGATGTGCGGTCCATGCTTCACCAAGAAAGTGGAAATCATGGTTAGTCCTGGCTGAATTTTGGTACAATACAAACTTCCACACTTCTCTGGGGTGCACTCCATTCTAGGTATTGTACGGGAATGAGCCGAATTATGGAACTATGCCTAATGTATCGATTAGTGGATCAGAGGAAGTCACGAACCTTTTACAAGAAAGAGATGTACAATGAATTGATTAAACAACAACTTGCAAGTGCTCAGAACCAGATGAAAGTACATGCTAACAAAAATAGGCAAGAGCGACAGTTTCAGGTTGGAGAGAGTTTTGCTTGAGTTACAACCTTATGCTCAAAATTCATTGGTGAATCGACCTTATCCGAAGCTGGCACACAAGTTCTATGATCCTTATGTGATAATGGAAAAGATTGGATAGGTTGCTTATCGATTGGATTTACCTCAGGATAGCCAAATTCACCCTGTGTTCCATGTCTCGCAGTTGAAAGCATTTAGCCCTGATTACTCCCTTGTATTTACTGAACTACCAAAATTGTGCAGCTGGATGTATGTTCAACCGAACATGAAGAAGTCTTGTTAAGAAGGGAAATTCAGCATCGGCTCAAGGTTTGATCAAATGGTCAGGGATTCCAGTAGAAGCTGCAACCTGGGAAGATCTTAATGTACTGCAAAATAGGTTTCCAGCAACAATTGCTTGGAGTCTAGCAATGTCTTCGCGCCGGGGTGGGGTGGGGCGGGGTGGGGCGCTAGTTTTATGGACAGCAACAGCAGAGAAAAAAGGGCAATAGGAGAAGTCGGCACGGAGGATACTGATTTGGCGACTTCAGTGAATGAGGGCTCGACGGTTCAGATTAGAGGAGACTTGAATCAATGAGAATCCAGCGGTGCGTGATGGCAAACAGTTATTACTGAAAACACTGTCCTTGTAATCTAATGTAATGTTGGGGTTAAACTGAATTACCAGAGTAGGGAAGGTAAAGGGGGAATCGCTAGGTTCTGGAAAGGGTATAAAACTCTTGTAATGGAGAAAATGGAAAGGATATAGATGAATGAGTTCAATTCTGTTTTTGCCTTCTGGCGCAAACCATCTTTTTTCTCGATTTCTTCTTCGTTTAGTTGAGCCACCATCTCACACTCCGGAGGAAGTCCGGCAGCAAAGGGGT
Source organism: Otatea glauca (assembly GCA_036346275.1). Classification (NCBI taxonomy): domain Eukaryota; kingdom Viridiplantae; phylum Streptophyta; class Magnoliopsida; order Poales; family Poaceae; genus Otatea; species Otatea glauca. The sequence goes on from CM070719.1 coordinate 6,233,686, forward strand.
GTGACGCACGCCATCGCGGCATCGGCCACCGGCACGCTGCCGTCCCCTTCCCTTGATCGTCCCGCCATACCGCATGCCCCTTCACGCCTATCCTGCCGTTGTTGCTGCTGCTCCACCACTGTGCCTCTCCAGCAGGGCGCCGCCGGAGGATGCAGAGCAGGGGCCGCCGGAGGATGTAGAGAAGATGCAGCGAGGATGATGCAGAGTAGGGCGCAGAGTAGGAGGATGCAGAGCAGGGCGCTGCCGGCAGAGCCCGAATCGACGGCAGGGAGAGGCGGCCGACGCCGATAGAGGCTGAACCGACGGTGGGGAGAGGCGACATTCTGGCAGTGGGAATGATAGATATGGTAGTGGGGTGGTTGATTCGGCAGAGGGGGGACCGATTCAACTGGCGGCCGCGGTGATGGCAATAGAGGAGGCGGTAGGGAGACTCCACCTCCACACGAACCCTACAAAGGTGAGCGCTCCACCTCCCGCACGGTTACGGGCCTTACGGCTCAGTTTTATGGCGTTTGGCTGTCACTGTTTTTGAAACGTATTGGAGAGGTGTTGAATCCGTATCGGAAAATAAAATGATTTTTTTCACAGTTTAATTGGTCGATACGTTATCGATACGTATCGGTGACTAACACCGATAGGAAGGAAAACACACGTATTGGTGCATCATCGGGAAGCAGTGTGTTCACTGTGTTGAATGATCATGAACAATTGTTATTTAGTCCTCACAAGTGGTACCGATATTTTTTTTAAGTGTTGCTGATTTTTAGTCTCTGGCATTGTCATTAGGGCTTCACCTTTTTCAACCATTGTCTGACTTAGGGGTCACGAGAGCTTGCTCTGACTGTAGTGGACGAAGAGGATACTAACACACTGCTGCTTCACAACATTACATCTGATGATATCTACAGGAAACTAGAAGGTGAACTGGTATGCTATCTTTTTCTGATTAGCCATATTTCATCCTCCTAACACGCCTGCTTTGCCCATTTTATTTGGTAGAAACAATCATCTCATGGAGGGATCCTGAGAAGGCAATAGAATTAGCACTGAGCTTTCAAGAAGCTTCAGGATGCTCATACATATGGTGATTCAATGATAAATGGTGTCGTGTCATTGTTGTGTCCCTTCAGCGGCTTATTCATGTCTGTTTTACATTCTGATGGTTTGATGTAGGGAGAACATGCGTTCCATACAGAGAAACTTACAATTTAATATCCTTGGCTGTGAGTTTGTTAACAAACTGTTTCTCTCTCTCTCTGTGTGTGTGCTCTCATTTGTTGTTTTAATTTTTTTTGCCATGTTCTGCAGCTCATGAAGTCGGTCCACGGCCAGCATTGGAATCGCTTTCGCATGGTAGGTAACTACGTGTTCCTTTGTGCAACATATGCTCTATATATGCTTCATAAAATTTTGATAGAAGTAATCTTTGCAATTGACTATTGAGAGACATGTTATACAGGACTGACATCACTTGAATTTGAGCATATAATCTCTCTTCTACATTGCTAGGATTTATTACTGAGTTCTTGGAACTGATTTTTCCATTACTGTTTAACAATCCCAATAGAACTGCTTAATTCTTGTGTAAATTCTTTGATGGGCCAGATTGCATCAGAAATGATTGCAAAGGCTCAAATACGAAATATTAAGTTCTTATATATATTTTTATTTGTTCACCTGATAGGCAGTGCTAAAGGTTTTTATTAGTTTATTATATTTGTGACCTGATCACTTGGATACGATGTTAAAGTTCAGAATATTCAATATTAAATGTTTACATTTATATACAATATTCTAGTGTAATATTCTTATCTTTATTGCTTTTTGTCTATATCTGCCTGCTGTATATGATTTTGCTAGCAATGTTATAATCATTTATTGCGTTACCTGCAGATGAGTCCTTAAGTTCTGTTAACGGTGAATTGAAGGAACTTCCTCCGCTTGAGCTGCCTAGTCTTTATTTGATTTTAAAGGTGTGAACTACCTTCAATGCTCTTGTCATGTAAAAATTATATTTACTACTTTATTAGTGTTTTCATGATACTGAATTTCAATCTCTCTTTTTGGTTGCCACAGCAGAAACATCATATATCTTGCAAGCATATATTAGGGGCTCCAAAGTAGTGTGGAAAGCTTTAGGAAATGGGTGTCTACATATAATTTTAGGAGTTAACTTGGTCAATATGCCTGGATCAAATATATAAACGCTTTTTAGTTGAGTTTTTGAATGAATCATACTATGTTTTACATATTGAATGTTGAATATTGTTGACCAAAATATGCAGACCATATTGGAGTGTGGCATGACGGAGCATATGCGTGTCGCGGAGCTAATATTACGAGATGTAAGTCATGTACTCATTTCTGTGTTAACATGGTGCTCTATGTAGCATCTCTCTCCCTGCAAATAGCTGCATATAAGTATATGTGATTCGACACAGTAAGGCTAATGCAGCCCAGCCCACCAACCAGTGCTGAATCAAAGAATTTCCTTTTTTTTAAAAAATTTTGGTCCCCACACAGTTAATGCACAGTTACTTTAAATCACATATTGTTCCTATATGGTGAGATTATGAGATATAACGAAAAAAATGAAGTATGACTTGTGAATGTGGATGATTTGATCGAGACTAAGTAGTTATTCAAGTATTCACCCCCCAAACTTTTATCAACATACACAAAATTCAGCACAAAATTTTCCCCTTCCATATCAACCTGATGTTCCAAATGGCACACGCCTTAATAGGTGCAACTTGATCTCCATATTTTCACAAAATTAAGTGACATCAATAGAATTGTCTCATATACAATGCTTTAATAGGAGCAGTTGATCCTTAACCAAATGAACCAATATTTTGGCCATCCTTTTGCAAAAGATGCAAGTCGTCGGCTCGTTGCTCCATCCATCCAAAAAGAAACAAGAGAATGGATGCTTATCCTTCGTATTTTCATTGAATGCTCTACATTCACAATAAAACAAAATCAAGTGTTGCAGTTGCATCTTAATTCCCCAAAAGGAAAATGGAACCCTAGAACCTCACCAGGAAAGAGCACGATAAAGGAGGGCTGTCACGAAACCAAATGAGTGATTCTGGTCCTGCCATCTGGGTGCACCATTGTGCTGGCGTCGCAGCAGCCACTGAAGACAGCCATAAAATCGCAATGGAGCATTGTTATCAAGATCCAGGCTGTTTGGTGGGATAGACCTTGCCGCGGCTGCCACTTTTGCTGTGCTGCCGCCGCTACCATTCATGCAGCCGCTTCACTCACTATTGTCGTTGGTAGCCCCGTTACCATCACCGCCGGTGTGATAGAGGGATGGAGAGGCAGGGGAAGCAAGAGAGAGGGAGGGAAGGGTTGTTGGGGGTGGCTGGGCCATCTTCTCGACTTCTCCTTTCCCTTCTCCTTCTCCTTTTTCTTTTTTCTTTCTATCCTTTTCCCTTTTCAGGCCTTTCTTCAGGTTGGGCAAGGTGAAGGTTTCGCCGAAGCACCCAAAGGATGCCTAGGCACCTTGATAACCCTGGAGGGGAGTGCTTGAGTGTGGGATATTGAGGAAGGATTGGAGCGAGGTCGCAATAAGCACAATGAACACAGGAAGGGTTTGGTTGTGGTAAAGGCTGGAGCACTGCCAAGGGTAGGGTTTGGTCAATGATGTGCCGGGCGGCCTGTGTAGTGAAATGCGGGCTGGACTGGTGAGAGCCTGAGAGTGCTTGTCTGTTACTTTAGCCCATGCTTTTCTGCATGGTTGATGCACTCTCTGTTTTGCCTTTCCATTTACCTGTCTGCTTACTTTCCCTAAATGTTTTTTATAGCTTCATGCTGAGTGTTGAAGGGTTGCTTATAAGTGTATTTTGCTAGTTTGTTTTTCCATGAGGTGCAATCCGGTACAAAGCAATCTTCTAATAAAATAATTTACCTGTTGCTCAAAGAGGTTAATGAGTATGAGATAAGGGCAGCCAATCGCATTTTATGAATTGAGCTACATGATGTTAGCTATAAGCAGATGTTCCTACCAATTTGCTTTATTTCATTTGATCATCGATGCTTAGGCTCTGGCAAAAACACTCGTTAGGGCTCAAATCAAAATTTCTTCGATTACAGTGGTTAATAGGTTGAAAATTAAAACGAGTCCATTTTAAGCGAAAAAAAGTTAACGAGGCTCGGCTCGATAGTGGCTCGTTATCTTGAATTTCAAATAACCATTTATATGGTAAATAAAATGATTTTACGTTCAAATATGTCAATTTCGAAAGAAGCTCGATAATTGCTCGTTAAGCTGGATAGCCAGCCCTAGACTCCATTTGGCACTGAGGTGACTTTTTAAAAGAACCTGAACTTCTGTTTTTCTTTGGATATATTAACTACTTGAAAGCATCTATTTTTTTAGCCATGCAGTAAAGTCTTACTAGAATTAGTAAAGATTCCTGTAACTAGATTCCACAGCGCAGCATAGCAACCACAAACTGGCCCTTAGGCCCTATTTGGTACGGCTTCAGCTCCACCAGATTCATGGATCTGGTGGAGTTGGGTATTTGTAGCTCCACAGATCTGTGAAGCTGGATCTGTGGGTATATTAAGAGTGTTTAGGTAGGTCATTTTATTTAATTTTAAACTAAAAATATAAATTTAATTCTATTTATTTTAGTCTACAAGATTCAGATCTGAGGTGGAGCCAGAATCTGGAGCTGTACCAAACAGGGCCTTAGTTGTGAGTTTCATTGCTCTACAAATCTTGGCCTGTTAAACCAATGTTGGATATCCACCGAATAAGAGACTGAATGGGTAATGGGTTTGTTTCGTGTGGTTTAACAATATTTTAATTACAAAAATATTCTTGGTTCTCATAGGTGTTTAAACAACATAAGCTTCTTTTTTTACAGCAATTTAGCAAGATAAGTTACCGCTCACTGCGCTATTATACCATTGCATTTGGTCCTGGTCTATTTTGCTTGAACAGTTGATAATGGCTAAAGTATGGTTGCAGGCAAGCAGAGACATGATACTAACTACCTAGACAGTTAACATATAACAGATAATGGGTGCACACATGGTTTTGTGAACTTCGATGTATTTGTACATGCATAGTGTGAAGTTTTGAAATTTAGAACATGAATGTACTTTTATATGCATACTACGAAAATTTTGAATTTATCTATTTTTTCTCTAACATGTTGCAGCATGATTTTTTCCCCAAGCTAGTGAACCTTTTCAGAACGTGTGAGGGTTTGGGAGACATGGATGGTCTCCACATGATCTTCAGATTAGTCAAGGGAATCAGTAAGTACATACCTATTAAGCTTCGTCATAGGTTAGTTTAGCTAGTTGCTACTTATGTTGTTTTTCATTCGGCAGTATTGTTGAACAATTCTGGCATATTTGACAAGATTTTCTCCGATGATTTTATTCTCGACATAATAGGTGCCCTTGAATGTAAGCATTATACCTTTCACTTCTCATTTCAGTCATTTGTGCTCAACATCAGCAAATTATAAGCGCTTGCTATGTTATTTTAACTGAAATTTCTACACAATGACATACCTGTAGAACTGCATGCACTGCTCTTTATTAATGAGTTCTGATCCTTGTAGATGATCCAGAGGTTTGTAATGTGCAAAATCATCGTGCTTTCCTGAAGGATCATGTAGTTTTCAAGGAGGTAAATCGAGTTCTGTTCATCTTAGCCTGGTTGAGATGTGATGATTATTTATGTGAAGCTTTTGTTCTTGCATAGGTCATACCCATTAGAAATGTTTCAGTTGTTTCAAAGATTCATCAGACATACAGAATAGGCTATGTAAAGGTCAGTGCCCCTCTGCTAGTTGGAGTTTTCATTTGTTTGTTTCTTTTGACATTTTTTGTGCTTGACTATTTCAAACTGGAGTTCTTGGTATTTGCAGGATGTTATATTACCGAGAGTCCTGGATGATGCTACCCTGGCAAGCCTTAACACAATTATTCACGCGAACAACGCTGTTGTTAGTGTTTCAACATTACCAAGTTTAAGCATGCTTTAATCAAAATTTCCTTCTGTAATGTCGGATTATATGATTTACATGTAGGTTGTTAGTTTGCTAAAGGACGATGCTTCTTTTATCCAAGAACTGTTTGCTAATATTAGATCTTCAGATATTTCTGCTGAATCAAAAAGCAAACTGGTGAGATCAGTATTCCTTTCTATTGCTAGTTTTTTTTAAAATAGATTTAGACAGAACCTGGAATATTTTGTTGTTAGTCATAATCATTATTATTTTAGCATATTATAATCTGTTCCATTAATCTTCGGAACTGTTCAGTTGCCATTGTTGAATTGATGAAAAGAAAAAGGTTAAATATGGCTATTTATTTTCACCAATTACAGTGTTTCCATGATATCTTGTGAGCACTTGGAGGAAACGAAACAAACCAAGATTGAGCTTGAATGAACTTGGTTTTGTGTAGGCTACTAGGCTTTACTGAGACTAGTTTCTAGCTGAATCATTTTATTGGCTCATCTTGTATTGTTTTGGGGCTATCGTGAATTAGAACTGGGGCAAAATGTTGACCCAGTCTGAACTTTGGCTTTCACATTGTGAATTGATATGAATATGATTCTGGGCTATGAGTTGCAGAGACATCAGCATAGTTTTTGTTTTGTACCTTTGTACGATGCACATTGTTGCCTTTTTAGGTTGTTTCACATAGTCCTTTATTGATATGATATAGCATTTTGTGATTTTTTTTGGGTTGTGCATGCATGTACAAGTGTTTAATAATGGTTCTCCTTTTGTATTGTTTTTTGCAGGTCCTGTTTTTGCATGAGTTCTGCACTCTCAGTAAAAGTTTGCAGCCTGTTCAACAAATACGACTATCTAGGTTGGTATTTTGAGGATGTATCTTTTTCTCTTGTATTCTTGATTTTTCTTTCTTTGTTTGGTGGAAATTTATTGCAGTTTTCTGTCAATTGGATATGTTACTAGTTGGGATCCTGATTCATTTCTTCTCACTTAGATCAAGTTTTACTCATTATTGTGGAAAGTTTTCTTTCTCAGTTCCTGGGAATTTTGTTACAGTACTTTGTGGATGGAATATGTCAATAGTTGGAGCAGTGATTCTTTTTTCCTTTCTCCTCTAGATTGGTTTTTACTTGTTGATGGGGGCCACTTACCACCACTTCTCTTGCAAGTCCCTGAGGCTTGAAATCCAAAAGTTTCCTCTATTTTACATATCTATTGATTCCTTTAGGTTGCACTTGAGTTAATATGACAGTATGGCATCTTGAGGTTTGGTTTCCATGCTCATTTGTGACCAATTGTGTAGTATCACATTGTCTCATTTCCTTTGACATAATATCCTTTCATGGTGGTGGTTCTGAGAGGTTAGACAATGCTGTCTAGTTGCAGAAATGTTTCATTTGCTATGTTGCTTTGTATACCAGTAAAGTAAATTTGCAAGCCTGTTTCTTTACCCTTAAGTTAAATGAGGTTATGTTTATGATGACCAAATAGACATGATGATCTACTAAAGCCAATTCCAGAATAAGGCGAAATACAGGATAAGCATTTCATCTATTCCAGTTTTGGGTACAATAGACCATGTGTAGCAGACTCTTGAATTTTCATAAGAAGATAGATTTGTTCGAAGGACAGGAAGAGGCAATCAGTTAGACCACAAAAAATAATGTATAGCCCACTTTAGTTTTGAGTAAAATACTAGCTTATTCTTAATATAAAGAAACAGAAGCAATAGTAATTCTTTGTTTCACCTTCATTGCCCAGTCTCATGGTAAATGGATATATGATGTTTTCAAATTGAGGAAACAACTTTTGTAAGTTATAGGGGTGCCGCTGTCCATTTGTCATGTTATTCTCCTGTAGGTACAGGTGCACCCTTCTCAGTAATATTATGAGTTCTTGACAAGCCAACACTATGTTTCTATGAGTTGTGTTTACTATCTGCTAGCTATATGTTTTACGTCAGAATCATATAATGTACATAATTGCTAAAGGATAATTTGTTTCGGGATAATTTGTTTTGTGTTTTATATGGGGCATTGTTCACCTCTAGTTTGTGTTTTGCTCGTTACCTTGTCTTCTTTGATGCAGTGCAGGCATTCCCAGATTAAGAATGCAAGCAACTTTTCAATTAAACAGTATTTACGTACAATTTTTTTAAGCTGGGTAACCAGAGAGACTGTTCTAGCAGTTTAATCATCTTTTTTTCTCTGTTCAGGGATTTCGCTAGTGAAGGTGTATTTGATGTCATTTCTGATGTGTTGCAGAGTCAGGATAAAGTGCTTGTCTCAGCTGGGTAACTTAAGGAGCAACATTTGAATTCTCCTTTGGTTGTTCCTATATCTTGTCCTTCTAATTGCACCATTTTTTTTGTGCAAATGCAGGATAGACATCCTTGCACATTTTCTTAACCAAGATTCCAATTTACCGAGATCATATATTGCTCACCAAGAACAAAATTCTCAAGAAGGCAATTCTCTTCTTGGGCTTCTGGTAAGTAGCACCCACTTTTTTGGGTCTTCATATAGGATTTGCGCCCAGTACTTTTGATCCAAGCGGCAAATTACATTTCTTAAAAAGCCATCCTGTTCTATAAATGTTTGGACCTTCTGGTATTGTAGGTATTATTCTGTCCATTTGTGAATTGTGAAAATCTAAAATTCGAGTGGAGCATAGAGTTTAAATTGCATGCCTTTTTCTCCTTTTTTTTGTCCTTCAAATCTATGCAAAATCATTTGTCTTTCCTTTTTGTTGTGGACACTTCAAATAACAGCATGGCTTGACAGTTGACAATGTGGTTTGCCTCTGATTAATCAATGTGCGGTATCTTGTGCAAGGTTTATGTTGTTTTCGTAGTGATAGTCATGAATTCGAAGCATTATGCTTACCCCATGATCCCAAAGTTTTATTATGCCTCTTGGTAGTTGAACCATTAAGTTACCAATGATTGAGGTATTTTGCTCAAGTGCCTGCTTTTTCTCTGTTGCTTCTTGGAATAATTTTTAGCAAAACTCACATTTGGTATTACTAATTCATCTAGCATAATTATGGATACTGCTAACAGTTACTCCAATTTCAGGTTCAAGGCATGGTAACTGACTTTGGTGAGGAAATGCATTGTCGATTTCTGGAAATTCTGCGGATTCTGCTGGATGGGTCTGCTGCAAATACAGTTATGCAATGTGTAAGATTCCCTAGCCTATATTATGAACTTTTGGTGTTCCTTGAATGTAAAATGTGATGGTTGTACAGTAAGAATTATTTGGATCAAGGACATCAGACATCATCCATGGTATCGCGAATATCTTCTAGAAATATCCAGATAGTGATTTTACCATATTTCTGCATCTGTGTATTATGCTGTGTAGTTTTCCATCCTCATTTTGATTTGGCTTTGGATGTGTGCATTGCAAGCATGGTTTTCTGGTCACTTCAAAATATTACTCTTTCAAATGCTAGTGTTTAATTAGATTGAATTGGTTTGAAAAGTTTGTTTTCTCTTCTGTTGCAGAGAGAAGTTGTTATTGACTTTTTTTATGAGAAGCATCTTGATAAATTGATTGATGTAATGGCATCATCTTGCCCTCCAAAGAGCATCGCCCAATCGACATCTGGTTCAGTTGGTGTCGGTACAAGAGTTGAAGAGCATTCTACTAAGCCTGAAATATTATCTAACATCTGCGAGCTTTTATGCTTTTGTGTAGTTCATCACCCCTACAAGATCAAGTAATGCTCGATGCAAATGCTTCCCCTTCCCTTTTCTTTTATTCAATGGTTCTTTTTGACTTTTCATGTTACTTTCTTTTTGTTTCTTTGCTAAAAGGAAGCTTTCGAGCTTGCAGGCACAACTTTTTTGCAACCAATTCAATGGAGAAAATCCTTACTTTAACCCGTCGGAGAGAGAGGTTTTTGGTTGTGGCAGCCGTCCGATTTATGCGGACTATTATTGGCAGAAATGTAAGTTTTTTACTTTGTCCCATGAAAGAAATTTAGCATCGCAACGTAGAAGACATACTATAAAAATTGAAATTATCTGTTTTTCTGTGCACTACTAATCTGGTTGATCCTCCTTGACTACCTTTTTTAAAAGGTGCATGTTTGTGCAGACTATCTAGTTACAGTCATGCAAACTTTCCATGTGGACCGTTGCATGATAGATGGATGGATGGATCATATTTGGTGGGATTTGACGATTACATGCATGAATGGTAACTTTTTGAATAATCCGCTAACATGCTGGAAAATTATTTATGAGGGCTCCCACCTTTTCAAGAGTCATCCATCCTTCATCCTAAAATCCACATGTGAGTTTGCATGATTACACCTAGCCACTTACAGACTTAGACATGGGTTTGCACTAGATATGTCCCCCCCCTTCTTTTAAAAATGGTTTCTGAAATGATGTCATGTTACATGTTTCGCGCAGCACACACACACACCCCTTATTACCGCAAAAGAAAAAAAAGGCAGTTGTAGCTTTACAGATGTACGAAAACGGAGCTGGTGACTTTCTGGTACTTTGACTTTTAGCAAAGACATATTTCTCTTGATCTGTATAATTGAATCTGCCCTTTATGCACAAATGGACTAGAAGTCTTACCAGCTGGTGCAGTACAGTATAAAGCAAAAATAAAAGGCTGAAAATTCCAAGATGAGGATTTAGCTTCCTTGCCTATAGGCATTAGTAAACAAGTCTGGCAATCATTCATGCTTGTTTTTCGGCAAAATAACTGTGTGGTACTCCTGTACCGCTAATTGTTAGAAAACAGTCATACCGGCCAGCACAGCAAGCATATCCTAATTGCAGTTTTGTTGTCATATTTGAATTTTAGTTGAACAAATCGTGTTTCTGTAGGATGAACTCCTTGTTGGCCATGTTATCAAGTTCAACTTGTTGAAACCAATTATTGAAGCATTTGTTGAAAATGGGGATAGATACAACATGCTACATTCTGGGGTCCTTGAACTGTTGGAATACATAAGAAAGGTACATATTGAGAGCTATTTAGCAACCTCTATCTAGTGTGCGTTGTCATTTGATTCACCTTTTCTGTACAGGAAAATCTAAAACCCCTTGTTGTATATGTTGTTGAGTCTTTCTGGGACCAACTGGTGAAGTTTGAACAACTAGGGAGCATTCAGGCCTTCAAACTCAAGTATCAACAGGTTGAGGGTTGAGACCTTTGTTTGTCCTTGCTTTCTATCGTTGCTGTCGACTTTTTATCACTTTAGGAAGTTTACTCAGTAATTAATGGAAGGATGACGATAATTCTGTTCTTTTTTCCTTATCAGAACCCCCTTTTGTATCCTCAATTTGCCTTAGTATACTATGTACTATCGAGTAAGGCAATGCTGGTCCCTTTGTTTTCTTACTAGTTCATGGAGAGTGCTGAAACAAAACTAAGTACTACTGCGGTTGACATGCGAAAGAAGGCAGAAGAAAGAGGTCTTGATAAGGAAGAGGAAGACTATTTTAATAAGGACAGGTTAAGTTTATTTTCCAAGTTTGCTGCTTGTTTTCTGTTGCTGGGTCCAATGGAGTTCAGAGGTTGTTGCATTGTTTACTTAACTGACATGAAATTTCTATTTTTACCTTAGTGACGAAGAAGATTCTGCTAGATTGACGACATGTGCACAGAAGCAATCCACAGTTGCGGCAGCCAATGGAAGTGAAGTCCATGACATCCCTGCAAGGTATCTCATCTTCCACAACTGGAGATGACTTCCAGCTGTCCTGCAAAGATTTATTTGATGGCTTCTACTGGTTTACATTGATGATAACTTGTTTATCTGTACTCATTATATAATTTCTGAAATCTAAGATGTACTTTGTTTCTGGTGCTTCACTGGTCTTTTGGCTTTTCAGGCCTAAATCTGGCGGGCTTGTCGATTATGACGAAGAAGAAGAAGATTACAACCCACCTCCCAAAAAACCTGTTAAAGCTGATGAGGATGATGAGGCCTTAAATATACCCATGGTGAAGCGTGGTCCAGTGGATGGCAAACATACAGATGGGAAGGTTCCCAAGAAGCCAAAGCTAGAAGCTAGAATTAGCTGTGCTAAGATTGGTGCCACTGCTAATGTGGCGGGCACACACTCAGATTTGGAAGATAAGCAGGTCTCCCTCTCACCCGCCTCAAGTACGAAAAATTCTGAAGGCAATGACGATGTAGGGGAGGGAAGCCCAGGCTCTCAGAATGAACAACATGCCCCAGAAAACATGGATTCTGTGCATCAAGCTGGAGATGACTGTACCAAAGCTGCAAGGTCTCCCGAGATGGTTGTAAATACGACAAAAGCAACTGATTTGGACCCTTACGCAGTGAGATGACAGTCATTTTTTTTTCACAATTGGCTTCAACCCAACTGTCATTCCTTACAGCTAGAAGGAATGGCATCACATTCGGCTCTGAAGAAGGCTGACTCTAATATCCTAAACTTCGAGTCCGCAAGCATGATCGGAGGTGAGATAGTTTTGGGCACAGCTGTATATCTTGGCTGCGGTATCGGTTTAGTTGTGAACGTGTAAAATCAATCTTCAAGAAAAGAATAGGAAGCTGGGAACAAATACACCTTCGTTGCGGCAACATAGAAACAAAAAGGTCTTGCAGTGTTTCTTGCAATAGCCTAGTAAGACCAATGTGAGCTGACTCCGGCACAGAATGTGCCCTTTGCTCGAATTTTCTCCTCTCTCTCTCTCTCTGGGATGCGTGACTAAGCTGTTCTCCTGTAAAACTGCTAGGAAAGATAGTTTGGCTTCACATTACAACAGCTCGCTCCGTCTTGCCCAAAATCATACTGGGCACTGTAATTTGTTGATGCGTAGTTTTGGCATGATGCAGCTGGTCCCGGACGGTGCAAGCCTAACCGACGGTATATAAACACGGTAGCAATTCAGTTTTCGAAACTGCGTCTGTATCTACCATGGGTGGTGCATAGATTGTAAGATTGTTCAGTGCACTTTGCATGGCATGAAATTGTACGTCTCAAGGTTCTAACTTCGTTTCTCTACTTTTGCGGTGAGCTACGTCAGATGCTCCGGTCGCATGATTTAGTTTTCTTCGTCGGCATCATCAATTCTCATTAATCCTGCCGCCATCTGCTATCGTTTCGTTTGAGACGAGGAAATTGCTTTCAGCGATACTAACATGTTAGCATTCGCAGCACATCCATATCGATCATGAGATTCTAACAACACGAGTTGGCACTCGGATTAAGTTTCACCACACTAGCTTGATTCATCCTCCCAAGTTGCAATTATTGTTATTGATTCCCAAGGTCTAGGGGGGGCTAAAGATGGGATGCAATCGCCTAATGTCTTCCTTCGCCGTTAATTCAAGCAGGAATCAGAGGTGGTTCAAGATGAGGCCGCCATGCGCGGCGAAGAAGGGCGCGAAGACGAGCGCCTCGACGGCCATGAGCTTGATGAGGATGTTGAGTGACGGGCCGGAGGTGTCCTTGAGCGGGTCGCCGATGGTGTCGCCGATCACCGCCGCCTTGTGTGCGTCCGACCCCTTGGGGCCGAGCGCCCTGGCCTCCTCGGACGCGCCGGCCTGCAAGAACAGGAGAGCTGAATGCCACGGGAAGAACTCGATGATGAGACGACGGCATGCAGCGCAACCCATACCTCGATGTACTTCTTTGCGTTGTCCCATGCGCCGCCGCTGTTGGAGGCGGAGATGGCGACCTGGACGCCGGATACGAGGGCGCCGGCGAGGAGGCCAGCGAGACACTCGACGCCGAAGAGCGTGCCGGCGACGAGCGGGCTGAGCATGACGAGCGCGCCGGGCGCCATCATCTTCCTGAGGGAGGCGTCCGTGGAGATCTTGACGCAGGTGGCGTAGTCCGGCGCGGCCCGGCCCTCCATCAGCCCCGGGATGTCGTTGAACTGCCGCCGGACCTCCTCCACCATCCGCAGCGCGGCGCTGCCCACGCTCCGCATCGTCATCGCCGAGAACCAGTACGGCAGCATCGCGCCCACCAGCAGCCCCACGAACACCCTCGGGCTCAGCACGTTCACCGTCCTGATCCCCGCGCGGCTCACGTACGCCCCGAACAGCGCCAGCGACACCAGCGCCGCCGATCCTATCGCAAACCCCTGCCATTTCCATACAGATTGCATGCAGCTTATACTTAATTATATGGTACAGGAATCCTTGCACCTGCTATTGCTCGAGGAGGTCGTTGATGGTGCAGCATGCATGCATGATGAGTCGTAATATATGTTGAGGTAGTACGTACGTACCTTGCCGATTGCGGCGGTGGTGTTGCCGGCGGCGTCGAGGGCGTCGGTCCTCTCGCGGACCTGGTGCGGCATGCCGGCCATCTCGGCGATGCCGCCGGCGTTGTCGCTGATGGGGCCGTATGCGTCGATGCTGAGGCCGGTGGCGATGGTGCTGAGCATGCCGAGCGCGGCCAGCGCGATGCCGTACATGGCGGCCAGCCGGAAGCTGGCGTAGATGGCCACCGCGATGGCGAAGATGGGCACGATCACCGACTTGTACCCCACCGCCAGCCCGAAGATCACGTTCGTCGCCGCGCCCGTCCGGCACGAGTTCGCCACCGCCTGCACCGGCCTACATCGCCACCGCAACCGATCAAAGTTTCAATTCATAATTAATTAGGTTCCGTTTGTTGGAACGCAGGAATTTCACGTGAATTCTACACAAATTTCGCAGTAAGTAGTACAGATCCTATGAAATTCCTTTGGATTTCCTTCGCTCCAAACAGGGCTTTAATTTCAGGCAAATTTTCAACAAATTAAATCTGTAGCAAGATCAATTCGTGATATCATTTTCATTTTTGACATAAATCTGATGGAACTGTACGGTAGCAACGCAGCATTGTATTGTTTTCTTACCTGTATGCGTTGCTTGTGAAGTACTCGGTGACGTAGCCAATCACAAGGCCTGCCCACAAACCGGCCGAGACGCAGATGAAAAGGTGCCTGCATTTGTAAAATTAACACAAGCAAAACGAAAATCACTTGTTTGTAAATCTAGAAAACATGCATATAAGTTACTCTTACATTGGACAATCTTTGTAAAATTTGTTTATAATTTATAAACATGGTGTCGCTTTTTAATCTGTAGTATGACGCACAGCACTTGCATGTACATACGTACCAGTTCTTGACGAGTTTTTGCTCGCCGAAGTCGAAGAGGGTGAACTTGGCCGGCAGAGCGAGGAAGCTGACAGCGGCGATGCCACCGGTCATGAGCACGGTGGAGATGAGAATCTGCTGCTTGAGCGCCGGCCCCACCTCGTCGACGCCCTTCACCTCGGTGACATCGGTGGCGACGAGCGTGGTGGCCACGCACACCACGATGCCGACGGCGCTGACGAGCAGCGGGTACATCATCGCCGCGAAGTCGTGCTCCGCCCCGAATGACGAGATCGACGCCACGAACAGCGCCGCGCACGACGACTCCGCGTACGACCCGAACAGGTCCGAGCCCATCCCGGCGATGTCGCCGACGTTGTCCCCCACGTTGTCGGCGATCACCTACATGCATCTCCCGCACAAATACGAATGAGAGGTGCTTCTATGCATTACCTTTTGAAAGTTGGACAACTATTAACACATGGGGTTTTGATAATCATCACCCGGATGTTTTCTTAGCAAAAGAACATCCAAATTTTGGAGCATTGGATCTGCGGTGAGATCCGTAAGACGTGAAGGGAGGTGGGATTGTGTTTTGATAGATGTTTGATACTTTGATTTAAAGGTCTAAAATTTAGATGTTTGTAAGAAATAAAACATCCGGGTGAAGTCTAGACACTCCCTAAAACATGAATGAAGAGTAAATGATAATTATTATTTACATATTGGTTTATTTCAAGATTTATGCCACTTATATTAAGAGGTGATGAATAGAATAACATAGTGAGCACACAAATGTACAGTAAGGCTAGCTGTGGATTTACCTCTGACATTTGTAATCCTAGGCACGTGCTAAATAAGGCGTGCTCTTGTGTGTGTTCACGTTAACACGTGGTGGGCGTGTGATCGCTTGCTTTGAGATTCGCGCGGGGCATTAATTTCTAGCTTGCATGCTAGGGTGGCAGTGACGTGCGTACCGCGGGGTTGCGGGGGTCGTCCTCGGGGATGTTATGCTCGACCTTGCCGACGAGGTCGGCGCCGACGTCGGCGGCCTTGGTGTAGATGCCGCCGCCGACGCGGCCGAAGAGGGCCATGGAGGAGCCGCCGAGGCCGTAGCCGGTGATGGACTCGTAGAGGCCGCCCCAGTCGTCGCCGTAGTAGAGCCCGAAGAGGTTGACGGCGGCGTAGAGGACGAGCAGCGCGCTGGAGGCGAGGAGGAACCCCATGGCGGCGCCGGACCGGAACGCGACGACGAAGGCGCGCCCCACGCCGCGGCGCGCCTCGAGCGCCGTGCGCGCGTTCGCGAACGTCGCCACGCGCATGCCGAGGTACCCGGACAGCACGGAGGTGAGCGCGCCCAGGAGGAACGAAACCGTGCTGAACGCCGCGTTCGCCAGCGCCGGCCGGCACCACCTCTCTGGGTCGTACGCGCACGGCTCCGGCCGCGTGCTGAACCGCCGCACCGACCCCAGGAACAGGAAGATCACCGCGGCGAACCCGACCATGAACACGGCGAGGTACTTGTACTCCGTGAACAGGAACGACGTCGCTCCAATGGAGATGGCGTGCTGGATCTCGGCGCACCGGGCCTCCACGTGCCGGTAGTCGACGCCGTCCTCCTCAACCTCCTCCTCCTCCTCCTTACCCCCTCTCCCGCTCTTGCCGCCGGCGCCTTCCTCGCCGACGTGGGAGGGGACGGCCACCCCGGCCACCACGTACCACTGGAGCAGCGCGAACGCGATGCCAATCACCGCTGCCACGGGGATGAGCGCCTCGGCCGCAGCCGTGCCGATGACAGCCATCGATGCAAAACCCAAGATCACAAGCTTTGCCCTTGAGCTCCAATGGAGGGAGAGATGGAGTGATTCTTGAGAGAAATAAAGTTGCGAACTGCGATGACCAAACTAGCTGCTTTTTAAAAGGGCAGGGGTGTTGAGAATTGGGATCACACCCCTCTCGTTGATGGTTATACAAACTTAGTCCTTGCGTGAGCTATTCCGAGGGTGAAAGTGATAATATTCCATATATTCAAGGGTTGAAATGAAAAATGAGTCGTGTTCCGCGCGTGTGTGTGTGACCATGCATGCTGTTCAAGCTCAACTCGACCGTTTGTTGTTGCTGTTGACAGCTGGTGTGGTGTCTCCGGCAGGCCACCGTAGAATGCATGCTTTCTTTGTGTGTTAACACTGTTGTAGTATTATTGTTGGTTTTGCAACTTATTTTGTCACCGTCTTCTGCTTTACCAAAAACTTTACCACAAAAGCAACCAAAAAAACTAGAGCGATCAATCTAGAATCCTCTGTCGTCAGTCCAAACGAGCATACAGCCTGGCATGCATGAACATGAGTTATCCTGTTATGGTTTGAATGGGCGAGAGAGAGATAGGGTTGGTGACGAGGAGAAGTGCGGGCATCAATCTCGAAAGAAGCACCGGATGCGACAAAATTCCTCCTCACCTACCTTCGTTTCGATCATTGGTTTCGATCGGACGGCTCACGTTTGCGCAACTCCGTCACCTTCCTTTCCCTTAGGTCAAAGAAACTTGGAGGCCTACTTGTCTGCTTGCTACTTCTGTTTTAAGTGCTTGTGCAGCTCATGAGTTTTGCATGACTTCTTTTTCATGGATCTTGGAACCTCTGTGTATCTCTCTCTGCTGTCAATATATCGATCCTACTCTCACTAGAGGAAAGAGAACATAATTTGTTACAGCTAGCTTCAATGCAGAGGCATAGAAAGGTTGTTAACATATATTGCAGGGAGGCAGTACTCTCTTATGCAGTCCAAATGTCAACATACAAATTATACACGAGATGCACTTGGCAGCCCAGGAATAATGTGATGGCCTCATGACGTCTAAGAGAGATGGAATATTACTACGCTTTTAACAGCATGATGGCTTTACTAACGAGGAAACACGACCCCACAAATATAGCGTTTTGATGTTGCATTTCAGTCTCCTTTTGGATTATTATCGATGAATTCCAAAACTTGGATCAAATACTGTCACGACCCTACCAGAAAGCGGGTCGATCGAGCAAGACGAGCAGAAGAGGCGCGCATCAAGGGAACAGGAACATAATTTTTTTCTTTAATATTTATTTTTATTCATTTTTTTCGAAAATAGTCGTTAGATAAAAAAATTACGGAAATAGGCTCCGTCGCCCGTATATGGGGCGATCGCCCCATATACGTGCGATAGGTGCCGGACTTAACGGCCCAATTAATGGCCACCCACATATCGCCCCATATACGGGCGATCGCCCTTATATATGGGCGATATGTGCGGTTTTTAAGCTCGGGCACGCCTCCGGAGCCTCATTCGGCAGCCGAGAAGAGAAGAGGAGAAAGAGGAGAAGAGAACAGGAGGAGAAGAGAAGAAGAGGGGAAGAAAAAAATCGATTCATTATTTTTGTGAAGGTAACTTTAGGAATTTTTTTAGGATTAGTAGTATTTGGAAATTTAATGTAGCATTTAATATTTAGAAATTTATTGTAGTATTTAAAAATTTTAGGATTGTGTAGTATTTAGAAATTTTAGGATTGTGTAGTGATTAAAATTTTAGGATTGTATAGTATTTAGAGATTTAATGTAGCAGTTAATATTTAGAAATTTAATGTAGTATTTAGTATTTAGAAATTTCAAGATTGTGTAGTATTTAGTATGTATAAATTTAATGTGGTATTTAGTATCTAGAAATTTAATACAGTAGAAATATTAGGCAATAATTAGAAATTTAATTTAGTAGGGTTGTGTAGTAGTAATTTTATTTTGCAAATAATGTATTAGGCAATACATACAAATGTAATGTGGTAGAAATTTAATACTAGGCCGTATGGTAGGCAAGTCGAATTACTTATTTATAGTCGAATTTTTTAGTACGATCAATATACGTTTTGTCTATTGTATTTTAGAGTAATATATTTTCGTCCGTTGTATTTTCAAATATTTTATGGAGATGGGGAGATAGCACAGGGGGCAGATGGGGTGGATTTGTTATCATTTTCAAGAGTCGTACAGGGCATATCTAGACCAAGCGATAGGACATACAGGGATTTGTTGGGGTGGATATCTCGGATGTTCAATTTGGATGCCCAGACTGTTCGGTTGCGGGTTAGAGCAGTAGTAAGCCGTGCGCAACACTATTTTTATGGAGAGTTGATTCCTATTAACGCGACATCAACATGGAGGAGCTATGTTGGTTTTGCCGTAGAGCGGGGTTGGCCGCTCATGTTGTTGGTACAGTGCTACCCGGTGTCGCAAGTTCGTGATGTCGGGGTAAATATTACGGGGGAGGGGAAGTCAAATATGGAAGGATGCGAAGATGAAGGTGGCGAGGAGCCTGGAGACGAGGAGCACGAGACTGGCGGTGGCGAGTGGATCGGGGGGCCGAGGAGACAGTGGTGGAGGCGCGAGGGGTGGCCGACGAGGGGGAGGAAGTGAAGGACATAGTTCACCTGATGGAGGAGGAGGACCGTGCAGATGAGAAAGTCCCTGATGGCGAACACTCTGACGAGGAGGACAATGCTCCTGAGGTGCCTATCCCTGGTGCGTGGACTAATTACAATTTCGAAGACCTAACAATGAATGAAGGGAACATTGATGCATGTGAGTATCATAAGAACGAGGTCACGCAGGGGGCCATATATAAAGATAAGGAGGCTGTGATGAATGCGGTGAAGTACTGGGCAATGTCTCTTCGGCGGCATTTTAGGGTAGTGAAGTCCAGCAAGAAGGAGTACAACGTGAAGTGCGTAGTTGATTCGTGCCCATGGCGGGTGCATGCATACAAGGGGAAGTGGAAAGACTATTGGAAATGTTCCATAGTGATGGAGCATAACTACGAACTGGAAGAAGCGGAGCAGGGACACCGCAAGCTATCGTGCACTTGGGTGGCAAATGTGTTTCATGGTCAGATCGTGGACAATCCGCACCTGCAGCCTCGATCTATTATCACAGCCGTGGAGGAAAGGTTTCAGTACAAGATTAGCTACGGAAAAACATGGAGAGCGAAAAGGACAACTCTGCAAATACGGTTCGGGACGTACGAGGCTTCCTACAAGAATATTCCCCACTTGCTCAGGGCAATAGCACGTAGGAATCCCGGTACATCCATTGACCTTGCGGAGTTTCCTGCTAGTGGTTTGTGCGCGGGTAAGTGGGTCTTGCAGCGTGCCTTCTTCGCCCTCGGCGCATGCATAAATGCGTTCCTGTACTGTCGTCCGGTCATTTGCATGGACGGCATATTCCTCACAGGGAAGTACAAGGGCCAGATTTTAACTGTGATCGCGGTGGACGCCAACAACAAGGTTCTACCAGTTGCATTGGCCTTTGTGGAGGGGGAAAACACGGACAGCTGGTACTGGTTCCTTGAAAGAGTCAAGCTGGCAATTATTCAGGACATGCCTGATGTTTGTGTCATCCATGACCAACATGTAGGGCTGCTAAGGGTGATCGTGGATATGCAACAAGGGTCCGACATCGTGGGAGCAGCAAAGTGGCTAGACTTGAAGAGCAGGTAGTGCATGAGGCATATGGGTGCCAATTTTTTCGTCAGTTCAGGAACAGGGAGCTTATGAATATGTTCAAGTGGCTGTGCAAACAAAACCAATGGAGGAAGTTTGATGCACTTTGGAGGACGTTCGATGTACCAGTTAATTGTTGCTCCCATCATGTAATTTTCGACGTTGTGTGCTTCATCGAACATATCTTCATCTTTAGTATGTTTGTAACATGAGATTTTTTTAGGTTTCTGGACTTCGTTGTATTGTTTGTTAAATATGCTATATTTCATCATTTTGCATTTCATTTTATGTACACATTTAATTACTAACAAATTTGTTGTATTTGCTTTGTAATAGGTGACGATGGCGCGACCTTGCCCTGAGCTGCTAGACGCGACCGTGGATGCGACCCACCGGTCTAGGTACTCCTCAGAGGAGAACCGACAACTAGGGACACTGCGGCCTCGGGTGCCCAACGAGCTGCTTCGCATTGACCCACGCTGGCTTCCACGGTAAGCTGCCGACGCTTGTACTCTTTTATGTACATGTACTTACCTGTGAATGTAATTTTAACGACGCAATACACTACATGCAGGTTGCGAGGGGCTGGCTTACTTCCTCTCTGTAGGATGGTGGAGCAGGTCACTGCCCCATTAGAGAGAAGGCAGGTCCCACGGTTCGGGTATGACCGGTCCCTGCTGGCTGCACTCGTTGATCGGTGGAGACCGGAGACGCACACGTTCCACCTTCCCTGCGGAGAGATAGATCCGACGCTGCAGGACGTGTCCTACCTCCTAGGACTCCCCTGTGTGGGTCCTGCAGTTGTGCCGCACGACGTCTTCGTGACGTGGCATGCGGAGTTGTCCACGCGGTTCACTGAGGTGCAGCGGCACCCCCGGGCAATCCCCTACCAGCCCCTCAGGTCAGGTGAGCGGCACGGACCGACGAAGGCGTGTCTACTTCAGTTTACGGTTAGTACCTCTTTCATTGGAAGTTAACAGAGAAGCTAAGTTGTTGATAATATTTGTACCAAATGCTGCAGGCTGAGCTGATCCACCCGCACGCCGAGGAGGAGTACGTGGCCCTCCATCTGGAGGCATACCTCTTGTTGCTGTTTGGTTGGGTGATGTTACCATCCTCACACGGGAACACGGTAGACCAGCACCTGATCGAGTACGCCCAGTACATCGCCGACACCCCGGAGCATGAGGTAACACATTCCGTTGAAATCTCTTTTGTGCATGACACGTCTAACTTTCTCATTGTAAACAGATGGTGCAGTGGTCGTGGGCCTCTGCTATATTTGCGGCGATGTACAGAGGTCTGTGCGACGCTGTCTCTCGGGCAGACCAGGACGCGACGATTTCGGGTTGCGTCCTACTCCTTCAGTTGTGGTCTTGGGAGCACTTCTCTGTCGGTAGGCTTGCTGTTGACACCGCGCCGTACCCACAGGACCTGTACGGAGAGGACCCGATTGACTGGTCCACCATGGGCCACTACTGGGTCCGACGACAGGTACACTCCCTCGTATCTTTTTCTCCACTTACGCACTTCCATAACATGCACCATTTTTTATTTCCTCGCAGCGGGCGTACACGCACCGACAGGTGAGGAGGTCCTACCCCGAGTTCGTTCGGGAGTTCGACAACCTCCACGACGAGGACGTGCGGTGGACACCATACAGCGCATACAACATCCACGCCCAAGCACCTTACGAGGTCTCCGTGGTTTCCACGCGAGATGAGCCATTCTGGCTCACCCGTAAGGTTCTTGTCTTCGACCTGTGTGTCGAGGAGTACTCGCCGCACCGAGTGCTGCGGCAGTTCGGCCTGTTCTAGTCTTTTCCCTTGCCGCCTCGTCACGTTGTCGCACGTGGCACTCACAGGTACGTCTCCTGAGCTGAGTACTTAGCATTTCTGCAGAATGGATGTTGTATGTATTTTCTGTTTTTGCATTGCAGGATGACCCGGATGGATGCTGCAGCGGGCACTCAGTTCGTGCATCGCATGAAGCCATGGGCGGTGCAGTGGGACGCCGCACTCGACGACAGGGTCACCAAGACCCGGTCGTACGACCATGACATGTACAATGAGTACATGGAGTGGTTCGCGCAGCGGACTCGCCTCAGGGTGGGGTACACATCAGCACCGTATGTCGCACGGCAGGCATAGGTGACGGACACGTACCCTTCACATATGTCCCAGAGGGATAGCTCCGCGATAAGTGTCACAATCGAAGCTATATGGGTACGTCTTTATCATTTAAATTACTTAATATCAATCCGACTTTATATGCAGGCACATCTTGCAAGGGAGGTGGAGGTGGAGGCTACGTCCATGTTGGCGCGCCTCCGAGCGGACATACAGATGACCACCACTGAGGTCGAGGTAGTTTGGGAGTGGGTCCTCGATAGGGCGAGGCGGTTGGGTTGCCTGGCCACCCGCCGGGGGCGTGGAGACGTCGACGGACGCAGCGCACCATGTCCCCGTGGGCCAGCACCTCGCCCTACCTCGGTAGTTCCTCGTTACGCTCCCACACAGCAGTAGTGGGGACAGTGGGCTGGCGAGGGGCCTTCGTCGTCTCGCACCCCACTAGGACCCCTGGGTGGTTTCGACGACCCAGCGTACGATGAGTTCGACCTGGAGCAGTACCTGTCGACCGACTACCTCGACCCCTCTCAGCTCTCGGTAGCACCGCTCCATGAGACGGCCGGGTCGCCGCCACACCACTCTACCCCTGTGCCGTAGGGCTGGCCTAGGAGGGACGTCTGTCTGCCATCGCCACTCACGTACCCCACGGGCCAGATCAGGAAGCATGGCCGTCATTGACTTGTTGTACGCATGTATTTTTGTAATGCCTTTACGTTCAGCACCATATTGTATAACTGTCTGAATTAGTAACATGAGTGCCTTATCACTTTAAATTGTAAACATCCATGTATATTTTATTAATTGTGCTATCATCGCTTTTACTTTCTCACACGATGTGACAACACACCACCGGCCATAACGGCTGGAGAGGCCGGCATTAACGGCCATTAACGGCTGGGTGCACCTATCGCCCTACATAGGGGCGATCGCCTTTAGTTGGGGTGATCGTCCTAATATGGGGCACACTACCGTTAAATATCAGGAACTATCGTTAAATACTGTCAGGGGCACACTACCCGAGGTAAATATCGGCAGTATTTTGGGTGATCGTCCAAATATGGGGTGATCGCTCCATACCCTGGCGATATCTACCCTTTATAACATTCGTTCTCGCTCGTGGTCTCGCAAAGGCAGCAGCGAAAGAGGAAGAATGAAAATAATAAGTAGAGGATCAATCGAAAATGCCGAGGCGTGCAAGTGGAAAGGGAAAGGGGAAAGCAAAGGAAGAAGGAAGTGCATGCCCGCGCAATTTAGCATACCAAGATCTCTTCCTACCTCGTGGAGCTGTAGCACCGATGTGTATGTGCGGAGATCCTTGCAGGCTTGTCCACTCTTAGGAAATTCCAACTTGGAAGAGGAGGTATTGGAAGTACCGCAACTACGCCTTCGACCCACTGGAGAAGAGCCTGAAGGATCGCCAGATGGTAACAATCTTACGTGTTACGTAATATTTGTACATGAAACTTTGCTAATTTATGTTTCATGAAGTCACCTCCGTCACTGTGTGGATTTGAGTAGTGGTTTGATATGGAGATCAACCTGAAAGACCAAAGGCTTCTTGATCAAGCCAACCGGCAGGAGGAGTTCACGCGGCAGCTTCAAGAGCAGCGTCATACCGCACGCGAGGAGGCACGTAGAAATGAAGCGGAGGAGAAGGAGGCCGAGAGAGAGGAAACGAGAGAGGGCGCGTCGTGCCAGAGAAGCCCCACCGGAGGCATGGGCGAAGGGGAAGTGGCCTCGAAGCACTCAGTAGACGTCTAGTTTTAATTATTATTTTCCTTGTTCGTGGTACTCTTTTCAGTTTTAAGCTGTAATAAAGAGTGTGGCCTACATTATTTTCCATAGTAACTTCTGATTTGTGAATCGACCGCTCTCTAATCTCCCCCTCGTTTTGCAATACTTAGGGTTATTGCACTAATACAATTTAGATGCAAAGCAAGGTGTAAATAAAATATTTTTCCACCATATGGTAGTGCATATATCAAAGAGCAAATCTGGCCCGTTCTCCCTACAAATTACATTCAAACATGATATTTCACGGGCTGCTGAAAAGGCTTAAGCGTTTCATTGTTGCCTTGATCATAATACTTAGGGTTATTGCACTAGTAGAATTAATATGCAAACCAAGGTGTAAGTAAAATATTTTCCCACCATATGGTAGTGCATATATCAAAGAGCAAATCTGACATGTTCTCCCTAAAAATTACATTTAAACATGATATTTCACGGGCTGCCGAAAATGCTTAAGTGTTTCATGCAAGTGGTTTATTCAACTGAGTTTATTCCTAGATGTTTTTGAAAAAAAAGGCACCTAACACCCTACGAACAAGTGATATTTATTTCAGGATTTTTCGAGCCATGGTTTGTATAATTTCTTCATAATACACTAAATGGTCTTTAAGTAAAATTGATTTATACAATTTAAATTTGCATGGAACAAAGTACTTTTCATAATATAATCTAAATCCTTATATATTAACAAATATTTTAAAATTTATCTTGTTCTAATTGGACCTTCCTAGTAATGCGGCTGCCCCTAATCACCTGTTGGTCGGTATCGACGACATTTAACGGTAGTTCCCGATATTTTAATAGCACCAATATACCATGCGCGTGGGATCAGTGCACGGTGCACGTCGGATGTAGTCGAGCGCGGTGGTAGCATGTGTGTGACTGAGGATATTTAACTTATGGTATATTTTGGCCAATAGATATAAAATATTACAGTACATCAATACTAAGAGGTATCAAAAATTTAAAGATTAGTGCTTTTAACTTATGGTATAGGGTATCGATTTCCCTATGGCCATTTTTGTTATTTTTTCCAATTGATTATTCTTGAAAAAAATTAAAATTAATATTACAAAAAAAAATTTGCGAGGTGGGGCACTGTCGCCTGTGTCGGCGATTTTCCCCCTGTTAGATTACTTCACGGAGCCGTCAGGCAAGCATTTATCGCTCGTGTATATGGGGCGATTGCCCCATATACGGGCTACGGGAGCCCATTTCCGCAATTTTTTTTATCTAACAACTATTTTCGAAATAATGAATAAAAATAAATATTAAAGAAAAAAATTCACAGAAATGACTACACCCACACTATACTATTCAGATCGATCCAAACGGTACAGCTGTCCTCCTTGCCTCCAATGTCGCCGCTGCCACCCCTCCCCTCCCCTTCCCTCTGCTTCTTGCCCTCCCTCTTGTTTCTCCATGCTTGTCGTCCTCTTCGTCTTCTTTTCTAATGCCCACTACTACAAAAGGACTTATATTAGACCCCTCATCACTTACGATTTTTTTTTTCTAAAAACAGTCAATGATGACTAACGTTGTCATCACAGATGGTTTTTGGCTAAAACCGTCTGTGATGTGGGTCTCATCACATATGGTTTCAGCTAAAAACCATCTATGATGAGCTTTTCTGGAAATAAGTACAGAGAGTCCTGACCTCTATAGTATTTTGAGGGTTTCCCGAGCTATTTTTGAGGTGGCTGCGATTGAGGGGCGATCTAGTGAAAGGAGACCGTGGATTTGGAAAGTGTCATTGTAGATTCTTTTGTTCTAGGTGATCTAAGATTAGTAATTTGTTCTAATTGTATTATATTCAAGATCTATCTTGGTAAAGAGGGAATTGAAGATGGTTTAGATTTAGCTTGGTGTAGATCCATTTATTCTTTGTGATCTAAAGTAGTAATTGGTTCTAATTGCATTATACTCAAGATGTAGCTAGCTAGGTAAAGAGAGAATTAAAGATGCTAATGATCTAAGGTTAATAATTGGTTCTAATTGCATTATAATATTCAAGATCTAGCTTAGTAAAGAGGGAATTGAAGATGGTTTTGATCTAGTTTGGTGTAGATCCATTTGATTCTAATTGCATTATACTCAAGATGTAGCTAGCTAGGTAAAGAGAGAATTGAAGATGCTAAGGTGATCTAAGATTAGTAATTGGTTCTAATTGCATTATATTCAAGATCTAGCTTGATAAAGAGGGAATTGAAGATGGTTTTGATCTAGCTTGGTGTAGATCCATTTGGTTCTAATTGCATTATACACAAGATGTAGCTAGCTAGATAAAGAGAGTATATATATATATATATGTATATATATATATATATATATATATATATATATATATATATATATATATATATATATATATATATATATATCCATTTGTTCTTTGCGATCTAAGAAGCTAGGTTAATTGGTAAGTTTAAATGTAGCTTATATATATAATATTGTTGATCTGTTTATTCTTAAGATCTAGCATGGTTTATGATTTAGGGTAAGATTTTAGCTAGTTAACTTGTGCTCCAATTTAAGAATGTGTGCATGTGCGCTCCTAGTGTACTTAATTTATTATTTAACAATTATTGTTATATACGTAGTGTAGATGGTCCGAAGCTGGATATACGCTGAGAACCGTACGAGTGCCGAGTATATTAATAGCGTATCTGCTTTTAGAAGAGCTGTAGAGGAGGATATGTTGAACAAGGGGGTGCAATTTATGCCTTGTCCATGCATTGACTGCGAGTCTGAAGATATTTCGAAACTTAACACAGATCGAAGCACACTTGATTCTAAGAGGTTTCAAAAGGAGGTATACATGTTGGACCAATTACTGTAAAGAGCAAATTATACAGGAAGCAAGTAGTATTAACATTGTTGACGAAGTCAACGATATGCCGGATGATATCGATTGTGCTTTCGATGAGGATAGATTTCACGATGACAATCTGGATTAGATGCTGCACGATGTAGAAGGAAACTGTGATGAGCGAGAGTATGAAAAATTCTAGGGCTTGATGGATGACTCAGAGAAACCTTTGTTTCGGGGCTACAAGTCCAAATATATAAGGTTGTCATCCATGCTTGAACTATCAAAATTAAAGGCAAGCAACGGTTAGTCCGACATGAGTTTCACGACACTGTTAGGTCTATTAGCGGACATACTTCCGGAGAGAAATGAGTTGCCGACAACCACCTATAAAGCCAAGAAGGTTCATTATCCTTTGGGAATAGAAGTAGAAAGATATATATATATATATCTGAATGATTGAATCCTCTACCGCAAAGAGTACGCAAACTTGCATGTATGTCCGGTGTGGAACGCATCCCGGTACAAGCGTAAAGATCAATTATATGATGACGACTAGGGCATCGAGGTGAAGAAAGGACTTTCTGCTAAGGTGGTGTGGTATCTGCCTATAATTCTCCGTTTGAAGCGTTTATTTATGAACCCAAAGGAGGCAAAACTACTGCGTTGGCACTCGAATGAGTGTAAAAATGATGGAATGCTAAGGTACTCTGCTGATTTCACCTAGTGGAGAAACATCGATAGGAGGTTTCAAGAATTCGCTACAAATCCGAGGAATATAAGGTTTGGATTGAGCATAGACAGAATGAATCCTTTCGATAACATGAGCAGCCGTCATAACATTTGGCCCGTGAATCTCTGTATCTACAACATTCCTCCTTGGTTGTCTATGAAGCAGAAATACATTTTATTGTCTATACTTATCCAAGGCCGAAGCAACCTGAGAACGATATTGATGTGTAACAAGCACCATAGGTAGAAGATCTAAAAACACTGTGGACTCCTGGAGTACAGGTATGTGATGCTCACAAATGAGAGAACTTTACTTTGCACTGCCTGTTGTTCTGCACCATAAATGATTATCCTGCCCTTGCTAACCTGTCGGGCTAGAGTACAAAAGGAGCCAAAGCCTGTACTCACTGCTTAGATGGTAGCGAGAGTGTGTGGCTGAATCACTTGCAATGGTATGCGTTGCTAGTGGCGGGAAAGGCGTGGAAGTACTTCAAGAGCACCCTTGTCAGTAATTATGTGAATAAGGAAATGACTCTGTTCGAAAAGTATGGATTTATCACTGAAGACGTGTGGAAATGATTTGTTGAGATGAAGACGACGGAAGAATTCGTGTGTCAAAGTGTAGCGCATTAGACCGTCCAGGCAAAAAACACCCACCCACACAGACTCGGCACCATTTGCCTCGATCTTAGACCCACGTGCCTGAAGCTAGGTAAGAATGAGACCATGTCCCATATCTTCAGGCGGTGTGTCCTTTGCCAACCCTGCAGACGAGAAAGTGTCCCAACACCTGGTAAGATATCAAACTACATAGTTTGTAATTAGTCCATATATAACTTCATAAGTAAAATAACATGTTGGGATCTTGGATGGAGATAGCGTTGAGTACACAATCTTTCCAAGGCTCTTTACAGGCAGATAGAGAGAAAGATATACTCTCCACGGCCTTAGCAAACAAGAAGCACCCAGGTTGCAAATGAGGCAGAGGTGTTTTCGTTCCCTGAAAAATGGGATTCCCACAAGACTCTAACACGTACCGGAGTAGAAAGAGAAGAAAAGTTGAGTGTGAGAAATGACTAGTAGCACTCATTGAGGAAAGGGTTGAGAAAAGGCTGAGAGCGCAATTCGATGATCAGCTAAGAAGTCTTGATGAAAGGATGGAGCAAAGGGTGGCTGCAGAGAGGCACGTACAGAACGTGTAAGCCCCAAATGCACAGACACAATTTAGCCCAACTAACTGTTAGAGCAGTTGCGCGTCCGCCCCTGAGACATACGTGGACGATGCTAAATTTCCTATCGATGACATCTAGGTAATATATATGTCTGCAATACTCCTTAGATAGACCTGTTGAACATGTTAACTAATTGTGTACCCTTATATAGATGGCCACATCGTGTAATCTCCAAGTGAGGCTTGCCAATGACTTTGTTCCCCTGCAAGCTGCTTGGGGCATGCGTATCCATCCGGTCTAGGCACGATTGTGCATGGTCGCACGGAGATGCTTACAATAGCTTGCGTTAGATTTCAAAATTTGTGTATAGAACAATCCAACAAGCTGGTGGCACAACGGGTATCGAGTATCTCGGTCAGCTTCAAGGAAGGGTATTTCTTGCACCAGTTTTTGGGGGGCTTCTCGTGGTCGGCTTCAACTACTTGTTCAATCTCTACAACCTCGACGCCCTCGACGCCTCACTTATCAGATGTTGGACATTATAAGTGTGTGAAATCATGGTCTACATTTGTAACATCCCAAAATTTGGCTTATAATTTCGCTCACGTGCATTTTTGTGATTTTCTGAATTTATTGGATTTTTCCAGAAATTATCTAAATTTAGTTTAATTAAGTATATTGAACCTTTGGTGAAAACTAAATATATATAGATAAAGTTAATATAAAGTTTTACCAAAAATATTTTATTTGAGCTCAGAATGTCTCAAAGTATTTATGAGAATTTTCTAGGATTTTTCCTGATATTTTAATTACTTAAAATAGATTAATCTAATTTCGGAATTATTTTAAATCAAAAGCTTTTGAAAATCGAGTGAGCGATCTTGGGCCAAGCCCGACCTTGTGCGTCTTGTGACCCATTCTTTGTCGCGACCGTCGTCGGCCGCCGCGCCGCCGCGCGTGTGACCGTTGGATGAAGATCGGATGGTCGCCTCCTTTCGCGAAACCCTAGTCTTTGCGAGCCGTTGGATCGAGATCAAGTGGTCGGGACGCTTCGCGTTGTTTTGGTAAGTTTAGATCTCGTCCGTTGGATTTGGAAAGAGCGGATCGGATCGTATCGCCGGATCTAATCTTGGCGCTCATCTTGGATCGGACGGTCTCGATCGTCGTCTCCGATTCGGTTTCGAATCCCGCCGCTTCTGCCGTCGCCGTCGCGTGATTTAGGGTTTCCTTCCCTGCGCATGCCGAGGCTATAAAGCCGCGGCCGCACTCCGATGTTCCTCGTTCCCTTGCGCGCCCGGTAGCTCTAGCCTCTTCGCTGTTTATTGCCATCATCGCTCAGAGCTCGCCGTAGTTCTTTGCGGTGTCGCGCGAGTTTTTGCGCCATTCGCGCCGTCGAGCATCCTCCGCCGAATCGGTTCGGATCCGAGTTCCTCGCGTCGTGTCGCGTCGAGTCTACCCCTTCTTCTCGCCGGAGTCGCGTCGAAACGCCGTTCGGGTGGTCATCTTCCTCCGCTCCGGTGCAAGCCCGCCGCCGTGTCTCGGAGCTTCGCGCATCCGTTGGATCTTCGCCGAACCGTCCAGATCAAGCCACGTCGCTTCTTCATCAGTGTTTCGCTCGGGTAAATTTCTAACCGTTAGATCCGAATAGACGATCGGGATTGAGCCACGTAGGGGTAGATCGGTGGCCGTCAGATCGTCGCGCAGATGCGCGCCGCGTGTCGAGCATCGGCACAGGCGGCGTCGCAGCCAATCGATGCGCGCCGCGTGTCGGGCGCGTGGTGCGGCGCCGTGGGCGCGCCCACGGTGGACGAGGCGGTTCCGTGGACCGAGTCCATGGACGAGCGACGTGTCGGCACTGATTGGTCCGAGTCGGGGCTGGCGTCGGCGTTGCGCAATAAAGATCTTTTCAATAGAAAAATAATTGAAAAATCGAAATTCTATTTTACGTATTTTGATGTTATTCAAACTTCAAAGGCTATATCTTTTGCATTTTAACTCGGATTTGAGTGATTCAAATTTCTAAAAATTGTAAAATCAATATCTATTTATTGGTGAATTTTATTTTATTTTTGGAGTTTGTTTGCTCTCTGGTTTGGTGTTTATTTGCTATTTTGGCATCGTTTGCGTAGACGTTGAAGCGCTTTCGGTGATCCGGAGGAAGATTCGTCGCTCAAGACCCAAACTCAGATCAAGACCAGCACCTACTCCAAGGCAAGTTGTGCTTTGATCATGTTGCACCTAATTTTCACCAAATCGCTATTTTGTCTTTTAAACTTTATGCATGATATTTTATGTGTATAAATGATTTCAATTAATCTGGGAATTAGATAATATGCCTATTTGAATTAAACCATACCTTGTCAATTATATGCCATGATCTATTGGTCACCCTAGGATGTGGAATTATAGTTGATAATCAACATGGGCTAGTTAGATCGTCATAGATTGCTTAGCCATGCCACGTCATCACATGTGTCCGAATGTCGATACTTAATCTTGACTAATGGAATATGGAACAATGTTTATGAATTGGTGTGTCATGTGTTGTCACACAATGATATCAAGTTGTCGTGGCGAGGAGGTCACACATCGGGATTGAAATGTTGATGGCATGTGGTGCTTGGTAATCAAGCTGGGGTGGTAATGATTTTAGATTGAGGCAAGTGGCAAGGCGGTGTGCCAAGGTGGGCCAGTTTGGCGGGGTATGTGGAAGTCTTGCCTTAATCACTTTAAGGACTTAACCTTGCAAGCCTTTGACTGAGTCTCTCTTGCAACCACATGTCCGGAATGGGATGACCTAGTTGAATAATTCGTGAAACCTAGATTTGATCTTGTCGTGGTGAATAGTGAGTCCGGTTACGGTTTAACTCACATGGCGCAAGAGGGGGCCTGTTGTGGTGGTTTAACCCTTGATGTTGAAACCTTAGCGAGCGATCTTGGGTCTAGGTGTAGCATTGTAAAGGCTTTGTTATGATCACTCGCCTTGGTGGTGTTTGGTTGTATCGTGTGGGTAAAGTGCATAACCTCTGCGAGTGTACAATCTATTCGAATAGCCGTGCTCACGGTATTGGGCAATGCTCGGGAATTACAATTAAGGGTTAGACTTTTGTTAAACAAAAACTTGTTGGGATGGCGAGGTGCCATGGAAAGTAGAAAATTAATTTAGGATTGGAAACTTGGTGTATTTCAGAAATACTGAATTTATTAATTACTGTATTTGTTTTACTGCTTTCCAATCTATTTATTGTATTCTTGTTAAATGCTGCTTTATTGCAAAATACCCTTACTAGCCATTCCTTTGGATTAACCAAGCATATAAAATATTAGACTTGCATTGTTGTGCACAACTTGTTGAGTGCTTTATGTACTCACCCCAACAACAACAACTTCAGAAGAAGAGGAATCTATACCATTCATGGAGGAGGATTACTTGGATCACGAATGCTTAGGTCCGAGCCTCGTCGGTTACTGTGGCGAATCGGAGCGCCACTGCGTTTATTCTATTTCATTGCTTCTCATTGATACTCTTTTTAAGCCCTGTGAGGCATTATTCATGTAAGACAACAGTTATTATTAATTAATGAAGTTTATGCTATATTTCGCTGTGTGTGACTACGATAGCATCTATGTTGAGCCTGTGTGCACTAGCGTGATCCTGGACTAGTGCGGTATACATAGAGGGTCCGGATTTGCAAATTCGGGTCCCGACAACATTCGTGTCATACCGATAAATATTATATATATATGATCCTTGCTTTTGTATATATAGATACATGATCATTGAAGCAAAAAAGAGAAAGAACTGGTGGGTTTTCTCGACCCACACATAGTGTTCAAGAAAATCATGGACGAAAATTTACATGTTGTTTAGGAGTACATGAAAAACACATTGCTGGCTCTACGAGAAAAGATTTCATACTTTTACCCCACAACTCGAGGTAAGTGCTTCATCCAGTTGCTATACTTGTTGATTTGTATTTTATACGTAGCTCGAAGTTAGGTTGAATGACTATAGTGACATAACTGTATAGGTTTCACTGGGTTCTACATGTAATTATACCAAGACAGAACTGGGTATTTTACCTTGATTTCAAAATGGGCGGCACCCACGGCCTGACGTCTATCGCAAAATTACTTGAGACGTCGTTCAATATATACAGAGCTCGTGGAGGGCTACACAAGGACTTATCGCAGCTGAAGCACGTTAATAAGTTTTCGGTATCCGCTAGTATGCAATAATCCTTCACACTCCATAATAATACCTCTGAAACTAACCAATTATATTTTGGCAGTACCACCAGCAGCCAAAGGCCACTAACCAATGTGGATTCTACGTTTGCCACAACATGCAAATCCTCATTGGTGCAAAGAAGACCAATGTCATAGAGGTTTGTCAATCTTGTAATAATTGTTTTCACTTATAAATTTATATACATGCAAGAATTTACTCTTCCCATCAATAGGCTTGAAAATGCGTTGAATTTGCATTGGAACAGGTTGACCTACTATGAATTCGAGGAAAAGTCTGTGCCTTTTCTTGATCCGTGAGGTCATAAATCAAAAAGGCAAGTGCCACTCAGCCTGACCTGATGAGTTGTGAAGTTCTTAGTTACCACTTGGGTTAATTTGTGAACCTTGTGCTGTGAATTCGTGAGTTATAGTTATGGATTCAATTAGTTAATATATCTGAGTTGATTTCTAAAATGGATTCGCTGGACGTTGTAATATGTCATCTGAGTTGATTTCTGAAATGTATATCATCATAATATGCTTATGACGTAAATTTTGTAATATGTTTTGTTTTAGAGGGCATGGCTAGCATTTCCTGAGGCTAGCCAATAAAATAAAAAATCTTCAATAATAAAAACAACTAGAACCGTCTGTGAAGATTAAATATCACAGACGGTTCTAGGTACAAACTGTATGTGATGATGCAACATCACAGATGGTTCGTGGATAGAACCGTCTGTGATAATTAAATATCACAGATGTTTCTAGCCTAGAACCGTCTGTGATGATCTGTCATTAGAGGCAGTTCTATCCTAGAACTGTCTGTGATATTGCATCATCACAGACGGTTCTAGCTGAGAACCGTCTCTGATGTTAATTTTCACTGATGGTTCAGAAACCGTCTGTGATGTGTCCTTATTACTGACACATGTTTACAGACAGTTCACAAAACCATCTGTGATAAGGTTTATGAACCGTCTGTGATGAGCTTTTGTGTAGTAGTGGCCGGTTGCAGCTCCACCCGTCTCCTCCGCCACCCCTGCCCCCTACGATTGGTCGAAGATAAATCCAACATCTCAAAGTTCCTATTGAGACACACTTATGTATGTGCAAACGTGGACGGTAGGATTTGCATCTATAGATTCGTGACCCTCGAAGAGGTGGTTTCTCTCAAACAAAATGTTTGATATTAATTGCATTTCATTTCACTTTTAGATTACAATAAATGAACTTCAAAACATGGTTCAAACACTTTTGCAAAGACTCTTGGATGGGTGCTTAATTAGTTGTTGTGGCATGTGGTTTCAGGATAGAGCTCACATGCACTTGACTTATTCGATCGTTGGCAACTGGAATTTTAATAAAAATTACTACTTGACATATAATTATTTTCAGGAGCATATGACTTAAGGTGAGACTTGTGATATATTGGCATTGCCTTGAATTAAAGCATAATCACCAATAGCCCAATATTCATTTTTGGGATATCTTAATTTTGATGGTTTAAGCTTTTGTATTTTCTTATGATTATGTGTCTTCATGCTGGATACATTCAATTTGAGCTGCCATAAAACTTTGAAGTGTGTGAATACAAAGTATGTGCTCATCTAAACTTATAACTTGCAAAGGACATTGTTGAATATGTTAACCGAATTCTTTTGTTAATGGTGAAGAAAGGGTGTTTTACGGTAGTGGAGGGCCGAATATGTTATCTTATTAATCGGCCACCCTCCATTGATTGATAAGAAAACTCCAATTGAGGTATGGTCTGGTACCTCAACAAATTATTCAAGCTTAAGAATATTTAGTCGTTCTGCTTAAACTCATGTTGATTACGGTAAATTAGAACATAAGGAAATTAAGTGCATCTTTCTTGGTTATAAATCTGGTGTGAAAGGTTATAAGTTATGGTGTCTTGAAACTAAAAAGGTTGTTATTAGCATAAATGTTATCTTTAATGAATCTGCTATGTTACATGATAAGCCTTCTATCAATGTTCCTATTGAGAGCCAACAAAAATTAAGCATGCAAGTGGAGCATGTTGTTAATTCAGGATATGCACCAGACAAGGAAAATGATACTGTTCAAGATGCCCCTACTGTAGTACAATCATCTACTCTTGTCCAGTCACCACAACATTCAATTGCTGTAAAATGAGAAAGAAGAACAATTAAGAAGCCTCAAAGATTAATTGAAGAAGCTAGTGTTGTTGCTTATGCTTTGAGTGTGGCAGAGGTTATTGAAGGTAATACAGAACCTTCAACATATTCAGAGGTTATTACTTCTATTGATTGCTGTAAGGACCCGAATACACTGATTCGAACCCACTGTGTTTACCGCACTAGTCCCAGGATCAACGCTAGTGCACACAGCTCAACATTGGTACATATCACATCATACTCAACGATAATAGAATAATAGTTCATTCATTGATATATCTAAAGGTATGATCTTATGACCGACTTACATTATTAAGCCACGCAGGGCAAGACTGAAAATATAAACTAATAATTATGCAGCGGAAAGTAGAAAACGTAGATAGCTCATCAGTTCACCACAGGCAACCGACAAGGCTCGGACCCTAATGACTCGTGTCTTCTCGGACTTCATCTTCCAACACAGTGTAGATTCTTCAACTGTTGATTATTGTTGTTTGGCAAGGTGAGTACTTAAGCACTCAACAAGTTGTGCAGAATGCAATTCTATGTATCTATATGCAAGGCTTATTCCAATGGATAGGCTATCATGGCTATTTTGCAATAAGCAGCATTTATGAACGAATACAGTGAATAGATTGTAAAGACTGTAAAACAAATATCAATAATAAATAAATTCAGTATTTCTCAAGTAAACCAAGTTTCCAATCCTAAGTCAAATTCTATCTTCCATATGGCCTTCCGCCATCCCAACCAAGTTGTCCAATTAATTAAACTAACCCTTAACTGTAATTCCCGAGCATTGCTCAATACCGCGAGCACGGCTATCCGAATAGTTTCACACTCTGCAGAGGTTATGCACTTTCCCCACGTGATACAACCAAACACCACCAAGGCGAGTGATTATAACAAAGCCTTTACAATGCTCTGACTTAACCCGATACTACCCGCTAAGGTTTCAACACTGGTGGGTCTGAAAACCATAACCAGGGCCCCCCTCTTGCGCCATGTGAATTACTCCATAACTCGAGAACTCACATCGACCACGATAGTACCAAAGTTAAGACATTGCAAATTAATCAGCTAGATTGGCCCATACCAGACATGTGGTTGCATGATTGACTCAGGTCAAAGGCTTGCAAGGTTAAGTCCTTAGTGTGATCAAGGCAAGACATCCACATACCCTCTGCCCATCGGGCCCACCTTGGCATACTCGACCCTTGTCACTTGCCCCAATCTAAATGATCATCACCCAGTTGATTACCAAGCACCACATGCTATCAACAATTCAACATCGTTGCGTGACATGACTCGCCACAACAACTCAATCTCATCGTGTGATCCCACATGACACACAAGTTCATAATATTGTTCCATATTCCATTAATCAAGATTAATTATCAATGGTTCTGACACATGTGATGACGTGGCATGACTAAGCAACTAATACGGACTAATCCTCCAATGTTGATTATAATTATTAACCAACTATATTTAACCAATCTAGGGTGACAATGGATCATGGCATACGATGACAAGGTAGGGTATAGATCAATCTGGTATATTAGCTAAACCCAATCTAATTTAAAACAATTGTATATTTGAAATATATGCAATAGGGTAAAACAAACATAGCAATTTTATAAACATGGGTTCAACATGATCAAAGCACAACTTGCCTTGGAATAGGTCCTGATCTGGTTCTGGAACTTGCTCTTGAGTTGTTGGATCTTCCTCCGAAGCGTCGCACAATTCAACGTCTACGCGTACCGAAGGAGAAAAGAAAATAAATACCAAAACAGAGAGAAATTAAACTCCAAAAATCAAATAAAATTCACCATTAAATATATCTCAATTTTACAAATTTTTAGAAATTTGAATCACTCAAATACGAGTTACGATGCAGAAGATATAGCCTTTTGAAGTTTGAAATAAATACTGAAATCAGAAAATCAGAAATTCGAAATTAACAGATTTATTTTTATACTGAAAAAGCGATTATTACGTCATCATGACGTCACGCTGGCGTCAGCCTGGCCTGGACCAATCAGAGCATGACACGTGGCCCTGGTGCACGGGACCTCCTCTGGTCTACCGTGAACCCGGCGTATGACGCCTCGGTGCCTGTGCCCGCCACGCGGCATGATCTGGTTGGTCGCCCGCACGGTTCGATCTGATCCACAGAAACACGATCGAAAGGCCCCGGTTGTTCGCGACGTGGCAAAACCTCACCCCTCCGCTACAGATCGGACGGTCCAGGGTTCACCCGACGACAATGGCGAAGCGGCGGCGTGAAGACCCACCGGAGACGAGGAAGAAGCCCTGGGCGACGGCGTTCCGGCGCGTTTCCGACGAGAAGAAGTGGAGTAGACGATGCGGCACACCTCGACGAGTTCGGATCTGGGACCAAAACGCCAAAAACCGACGAACCGGCGACGAACTCGAGCAAAAACCGCGGCGGCTGCAGAGCTTCCACTCCGACGAGCTCCCTGGCGCACTCCACGACGATTCTCGCGAAACCCCTCCGACCAAAAGATGCGGCGCACGATGAGGATTCTCGGGAAGGCTGCGGACCCCCTTAAATAGCCTCGACGGCCGCGCACGGCGCCTGGGATCCTAACCGACGCGGCGGCAGAGTCCTTCTCGGATACGGCGGCGGTGCCCGAGTCCTGCTCGGAGACGACGCGTGGCGACCGTCCACGTGGCGCAACGGACGCACCAGATTTCCCTGACGAGATTCAATCTGGGCCTTCGCTTGAATCAACGGCTGCGATCGGTTAGGGTTACGAAAAGACACGTTCCACCCTGACCACGCGATCACAATCCTACGGCTTAGGCACACTTGGCGATGTGGCAAGATGTAAGCCATACGATCGTGATCCAATGGCTCGGCACGATTCTTCCTGGAGACATGGGCTAACCAGGCCGCATTACACTGGGCCGCACGCGTACAGTGTATGGGCCGAGCCCAACACTGTTCACCGCTTTTCAAAAGGATTTCCCATTTTAAATAATTCCATAAATTCATTTTATTTATTTTAAGTGATAATACTAATAGGAAAAATCCAAGAAAAATCTCAAAAATACTTTGATACATTCTGGACTTAAATAAAATATTTTTGTCAAAACTTTATTTTAACTTTGCATAAATTTAAATAGATTTGAACAAAAGGTCAATAAACTTAAATGAAAATTAATTCAAATAAATCCAGAAAAATCCAAATAAATTCCAGAAAATCATAAATGCATATTTAAGCAATAAAATAAAATAATTAGGCTAAATTTTGGGATGTTACAAACCTCCCCCCCTTAACAGAATCTCGACCCGAGATTCAGGGCTAACTAGAGAATAGGTTCGAAAATTCTGACTTCAAATCTTCTTCTCGCTCCCAAGTTGCTTCACTTTCGGAATGATTGCTTCACTGAACTCGGCAAAAGCGAATAGACTTGTTTCTAGTCTTGCGCTCCATAACATCCAAAATTCTGACCGGTTGCTCTTTATAAGTTAAATCTTCTTGCAGCTCTATTGCATCCAACGGGGTTTGCTCCGTTGGCACTCTAAGACATTTTGAGTTGTGACACATGGAATACATCATGTACTCCTGCCAAAGACTGAGGCAACTCTAACTGATACGCTACCTCTCCTCGACGGCTCAGAATCTTGAACGAACCCACGTATCTTGGTGAAAGCTTTCCTTTAACATGAAATCTTTTAACGCCCTTAAGAGGGGTAACCCTGAGATACACATGATCTTTGTAAGGACCCGAATCCACTGATTCGAACCCACTGTGTTTACCGCACTAGTCCCAGGATCAACGCTAGTGCACACAGCTCAACATTGGTACATATCACATCATACTCAACGATAAAAGAATAATAGTTCATTCATTGATATATCTAAAGGTATGATCTTATGACCAACTTACATTATTAAGCCACGCAGGGCAAGACTGAAAATATAAACTAATAATTATGCAGCGGAAAGTAGAAAACGTAGATAGCTCATCAGTTCACCACAGGCAACCAACAAGGCTCGGACCCTAATGACTCGTGTCTTCCTGGACTTCATCTTCCAACACAGGTGTAGATTCTTCAACTTTTGATTATTGTTGTTTGGCAAGGGTGAGTACTTAAGCACT
Source organism: Otatea glauca (assembly GCA_036346275.1). NCBI lineage: Eukaryota > Viridiplantae > Streptophyta > Magnoliopsida > Poales > Poaceae > Otatea > Otatea glauca. The sequence goes on from CM070719.1 coordinate 6,273,461, forward strand.
CAACAAGTTGTGCACAGAATGCAATTCTATGTATCTATATGCAAGGCTTATTCCAATGGATAGGCTATCATGGCTATTTTGCAATAAGCAAGCATTTATGAACGAATCTGATAAATAGATGTAAAGAGCGTAAAACAAATATCAATAGTAAATAAATTCAGTATTTCTCAAGTAAACCAAGTTTCCAATCCTAAGTCAAATTCCATCTTCCATATGGCTTTCCGCCATCCCAACCAAGTTGTCCAATTAATTAAACTAACCCTTAACCTGTAATTCCGAGCATTGCTCAATACCACGAGCACGGCTATCCGAATAGTTTCACACTCTGCAGAGGTTATGCACTTTACCCACGTGATACAACCAAACACCACCAAGGCGAGTAATTATAACAAAGCCTTTACAATGCTCTGGCTTAACCGGATACTACCGCTAAGGTTTCAACAACGGTGGGTGCGAAAACCATAACCAGGGCCCCCCTCTTGCGCCATGTGAATTACACCATAACTCGGGAACTCACACCGACCACGATAGTACCAAAATTAAGACATTGCAAATTACTCAGCTAGGCTGGCCCATACCAGACATGTGGTTGCATGATTGACTCAGGTCAAAGGCTTGCAAGGTTAAGTCCTTAGTGTGATCAAGGCAAGACATCCACATACCCTCTGCCCATCGGGCCCACCTTGGCATACTCGCCCCTTGTCACTTGCCCCAATCTAAATTATTATCACCCAGTTGATTACCAAGCACCACGTGCCATCAACAATTCAACATCGTTGCGTGACATGACTCGCCACAACAACTCAATCTCATCGTGTGATCCCACATGACACACAAGTTCATAATATTGTTCCATATTCCATTAATCAAGATTAATTATCAATGATTCTGACACATGTGATGACGTGGCATGACTAAGCAACTAATACGGACTAATCCTCCAATGTTGATTATAATTATTAACCAACTATATTTAACCAATCTAGGGTGACAATGGATCATGGCATACAATGACAAGGTAGGGTGTAGATCAATCTGGTACATTAGCTAAGCCCAATCTAATTTGAAACCATTGTATATTTGAAATACATGCAATAGGGTAAAACAAACATAGCAATTTTATAAACATGGGTTCAACATGATCAAAGCACAACTTGCCTTGGAATAGGTCCTAATCTAGTTCTTGAACTTGCTCTTGAGTTGCTGGATCTTCCTCCGAAGCGTCGCACAATTCAACGTCTACGCGTAGCGACGAAGAAAAGCAAATAAATACCAAAACAGAGAGAAATTGAACTCCAAAAATCAAGTAAAATTCACCATTAAATAGATCTCAATTTTACAAATTTTTAGAAATTGGAATCACTCAAATCCGAGTTAAATTGCAAAAGATATAGCCTTTTGAAGTTTGAAATAAATACTGAAATTGCTAAAATCAGAAAATCGGAATTAACAGATTTATTTTTATTCTGAAAAAGCGATTTATGACGTCAGCGTGACCTCATGATGACGTCATCAACACAGAATTTCCAATCGGATTATTTTCCAATTGAAAAATACATTTATGAGCGCAAGCATGGCGTCATTTGGACGTCGTATTTGGATCGAAACCAATCGAGCGTGACACGCGTCGGGTCCATAGATCGAGTCCACGGCTCGGAGCGATCCACCGTGAACTTCGGTCCGTGGCGCCTCGGCTGCTGAACCCGACACGCGGCACGACCTGGTTGGACACCTGCGCGGCTCGATCTGATCCGAAGAAAACCGATTCGGCGGTCAGCGTTCACGCGCGACGTGGCAACGCATCAGCCGTTCTGTTCGAATCGACGGTCCCGAGCTTCTGGATCCGGCAATGACCGTGCGATGGCGAGATCTTACCGGCAGCGAAGAAGAAGACCGAGGTGATGGCGTTCCGGCGAGATTCTGGCGACGAGACTTTGCGGTTTCAACGCGGTTCAGTTCGGCGAACTCGAAGATGGCACCAGCTGCGGCGAAGGGCCAACGGTGGCGACGAAATCAAACGAAAACCGAGGCGTTCCGCGCTTCCAACTCCGGCGAGCTCCTCTGCGCGTTTTACGACGATCCTCGCGAAACCCCTCCGATCAAAAGACGCGGTGCTCGACTGCGAACCTCGGAGTGCTACCCCCTCCTTTTAAAGCCTCGGCGTCCGAGCTCTACACGGCGAAAGAAGACCGGAGACATTATGGCGGCGGAATCCGAGTCCGGAATGAAGACGACAACCGACGGCGCGACGCGTGTCCCGATCCGACTGTCAAAACGCGAAGCACACGCTGCCTTCATTTGGCCATTGGATCGCCTGTGACGGCCAAGATCTAGGGTTTTGCCTCACGCGCTTAGCGGCCTGGGATGGCCGCCGCCGCGTGAGCTTCTAAGCGCCGCAGTGTTGGGCTTCGCCCAACAACATTCATCGATTTTCAAAAGGATTTTCCATTTAAAATAATTTGAAATTCATTTTATTTATTTTAAGCGATAAAACTATTAGGAAAAATCCAAGAAAAATCTCAAAAATACTTTGAGACATTCTGGACTCAAATAAAATATTTTTGGCAAAACTTTATTTTAACTTTGCACAGATTTAAATAGATTTGAATAAAAGGCAATAAACCTGATTTTAATTTAATTCAAATAAATTCCAAAAAATCAAAAGTGCACATTTAAGCAATAAAAACTTAATTAAGCCAAATTTTGGGATGTTACAATCTTCTGGTTCAAAACTCAAATCTCGATGACGGTTATCTGCGTAGCTTTTCTGTCTTGACTGTGCTATCTTCAACCTTTCTCTGATCATTGCGACTTGACTTTCGGCTTCCTCGAGGATATCTGACCCGAAAACCAAACGCTCTCCTGTTTTATTCCAATTTAACGGAGTACGACAAGCACGTCCATACAACGCCTCAAATGGTGACATCTGCAGGCTAGCTTGATAGCTATTATTGTAACTGAATTCTGCGTATGGCAAACATTTATCCCATGACGTAGCATAAGCTAAAGCACAAGCTCTCAACATATCCTCTAAAATCTGATTTACTCTTTCAGTCTGACCATCTGTCTGCGGGTGATATGCTGTACTAAAATTCAGACGAGTTCCCATGGCCGTGAAACTTATTCCAAAATCTCGAGGTAAATTGGGTACCTCACGTCCGACACAATCTTCTTGGGCACTCCATGCAAGCATACAATCCTTGACATATACACTACGCTAAGCGATCTCCGAGTAAGTGGTCTTTTTTGGGATAAAATGGGCGACCTTGGTTAGGCGATCCACAATAACCCGGATGGAATCGTAACCCCTCGAGTCTTAGGTAAACCGGTGATAAAATCCATTCGATTTCCTCCACTTCCATTCCGAATTTTCAGCTACTGCATGCAGACCGGTGGTCTTTGATGCATGGCTTTTACCCTCTGACATACGTCACATAAAGCAACATGCTCAGCTACTTCACGCTTCATATTAGGCCACCAAAATCTCTCTTTCAAATCCTGGTACATCTTGGCACTTCCTGGATGAATCGAGTACTTAGAATCGTGAGCTTCTTCAAGAATCAATTGCTTTAGTTCCTTTTTATCCGGCACGCAAATTCGGCCTTTGAAAAACATGGTTCCTTGCTCATCCAGAGTGAAATCTACGGCTAGGCCTTCTTCCTTTTTAGCCTTGATCTTAGAAATTTTATCGTCATCTTTCTGGCCTTCACTAATCTGATCCTCCAGTGTTGGCTTCACTTCCAGTGCAGTTACCATTCCTTGCGGAACGACTTCCAACCTTAGTTTCTGAAATTCCTTGCATAGTTCTGGTTGATCCTCCATTGTTAGCGTATTTGCGCTATGGCTCTTTCGACTCAGAGCATCTGCTACCACATTGGTTTTCCCGGGATGATAATGAATTCCCACATCATAATCCTTAATTAGCTCTAGCCATCTTCGCTGTCTCATATTCAGATCTGCTTGAGTGAATATGTATTTCAGGTTCTTATGGTTTGTATATATCTCACATCTATTTCCTATGAGATAACGACGCCATATCTTCAAGGCATGCACTACGACAGCTAACTCCAAATCATGCGTTGGGTAGTTCACTTCATGCGGTCTTAACTGTCTCGACGCATAAGCAACGACTTTGCCTTCTTGCATTAACACGCATCCCAAGCCTTGCTTTGAAGCATCGCAATAAATATCAAATCCATTCTGCACATCTGGCAACACTAATACAGGGGCTGTTGTTAAACGCTTCTTTAATTCCATGAAACTTTTCTCGCATTCTGGCGTCCATGCAAACTTCTTTTCTTTCTTCAGCAACTGCGTAAGGGGTTTAGCAATTGTCGAGAATCCTTCTATGAACCGACGGTAGTATCCCGCCATTCCCAGAAAACTACGGATCTGAGTAACAGACTTCGGTTGCTCCCAATGCAACACTGCATCCACTTTGCTGGGATCGACTGCAACTCCTTTAGTAGTCATTACATGACCAAGAAATTCAACCTTTTTCTTCCAAAATTCACACTTGCTAAACTTAGCATATAGCTGATGTTTTCGCAGCCTGTCTAAAACCATCCTCAGATGTTCTGCGTGCTCTTCTTCTGTTTTCGAGTAAACCAAGATATCGTCTTGAAGGACCGAAATGGCGAACAGAGGGGGGGTGAATGGTCGCAAATAAAAATTCCCCCAAAATACTCCAACAAAAACCTCGACAAGATCGCTCAAAAGGAATTGTGAAAAACCCGAAAAACTAGACAACTATGTGTACCCCAAGCTTGCATGGATAAGTACCATAAAATATGTGGGGATTTTTGAGTCACAATCCTGGTTGTCTAGTGTCCAAGATAAAGAGGAATCAATTCAAACTCTTGCTTTTAGAAAGGACATCAATTCAAATCACAAAAGTCACTTTCAGAAAAGCAAAAGCAGAATTCCCAGAACTTGTCCTCAATTTGCACAGGAGGTTGGTGGGTTTCTGTAGCTCACAAAATTTTGAGACTTTTTCTCCCTGTGAGCATCAGAGTCTTGAAGAACTCCACCAAAGTTCTCCTCAAAAAGCCTTACAGAAAAAACACGAAAAATCGAAGAACACAGTCTGGTCAAGAACTTCGAGCAGAACGTTTGGGGCTCGGTTTTCACCTCATGGCGCCCAAACGGTACAACAAGTGAACTCCAAAATTTTTCTGCAAGCGGATATCAGAGTCCCGCACCTCCTCCAACATGAATCACTCAAAAAGGGTTTTTCTATATTTTTACAAAAATCAAACACTGACTGCTGCGCGAAGAACAAGTTCAGAACAAAGTTGGAACTTGAAAGAAAAGATGTTCTCTACTCAATCCAAGAGTGCAAAAGAGATGTAAAACCATATGAACACACTCAAAACATCCAAGAACAGCAGCATTTAGAAGGAGGAGGCAAATCCAAATTACTTGAAAGTAAATTGCGGGAATGTAATTGCGGGAAAGTAAATGCTGAATTTAAATTGCGTAAAGTAAAGACATAATGTAAATCATAAAATAAATTCAGAGGTGGATGAATAAAACTTTCATTTCTAGAAGGGAGGTTACAAAGCCTCACATTCATGTGGGCAAAGCTCAAATGAGCATCAAAACCTCAACACCTTCAAGGGAAGGAGGCTACCCTCCACCCCTATTTATACTACTCTTGGGCCACCTACCACCCTTGGATGAGTCCCTCAACCTAGAGCACTCATCTAAGGGCTAGGATTAACCACACACACAGCCATGCAAAGGCTAACCCAAAACCCACACACATATCGGGTTTTCTTGCAGTTTTCAAAGCATACTACCTAGACCCGCTAACCTATCAACTAGACCTCAATCAAGCGGTCCTCATTGATCCACGCGGCATCTAGCTAGCATCATCTCCTTTCCTTGTCTTCTTGACTTGCCCGGACTCCGTCTCCGATCATCTTCCGCGATCTCCCAACCGTCGGACCTCAGCGCTCCTCGCCTAGTCCGGTCATCCTTCGCCTCACCATGACCTAGCACCGTCGTCCTGCAACCATCAAAGACAAGGAAACTCCTCACATAGCAATGCCCACAAAGATGTGCAATAAACCATGCAACTCATCACTACCGCGTCCATACGACTGATGCGCCCTCTGGCAAAGACAACTCAAATTGCTTCATTTTGAAAATCAAACCAAATCAAACTCAAACTTGAGCACACCTTGCTCAAATAAAGTCAAATACTCATCACAAATATGGATGGACCTCCACATGGTCCTTCAATCTCCCCCTTGATGAGTATATTGACAAACCACGCAAAAGGCATAAATTTGAGTTTGAAGAAAATGAAGAAGAAAGCAATTTTTAGTTGCAAAGTCAAACTTGGTCCAAAGATAGAAATTAAATTAAATTAAACCATGACCAAGTTGACGAAGAGGAATTTAGATTTTAGAGTTAAATTTAACAAAGAGCAAGTTTTCAACAAAAAACTCTAAAATCCAACTAAACATGTCAAATGTGATTATGAGATTATGATCCAACAGAAGTAGTAGCATAGTTTTACAAAGATCATAATAACCAGATAAGCATTCACATTTTATCTTTTAGTGATGCCTTTTCTCGTTATCTCCCCTTTTGGCAATATAGGCATCAATTTTTTTTATGTTTGCATGAAATGCAATCGAAAAAGCTTTGAGGATTATCCAATTGATCAAAATGGAAGGATATTACACCAAGCTTGTCAATTTGAGAAGATGACTAAACTAAGACATGTCCAAGTGCAAATCTGAGCTTAGTTTTGAATATTTCATTTTAGCAAGATTTGACAAGTGCAACACTTAGCTTTAGTTTCAAAAATAGAAGAATAGCCACTCTAAGGATCAAAAGGAAAACCTAGAGTTCAACCTACTCAACACGTTGGGGAATCTAGAAGAGCATACAAGGTCCTTCGGCTCATTTATCACTTAATGCAAATTTTGATTTATCATCATACAAGACATAGCGGGTGCAAATGTTTGACATTATTTGCATTCTTTACCCACATATGTCTTTGTTTTTAATTTATTTGCATTTTCTTTTGACAACCAATTGACTCAAGCCGTATCGACCATCTCAAGATGAGCTCTTAAGAGGATGGTCTAGGTCAAACACGATGTATTCCAAGTTCATCCCAAGTGCAATGGGAAGCGGTCTTGTGAATACAAGGTGTTGAGTCGTATGTGCACAAGAAGAGTCAATTTTGTTTAATTTTCATTTTTAGCACAACGATTCATGAGCAATTGAAGGACTCTGCATGGATCAAACTAGTTTCACCCAAGTTGCTATAGGGACTCTAGAGAACTCCTAAATTTCTCAAATTATGGCACAAACCTCTAGAGAAGAAACCTAGCAAGTAAAAGCAACAAGTTTCATCAAGTTTTTCATTTAAGGCTTATTTCATTTTTAAGCTTAGCAAGTTAAATGAACTTGGACATACCTAAGCTAGTGATTTTCTTCAAATGATGTAGCATGGTGTATAGCATGAAGAAGAAATCAATTGCATAATAGACAAAGCTCATAAAGCAGAAAATGCAGTCTAAATGCAATGCATGAGCAGATTCCCAAACTCCCCTCAACAAATGAATCAATTTTAAGCTCAAATCTGGTTAAAGTTGAGTTATTATCAAGATTAGGCATAAAGAAAACCGAATGAACTCAATAATAACCAGAAAAGCAGAATGAGGAGAAGAAGTCGAAGCGCAAAGCTGGATGGCTATAGAGCATAGAAAAGATAGAAGAGACTCACTACGGCTCGGACTCGCTCTTATCTTCCCAGTGGTGACATAGGAAGATGACTCTAGATCCCAACTAAGGAGTGCACACGGACCTGTCTACCAGGAGGCCCAATACACTAGACTTATAAGGCGTGAGGAACTCAACCTAGAGAGAAGAGAACGACTAATCACGCATGATAGCAACCTAAAGCACAAGATAAGAGGTCAATGCAAGGCATGCGGAAGTCTAAGTGAGTGAACTCAACTCAAGAAAACAAGCCCAAAGTCACCCGGAAGAAACACAAAGAAAAGAAAAGCTGGAAGAAAACATATAATACATAATATACAAACCAGCTCCCCTCACGAAAGGCCGTAAGGGCTCACGACTCAAGCTCACTCCTCAAGGCAACAAATGCTGAGCTATCCAAAGGCTTGGTGAAGATATCGGCTAGCGAAGGTCACTCTCTGAATGAGCGCGATATCTCCCTTCTCCACATGGTCTCTAAGGAAGTGATATCTAATATCAATGTGCTTGGTCCGGAATGTTGCCTTGGGTTTTTAGCAATGCAAATAGCTGAAGTGTTGTCACGAGAAAAGTGGCACACTCTCTATCTCTAACCCATAGTCCGTAAGGTCGATCTCATCCAGAGCACTGCTACTGACAATCGGTGCTGACAACATACTCGGCCTCGTGGTGGATCATGCAACTCCGATCGCTTCCTAGATGACCAAGAAACAAGAGAAGTGCCAATGAATTGGCAAGTGCGAAGTGCTCTTCCTATCTATCTCTACCCGACAAAGTCGGCATCGAAAAGGCTCTAAGAGATAGACAAGAAGGCGAAGAGTACCAAATACCATAATCGGTGGTAGCACGAAGGTACACGAAGATGCGCTTGACCTTTGGCGGTGAGAGCGCGAGGAGAAGCTTGAAATCGAGCGCACAGACACACAACAAAATGTATGTCGGCCTCGAAGCGGTGAGGTACAAGAGGAGCCGATCATGCTCAAACTCCTTTTGATCGCGAGCTCACCATCCTCATCGGGCTCGAGGACAGCGATGGTGGCCATAGGAGTCATCACCGGCTTCCCATCAGACATGTCGAAACGCCTCAGGAGGTCACGGGTATATTTGCCTTGATGCAAGAAAGTACCCTCCCGAGTCTGCTTGATTTGGAAGCCAAGAAAGTAGCTCAACTCGCCCATCATACTCATCTCAAACTCTGTGCTCATCACCTCAGAAAACTGAGACACAAGCGAATGAGATGAGCCACCAAAATGATATCGTCCACATAAATCTGGACAAGAAGAAAATGAGACTCATGGTGTCTGATGAACAGAGTTTTGTCTACTATGCCCATTTTGAAGTCATGGCTGAGAAGATAAGACTTGAGCCTCTCATACCATGCTCTGGGGGCCTGCTTGAGTCCATACAAAGCTTTGGAGAGCTTGTATACATGACTCGGAAACTTGGGGTTCTCAAATCCTGGAGGTTGTTTGACATAAACCTCTTCCTCAATATAGCCATTGAGGAATGCACTCTTGACATCCATTTGATAGAGCTTGAAGCCTGGGATGCGAGAGAATGCAAGCGGGATCCTAATAGCCTCTAGTCTAGCTACGGGGCAAGGTCTCCTCAAAGTCAAGACCCTCAACTTTGAGAAAAACCACGTGCAACTAGCCTAGCCTTGTTGCGAATGACAACCCCATCCTCACTCTGCTTGTTTTGAACACCCACTTGGTCCCAATGACATTATGACGGATGGGGCTCGACAAGCTGCCATACCTTGTTCCTCTCAAAGTTCTCAAGTTCCTCATGCATAGCATTAATCCACGATTCATCGGATAATGCATGAGAAACATCTTCGGCTCAAAGGAGACAACGAAGGCGAGTGGAAGCGGCTGGACAAACGATTTTGAGCGAGTGATGCGCTCAAGCAGATCACCAATGATCGATCGGTGGATGAGCTTCTGGATATGACGGGAGGACCAGAAGCGAGTGGCCTCTACCTCATGCGAGAAGAGGTAGGAGCGAGCCACTCATTGAAGGAGAGTCGGAAGGCAAGGGTGGTCACTCGAGGTGCGAAATGGAAGCAGGAGGCACCTCGGTATAGAGAGGCTGGATCGGTGGAACACCATCATCTCCATCATCCTCATCTTCTACAAAGATGGTCTCGGAGGGATAAGAAGAGCACGAAACATCGAGGTCTAGCTCTGGGCTAGCCTCATCGAAGGTCACATCACGGTCTCTATGATCCTATGCATCAACACTCCGGACCCTATAGCTACGAGAAGAAGTCGAGTAACCTAGAAAGATACCATCGAAGAGCGAGACTCAAACTTATCTAGGTTACAGGACTTCAAGATAAAACACTTGCAACCAAAAGCGAAAATGAGACACCTTTGGGCTTTCGCCCATACCTCAACTCATAAAAGTGCGATGCAAATGTGCTCTCAAAAACACGCGATTAGAAACATGGCAGCGGTAGCTATAGCCTCATTAAAACTTCCTAGAGTCTTGTACTCGTCTAGCATCGTCTGGCCATCTCAACCGAGTCTGTTCTTCCTTTCCACTCGCCATTCTGCGAGGGCGTAGGGAGAAGAGCGATGCTCTAAACCGGACTCCACACAAAAACTCTCAAAGTAGGAATTCTTGAACTCCGTGCCATTATCACTGCGTATAGCTCGTAATGCACTGGGAGCTCAATAGACAACCTCTTGATCAAACCCTGAAGTGAGAAAAGTCTCATCCTTGAGGCCATGAAGAATACCCAAGAGTATCTAGAAAAATCATCAACGATGACAAGAACATACCACTTCCCCCTGCGATTGCACTCTATTTGGACCAACGGTGTCCATATGTAAAAGGCGTCACGGTGCATCAGTCATCACTACGGTGATTGGAGGATGAGAAGCGATAACCATCTTGCCATGTCGGCAAGGAGAGCAAACTAAGTCTTTGACCATCTTGAGTTTGGGCAAACCCGAATGAGATCATGGTGCTAACTCGGGTCAAATGATCAAAACCAATGTGACCAAGTCTCCTATGCGGAAGGAGAGATCACGGGACTCGAAGCAATCAAACATCGAAGAGAGTCTCGGAAGAAGCGAAAAATCAGCACGAAAGACTCTCCCAAATCTAGAAATCCATAAACTAACCTCTCGATGAATCAAGGATTCTCGGGCATTACTCTTGAAGCTTACCTCGAAAGAGTCATCGATAAGTTGAGAAGCAGAGAGCGATTGTATTGCGACTTACTTACTAAGGCAACATCTTTAAGAATGAAATTTTGGTTAATGCGGATGGTACCTTTAGCAATGACTCTACTCAAGATGCATCCCCAAAAGTGATTAACTCATCACGGGGCTCGGACTAGGAAGAGAACCAACGAGAATCTCGGTCATATGGCGAGAACAACCGAGTCAACAATCCAAACATCGCCCTTCCCCATCCAAACGAACTGATCAAGACACAAGAGAGAAAGATGACTCGATCTTGGGATAGAGTGAAGACTTAGGAACCCAATCTTGAACCATCGACACCTCAGTACCGACCACAGAAGAAGGCGGACTCGAGTGTCTCTCTGACGCTCAACTCTCACACGATCGGGAGCAACTCGGTAGATAATCTAGGAGTCAAAGCGGGTTGGCACGCCGTGGTGCAAAAGCGGACCATCCCGATAAGGTGCTGGATCTCCTACGAGAAAACACCTCACGCCCGATATCTACCTCGATGGGAAAAGCGAGGAATATCAAGAGGGCGGAAAAGGCCCGACTCTGAACAGCTCGGGACTAAAACTCGAAGAACTAGCATGAAAACCAAGTCACGGGCGCGCCCAAAACAGGCGACTCTCTAACTGTCTAGAAGCGGTGTGTGTCTTAGGAGCACTCAAAGTGCCGGGATGACCCTGAATACCCTAAGAGCGACAACACGCTCACACCGAGTGATCTTGGCGCGCTGAGCGAAATCTACTAGGTGACCATCCTTCTTCTGAGAAGGTGCATGTGTGCCGCCTTGCTAAAGCGAAGCAATAGGAGTAACACCTTACAGTCGGAAGTCCTATGGACAACCCAGCAGACCTAAACACGGTGGTACTCACTGGGAGCTACCACAATCTCACCACTCTTGGAGCCGTGCACTATGGTGGGAGGATGCTCCCGGCGTGCTCAAGGGATCAAATCCTAGACCTTGATTGAATCTACTAATCTTGGATTGGTCTAGAATAAGATTGAGCTTCTTCTTGCCTCCAACAAACTTCTCGAGAGTGCTCATAAGATCTTGGCAATCTCGGAAGAAAGAAGCACAAGAAGAGCAGGGGAAGGAGAGGAAGAAGAACCGGAAAGATGAGCTCTCTCAAGACGTGCATTTTCTCCTCAAGACGGTTGCCTCAATCTTGAGGGCCTTACAAGAAGCGCAAGGAGCATCTCTAATTCTATGGGCTTGGTCTTCTAATTTCTTCCTAAGCTCGACATGGATTTTATCCAAGTCCCCACAATCTCATTACATCGCATAAGCAATATTTTTGTGACTTATCTAGTAAGTCCTTAGCAAGTTTAGCACACTTGACATTCGAGGTTTCATTGTCAAGTTTTAATTGCTTCTGACCCTCACATGGTATTGGGTCCTTAGAAGCATGTGATTCAAGTTCATTGTTTCTAGTGAAAGCTTCCTAAGGTGTTCGCTCATGGCATCAATTTGGCAAGCAATTTAGGGCAATTAGAGCATGATGGAGTGGAGTGAGCATGAAGAAAACTAGCCTCAACGGGAATAGCATCAACAGAACTAGTGCTAGCATTCTTCAACCTAAGACCATCAAGTTCAACAAGCACACTATCATGTATGGTCCTTAGGTTCTCCAACTCCACAAGAATAGCATCACACAAAGAGCAATCATCGGTGACTCGGGAGGAGAAGATCTAAGTGAAGCTAACTCCCGAGTCAAGGTACCTACTTCCTTCTCAAGCTCCGTACACCTAGCTCTAGCTCTAGCATGAAATTTTCCTAATTTGCGTAAAGCTTCGTTGAGTGGTCATAGGAGGTACCTCGTCCGAGTCATTTGTAGAGCTCTGAGTCGCGATGTCGTTGGTGTCGGCCATGAAGCACATCTTGGGAGAAGTCGTCGCCGCCTTTCTTCTCTTGCGGATCATCCTCGCCCTCGTCGCTCCATGTCTCCGTGTCGGAGAGGTTGATGTCGTCAAGCGCGGCAGGGCGCGGTGGAAGAGCTTCTTGTTCTTGGAGAAGTTGCGGTACTTCTTCTCGTCTTGCGGTTCACGAACTGGAGGCTTCTTGTTGCGGTTCTTGTCGGTGTAGTCGTTCTTGCCCGAACCGCCATAGCGTCATTCTTGCCCTTCTCCGGCTTAGGGACAGTTCGCGAATGTGGTTGGGGCCACCACACTCGAAGCGGTGATCATGCCACCTCTCTTCCTCTCTCTCCCTCTTGTATGCATGAGAAAACTTGCGGCGAGAAGAGCAAGCTCATTTTTACGAAAATTTTCCGATTGGTCATCGCTTAGCTCGCAAAGGGCGGAAGAGAGAAACCAATAGAAGGATCGGAAGAAGAAGATCCAATGGGATTGGTGACCAAAGCCATCGATCGAGATTTCGTCTTCCGAGAGGCGACATCGATCTCATGAGTCTTGAGGCGGGAATAAAGCCCGTCAAGAGTCGAGTCGATAAGTCGGTGGTGTCCTTGATGGTGGTCACCTTCATCTCCCAAACCCGAAGGTCGAGTGCGGTCAAGAAATGCGAGCATTGTCGAGTCGGGTATATGCAACCAAGCTGCTCGGAGGTCGCTCAAAATCTTTGTAAACCGACCAAAACACTCGTCGAGACTCTCACGGTAGCGTTGATCAAACTTGTTGTACTCGCGCAGGCGTCTGCCTCACGTCTTGATTTGAGTAGAGCCCTCATGGTAAGCATCGAGGTTACCCAAATCTCGTGGCGGAGCGAAGGTGAAAATCTATCATACTCACCATGGCTAAGACCACGATGAGAATGTTCCTTGCCTTAGCATTCGCCTCAACGTCAACCATATTGATGGCCGTGACATTTTCATCGCCAGGAACCTCATCGGGAGTTTCACCTTCGCCATATCGGTAGCCACAGGCGTGATGTATGACTCCATCAGGGACTTCCAAAAGGAAAATCAACTCCATTAAAGATTGGAGGCTTGGTGGAATATTTGTCGTCGCCATGGCTCTTGAGACCGGTCAAGATCTATGGAAGAGCAAAACCGCTCGATACCAATTGAAGGACCGAAATGGCGAGCAGAGGGGGTGAATGGTGCAAATAAAAATTCCCCAAAATACTCCAACAAAAACCTCGACAAGATCGCTCAAAAGGAATTGTGAAAAACCGAAAAACTAGACAACTATGTGTACCCCAAGCTTGCATGGATAAGTACCATAAAATATGTGGGGATTTTGAGTCACAATCCTGGTTGTCTAGTGTCCAAGATAAAGAGGAATCAATTCAAACTCTTGCTTTTAGAAAGGACATCAATTCAAATCACAAAAGTCACTTTCAAAAAGCAAAAGCAGAATTCCCAGAACTTGTCCTCAATTTGCACAGGAGGTTGGTGGGTTTCTGTAGCTCACAAAATTTTGAGACTTTTATCCTGTGAGCATCAGAGTCTTGAAGAACTCCACCAAAGTTCTCCTCAAAAATCCTTACAGAAAAAACACGAAAAATCGAAGAACACAGTCTGGTCAAGAACTTCGAGCAGAACGTTTGGGGCTCAGTTTTCACCTCATGGCGCCCAAACGGTACAACAAGTGAACTCCAAAATTTTTCTGCAAGCGGATATCAGAGTCCCGCACCTCCTCCAACATGAATCACTCAAAAGGGTTTTTCTATATTTTTACAAAAATCAAACACTGACTGCTGCGAAGAACAAGTTCAGAACAAAGTTGGAACTTGAAAGAAAAGATGTTCTCTACTCAATCCAAGAGTGCAAAAGAGATGTAAAACCATATGAACACACTCAAAACATCCAAGAACAGCAGCATTTAGAAGGAGGAGGCAAATCCAAATTACTTGAAAGTAAATTGCGGGAATGTAATTGCGGGAAAGTAAATGCTGAATTTAAATTGTGTAAAGTAAAGACATAATGTAAATGCATAAAATAAATTCAGAGGTGGATGAATAAAACTTTCATTTCTGGAAGGGAGGTTACAAAGCCTCACATTCATGTGGGCAAAGCTCAAATGAGCATCAAAACCTCAACACCTTCAAGGGAAGGAGGCTACCCCTCCACCCCTATTTATACTACTCTTGGGCCACCTACCACCCTTGGATGAGTCCCTCAACCTAGAGCACTCATCTAAGGGCTAAGATTAACCCACATACACAGCCATGCAAGGGCTAACCCAAAACCCACACACATATCGGGTTTTCTTGCAGTTTTCAAAGCATACTACCTAGACCCGCTAACCTATCAACTAGACCTCAATCAAGCGGTCCTCATTGATCCACGCGGCATCTAGCTAGCATCATCTCCTTTCCTTGTCTTCTTGACTTGCCGGACTCCGTCTCCGATCATCTTCGGCGATCTCCCAACCGTCGGACCTCCGGCGCTCCTCGCCTAGTCCGGTCATCCTTCGCCTCACCATGACCTAGCACCGTCGTCCCGCAACCATCAAAGACAAGGAAACTCCTCACATAGCAATGCCCACAAAGATGTGCAATAAACCATGCAACTCATCACTACCGCGTCCATACGACCAGATCGCCACTCTGGCAAAGACAACTCAAATTGCTTCATTTTGAAAATCAAACCAAATCAAACTCAAACTTGAGCACACCTTGCTCAAATAAAGTCAAATACTCATCACAAATATGGATGGACCTCCACATGGTCCTTCACGTCTATGAAGACTACAACAAACTTATCCAAGTATTCCATGAAAACCTTATTCATCATATTCATGAAATATGCAGGGGCATTTGTCAATCCAAATGATATGACTGTAAACTCATAATGTCCATATCGCGTAGAAAACGCAGTCTTAGGCACATCCTCCGCTCGGATCTTCAGCGATGGTATCGAACGAAGATCTATCTTGGAGAAAACTCCGGCTCCTCTTAAGCGATCAAATAAGTCATCGATCACTGGGCAGCGGATACTTTTTCTTGATCGTTACTTCATTCGATGCCACGATAATCGATGCACATTCTAAGACTTCCGTCCTTTTTACGAACAAACAACACCGGGGCTCCCCACGGCGATGAACTAGGTCTAATGAAACCTTTTTTTTGAAGCTCTTCCATCTGCTTCTTCATTTCCACTAACTCGTCGGTAGGCATCCGATATGGTCTCTTTGATATCGGTGCTGTCCCTGGTGCTAATTCAATGACAAACTCGATATCGCGATCTGGTGGCAGTCCTGGCAAATCTTCTGGAAACACATCCGGGTATTCTCTGGCTACTGGCACATCTTCCATGCTGATGGCTTTCACGCTGTTCACCACTAACTGCCCATCACGAACTGCGGTCGCTTGAAATTCTACCTTCTTGCACGAGGACCTTCCAAAGTTACGATCCTTCGGCCACAATCCAAAATAGCCTTATACTTAGACAGCCAATCCATTCCAAGGATGACGTCTAGGGATTGCGCATCTATCAAGATAAGATTCGCTAGAAATTCTATCCCATCCATAAGCAACTTAGCTCCCAAACACCCAAGGCTAGATCTAAGCTCGGATCACGGGGCTTGGACTAAAGCACACACTTAAGATTCACCACTTTAAATCCATTCTTGGTTGCAAAACTTTGAGAAGCGAGCGAATGCGAAGCTCGAATCAAACAAAGCGTAGCAGTCTCGAGTTGACCGGGAACTTACCCGAGACGACGTCGTAGCCTCCTCGAGCTCCATCGCGGTGATGTGGTTGATCCTTCCACGCCTTTGTTGATTGCGGGGTTGCTCGGCTTGACTGGCGCGCACGATTTCCTCCGAGGTTGGTGCCTTGGCGGTGTTGTTCCCAAGTTGAAACAGGCTGGCGTAATGCCTCCCTTTTGTGGACACCTATTAGAAAAGTTCCCTGGCTCATTGCATGTATAACATCTTTTCACTGCAGACTGTTGATTCCCTCCTGGTGCATTGTTGCCCGTCTTTGGTGTCTGGAAGTTCGATTGGCGGGGAGGCGCGAGGGTTGATGTCTTGTTCACGGTGGTGGTTGGAATCTAGCAAATTCTTTGTGGTGACATCCTCAAGCGTAGATGGTTTGGGCGTCCACCCGATTAGTCATCAAGCGCTTACGGTTCTCACGCGACTCTTTGTGCTTATCCTCTAGGATCAAAGCCTTATTGACTAACTCACGAAAGTGCGGAAAATTGTGGGTAATCGGTCCACTGCGATCTGAATTCGGTCCCTTCATAAGCGAGGCGCCTAGCCTTGTCCGTCGCTACGTCTTGAGGGTATAGCGAGCTAAGCGAGTAAATTTATTGGGTATTCGCCTTTGGTTGGCCTCCTTGTTTGAGCCACTGAACTCTTCCTTCTTAAGGTCCATCATTCCCTCGGGACATGATCTTGGCGGAAGCGATAGTAAACTCCTCCCAAGTGATCTCTTGAGGGCTCCATGGCGCACGATAATTCTCCCACCATTCGTGGCGGTTCCTTCCGATTGATGAGGCGTAGAGCACCTTCTCATTTCCTTCACATTGCGTGATGTGCAGCTTCTTTTCAATAGTCCTAAGCTAGTCATCGGCTTCCAAAGGGTTCACATTTCCTGAAAACGTTGGTGGTCGAGTCCTCATAAAATTTGACAGCTTGGAATGAGATTGAGGTCCACCATTGTTGTTACGGGCTCTTTGGGTTGTTGTTGGTTCTTCTGCTGCGTTGGTCATCTCTTTGCATTCTTTGCATCATGGTCTGCATTAGTTGAGTTTGTGCAGCGAGAAACGCTCCCAGATTTTGCATGTCGACTGGTGGTGGTTGAGGGCTACCTCCGTCATTGGGGTTGTCATTCTGGCGCAGCCCACTTCCTGAAGCACTGTTGTTTCCTCGAGTATTCACCATCTGATGATTGCCTCCTGGGTTAGGAAAGGTAGATGTAGCATAGATAAGAAGCAAGAATTTCTAAAGCGGGAAGATAGGTTATACCCAAACTGAAATAATTCTTTATTTATTCTTGGTATGGCTGCTTATTTAAGCCTACAAGCTTTGCAACACATACTGCACACTCAGCACACAAAGAAGCAAACTAAACACGAAACCTTAACATCAACTAAAGAGGTAAAGACTACTTAAAGACGCGACTCACACTCGAGTCTCAACACAGCTCCAAGGCTGACTCTCACTCATCCAGCCACCATGGCTGAGGCTGATCCGTCGCATACACCGGCGGATGAGCGGGCATAGGAGCGAACCTATCCTGATGACCTACTGCTGGCTCCTCCACAACAACAGGGTCTGCACTCTCCTCTGGCTCCCACTCTCGCTCCTCTGGATCCTCCTCGGACTCTCCAACTGGCTCCTGAACTCCACGAGTCACGCGCTCCAACTCGTCCTTGACCGCCTCTAGGGCCTCTCCCAGCTCAGTAATCATCCCGATGGCTGAAGCACGGGTCACCTCAAGCTCCTACTCTGCCACTCTGAGTGCCTCGTACGATCTCGGATCTGAGTAGTATCTCTCATATGATCCTCACGGCAAGAGAGAACTCCGCAAGGTGTACGCGATGGCACACTCGTCCTCCACGATCCGTCGGCGTCGGCGCTTGAACGTCGGGTGAAGCGGAACAACGAGTCGTGAAGCTCGTCGGCGTAGTCGCGGCAGATACGGCAAAGAGCAAGTCGAGCGACCTCCTAAATTGCAACCTCGTACGAGAATCTTCTGGCGGAGATGTTGATTGGTTGCTAGCTTCCTCGTTCTCCCGAGCGTAGATAATCAGCTTGCAAATAAATCCTCGGTGTACACCATTAACTGACCAGCTGCCTCCTCGGTAAAGCGGACGATAGAAGCCTCCGGCGTCGAAGAACTCTCCACGGCTCCATGGCGTAGCCACCGGTGACTCCTCAAAGGTCGGAACGATCGGCATCTGCTTCACAAGAACTTTGAATAAGTTCTCCACCCGAAACGGCAAGTAAAACGGTAAATTCAGCAGAGGCGAGAAGTAGAGAATGAGATGAGTCGAGAGTGTTTTATTAGTCAAATTTAAATTCTTCTTTAGAAAATAGTTTTGGACACACCCAAGACACCTCCATGCTATCTAGGGCCAAGACCTACAGTCAGTATGCTCTGATACCACCTCTATAAGGACCCGAATCCACTGATTCGAACCCACTGTGTTTATCGCACTAGTCCCAGGATCAACGCTAGTGCACACAGCTCAGAATTGGTACATATCACATCATACTCAACGATAATAGAATAATAGTTCATTCATTGATATATCTAAAGGTATGATCTTATGACCGACTTACATTATTAACCCACGCAGGGCAAGACTGAAAATATAAACTAATAATTATGCAGCGGAAAGTAGAAAACGTAGATAGCTCATCAGTTCACCACAGGCAACCGACAAGGCTCGGACCCTAATGACTCGTGTCTTCTTGGACTTCATCTTCCAACACAGGTGTAGATTCTTCAAGTTGTTTGGCAAGGGTGAGTACTTAAGCACTCAACAAGTTGTGCACAGAATGCAATTCTATGTATCTATATGCAAGGCTTATTCCAATGGATAGGCTATCATGGCTATTTTGCAATAAGCAGCATTTATGAACGAATACAGTGAATAGATTGTAAAGACTGTAAAACAAATATCAATAATAAATAAATTCAGTATTTCTCAAGTAAACCAAGTTTCCAATCCTAAGTCAAATTCCATCTTCCATATGGCCTTCCGCCATCCCAACCAAGTTGTCCAATTAATTAAACTAACCCTTAACTGTAATTCCCGAGCATTGCTCAATACCGCGAGCACGGCTATCCGAATAGTTTCACACTCTGCAGAGGTTATGCACTTTCCCCACGTGATACAACCAAACACCACCAAGGCGAGTGATTATAACAAAGCCTTTACAATGCTCTGACTTAACCCGATACTACCTGCTAAGGTTTCAACACTGGTGGGTCTGAAAACCATAACCAGGGCCCCCCTCTTGCGCCATGTGAATTACTCCATAACTCGGGAACTCACACCGACCACGATAGTACCAAAGTTAAGACATTGCAAATTAATCAGCTAGGCTGGCCCATACCAGACATGTGGTTGCATGATTGACTCAGGTCAAAGGCTTGCAAGGTTAAGTCCTTAGTGTGATCAAGGCAAGACATCCATATACCCTCGCCCATCGGGCCCACCTTAGCATACTCGCCCTTGTCACTTGCCCCAATCTAAATGATCATCACCCGATTGATTACCAAGCACCACATGCTATCAACAATTCAACATCGTTGCGTGACATGACTCGCCACAACAACTCAATCTCATCGTGTGATCCCACATGACACACAAGTTCATAATATTGTTCCATATTCCATTAATCAAGATTAATTATCAATGGTTACGACACATGTGATGGCGTGGCATGACTAAGCAACTAATACGGACTAATCCTCCAATGTTGATTATAATTATTAACCAACTATATTTAACCAATCTAGGGTGACAATGGATCATGGCATACGATGACAAGGTAGGGTATAGATCAATCTGGTATATTAGCTAAACCCAATCTAATTTAAAACAATTGTATATTTGAAATATATGCAATAGGGTAAAACAAACATAGCAATTTTATAAACATGGGTTCAACATGATCAAAGCACAACTTGCCTTGGAATAGGTCTGATCTGGTTCGGAACTTGCTCTTGAGTTGTTGGATCTTCCTCAAGCGTCGCACAATTCAACGTCTACGCGTACCGAAGGAGAAAAGAAAATAAATACCAAAACAGAGATAAATTGAACTCCAAAAATCAAATAAAATTCACCATTAAATAGATCTCAATTTTACAAATTTTTAGAAATTGGAATCACTCAAATCCGAGTTACGATGCAGAAGATATAGCCTTTTGAAGTTTGAAATAAATACTGAAATCAGAAAATCAGAAATTCGAAATTAACAGATTTATTTTTATACTGAAAAAGCGATTATTGCGTCATCATGACGTCACGCTGGCGTCAGCCTGGCCTGGACCAATCAGAGCATGACACGTGGCCCTGGTGCATAGACCTGGTGCACGGGACCTCCTCTGGTCTACCGTGAACCCGGCGTATGACGCCTCGGTGCCTGTGCCCGCCACGCGGCATGATCGGTTGGTCGCCGCGCGGTTCGATCGATCCACGAAACACGATCGAAGGCCCGGTTGTTCGCGGCGTGGCAAAACCTCACCCCTCGCTTCTGGTCGGACGGTCCGAGGTTCACCCGACGACAATGGCGGCGGCGTGAGACCCACCGAGACGAGGAAGAAGCCACAGGCGGCGGCGTTCGGCGCGTTCCGACGAGAAGAAGTGGAGTAGACGATGCGGCACACCTCGGCGGGTTCGGATCACGGGACCAAAACGCCAAAACCGGCGAGCCGCGGCGAACTCGAGCAAAAACGCGGCGGTGCGAGCTTCCACTCCAACGAGCTCCTGGCGCACTCCACGGCGATTCTCGCGAAACCCTCCGACCAAAAGATGCGGCGACGATGAGGATTCTCGGGAAGGCTGCGGACCCCTTAAATAGCCTCGGCGGCGCGACGCGCGCTGGGATCCTAACCGACGCGGCGGCGAGTCCTTCTCGGATCTGGCGGCGCCCGAGTCTGCTCGGAGACGGCGCGTGGCGGCCGTCCACGTGGCGCAGCGGACGCACTGATTTCCCGACGAGATCAATCGGGCCTTCGGCGAATCAGCGGTGCGATCGGTTAGGGTTACGAAAGACACGTTCCACCCGACCACGCGATCACAATCCTACGGCTTAGGCACACTTGGCGGCGTGGCAAGGCGCGAAGCCATACGATCGTGATCAATGGCTTCTCGCGACGATTCTTCCGGAGACATGGGCTAGCCGGGCGCATTACACTGGGCGTTTGCACGCGTGCGGTGTATGGGCGAGCCAAAGACATTCACCGCTTTTCAAAAGGATTTCCCATTTTAAATAATTCCAGAAATTCATTTTATTTATTTTAAGCGATAAAACTAATAGGAAAAATCCAAGAAAAATCTCAAAAATACTTTGAGACATTCTGGACTTAAATAAAATATTTTTGTCAAAACTTTATTTTAACTTTGCATAAATTTAAATAGATTTGAACAAAAGGTCAATAATCTTAAATGAAAATTAATTCAAATAAATCCAGAAAAATCCAAATAAATTCCAAAAAATCATAAATGCATATTTAAGCATTAAAATAATATAATTAGGACAAATTTTGGGATGTTACAATTGCAATAGATGGACGACCGCCATGCATGTTGAGATGGTGTCACTTGAAGAATAGTACTTGGGAGCTGGTAAAATTACCAAAAGAGAAGAAACCCATCCATTGTAAGTGAAAAAAGAATAGTACTTGGGAGCTGGTAAAATTACCAATAGAGAAGATGCCGATCCATTGTAAGTGGATCTCTAAAAGAAAGTAAGGTATCTCTCCAACTGATGAAGCAAGGTACAAAGCAAGGTTAGTTGTTAAAGGTTATAGCCAGATCCTAGAAGAAGTCATTTATATGGAATAGCTAGAAGGTTTCCTTGTTCTATGAAAAGAAAACCTTGTTTGTAGGTTAAAGAAGTCTCTTTATGGCTTGAACCAATCACCTAGACAGGGTAGAAGAGATTTGATACCATTATGATATCTAAGAATTTTAAAAGCTCAAATTATGATAGCTGTGTTTATCTAAAGATTGTTGATGGTTCATCTGTATATTTGCTTCTTTATGTTGATAATATGTTGGTTGCTACAAAAGGTAAGATAGAAATATCAAAATTGAAGGTATAATTGAGCAGTGAATTTGAGATAAAAGACTTGGGTGCAACAAGAGAGATTCTTAGCATGGAGATTATTAGAGAAAAACAATTTGGCAAATTATATCTAAGTTAGCAAGGGTATATTGAGAAAGTTCTTAGTCACTTTAAGATGCATCAAGCCAAGCCGGTTAGCATTCCTTTAGCTGCATATTTCAGACTTTTTTTAGCATCAGGTCCAAAGTTTGATAATAAAATTGAGTACATGTCTAGAGTTCCGTATGTAAGTCTTCTTGGTTCACTTAAGGTGTGTTTGGTTGCTTGTACCAAGTGGTACATATATGAGATGGTTTAAGAAAAAAGTCATCCATGTGTTTAGTTGCTTGAATGGAATCATCCCGTCCTGGATGGTGGGATACAAATTTGAGGAATATTCTCTATAGATACTGAACCATTCCATTCACCCAAAACAATAGAACCAAATGGTACAGGACCATCCCATATCATTCAACCTCATCCTACCAACCAAACACACCCTTATGTATGCTATGCCATGTTCACGTCCTGATTCATCTCTTGCATTGAGTGTTGTTAGTAGATATATGTCTAATCCTAGTAAAGAGTATTGTAAAGTAGTTCAATGGATTTTCAGATATTTACATGGTACTTGTAATACTTGTTTACAGTTTGGAAAAACTAGAGATAGACTTATTGGTTATATGGATTTAGATTTTGCTAATGGTTTAGATAAAAGGTCTCCTACTAATTACGTATTCACTGTTGGAGGAGTTGCTATTAGTTGGAAGGCTTGCAAGCTATTGTTACCTTATCTCACAGAAGCATAATATATAGCTATTGTTGAAGCATGTAAAGAAGCAATTTGGTTTAGAGATTTGTTTACTAAGCTTTATGAAAGTACTTTTTACACTACTATATTTTATGATAGTTAGAGTGCTATTTATCTTACAAATTGGCTTAGGCGGAAACTTAGCCTAGCCTATTGCAATTGAAAGGCGGCCAGAGTATTGTGATAGCTTGGTAGGATGGACAACCCAGATGAAACTTGGTCTGTATTATCGCAGTCTAGCTTCAGCCAAATTTGATACAAGTATTCTTAGATTTAGAATCACTTGTCTTCTATCGAATCAATACATTTAGCCCAACAAAATTGTCCTATCGAAAGGCTGGATCGCTAGATAAAGTAAGAGTATCTCTGTAATATGCATCAATAGAGCTAAGTTGGAACCCACAACTTTGATGTCCAAATCAAATTTAGTATTTTTTTTATGATATGGCACCGTAGATTTAATGTACTTCCTCTAGTTTAGCTCTTATTTTCTCTATCCATGAATATAAGTCATTTTTATTTTCTCACAGTTTTTTTTACTGGTTTTGATTTTTCTCACGGTCTCTGTACCATATTTTTTACTATGGTTTTTTACCATAATAATATACTACCAAAAGTAAAAAAAGATTATTAGCGAAAGAAAAGTGTTGTTATCCCGTTGTGCACTAAGGGCTTGTTTGTTTTTGCTTTGAATTCTCTAAAAGCTGATTCTGAATTGTGGTTGTAGAGAAGCTGATTTTCTAAAAACTTGAATCCAAAATCACATATGAAGTGAATTGTGGATTTAGTGTATATGGGTGGCCTAGATTGTGAGAATCGGATTCTAAAATCTAATTGTTTGTTTTTTATTTTACTTTTGGCACCAAAATCCAGAATCAAAAGCTAAAACAAACAGACCCTAAGTCTCACTTACTTACTACGCACATGTTAGAGAGGTTTGATTTGAGTGTTTTGTAAGATTTGATCTGGTAATCTTACGATTGCTCACTTCTAAAGATAGACGACCGTAATCAACTAAAAACCCTTCTAGAAGAAGAAAACCCATACTAAAAAGGGAAATTTGATTATTTGCTCTATTTTTTTACAATTAATGATTTGCTCTATATGTCTCACTGGTATATGGTATTAAGATCCGAATGTTTGTCAGATATTAGGAGGTAAATCATAAATGACATAAGTAAATTAGCGCAAATCATCGATTTTTCCTACTAGAAACCTCTGGGCTTAGTAGAAATCAGAAACCCTCCCGGCTCCCGGCGCCGCTGAACCCTCTCTTAGCTGGCGCCGGAGAAGAAGCGTCCAGGGCGGGTCTCCTTCGGCCGAAGCCGCGCCACCCCTTAGGCTTCCTCAACTGGGCTTGTGTGGAGTGGGAGATCCATCCAGGTTGTCGGTACTGAAACCCTAACGAACGATTGTTATAAGTGTATTTTGTTCATTGATTTGAGCAATCAAATCCAAATCTTTCTCTCTCTTTTTTCATTCTTCCCTAGATGCTCGGATCCATCCAGTTAGTGGCGTATTTGATTCGATCGTTGTTCTAATATTAGCCTGTTTTCCCAAGATTTTGGGCGGGTTCAACTGAACTCCCAACGCCTGGAGAGGACGCGAGTACATGTATTCCCTGATAATGGGGAATATGCTCAGATCAGGAAAATTCTGGTAGAGACTCCAAAATTCCACCTTGAAATTTGTTGCAAAGTGTCCATCTTGATATGGTGTTGAGTACCCAATCAAGCTGAAATGCTATATATTCAGGATATGTATCCTGGTTGCTTGTTTTAGTCATTGTTGTTTTGCTAGTTGTTTGATCCCAGAAGTTTATGCAGTAGTCTGAGATTCTCTGGTGTTTATACCACTACCATCGCCGAAGCAGACTTCATGCTTGCATTTGCAGATGTCTTTTTTCTTGAATTGTTGATTGATTTCGTTAGGACTGCTGCTATGCTCTCCTGAAAAAAAATGCACACACAGTAAAGCAGACAAGAAGCTGTGATTAATTAGGTCATGTTGGATATGCTAATAGCCGTCATGAGACCATGCCGTCCCTTTGTTCGTTGTATTAGGCTATAATCCACAATTAAAGTTGGCATCAATGATGGCAGAAATCTACTACTAATAGTTGGATCCTTAGGAGATGGAGATATTAATAATTTCTGACATCTTTTCACACTTATGGGACCGCTATGAGAAAGAGATGTCCTCTGGTATGGAGATGGGAGTAGGCAAGTGCACTAGTGGGAACAAACTGCCATATAAGATGACGGCACAGGGCACACAGGGGCCGAAGCCAGTGCATCTGTGCATGGCAATTGCACAAACAGGCGTTTGATTACTTGGCCGTGGCTGCACCGGTGAAGTGAGGTACGGCTGAGCATAACGAGGAGAACAGAATGTGGGACAAGAGGAAGATTAGTTGTGAAACTTATTGGTCTGGGAGTTGCTTATTTCCCTTATCTATAGCAAGCTGCGCGCCACTTATCAGTTTGGTAGTTACTTATTTACTTACTATATCTTGCTTTGAGATTTGTGTGAAGTTTTCATATGACGATACTGGAGCACAGCTCTTTGGTACATTTTTTTTTTCAAATTGATCATAGCTCCTTTTCTTACAACTGTGGTGTATGATGCATAAAAATTAGTGGTAAATTCCTGAAAATGTATAATACAGAAGTAAGAACCATAAAATTGAGCTTCAAGTGTAGTATACCTAAAAAAGATGTTGTAGAATGACGATTCTACATAATTGTTTTACGAAACCAAAGCCGATTCTAAAAATGGCCCCAGTTATTTGTAGAATGTAGAAACACCACCATCAACGTTTTTTTGACTGCTTAATTTTTTTGCTCCTAAATGTGTATATGGTGATGTAGAAGTGAGCAATTATAGTTGATATATCTCCTTCAAAAGATCTTTGAAATTTTAATTTATTTTATCAACAGTAAACATGCAATTCCTTGATAACAGAAGGAATGCCATTTTTAGTTTTGCCCTGTAATCTCTTAAGCATGTGTCTCTATGATTTTCAGTGAAGGATTGTTGCACCACTACAGACTGATATCTTGTATAAATGGGACTTCTGGCAGGTAATCAGCCATGGTATTCCTTCAGGTGGAGATGTCTTGGAATGTGTTGATCTCACCTAGCCAGCTGAATCCCAAGGGTCTCTTGCTCCGCAAGGCAATCATCGTGCGTCTTCTGGAGGACATAGCAAACAGGAAGGCCTCCAAGGAGCATGGCCACTACATTGCTGTCAATGAGCTGAAGGCGATATGTGAAGGGAAAGTACGTCAGCTGACTGGAGACGTTCTGTTCCCAGTGAAGTTCACCTGCATCACACAAAAACCTATGATGGGTGAGATCTTAGTTGGCTCTGTGGAGAAGATCCTCAAGCATGTTGTGCTCCTCAAATCTGGACCAATAGAGAGCATCTTTCTGTCAGAAAAGATGATGAGTGACTACAAGTACATTGGTGGGGAGAACCCGATGTTCATGAACGACCACTCGAAGCTGGAAAAGGACACTGTAGTGCGTTTCAAGGTCATGGGGTTCCTCTGGATGGAAGCTGATCGCCAGTTCCATCTCCTTGCTACGCTGGCTGGTGACTTTCTCGGGCCGTTGTGAACTGCTTTGATAGGTTAAATGTGGTTCCGCTGTACATTTTCCATCCGGATGGATGAATGGATGGATCTGGAATGTATTAGGTTTAACTTGCAGACTGATGTTCACTGTCGCGATGACTGATGAGGCATGGTTGGTGCAACTTGTGGCAGTGATGCTACGGTGTTGATGTTGACGACATTTTGCCCCATGTTTAACATATCAATTTATTGTGAATTGTGATGAGCGTGTGGTTTCTATGACTGCTCACCTTTCTACTTGGTTGCAGGTATTTATCAAGTGTTGGATTTACTTTGCATTGCTTGCTTATATGCAGGGTGAGGTTTTTGACCCCTTTATGGTGTTCGAGGAGGTCATATTCCTCTGTTTGATGTGGTTTACCAACCATTTTGCACTGTATGTTTGATATGCTTATCCAAAAGCATCCTGGTGGCACAACCAGCCAATTCGCATCCATCAATTTGTAAAGGTAGAGACGATATAGTCCTACCAATTCCATCACAGGCAATTAAAAGAGTGACAATTTATTTGCGAAAAAACTACAAATTACACTACATGCTAACCGCGGGGAATTTGGCTGATCTGCATGTTGCAACCGATGCAATCATCTCCTCAGGATGCATGAACATATATGTTGTTACTGAGTATCTGCTGTGTTAGTTGTTAGTTGGTACCATCTGCATATGGGCATGCATGATGCAGGCTTGAATCAAGACTGATGGGTGCATCTCTCATCACATATTGCTTCCTAGGCAAACCTCTTTCTATCCAAATCCAAACATCTCGAAGAAAGTGTTGAGGAACCTCGCTATCGAATAGTCCGGGGTTCCTGAACAGATCTGAAGTGGAGAACAGAAAGAGAGAGAGACACGTGTTTAGGGAGAGCGAAAGCGGAAATTCTTTATTGCTAATGAATTACGTGTACATGGGGACCCCTCCTCCTTTTATAGCGCTCTCTAGGGTTTCGGCATTAGGGACCACATGGGCCTTCGGTGGGCTTTCAGGGTTTCTCAACACTCCCCTTGGGCCCTTTTGCGCGAGATGCATATGCCTCATTAAAACTCCAGAAAAACCCAGTGGGAAAAATACTTGGAGAAAGAGTACATAGCATACGCTTACTATGTTGCACGAATTGCCTCGTTAAAACCTTACGC
The DNA here is from genome assembly GCA_036346275.1 of Otatea glauca. Lineage (NCBI taxonomy): Eukaryota > Viridiplantae > Streptophyta > Magnoliopsida > Poales > Poaceae > Otatea > Otatea glauca. Next base: position 6,301,675 of record CM070719.1, read on the forward strand.
AAGAAAACTTCATGAAAAACTTGCTAAGGAAAAGAGTACAATTCTCCCAACTTCAATTGCTAATCTTGAGATTCATGTTGGGTATTCATAATTCATGCTCAGATTCATGTGGGAGTATGTGACATATCTCCCTTGAAATGCACTTCTCTAAGTCTCATCATCCCAATTCCTTTCACGCACCTTTCAAAGGTAGATCTTGGGAGTGATTTAGTGAACAAATCTGCAAGATTTTCACATGACTTAGTATGCAATATCTTGATCTCGTTCATCTTATGCAATTCATGAGCATAGAAGAACTTGGGGTTGATATGCTTCGTGAGATTGCTCTTCACATAACCCATCCGTGCTTGGGCAACACAAGCTGCATTATCTTCATAAATTATCGTGGGAGTTTGCTCAATGTTCAAACCACATGACTTACGGATGTGGTGAACCATTCTTCCGAGCCATGCACATTCACGCGATGCTTCATACAAAGCGATGATTTCGAGTGGTTTGTCGGCGTCGAGACAAGAGTGCGCTTAGACGACTTCCAAGAAATTCTTGTTCCTCCACATAGGAAAACATAGCGGTTTGGGACTTGCCAAGATATGCGGTCGATAAATACCCAAACATCGGCATAGCCAACCAAATTCAATTCATTATTTCTTCTAAAGAACGCATCGAGGTCTTTGCTTCCTTGGAGGTAGCGGAAGATGTCCTTGATCCCTTTCCAATGCCTTTTGGTGGGTTCTGCACTGTACCGAGCTAGCAAATTCACAGCGAACGCAATGTCCGGTCTAGTGCTATTCGCAAGGTACATGAGTGCTCCTATTGCACTCAAATATGGGAATTCTGCTCCCAGGACTTCCTCCCTCTTCTCTAGGTGCAGTATGGGTCTAGGTGCGCTTGGAGTGACCTTCCGACCATTGGAGTCTTCGCAGGATATGCCTTTTCAAATCCAAACCTTTCCAACACTTTCTGTGTGTAGGTTGATTGATGTACCAAGATTCCTCCTTGGACATGTTCAAGCTGCAAGCCTAAACAAAACTTTGTTTTACCCAAATCTTTCATTTCAAACTCAGACTTCAAGTATGAGCATGCCTCTTCAATTTCTTCATCCGTCCCAATGATGTTCAAGTCATCTACATAGACGGAGATTATCTGAATCCATTCGGGATCATTGTATAAACACACATGGACAATCTTCATTGTTTGTGTAGCCTTTCTTGCAGAGAAAGTCACTCAGCGATTGTACCACATTCTTCGATCGCTTGACCCATACGGTGATTTCTCCAATTTCACCTGTCTGATTTCTATTTGCTCCGTCTTGGTTCGGGATAGGAATTCCTTAGGTACTTTCATGTATATCTCGAATCCAAGTTTCCATCTGGTATCTTTGTGACAACATCCATCACTTCATTCTCAACTTCAAGTTGATCGCCATTGAGATCAAATATCTAAAGGTAATTCCTCCCATAACCGGAGAATAGGTTTCTTCATAATCAACTCCGGGACGTTGAGTGAAACCTTGAGCTACAAGCCTTGCTTTATACCTTACAACCGTTGTTTTCATTCCTCTTAGAACAAAGACCCATTTGTGACCTACTGGGCTTATATGGGGAGGTGTGCGGCATCTGGCTCAAACACCTCTCTCTTGTTCGAGAGACTAACTCTGCAGTTGATTGCCTTTTCCATTCTTCCCAATCTAGCCTTTTCTTGCACTCTGCTAGAGATGCGGGCTCGGGATCATGATCAATGATCGAGGCAATCTTCTTTGCAAAGTATGCATCAACGTTGGTCGTTGCTCTATTCAGGATTCTCCTGTTACTACAAAGTTTATGGCCATTTCTTCATGGGGTGCTTCATGCACTTCTACTTGCTCTTATTTGCTTTTCCCTATCGCAGAGCAAGTTCCTTTAGCTTTTCATCGCCTATGTGTGCGCACACATTATTTCCGCGGCTTCCTTGATGGAAGATTCAAGTGCAGAATTGCCTTTTCCGTTGGCTTCTTTCGGTGCAGTCTCAAGCGCTCCCCTTCTTTCCTTAGGGCATTTTCGTGATTGGTTGTGGTAAGTCCTCTCGCTTGATTTTCTCCAGACGTCTCCGGTACTTTGGGTTTGAGGAGCAGTTGCTGTTCTTTTCTTTGAGGCCTCTGAGCAGGTTGAGGATACCTTCTATTTTCTTTGGTATTTCCACCCTCTCGGTGCATTCCTTGCGGGTACATGCGACTTAACCACGCCCTTGGATCACAAAAATGATCAGCGGTTCATTTGCTAAATTCGCAAATCAATTATCTTCGGACTTCTTGATTTGCTTCATTAGTGCGGGGTCATGTGCGGGATCGGTGGAATGCCATATGATTTCCGGCATTTTTCATCCAAAGGTTGATTTCCTCCCTAATGACGGAAGCGATCCTCGTCAAAGATCAATCAATGAACAAGTCAGTATGCAAATCTCGATCATGGGTTCTAAATACGATTATGGATGCACTCTCATAACCAGCGTATATCCCGGACTTGCGGAGAGGGCCCATTGCGATCCGAGGGGTGGTATAGGTACATATACCATACACCCAAATTTTCTAAGATGGGAGATCTTGGGATGATCCGTGCACAAGTTGCATAGGGAATGGATGTTGTAGGCCGATGGTCCGAAATTGATAAGAGCTGCTGCGTGCGGATGCGTGTCCCCAACAAGTGTTGAGCAAGTTACAACTCGCAAAAGTGGTGCGGCAATGAACTTAATCCTCTTTATTAGTGCTTACGCTAGTCCGTTCTGCGTATGAGCGTGCGATGCGGAGTGCTCAAGCTGCTATCCTGTTGTTTGTGCAATAATCATCAAATGCCTTTGAAGTAAATTCTCGGCATTGTCCATTCTAATGGACTTCACGCGATGATCGAGGAAAGCGTTCTTAATTCTTATGATCTGCGAGATCGACTTTGCAAAAGCATGGTTTCTTGTTGACAACAAGCATACATGCGACCATTTCGAGGAAGCATCGATGAGCACCATAAAGTATCGAAACGGCCCGACGAGGGCTGAATCGGACGCAAATATCCCCTGGATGCGTTCCAGAATGCGAGATTTCACTTTGCACTTTCATGACAGAGGGTCTAGTTATTAATTTCGGTGGCACATGCAGGGCACACAAAATCTTCATGATTCGGGAAATTTTTAACATTTATGCCATGACCACGTGAGTTGTTCACTATATTTCTCATCATTCTAAGACGGGATGACCTAATCTACCATGCCATAAAGAAAATAATTGAGCTTCTAAAAGCAGTCTTCAAGGAAGTATACACTTGGTGCATGAATATTCGTGTAGTACAACCCTGATTCATATGAGGACATTTTTCTAATACCATTTTTCCACATACCGCGTGCTTCACAATGCACAAGTATTCTTTGCCATTTTCTTCATTGGTTTCTACGTGAAAACCATTGGCGCGGATGTCTTTAAAGCTTAAGAGAGTGCGCGTTGATTCAGGGTACAAAAGGGCTTCTTCAATTACCAAAGTTGTACCCATAGGCAATATAATTGTGGCTCTTCCTGAGCCGATTACATATGAGTCGCTTCCTGCGATCGTAGTAATCTTTCCAGCGTTCTTCGTGATCGACTGAAAATACTTAGACTCTCTTAAGATGGTATTTGTTGTGCCACTATCAACAATGCATATCTCTTCCATTTAGGCGCTACGATTTCTAGATAAAAGAAATATAATTCTTAATCAGATAGAGGCAAAAACAATCCAAATATTACTTGCAAAATTGAAGAATACTGGAATAAAGAATAAATTGCGTATTTATTCATGAGAGAAGTATGCTCTTCTAGAGCTTACTATTCATTATTCAAGAGAAAATGCTAACAACCATAATCTAAAAGAAAATGCGATTCATGCATTTAAATGGCAGTGCATGGTTTGATCGTTCTGCTCGACGGTAGGTTTCGCGTCCTGCGAGGACCCTAGACCAATCGCAGCACGGAGCTTCTTGCCCCCAAGAACTATCTTCACGTCCGATGCCCAAGTGAGGTAGTTCTGACCGTGCGGGGCCAGTTCTTCAAACTCACGATTCACGATTCATGATTTCAAAATTCTGGTTTAGATTACTGCGTGTAATCTGATAGAAAATGGTTGCAAAAAAGCATAAAGTGCAGGAAAATAAATTCATATGCATTGCAATATATTAAATAAAGCAAAGAGATTCAAAAATCATAAAGAATATTCATAAAGCAGAGAAATAAAGCTAGAAAAATTAAAACAGAGCCAAAAATCTTCTTGATTTTCGGCAATTTTCAAAATTTTACGCAATTTTTTCTCTTTTTTTTTTCTTTTCTTTTTCTTCTTTTCTTTTCTTTCCTTTCTCTTTCTTTGTTTTCGGCCGAGGCCGGCCTCTTGGGCTTGCTTTTGGCCCACTTGGCTGCTCCCGGCCAAGACATCGCGGCTAGGGTTTCCCCGCCCGCGCCATCTTACCTCCTTCCTTTTCTTTTTCTCACGCGTCTTCCTCGCCTTGCTCCCGCCGCCTCGCCTTCCTCGCCTCTTTCTTTGGTTCGCCTTCGCCTTGCCTCGCGCCGCCGCTCGCCTTCCTTGCTTGTGCCGCGCCTCGCCTTCCTCTTCCGGCCGAGCACGGAGAAGGCAACGACGGCGGCAGCGGCGCTTCTAGCCAAGAGCGGTGGCGAATGGGCGGCGGGTCGGACGAGGCTACGCGCCACCGAGGCGATGGGTATGGCGGCGGCGCCCCCGCGGTCGTAGGCCGAGGTGATGGCGGCGGCCGAGCGAAGGACGAGCGGCGAGCGTCGGCGGATCGAGCAGCGCAGTCGCGAGCGGCCGGGGCGGTGTGTCGCGCGGCGGCGTGTCTTGCGTCAGAGGCGGAAGCGGTACGGCGACGCGGCCGACGCGGCGACGCTGATCGGCGAGCGGCGTGGAGGCCGGCGGCGACGATGAGCCGGGCGCTAGGAGGCGCGGCTTCATCGTGCGAGGAGAAGCGGCGCGGCCGTGCCGGGCGACAAGCCGGGCTATTCGGTGAGTGGCGTGATCCGGCCGGTGGCGGGCGAGGCCGCCGAGGGCGGCCGCCGAAGCGGCTGCCGGCGGCGAGGCGGCCGCGAGCCGTGGAGGTTGGCGGCGGGCGAGGCCGGCTACAAGCGGCGTGGCGAGGAGTGCGGAGGAGGCGCCGTCTTGGCGGCCTTGGCTTGGCAGCGGCGCGCCGTGCGGTGCGTCCACGGGCGATGGTGACGATCGCGAGACGGTGGCGTCTCGTCGCGGCTGCGGTGCTGGCGGCGCCGAGGGAGACGGCGCGGTTTCATCGGGCGTAGCCACGGCTTGCTCGAGCTACGCCGAGCAACCGTGCTCAACCGGTGGCCTTGACGCGGCGCGCCGTCGGCGCTGGTGCCAACCAAGTCGACGGCGGCGACAGCGGCAGCGAGGGCGCGTTGCGTCGCGGTCGCGGCGCCGGCCGAGGCGGCGGCAGCGAAGTGGCGGAGGCCGAGCAGCGGCGCTTCGAGCGGCCGGAGGCCGAGGCGACGCCATTGGGCGGCCGAGCACGGCGGGCGAGGCCGACGGTGGCCGGATGGCTGCGGCCAAAACTTATGCGGATGGCTTCGAGCCGGTGGCGCTTGGCGATCGCGGTGCGCGCCGCAATGGCGGGGCGGTAGCGAGCTTCAAGCGGCGTGCCGCGCTGACCGAGGTTTCTGCGATGCCCCGTGACTTCATGTCATGCACGCAAACCGAGGCAATGAGCGGTGGCGGCACTGCGGCGCGAACCAAACGCATATTTCCTTCTTCTTTTTGTGGATGATGCATGTCGCGATGTTTGCTTGTAGCCGTGCCACATGATGCAAACACAAAGCAGATCTGACGGTAGATGCATGCATAGGATCAACGGCGATTAGATACAATCACCGATTCTCACCTCTTCTCACCTTTTCAATTCGATCTCGGTAGAAGCTTCGTCGCGATAGCGTGTTGAGGAACCTCGCTATCGAATAGTCAGGGGTTCTGAAGCAGATCTGAAGTGGAGAAACGAAAAGAGAGAGACACGTGTTTAGGGAGAGCGAAAGCGGAAATTCTTTATTGCTAATGAATTCTGTGTACATGGGGGGACCCCCCCTCCTCCTTTTATAGCGCTCTCTAGGGTTTCGGCATTAGGAACCACATGGGCCTTCGGTGGGCTTTCAGGGTTTCTCAACAGAAAGGTACCTCTGGAAAGCCCTTTTGCTGAACATGCAAAGGTACCTCTGAAAAGCCAATCTGCTGAACATGCTCACTGATCTTGCTTGCAGCTTACACTAGCAAGATGTTCAGTGTGGAAAATAGATTAAAATGTTCAAGTTGCAGGCATCCATATTGCGTATCAGAATTGCTAACCAGGCAATAAAGGCTGTCAAGAAAAGTACCAGAATCCATTTATTCAGACTCTAGAAGCTGTATAAACATCACTCAAAACAGGTAAAAACAGCATGGTGCAGCTAGCCTGAAGATAGGTACACAGGACACATGCACAAAGTACAACATAGTATCCTTCGCAGGCCAATTGTCTATTATTACAACAACTTTGCATGACACAATATGTTCCAGCTAGCGGGATAGGCTACTCCACAGTCCACACACTAGAACACATGCCTGTATTTGACGATAAGATCAGCCATCAGTGCTCGCAGACTTGACAACCGTGACTGGGCAGGTAGCGTTGTTGACAACGTAATCGCTAACGCTGCCTAAGAGCACCCTGTAGGCAGAAATGCAAAGATTAGCACTGGTATAAGTTAATACAAGATGCCTCAATAACAGTTCTAGGGGCAGCTTGGTGCAACCTTTTGAGCTTGCCAAGGCCCCTGCTTCCTATGACCAAGCAGCTCATGGGGATGTCATTGATAGCTTGGCATAACTTCTCACGGGGATCTCCCCACAGGATTTTCACAACCACCACAACCTGCCAAAGCGAAGCAGAAGCCTAATTAGAGCATATGTTGCAAGGAGATGTCAGATGGTACATGATGGTTTGGAGTTACAACCTCCTTCTGCCTGGCTACAGTGTTGAGCATGTCCAATGTTTCAGCATCAGGCTTTGCCCCATATTTCTTTGCCATTGTAGGCTCCGAGAATTCCAATAGTGGAATCAATGCTATTGGAATTCACAAACCAAAGCAATGAGGATAGAAATCAGTCTGCCAGACAACCTTAGATAAATAAGAGGCAATTGACTGTAATCTTTCACATGCAAACATAGCGAACTAGATTATGAGGCATGTCATTCATGGTCAATACTCCAAATGAACAGGAACAAATAACTTCACTCATCGATGTTTCCAAATTCACAGTGTTTAGCGCAAACATATATTACATTTAATTGCATTTTTTTTACATCCATCTTGAGGGTATGAAACATCAACGGTGTATCATCGCATATGAAAGACAAACCCTCTAGTTTGCTGGAATGGATCAATGAAGCTTAAACGGGAAGCACAGCAAGCCTCGTGTGGTAAATATTCTGGATTTAAATATCCATAATTTGGAGGCATACAATTGCTGTGAAAAGATAAATTCAATGTTCAAGAGGTGGTAAGTACACTACGTCCTGTTTCTGCTACTAACTTTTTCTTACATTGAAGTGAATGATCCCTGAGTGATTGCAATATGCAAGTGGTAACAAATTCTTGCCCAGCCAGTACATCAAAGACACTGGCAACCACCTCCTTGGGCTTCCCGTGCCTCAATCCTCTCTTGTGTGTTTCCAATCTTGCCTGAGACCACTGGATTCTGTCCCATTAGCACCTCACCTCCACCAGTTTGATTGTTTATCTAGTGCCCTTAGGCCGCCAGAGGCCACACACAAGGAAGCGGATAGGTGGTTGTCTTACTGATGGTTGGCTACTTCAATCTTCAGTGAATCTGGGTTCTGGATGCTTGGGTATTCTCCAGCGGGCTGAGAAGAAGGGGAGCAAAGGATTGGGTGGCCGCACAATGGAGAAGAAGAGGGGAACAAGGCCAAGTTAGCGGCTGGGCCAGGTGAGTTGGACGGAGTGGTATTTTGACTAACGGTGGGATTTTTTGATGGTATTAAAGTGAATCAGAAAATCTTGGTGGTATAATTCAAATCCGGTCACATTTCAGTGGCACATACCCAATTTTTTTCATGAAAGATTTGGCTGCACAAATGGTATCAGGTAAATTTACCCGCAAGTGTTGGTAGTAAACTGGTAACCTACTCTGATGGCTGTTTATAAATAAATAGTTAAATACCACAAGTAAACTAGCTCATCAAGGAATCACTACAACATATAAGATGTGATCTGTCCTGAATAAATCAGTTTCTCCTCTGATGTTCAATCTTTCCCCATTTTATCTCAATTTCTCCTCCCCAGAGAACCCTAAAGTTGAATTGAATATCATCCTCCTTCCTCCAAGCAAAGCACAAGGGGGAGGAGAAGCTCCAACAAGCCAAGGCAGGCGAACAGTGGCTCATGTCAAGCAGGAAAGGCCAAGCCAAAGAAGCAAGGTACTGCGCAGAGTAACCGGCAGGACGATACGCCTACTAATTCTCTTAAGCAGGCCATGGATCATCGAAAGGATCTCTCTTTGTGACGACTCAACTCATGCAAATGGAAAATTTTCCACGGATCGAAGTATTCACGCACGCACCAAGAAAGATCAAGAACAGTAGTAATAAGGAGTAGAAGGACTGCAGGAATGGTTTACGCACGCGAGCCTGTGGCCTCCCAGAGGAGGGTCTCGCCCTGCTCGTAGTCGGGGTCCTTGAGCACGTGCAGCAGCAGCAGGTGGTCGCCGGCGCGGAGCAGGTTGTCCGCCGCCCACCGCAGCGCCGCCCTGCTCCCCTCCGAGAAGTCCACCGCCGCGCCCACCCACCTCTCCCCCTCCCCGCCGGCCATGATCACCTCCTCTTCTCGCCCCTTGGGTTCTCTCCTCTCCTCCTTCCTCGCTCTTCACCCTCCGGTTCTTGACTTCTTCGGTGGTGGTGGTGGGTTTGTGGTGACAGTGTTTGAAAGCGAAGGGAGACACCGAGACAATGGCTACTGGCTTGTCAGAATATGTATTTTTTTTCTTAAAAAAACTTTGTCAGGAAATTTGTTGATGCTAAGGCCAAGCCACGCTTGTGCTGCTTGCATCATGGCCGATGATGATCCACATGGAAATGTGGCAATGATACATGCTTGTTTTGTTTTGTTTGTTTCTATATTTTGGTTGCTAAAATAAATGTTAATTTGAAGACCAGTGTGGACAAAATTTTAAAAATTTTGTGACTATTAAGGGCCTGTTCGAAATGCATGAATTTCACATAAAACAGTTTATTTCTTGCAAGAGTCGGAAAACTTTTCTGCGTTCCAAACGTAATGATTATATTCTTTACTACTAGCATGTACCTAAAAATACTAACAGCCAAAGCTGCATGTTGGCGATCACAATATCTATTATGTAACAAAGCAAATAGTCATGAAGCTATATGTGTACAGCTAGTACAAAAATAAAACCCATTTATCTGAGATAATGTGGAAAACGAGCAATTTTCTCCTTATTTCGGGAAAAAAAAGATAGTAAACCAATTTAAAAGCAAATCATCACGCAAGTTGTTCTACCACTCGTGTTTAGAAGAGGAAAAAGTAAATGAATACGTCTGCGCCACCACGGTCCACGGCACCACGAGTCCAGGAAGTCATGTATGCATCTAGAGCGACCGCCAGCCATGATGGAGGAGGTAGCTAAAGGTATTGGATTCCTTACCCAAATATTACCTTTTTTATTTCGAAAAACAATCCAATTAACTTCGTAGGCATCAGATGGTGTTAAAACTTGAGACATGCAGCGATTTTTTTTTTTTAAATACTCACACTTTCTTTCAAACAAAAGGTAAACAGAAAAATTGACTTGACGGCGTGCCATACAAAAATTCAGTAAATTCACTGTGTAGTAGATGCCGGGATCGGAAAGTATGGTCTTACAAGTGTATGCTGTAGATTCGCCGCACGTTCTCTGGGAATTCTTACATGGAAAAATGTACAGATATTTAGGGGATTAGGACATCCAACCAGGGATGGGAACTTAGCTACAACAACAGGTGATCAAAACCATCTACTTCCTATATCTACACAAGAACAACCGAGAGATGCTACTCTCAGCAATGCCATTCACTCGTTTCAGAGACTTGGCAAGGCTGGATAACCCTTAACAGGCCCTACTAATGACAGGGCTTCTTGCAATGCCTCCAGGAGATAATCTGGGTGATCCTCAATGCGTACACAACCAAACTGTGATGGTATTTTCCGGAGAACTCTTCCAACAATCTGCAACTTAGCAAAAAGAACTGTGTGAGAAATATCTTTCTCACATAGTATACAAGACTAGGCCTGCCATGGGTTTGAGCTAGAAATCTATCAACCACTGAACGCAATCCATATATAGGATAATAGAGATAATTTATCAACAAGTCATTACATGAAAATCATCAAAGTTACTAGTTGCAGAGTGTTTGAAAGTATCTATCATTTAGCCTTTTCATTCTAGCAGGCATTTGCTGAAAATTTCAAGATTATGCCCTTTTAAAAAAAGAGATGAAGCTAAATTGCTAAATCATCAGTTCAAAATCAAACCTTGCGAGCATAGCCACCATAAGCTATCCCTCCAATTAAAGCTTGCTGATAACCGATCGTTTCAGAGGTTGCTGTCCCTGAATTTACATAAATAGGTATTTAAGAATGGCAATTTTTCCGGTAGAACAAAATCATTTTGAATCAAAGTAAATTTCTTTGTGACAGACAGTTCAGTTAACATTCAACAACCAGAGCTATGTATATCAAGTGAGGGCAGGTATAAGAAGTATTCTTTGAACTGGAAATTAAACAATAAGAGGAACAAAGAAAACAAATTACCAGGAAAGCTTGTAGACTGGAAAAGACCAACTTTCTTTAGACAATCTACAGTGTACGAATTGGTGCCACCAGCCAACTGATAGAAGCCTTCAAAACCATAGTAGTAGCAAATAATTAAGAGGATGCGAAGACTATCAGATACACAGCAAGTTCTTATTTTCCAAAGACTGACTTCGTTTACCATGAGGTCTATCTGATATTGAAGCCAAATGAACAGCAAAAGAAACTGTTTCCCTTGTTGCACCTCGACCAATATCACCACTCATTGGTCGGCCATCCAACTGCTTGCAAAAAAAAAAGGCCCAGAATATATGCATGGATATGCTTAGAGGATCAACAGTAGCATAAATCATATGCATGACAAGGTTCCTGTCACGCCATGAGAATTAGCAAAGTAAAGCTAGCATTTAGAGAAAATCTGACTACAAAAATAAAGGAAGATTAAAAACTACATATTGAAGATAATCTCAATTCTCCAACTGAAGAAAACAAGCAACATAAGAAAATCTCAATATATTAAAATAAGGCCATGAACAAGGCTATATCGGACAATATACAAACAATACTCCTGCAGTTGAAGAATTTGTTGTCTTGAGAACAAACCTGCCAAAGATTATGGCCTTGAAGATGGGACTGCATTATTTTGTATATTGCATTCATGAAATCAAATGTTGATTCACCAACATCAGGCAGGCTAACCTGAAAGGTGTGAACTGTCACATTAATTATGATGAAAGATGTGCGAGTTTTTTTTTTTAAGAAAAGGGAACATGGTGACAGTTTTCAGCATTAGATCTAATAAATATGCATGATGAAACCAAGTGCAAAACTGCAAAACTTACTGCAACCAGCTTCACATTGTTGATTGAATTGCCCAAGCTGCTCCAGATTGTATTGAACATATCAGTTCCCCTACAGTAGTGCCAAAATTTTACATTAAGTGCACTAATGGAGAAAATGCAAACATAATCTAAAAATCCTCCAAGAAAAAGGAAACATACTTTCCAGTGGTATGTATCTCTATTGCATCAACATCTTTCCTTTTCAATAGTTCAGCAGTCGTAGTAGGATCTCGAACATAGGACATAGCTCCTGAAATGGTTTCAAGCAAAGCTTGCAGCTTCTATAAGATCCAGAGAGTTGCAGGAAGAATCAGATTACTATTAAATGAATGGTAACATTGCATATGCTGTAAAGAAGGCTATGCACAGATAAATGTATTGCTTGTTTTACTAGGTCATGTAGATTACTCTGATGATGACAGAATAAGACTGAAGAAAGGAAAAAGAAAGATGGTGCTCACTTATTCTGTCGTATGGGCAAACCAACAAGCATCGACCGCAGCCATAGCAACGCTCTGTAATTACACCACCCTGCAGAAGGCAGAGCTCAGGTGATAAAAATAAAAGACAAGCTCAAGAGAATAAACAAGAGCAGAATAGAGTAACCAACCATTAATACCTCAAGTTTACCACATAAAGGATCAGATTGAGCACTCTCCCATCCAACCATGACCCTCTGTAGCGATATTGCATCAGCAGGACAAACATTTTCACATGGCTTTGAGCAATTGGGTGGACAATCCTCAGGATCAAATTCTAGAAAACAGGGCAGAGTTCAACTCTTCAGAGGGAAAGAATTCTTTAGTTAAGAAATCCTACTGTTAATTCAACATGCAGCAAGTAATGCTAATGAAATCAGAACACCAAGTACATTTATTACAAAGGTACAGTAGTATGGAAAATTACAAATTTCAACTCACAATTCTCAATTGACAATAATCAAATAAGATAATTATGTCGAAGTAGCATGAATGAATTTCATAAATTCAACTAAAAGTAGAATAGACAGCTTTCTAAAGAGCATGTTATTTACCAGCTTTACGGAAATGAAGATCTCTACAATCATCATTAACACTAACCATCACCCAAGGCCTTTGAACTGCTGGCACAATTGAGGCTGCTACATCAATACCTTCATTCACTGCACCCACTACAGATGCATCTGCTGCACAATCAATGCAATCCACTGCATACACAAAACCGATCCATGATTTCTAAGTGTAGACCGTCCTATATGAAAGGGAATCACTGCAGGGTGCACATAAAAGAAAATAAGGTACAAATAATTTTTCCACCTCACCTTTTGTTCTTTGAATAACTATTCTATCAAAATCAGCCTTCCTTGGTTCGTTTCATGTAATCAACGTGAGAATTAGTTGGTTGAGCTATCCGCTAATTTTAGTTCTGCGAAGCCATTTTAAATCTTGATGCATTACAGAACTGTATAGGTTTAGCTTATCATTATGTGAAGCATTTCTGTACTTCTGTTTCATTTACTCTCTCTGTTCTTCATGGAGTGTAACACAGATCTTGCCCATCTTTTCACAATAAGGGGAAAAAAATTAATTTGCACCTGAATATATGAAAGTCATATAATTAGAAGTTTCTGTTGTCTTGATCCACCCCTTTTTTCATAAGCAATAAAACTTACTTGTCATTGTGTTCCATTATGTTTGGTTTTTCAGTCTGTTTGTTCAGGAAGGTCTTGAAATAAGTAATCCAAAGCTCAGTTCTTGATTGACTAAATAAACCTGTTATTTACTACTCCCTCCGTCCAAGTTTGTAAGGCGTATTTTTTTATTAGTTTTGTTTATAAATATAGAGCGTATTTCATCTTACAATGCAAAATTAATGTGATGTTTCCTCTATTCCCCTAATAAATATCCCTCTTTACTTCATATTCTCTACATACATACATTGAATATAGTGCTTAGTAATAATAATTAGGAGTAATCTAGTCATTTTTAATATCTTCTTGGCCTACATGGCAAGATAAAATACAACTTATAAACTTGGACGGAGGGAGTATTTGTATTGTTATGGTGTCGATCTGCAATGCTACACATGCGCTCCAAAGGAATGTTTTCAGTTCAATCAATAAGCGTACCTCCAGCAAGCGTGTAGACAAGGGAGAGATTCCTGACATCGGCAGCGTCCTACATAAGCAATGCACCAGAAAAACAACATGAAAATCACATCCCAAACATGTCGTAATTTTCGTTTACATCGTCACCACTGCTAGTTTCACTGTAGTAAACTTAAAACTAATGACCCTGGAAAGGCATCAATCAAATCCAAGAACTACACTTGGCAAACCAAATTAATTCGGTTTTCGTTGTGAGCTGAAATCTTCCTCAAATCTCATCGTCAGTTTCACATGCAAACCTTCTCTGACTGACTCACTAGTCACTAGCCCGTCAAAAGCAGCCTAATTAGGGTGGAGGTGCAGCAGCAAAGTGTGAGGGAGCGGGTTGTTTGCGGTGTACGATACCTCGAAGCTGGCGCCGCAGATGAGCTTGACCCAGTCGCCGCGCCGGAGGGCCGCGACCTGCGGCGGGTGGTCGCCAGCGAGGCGGGCCCGTCCGGAGGGGGCGGAGACTACGCGGGAGGCCATGGCTCGGACGGCGGCGTGGGAGGCGAGGAGAGGCGGCGGCGGAACGGCCATGGCTTCTTGCAGCGCGCGCACGGTGGAGATGTTGTAACTCGAAAATATCTTCGACTTTTGCCTTTTTTTTTCTAACTTTTTTAAGATACAAAATAGATACACAATCCACACACATCTCGCTCAAATATATATATATATATATGAAGCCGAAATGGGGCACTACGGGGCACCATGATTTTAAATGCGCGAATTCAAACCATATTTGAATATATTTTTCAAAAATTTTAGTTTTAGGGCATATACTCATCTATAACAATTCAAATGAAACACATACCGTTGAAAAAATATACTTGAATTCAAAGATTTTGAACGAGTTTGGATCACATGCTTTACTAATTTATATATAAAATCAGCACATACCTACAACCAAACTATCATCAAAAAAGAAAATTCTAGTTTGAATTTCATTTCAAACTTATTTGAACTAGTTAAACTCAGCATCCTAAAAATTTCAAAAAAATTCACAATAAAATACATAGAGAAAATATCCTTTTTAGATCATGGTGCTTAGGCACCATGATGCCTTAGGTAATTATAATATATATGTGTATATATATACATATACACGCACCTACATATCTTTTACACATGCTAAGAGAATAATTGAAGCCTACACGACCTTCAGGGCATGTTGTGTATATCTGTTTTTAATTATTAAAGTGAGGCGCTGGAAGTTATTTTCATTGACCATGAGTTCTACGACTTATGTGACAACAGAGTTAGGTTTGGTCCTCTTTTGCCTTTTTCTTTTGGTACTCCTAATCCCATTCGAGGATATACGGTTCAGGCAAGTTCCTAAGCCGTTGTACAACTTTAGAGAAAATTTCGGCAGCATCTCCCCGCTGTTCTCCAGATACACGTCTCGACAACACGTCAAGAGGGGTGTGTATCCGGAGAATACCAAGGAGACGCTACCGAAATCTACTCTGGAGTTGTACAACAGCTCAGGAACTTACCCGAACCATATATCCTCGAACTGTCTAAAGAACGTGGACAATTCGAGACTACTTAGTTATAAATATGCTATTTTCGATCGGTATATTTATAAATAAGCACTCTCGAACGGGAGACGTAGGTAACACAACATAAACTCTAATATCATGTTGAGATAAAAAAAATAAAAGTAGTTACTCAGGTTAACATTGTACATGTAAAACTCAATATTCATGCATGTTGTGCTTAGATGTTTACAGTGTAGCTTTGTGATTTGATGGCAAGGCCTGTATACAAACCTCTTTATATTGCAGATTGGGTAGTTTGTTTGTAAAATAAGTATTCCGCTTGTTTTTTTGAAAGCCATTATTCATTGCACAGAAGCTAAAACCACTGCCAAATGAAATGAAGAAATCTGAAGTTTGTCGAGCATGTATTTTCTTGTTAGTCATTTCTCATTCGTATTAGTAGCCCCTTTTCAGTGAATTTTGTTTAGCAAACATGGCTACAGGCACAGAGGCTTCATAAATCCTACAGCTTTAATTTCGGTTTAACATTTGTTGGCCAACACACATCCTTTGATTAAGACAGGAAAAAAAACCATCCTGTTGCATGTTAAGTCAGCTAACTCAGATTTTAGTCACCCTTTTCAAAGTGTATTTGTGTATTACAGATTTAGCCATAACTGCATTCTGGCTTTAGCTTCTGCCATAGACTAAACCTTTTATAAGCTATTCTGTTATGGATGAAATCTCCTATTTGTTTAAGGCACTCCTAGCCTGATGGTTTTCTTTTGGTAAGCGCAAGTTGACTTCAGAATACCTTAGCGCTATATCACTCTTTATTGAGTTAGAGACCATTTGTCGCACTCACATTTTGATTCGCAGATGAAGACTATATATCTGAAGAACCTACCAGAGAACATTTCTAAAGAAGAGATTAAGGGGCGTTTGATGACCGTGTCCACACCATCCCCCCTCCTCCGACACAGTATAGCTATTGCATCTTGTATGAGCTGTGTGCCTATGAACTATTTCCCTGCTATTATCCTTCATGACATGTAATAGACCTCTAAGTTTTGTATTGTTTTGCTTTCCTATTTTGAAGCTGAAGCTATGCTTATCGTGCACATTTTTCTGTCATCCAATGCGTACTGAAATCACTTAAAAGTAGAAATGCCCTTGCTTTTGCTTATGAGCTCCGTATCGATAGGTTCGCATGGTGATAACAGTATAGCCCTTTTATTCATCTGTATTAATTACAAACCTGACTTGGACTTGCTTTACATGAAAGGCCTTCGTCAAGGCTATCTACTGTTTGAACTGTCTTTTAACAAGGCTTTACTTTCATATCTTGTGCTTCTACAGATCATAATGGATCAAATGGCAAACCGGTGAGAGATAGATTATCTGATTGCCGACTGATGGATCGTTAAAATAGGGCTGAGCTTATGCTTGCTTATAAGGACAAGGATAGAGATTGGATGTTTGTTGGTGATGTTCCATGAGAGTGAGTAATGCTGCTACTGCTAGATTTATTTATTTCGACTCGTTGTTTGTATTTCGTATATACGTGCTCCTTTTTTACATAAGCCTACGCCTCACTTAGACTATGCTCATCATTTCCCAATCCTTTAAACCTACCGTAGAGATATTGTATGTATTCCTATCAAAATAGGGAATTGGAATTGAAATTGGTTTTACTTTTATTTACTGAAAATAGAATCTTCAAAGATTTACTTTACTTCTGCATATCATTCCATTGTTGTGTTATTTCTTTCCTATTCGCATGATCTGTTTTTGCCCTCATCAGAATATTCAAATTACAACTCGCATCAGCCTATCAGCTTAAAGGTTATTCTGCGTTGTTTTCATATGCCATGCCATGCGATGACATATAGACGTCGGAAGAGATAATGTCTGTAACTTGTGCTTTGTTAGGCTAGGTGTTCCCCTATATCCGGATCATATGCGCATTGTCTATGATCATGAAAAGATCATGCATTCGCGTATCTATGAGCACCATGCATGTATCCCTTGGGCTATAGATGTTATAGGAAGGTGTGCTTAACCTTGAGGCTCTCTTGTGGAGCCGCAAATGTGAGTGTGTTTGGATTAGCTGGAAATAAATGATATAGTATGCCTTTGTAATCTAGCGATCCGGTTTTGGCCTATTTTCCTTAATAGATAGTAAGGATCGAGAGTTGTGACTGCATAATTTTATTTCGCGTTCTTTAGACAACGGAGTTTTCTTGAAAATAAAAAATGTTATCATCTATGTACCGGTTCAACTTTTTGTAAAAACATTCTTTATGCTTGCATATACCAAGCTTCCATCCATAACATCACTTCTGTGTTTTTTTCCCTTCATGGTTAGCATTTATCAATCTTTTAGGATCCAATCAAAAGAAAAAAGGTATAGAGAGAACTTTGTTAAGAGCAATATTGTATTTCCTATTTATATTACTTTGTGAATGATGTAGGCAATCGTTCTTACAGGCGCATGCATGCGGGGGCAAGATAAATACAACACACGCATTTCTCTTGTCTCTATCCAGTGGCTATGGTATTATGATCTTTCCACCTTATTTTTATTTTGTGAAAAAGCTGCAGCTCAATATCGGTCATGGTATCCTTTAGTAGCTACAGTCTCCTCATCTTTTGATCGTATTTTCCAGATTCCTATGAGATTACACATATGCGCATGCGTTTTTCATGAAACCGCCGCCCTACTGTGTGTGGTTCTAGATGGAATTATTGTACATGTTTTTCTTGCAGACACCACCAGGCTGTGCGCATGTGTTGTCTCCTCTTTTATTTTGCTGCTGTATTTTTTGGGGTTTCTATCTATGTCCGTCAAACATGGTTGCTTCAAGTCCTTTTTCTAGGAATCAATTTTGTAAATGACTTACTGTTAGGACCTATAAATAGGCTGGACGAAAGGTGCATGGATGATGGCCGGATCAATATATTGTTATTGCTGTATTTTAGTGTTTTATAGTGATTACAGCAAATTTTTACAGTTCTGCTCGGGAAATTAGACCGACTATATTATTTAGAGATGATGCAACAATAAACGTTCTACTGTTGCTTTATTTCATAAAGAAAAATCCCCATGCACACATTGTATAGGTTCTTTCCCTTACAATGTTTTCATGCTAACTAACATAGCTTTGAGTTCATGCTGTTATTGAGGTCCTATGCATTCCTCTATGTACCTACACAGATACCTTTTCATGAAACCTACCCGTTCCTAGAATACTAACAAGTATTTCCATATTAGATCTACAAATTGAATCCTAAAAAGTTATACAACCTGGAAGATGAGATAGAAAGATCAAACACTACCGGCATCATGAGCTCCGTTTATTTATTTCTAAAGAATAAACTCCAATAACATTTTCTCCGAACATCGCGCCCATGCTCTGTGCTTTTTGTTGATAATAATTTGGAATAAAAAATAGGTTCGAAAAGTAGCTTTGGTTTTGAGGTGATCTACGTGCCATATATTGAATAGGAATTCTTAGACAGCTTTATTGATCTTTTTAGCCTTAGGAGTGTTTCGTGCACCCTCTTTTGTTTACAACTTCTCATATAAATACAAATCGTCCTTACTTTACAGGCTGTATTGCTGTTTCATTTTTTTTCCTGGTTGATATAATGCCTTAGCTCTATCTCCTGATACATTTTTGCACTACCATTCAGGACAACCAGGCCAAGTTCGTCACCGCGTATAAGGAATCAGCGATAACACAGTTCTAGGTAACGTGTTTTCCCAAATAGAGACACTTCTTTTCATTACAGTACAGCAAAATGTGTAAGCGGTTACTGAGATCGCAGTTCTACATATATCCGTTTTTCAGCCCTGCAGGAGAGGTGCTCCACTTTTGGCCCGATGCTTCTTCTTTTGATTGTAGTGCATCACCACATATATATCCGATTTTTCAAGGTTCCAGCAGAGGCACGCTTCTTTTCGATAAGTGCTTTTTCTTCTGATTGAAGATAACTTTGTTTTATTGTGAAATGTTGATCACCTGATTATTTATTACTAGGACACTATAAGCACAGAGTCGCATGGTATACCGCTGTTGATCACAAATGGCAAAGTTAGCGCCGCTTTGACCTTACTGAAGCAAGCTTTTCGACTTCTTTCGGGTCGTAATTGTTTCTACCTTAGCGAACATGCTAGACCTGTTATATAGAATCTAGATTTTATGCAATTTTTTACACACTTTTTGTATTAATGAAGCATGAGACCTATGTTTTAGTATAATTATTTTCTTGAAATGAGTTAATATAAATCATAGGTACATATGTTCGTTTTACAGCTAATAAATAGTCTTGTTGCTGTCCACTAAATCCAAATAATGTGAGGTCGTTACAAAGCAAGTCGGTTGTGTTGCACGATTTGATGATGCAATGCTTTACGTTTCTAGGTTCCCTATCAACTAGATTTGGATTTTGGCATCCGTATATTACTCATAAGTTCATGGCTATATAGCCTAAAGCCCTACAGTTACGTCTATTTTTAATCAAGCACACTAGCATTGTCTTAAAATTTGAAAACATGAATGTACCTGCGCACATAGCTTCTGCTATTTTGATTCTTATGTTCTGCATTATTATATTTGAAAGATTTCAGATTTTAGGTACGTTTGCCTTCTATATTAGCCATACTTCTAACCTATGTGAAGTCTAATAGCACATTAGCCTGGCGCGGCGTAGCGCGCTTCTCATCCTAGTATTACTAAAGGGTGTTGCGAAACCCGGCCTGTCCTTTCAATCTGTTATTGTCATTGCATGTAATAGTTTCCAAGTGATGATTATGATATTTAATTTTGCTCTGTGTAGTTTCCGAGTGGGGAGTACATCATTATAGGCTACACAGGTGATAATGTCTTGACATCCTCCATGTTTCACCGAGTGTACATTTATATGACATCTCTTTCACCAGGTTCAAGGATGGTTCCTTAATAAATTCCAAGCATCAACCACTAAACCTACTTGCTTGCCTGAAGAAAAGGCTTTACACTCACAAGCAATTGTGTTCATTAGTTTCTGAAACAAAGGTGCTAGCTTCCGAAGAAAAAGTTGTAGCTCTTGATACAAACTCTTGATACAAGCTGCTTAAATTTATCATTACTTACGATTTAATCGGCTAAATAGATGTTTAGATCATATTACTTATGATTTAATAGACTAAATAGTTGTTTAGATTATAATATTTTTGCCGATTGCAGAATCAAATCGGCTAGCACGCTTCGAACCAAAATAAACCTGGTATTTGCATGTGTTTGAGCCGACCAATCATTTGTCATATTTTTCGGCGCCAACACACTTTTGGCACGCCTAGTGGGACCCGATGTCTTCCTCTCGCAAGTAAATTCTTCCGTTTGATGTAAATACTGAAGCTATAATCGTCCCAGCGATAGACGATTTAACACCAGAACAGCGCAAGGAAATTGATGATCGAAAGACCACGCTCGAGTAGATGATGTTGAGTTGTTATCAGAAGACTCGATGTGGCGTCGCTCAAAAGACTGTGTTGCCAACGGTCAATCCCTTTGGCAATGCACAGACCGTCGATGCATCGGTAAGCCAATACATGCCTGTACAAACTGAATTATCTGGTATGATTGATTGATCAATATGTGCACCATGCTTTGGTAAAACTCTTAAGTAAATGATAACCAATAGTGTTAAAACCATAGCTCAAGAGTTGGTATCGGCTGGAAATCTACTCGATTTGATACAAGCTCTGTCAAATTATCCGGTCTATTCGGTACCAATAAATACATAGAGTTCTGGTCCAGTAGCCGATCCTAAACCATCGGCTCCGACTCTAATGACGACCTAGCCGACTATAATATTACCATAGGACCCTCATGCAAGTGGGGTAACACATTACAAAGCGTATACCGATGCGGTATAAAAGGGGTCAAAGGTGAGCTGAAAAGGATATCCAACAACCAATCAATCAACTCGCATCTATTTTTATTTACTTTTCATCGACTAGGAGTAGCTCTTGTAATTTAGACATTATAACCTGTTCTTGATCAATAAAGTCGCGCATTGCCAATTGATGATCATCTTCGATTACGCCAATCTACCCATATTTGCTTTTCTCCGATCTTGTTGCGCATCGCCTTTTTTGGGAAAATCCGCCTTTACCAATCTATCTAATCGGTCGTTGCAAGCTGCTTAGATTTATCGTTATTTATGATTTAATCGGCTAAATAGCTGTTTAGATTAGATTATTATTAAAAAAATCTAATCGGCTATTATAGCTATTTAGATTATAATATTATTGCCGATTGCAGGATCAAATCGACTGGCACGCCTCGAACTAAAATAAACCCGTTGTTTTCGTGTGTTTGAGTCAATCAATCCTTCGTCATATTTTTCAGCGTCAAAAAGGTATATATATAATGTTACGATGTCACTCATTTATATGCTTTTACACATAAGAGTTTTGCTGATGTGAGAAAGAGAGAAGGAGAAGAAAGAGTATAATTGTCTGTTGGTGAAAAGATGACCATATAGACAATATAAATCACTATTGTATGAGTTATTATTTATAATAAATACTTTGTGCATGTTATAATTAAAAGATTGTAGGATTTCATAGGGACAACTTTAAGATATCATCTATTGCAGAAGTTGTCTTTAATTTTATCTTTAGATGACATGAAAGATTATATAGATAACAGTCGTATCTACTATTGTAGATGCTCTTATCAGATACGCCGGATTAATCACAATCGATCACATGCCTAACTAGACCTAGTTAACTACCGACTATCGTGATACATGGATGCACCAACATATAGCTGAGTTCTTTTTAAATTTGACTTTAAACTTCGAAAGTTAAAAAAATGGAATATATGGGAATCCTACGGCCTATGCAAGTGTACGTTAGCTATTTATTCTTCAGAGAACAAAAGATGCAACCAGTTCCTGCAGTTAACCAACAAAAAACCGATGAAGGAAACCTTGCTTGTTATGATGACCAGTCAAATGCCCATACGTCACACGGGAAACACATTTTTGAACCAAATAATCAAATCATGCTACACATTTAAAAAATAAAATTACACTCTTGAGTTGTCATAAGGAGTGAGAAGTGGAGAATGGCCATACTAGGGAAGTGGGCGTAGGAGAAAAGAGAGATATATGATTAGTTTCCTTTTTATTCGTGAGATGTAGGGAAGTGTGTCACAATCTATGATCCTTGTTTCAACGCGCTGTTTTTCTCATAGAGAAAAAGAGAGAGGACGGATGACCACCACCAACTCGATGGTATTTATATATCGTAAAAATCAGTCGCCGGTGCATCGTGCTTTGCAGTAGACTAGTAGGTGTGTAGGGTTAAGAAGCCGAAGGTAACTGGCCGGCTGGTTGCCGGCGGTTTTGGCCAAACCAGTCGGTAAATGGGAAATGTGCCCTAAACTTTGAATGTACAAGAGACTTTCTCTTTTTTTGTAAATTTTGAAATTCAAAAGGCCACAATATTTCGGCCTAAAACCGGAACTTGGGGCCGGTCAAATTATTGAAACCCGGCCTGGTGGGTGGGTGTTCTACACACCAAATGACACCGACACATCACGGAGAATTTCACGCAACGAATCATTAATGTATATATGTAGTCATAGCCAAATTCATGTTGGAACCGATACCACCATCAAGCACATAATTAAGTATAAACTTGAACCGACCATGTGCTTTGCAGTACAGTATCGCAGGACCAACAAAACGCGTGTTGATGACTAAAAAAAATGCGTGTTAAAAAGACTGCATAGACTTCATCAAACTTAAAGCTAATTAATGTCCATCCATTACAAAACATGAACCTAAGCTAAGAGCTAGACCTATGTTCCTCCGTAGACAAGCTTATTTATCCCTGTATGGTCCAATTAATCGCAAACGATCACATGCCAAACTGCCTTACTAAACCCGGTTAATTATTCAACTACCGTTATACATGGATGTACCAACATAATCTCTATTACTTCTAATTACGACTTGGTGGCAGCGATTCGTTCTCCATACCCTCCTCCCCCTCTTTCCTTCTATTCGCTCAGCCCATCACACCCCACCCCTTTCATTCTGTTCACTTAGTCTTTCCTTATTCTTACCTCATGTTGAGGCTTGTTAAAATTATGCTAGCATAAATCTCTACTACTTCTAATTACGATTTGGTGGCAGCGGTCCGTTCTCCATACCCTCCTCCCCCTCTTTCCTTCTATTCGCTCAGCCCACCCCACCCCACCCCACCCCTTTCCTTCTATTCACTTAGCCTTTCCTTGTTCTTACCTCATGTTGAGGCTTGTTAAAATTATGCTAGTATAAATGATTAACTGATAATTGAAGCACTCTTAAGTAGCTAACAAGTTCGCTTCATGCATATCTTTCTCATCAACCAATTTGGCTATATATTGCTTTAAAAATCTTTTCTTAATAAAGTTGTGTTTGAGAATTTTCGTAGCAACGCATGGGCACTTAACTAGTTAATAATTAATTATATTACTCTATGTATAGTCTCTCCAAGAATCTTCACAGAAACCGCAAGCTCACGACACCGTGTCGATGGACGGCTGACACTATATCGACACGTGTATTGTCAGCACGTCTGACAGATATGCATGTCAAGAATGAGTTGCCTTGCAAAACACCGTAGCAAAGAATACAGCCACGAGGAGGAAGGAGAACATGGCAAAATCAAGACCCAAATCACGGAGATTTACGTCTGTATGCATTGCATTCAGTGCGGATCTGATATTAAATTTTAGAGCATGCTCATTGGTTTGCCAAATGTTTTCCCCGCACGTCACTCGGCAATGTGCTTGCCGTCTGTCGCTCGGTCAACGCACGTCCACCGCCTGCCACTTGGACAGCGCACGTCCCTGTAGCCCGGTGTCCGCCGCCAGCTTGGCACTGCAACCTGTCATTGCATTGCCTGCCTCACCGTCGGCTTGCACGCCCCGCCGCCTCCTCCACAGTGCTACCGGCAGTAGGGTGTATGCCAGCTCGCTTAACCCACTATTGGATCTACAGCTGATTGCATTATTAGTCTAATTAACACATTGGTGCGTATCATGATTAGCTCCCCCTAGGGGGGCATCGTGGCACATTAAGTATAATAACATATATATACTATCTCATATAATAATTAACTAACATAGGATGCATCATCATGCATGCACTAACTATGTGCACATCATGCAGGAGACTTTTCTCTGCTGCACTTTTGCTGAGGTGGCAGCGTGTGGTTGTGTGTGTGGGCCCATGACACATCACACATGCAAGGAGCTATAGGTAGCTTGAGAATCATGCATGCATTGCGTAGAGGGATACAGGGTGTTCTGATAAGGAAATTAAAAGTGAGAGGAGAGAGTGCTGCATGGTTGGTGGTGCGAGAGCGAAATTATCGCTTTTCTAGCTTTTTGATAATTTTTTTAAATATAGTTTTGTTCGGAACGTAATTATAAAAATAACTTCATCCCTAACCGTGGAAGTGTCGGTAGACGAAACATATTGTTGTAGATAACGCGATAATAAGAGTACACTTATAATGCTAATTCCAAATAACAATATGATGAAATTTATACACGTATTAACTGTCACGCTCTCTCACCACGGAATGAGCTATCGAGCTTGCATAGCTCGGCAAGCCACCGAAGCTACCGAGGTCCCATGGCTCGGTAACTCCTTCCGTTGTATAGGGGCGCGACAGGTGATATGTATCGTCTACCAACGCTGCTGCGGTCGAGCATACAATTATTTTTGCAATTGCATTAAAGCTAGAAAAGTTTGCAAGGGCTAGGTGTTTGCCTGTGCTTTGGTGGATAAGCTAGAGAGATGTTGGTTTTTTAAAAGAATATCATGTGGTGGCATGTGGCCTTGGGTTTGGAGAACATGCCCTCACCCTCAAGCAATGCTCCCATGCATGCCAACATGCCTGCACTTGGTTACCCTCTCTCTCTCTAACATGTTGCATGATACAAAGCATATCCACATGGTATTATCTAGCTATATATGTTTCATGCAAGCTTGATCCCAACAATATTTATTTGTAATCTTTCTCTCGTGCCAACGCATGCCACCTAATTCCCCAACATATCTCCCCCTTCCAACCTAGCTCCAACCATCCGTCTATATAAACGCCATCATCATCTCTCTCTCAAGCTTACTACTTGTTGCGATTTCAAGTGTCCATTGCAAGCAAGATTCACCATGGTTGCTTACACCAGCAGCTGCTGCAACGTCGTCTCAACGTCGACGGCGAGGAGGACAAGACGGGGCGCCGTCGTCCCGGGGACGACGAGGCCGCCGCCGCCCGCCGTGGCTCCTAGAAGGCCGTGGAGAACGACGCCGCCGAGGGATAAGGCGGCCGGGAACGGCAAGGCGAGGATCAGGCGCTGCGTGGAAGTGAGGAGGAAGATGGAGGCGCTGAGGCGGCTCGTGCCGAGCGGCGACGGCGAGAGGCCAGACGGCGACGGCCGGCGCCTCGGCGTCGACGAGCTCCTCTTCCGCGCCGCCGACTACATCGTGCGGCTGCAGGTGCAGGTGAAGGTGATGCAGCACATGGTCGACGTGCTAGAGTACACAAAAGATTAGCAATCCTTAATTAGGTCTGCATGAGAGAGATACATGTATACGTGTATGGATTTTAATTTGTTTCGTTAATTATATTTTCTTTCTTTCTTTTACTTAATTTCTTCTTTGATGTTTTTGAGACGTATGAAATACGGATTTTATACGGGTGGAATGAGTTGGTATTTATTCGTTGATTGTTTATGTACATGCATACGGTTGTGCGTATCTACATACGGTTGTACGCCTGTATACATTAGTTTGATATGTATACATATATATAATAGTGTTTAAATTGGTAGTTCAATCTGTTTGCTGTTTGTTTACAAATCATATCACTACTACAGAACAGCACATCACTGCCGGTTCCAAAACCCCATCACTGCCGGTCATTGGCGCCGGCAGTGATTGGTCGGCAGATGATACTCGAGGATTATCACTGCCGCTCAGAACCGGCGGTGATAAGGATTATCACTGCGGTTCTACCTACAACCGGCAGTGATATTGAACTATCACCGCGGATCAAACTAAAATCCGGCGGTGATAAGGACTATCACCGCCGGATCAAACCAAAATCCGGCGATTATAAGGATTATCACTGCCGGTTATATCTACAACGGCAGGGATATTGTACTAGCACCGCCGGTTGTACCATAATCCGACAAATGATATATACATATCACTTGCGGTTTTCTCCAAGAACCGCAAAGTGAAAATCTTGCATATTTTTGTGCAATATATATATATTTTTATATAATTGTTTACAGTGTCCATATGTTAGTATATAAAGCATCGTTCAAAGCATAATTCAAATATATGCATGTATCGACTAAGCATCGTTAAAATCATAATTCAAATATATTAAATTACGCATCATATAATTTGCTTTTACAATGTAGCTCGACTACATGTCATCCCGTTGCTTTGATTTTACAATGAGTGAAGTAGACATGTCACGCGTCTAGGCCGTAGGAATGAGGGCGATGAGGCTACTCGTGGAACTCGCCGTTTGGATTGATGATCTCATCATGAATGAATCCGGCGATCTGTTCTTGAATTGCTATAATTTCTGTCAGCAATAACTTATTGGTTCTCAGTTTGGAGCGCTGTTTTTGAACAAAAAAGGAAGTTACTTAATGATGATATTTGTTAAATAAAAAAGGGCATCAAAGTGTAATTACGTACCATGGCTTCGTTATAGCCGACACTCTCCGTGACAATTGAATGCATATTTGTACATACATAGAATGCACATAAATTGTTTCCGGGTTCCTGCTTCATGCATGGGAAGTCATTTATTATTTCAAAAATTTTCCGGTATGGACGATACCGAACACTTTTCTTGCAGTACCGTGCGAAAGCCCTGTGAATGATTTTGAATAGTAATTAAACTTAAATGCAATAAAATGGAATTTTGCTAGAGTAATAACGCAATGATCGAGTTTACCTGTTCAGCATGTCCCAAAGGTCTTGGTACAGATTAGTTTGTTTTCTCATGGAGTCCAAGATAAAAATCCGCTAGCATCTAAGCTGGATGACGAGGAGGACCAGTGAAACTCGCACATATATGTCAACGTAGTCAATTACTCCCACATCGTGACGTGTTACGCAAAAATAGTAAAACGATATTAGAAGTCGGAGATACGTGCTTGAAGTTATAGGGTAAAAGAACGGAGGTTTTGTATTGCGACTTCAAAAAACATTAAATAAATAGTCTTCAATGAAGCTGTGGATTGTCGTTCACAAGTTTCTAGTTGACGAGCCGGATCTAAGAATGCTAGATTGTCATTGTTATTTCTTCTACATGTCGTACCTCCATTCTACATAAGAAAGAAGTTAGAGATGCAATTAAGCGATGCTGAAATGCTCAACGATATCTTGATGGACTTACAAAGTCCATAGTCTAAGTATGTTCACGTCCGGGGCATCTTCTTTGGTACAACATATACAGCTCAGTGAAAAGAACCCAGCAGATGTTATCCCCATTGTGAAAATCTTGCTCGTGTATCCGATCGGGAGCGCCTCCATACCATCGTTGGATTGCTGCATGTACCAGCGATGGGCGCTTGCGCGATTGAGTTGTAAGGTTGTCGAAATGATTTGGTTCAACCAATGTTTTCCCATAACAAACTTCCACATGAGACCTTGCGCAGAGCATCTAGTTGAACATCATCCGCTTGAGCATCCCGCTTTAGCGTGTCGGCACTAGCCGCTGCAAATCTTGCGCTACGGATATGCGCTCGTAGTCCGATATTTTGCAAGGTTGAAGCTCGCCCGTCTTTTGCACTTTTGCCATACTCAAGAAAAACTTTTTGCGCGTCAACATCAACTTTAGTCTTCTTACTTGATGGCACCTTTTTAAAGTGAGATGCTACGCAGCGCTTACATGCTTTTTCGCTCTTCCTCGGTCATGTCGGTGATAGTTTCTTTTGTGGTTGTCCCGGGTTCCGCAGATGGTTGAGATTTCTTCGAGGGCGGTGCCGATCGCCGAGATGTTCCGTTGTTCGATTCTTCACAGTTTTGGCGGAGGAGTCGGGCTTTTTCGGTTGGTGCCGCGGAGGAGTTGGACTTTTCCGGTTGGCGGCGAGAAGGGCGGAGGTCTCGTGTGGAGAGTGCGGTGATCATCATCGTCGTCGCCCTCATCGTCGAGCCAAACTTAATCAAGCTCTTGCGCCACGCGAGAAGCCATTCACGTTTTCTCCTAGCTTTTGTTCCCATCCTCGCGAGGATCTCTACCTCCATTTTTGGTATTGGCGGACGACAACATCCGCCGACCTGGCGAATCCCTGCGGTATCGGGCGACAGTGCAAAGTCCGTGACTCCTGGCATGGCCAAGCCCTGCCCTCAGCCACCTTTATGGTAATGCCATGTGCGGCCAAATGTAGCTTGCACGGTGTCGGTTCTTTGATGTCATCCACAGGAAAACGCAGTCCATGCTCTTCGGGAATCCCTGTGGACGCGCAGCTGCTCTTATGAGCACCGGGACTGATGAGCTCAGGGCTTTCACCGGGTGGCGGTCGTGGTGAGAGCTTTTCATGCGGCTTGCTCCACGACCTTATCTAGTTCGATCTTTGTTCCTCTAGCGCCTCGTGACAAACATCTTTTATCGGCGTTCGGTTGATCTTCTCTTAATCTCTTTGAGCGTTTGTACATCCATGCGTCTGCGGGAAGGCTTCTTTCCACGTGACCAAACCAACTCCTCCGTGCGACTGGATGCTCCTTGTTACCCGGGGCTATGGTTAGCTCGTCATTCTCCCTTCGTGGCGCGAAAGATCCTTGGGAAGGCTGCGGTGAGCATCGTGATTCTCGCGCAGCACTTCACGCTCTCTATCGGTTACGAAGCTTAAGCTGCCATCATCGGAGATAGAAGCACCCCTCCCAAGCAACAAATTGCTTGATCTTTCGCTTAAGGTTGCCGTTGCAGGAATTATACCCTTGCGAGTCATTTCTTGTTCGGACCGATCCCATCTTTGGTATTTTCTTCACGTACCCTCCTGCTCCTAGTCCGTGAGGGTGAATATTCTTATCCGCGTTTGCTTTGTTCCTTTCACTTACTATGTGAGCTTCTTCGACCTCTTATACGCCAAAAATTCATCCCGAACTCCCTTAACTTTGGGTGCGTGTCAAAATTGGCGTTTCATTCTTTTTACATAATTCTTGTTTAGTGTTGTCTTCCAATTCTTCCACGCGAAGGCACATGATCAGAGTGCTCGTTTCTTTGCAACCATTTCGGTCCCTTGGGAACTGGAAAACTTGTTTCACTTGTCCTATAAAGAGTTCTTCACTCATTGGGTACCACCCATTGGTCACCTCCGCGGCCAATCCATGATCTATAGCTGATGGGCACATCATCCCTAGCAATAACCCCGCAGGCTGTCCTGTACGGCCCTAATGATGACTCAGGTATAGCAGGTTCCCCGACTGCCGAGAGCTCCACTATGTTAAAAATTCCCTTAGGCATCTTGTTCGGACCACGACTTGCGCGTTGCCTTCGTTGATCAAACGCCTGAGCCTGCAAATTGATCTTCTAAATTATTAGTCGTGCGGGCCTACCATGTTTTGGGAACCACGATTGTACTAAAACTTTACCTCGCTACGTGAGTATCGTCAGGTTGGTCCATGGCTGGATCCTGCAGGTCCAGATAGGACGTTGGGCTATTATTCGGGCTACCCCTTCCTCCTTTGTCCATATTTGAGGGCCCAACTCCCTCCGGCACTTGTCCTTCGTCGGAGGCCATTCCTAGCAAGTTTGTTGAAAATTTCCAATTAACAAGGTCACTTTTGAAATACACACATACTTTTTTATCTCAGATACACAAACATCCTTGAAGGACACATACACATACACATATACATCTTTTTGAATCTGCATTCACACGTGAAAAAACATACCTACTTTACCTAAAGGATTCGAGAACTTATATGAAATATCCAATTTGTAAAAAACATATAGACAATTTAGTGGCAATAGATGAGGAGTTGAGATTGTCGAGATAAATGACAACATCAATGATAAAAGTTGGTGGTGGAAATGACAAAGAGTGTTGTATGTCATGTGAATGGAGGTGGTGGCCATGGTGGGCCGAGTGGGCTGTGGTGGTGGCTAGGGGAGAGGAAGAGAAATATTATTTGAGAAAAGAAGAAGAGATGCGGTGCTGGATAGCCACATCCACTACTAAAGTAGGACTCTGTTAGTGCTCATATACACACAAACAAAATAAATATTAAATTTGAATGTTTTTGTTTAGGAAATTTGAATGTTTCAACTGTATCTAGTTTTTAAGTGAATGCTTAGTTGAATGTGACATCTTGACTTACATGATACTGAATATGAGATTCCCATCAGATCTTTTTTGTTTTACATCTTGATCAATTGAGAACAGCCATGTGTTTCGTTACAGCTTTGAATATTGGAGTGTAATGAAACATAGTTCGTCAATATTATGTCCATATTTCAGCTACTAAAAATTTTCTATATCATCATGTCAGCATAGAATCATTTGGGAGACTAGTAGTTAGTAGATCATTTTTGGGCTGTCCCACATTTTGAAAGGGATCTTAAGTGGGGGCACTATTATATTTATTTGTAAGGAAAACAATGGTTCAGTTCGGAAAATCTTGTTGATCAATGCCATTAACTGTGGTTCAAATCAAATTTTTTGATTAACCTAATAATTGTGATCAATGTTAATAAAGCTGCACCTAGTGTACTAAGCATTGGAAATTTCTATCCCGGTTACTAAAATCATAATGCTTTGGTTTAGGAACTTCAAATAGAGTTACTTTCCTCTGGTTGGGCTTTCAAGTCATTTTCGTGTACAGAGTAATTCATAGTTGACAATATTTCATCTTTTGGTTTGTTATTCTGCCTGTGATTCTTTAGAAAATTTACCATTCAGAAAGAAAGTCTTAGATTTGGTTAAACCACCAATAGACTTCAGACTTTGGAGAGCTTAGAATCGTAGTGATTGATAAGATGTTTGTCCACTAATTTTGTTTTATGTAAACTATCAATATTTCCATGGTAAACTTGGTCATCTAAACTGATTCTTGGACAATGACACAATTATACAAAAAATTGGGGCAAGCAACCACCTCTCCGCACAAAACCATCCACGCATTTCTCTTGGCCTTCTGAACGATTAGCAAGGCCGGATTGCTTCCTACATATGCCTACCCCAAGGACATGACATGAGATGCTTGACTCATATCCTCAACAAAATTACCAGGAACAGTGAAAATGACGGCCGACGGCGGGGCGGTGAGGTCCGGGCGGTGAGGTTGAGGCGACGGTGGGGCGGTGAGGTTGAGGCGGTGAGGTCGGCGACGGTCGGGGCGACGGCGGGGCGATGCGAGGAGACGAAGTGGCGGCGTCAGGTTGAAGGGGAAATGAGGGGCTGAGTGGCGCGGTGTTCGAATTTATAGGGTTAGAGTATCACTGCCGGGTCAACACAAAAACCGGCAGTGATACACTATCACTGCCGAATAATAAAGAGAACCGGCAGTGATAGTTGAATTATCACTGCCGGTTCAAGCTCAACCCGGCAGTGGAAGTATTTATCACTGCCGGTTCAAGCTCAACCCGGCAGTGAAAAAACTTATCACTGCCGGTTCAATCTCAACGGCGGTGATAATACATTATCACCGCGGCTGTATCTACACCGGCGGTGAAAGTATTTATCACCGCGGTTCAAAACAAAAACCGCGATAATATTTGATTATCACCGTCGACAATACTACAAACGGCGGTGATAAAGCACTTCACCGCGGCTTAATGATACAACCGCAAGTGATAAGCTCGATCAATTATGTCAAAGTTTTCAAAGGATGATTGCTTTGGGAGTTTTAAATCCTATCAATTTTTATCCAAATTTTTGGAGGAATTCTTGAGGATATGTAATATTTGATTTAAATATTTCCCTAAGTTTTGACAAAGTTGTAAAATTATAAAAATCCGAGTGCTCACTGTTTTCATAGTTTTAATATTTCAAAATAAAAAATTCAAATTGTTGATTGTTTTGAAATCCTATCAATTTTCATCCAAATTTTACGAAATTTTTGGAAGAATACTTCAGACATGTAATATTTGATTTAAATTCAAACAAATGCAGTAGACCAACCATCGCTTCAAAAATTCACACAAATACAAAAAAAACACACAGATGAAGTAGAATTCACACAAATTGATACATATGACAAAAGAATACATTAATTGTTACATATCAGAAAATAAAATGTATTTCATTAGGACAACTAAGCTACGATTCGACCTTCGTCATGATCGCGGCGTATGTATGTAACTTCGTCCTCACTCTCTTCCATGAGACCGAGGTCAACGTCCTCTCCGAAAGGAGGAAGCTCATCGAATTGGTTGTACTCTTCCTCGTCGACAACATTCTCAACCCGACAATCCTTCTTTGTCCTTGAATAACCACGTGGCGCTCCTTGTTAGCTGGATCGGATACAAAAAAGATTTGTGTAACACAATTAGCAAGTACGAATGGTTCTTCTCTGTATCCGACCAGTTTTAGGTCCACGGTAGTGATACCGTACTTGTCGATGTTCATGCCCCTTGGAAGTCTTACCCATTGGCACCGAAAGAGAGGGACCTTCAAAGGTCCGTAATCAAGCTCCCAAATCTCTTCTATGAATCCGTAGTAGGTTTTCCTATCTCCGCTTCTTTGTCGTAGGCATCTCAGACGGATACCGCTGTTTTGGTTGGTGCTCTTTTTATCTTGTGCTCTTGTATAAAAGTAAAACCATTTATGTCGTATCCTTGGAATGTCCGAATTGTAGTGGACGGTCCTCGAGCCAACACTTTCAATCGGCGCACTCTGTCTCCGTATGCATCATGTGCCTACGCAACCAATCGCCGAGTTATGTCTATGCTCTCTCGCGATCCAACCCTCGACTTCGTTGGGTTTGTTCTAGATAACATGCTCTTGTGCATGTTGACATACGGGCCACCACAACCGATTGTCCCAGGCTGCGACATGTGCTTGTGTGAATGAAGCTAGATTGTTTGTACGGAGTGATTTCTCGCCCAGTGTCCCTTTTCCCTGTAGCCTACCCTCATGTCGTGATGTAGGCAGACCAATCGGTTTGAGATCCATGTAATCAACGCAGAACTCAATGACCTCCTCGGTTCCCCAACCATCTGCAATGCAACCTTCCGGCCGATGTCGGTTACGAACATATTTCTTTATGACCCCCATGAACCTCTCAAAAGGATACATCTGATGTAGAAACACGGGACCTAGAATCCGTATCTCTTTCACGATGTGAACAATGAGATGGACCATAATATCAAAAAAAGATGGAGGGAAACACATCTCGAGCCTGCAAAGAGTGTGGACCACGTCTTCCTGTAGCTTATCTAGTTTCAATGGATCGATGGCCTTCTGTGAAATCGCGTTGAAGAATGAACACAACTTCACAATTGGGTCTCGGACTTTCTCTGGCAGAACACCCCTAACTGCAATTGGAAGCATCTGCGTCATCATCACGTGGCAATCGTGAGACTTCATACCAATTAATTTTAAGTCTTTCATTGAGACTAGTCTCTTTATGTTGGCAGAGTATCCGGACGGAACTTTCACTCCGTGCAAGCATTCATGACAGCTAATTTTTCTTTCTTGCTCGAGTGTAGCAGTGCGGAAGGTACTTTTCCCTGTATCCATGTCTCGTGATGCAGCTCCTTCCTGAGTTTCATATCTTCAAGGTCCATCCGTGCTTGGAGAGTATCTTTTGTTTTGCCAGGTATATCCAGTAAGATACCAAGCAAGCTGTCACACACGTTCTTCTCTATGTGCATGACGTCGATTGCGTGTCGCACTTCTAAGTGCTGCTAGTAAGGTAGGACCCAAAATACTGATCTCTTTTTCCACAAAGGAGCCTTATCACGGAACTCGGGATAGATGTCTTTGCTGCTCCCTTTAGTGGATAATTTTAAGATCCCTTACAGCTGCAAATATCTCTCTCCAAAGTGTGATTCTTGAGCTAAAGCGGTCTCCTTTGTCCCATCAAAAGCTTTCTTATTATTGCGGTATGGGTGATCCTTGCGGAGGAACCTAGATGCGCATGTAAGACATTTTTCGACAGTTCTTCAGCCACCGACTAGCTGTACCATCTAAGCATTGGACGCATCCATTGAAGCCTTTTGTCGTCTGGCCCGACAGGTTACCAAGGGCAGGGTAATCATTGATGGTTACGAACAACAATACGCGTAGGATAAAGTTCTCTCTTTTATACTCATCACATACCCGTACTCCATCGTTCCACAAGATTAGAAGATCTTCAACCAATGGTTTGAGGTACACATCGATATCGTTGCCAGGTTGCCTGGGCCCTTGGATCAGTAGTGGCATCATAATGTACTTCCGCTTCATACAAAGCCAAGGAGGAAGGTTGTAGATACATAGAGTTCTGGCCAAGTGCTATGACGATCGCTCATGTTACCGAAAGGATTCATCCCATCCGTACTCAACCCGAACCTTATATTCCTTACATCATATGCAAAGTGCTTCTTATATTTTACGTCGATGTTCCTCCATTGCCTGAGTCGTGAGGTGTCCGAGCATTCCATCGTTCTTACGCTCTTGGCGTGCCATCGTAGCAATTGGGCATGCCTTTGTTATAAACAATCGATTGAGACGGGAATTATAGGAAAATACCACACCACCTTACGGGAGATCTCATCTTCTTACGCTTCACCCGACATCTTCATTATCGATGTCTTCATCGTTGCCCTTATACCGCTTTGCTTTGCAAACAACACGACCATCCAAGTCCGCAAACTCATTGCGATACAACATGCAATCGTTTGGACATGCGTGTATCCTTTGTACTTCCAATCCCAACAGGCGGACAACCCGCTTGGCGATGCGCACTTGTAGGCAACACGTTACCCTCCGAAGCAAATCCCCAAGAGACATAAGAGCTCGGTGAAGCTCTTATCGGACCAACCATTGCTTGCCTTCAAGCTGCAGAGTGTAAGCACGGTCGCAATTTTTGTGCTCCTCCTTGCGACACGGGTACAATGGTGTCGTGGAGTCCTGTACCATATGTTGGAACTTTTGAAACTCTCTTTCACTCGTGAAGTCTCCCTCCCCATCACGCAACATTTGATCCGGATCTTCGTCGTGGTTGCCGACAAGCGTATCTTCAAGCGCCGTCATACCGTTGTCTCCGTCATCTTCAATAATGTGTTGCCCTTCATGTACAATCTCATCTTCGCGTGCTTGGTCCAACGGTATAGCCGACCTTGAAACCTCTTGAAGCAAGTGTGCACGTATCGACTCTATGGTAGAAAGCGACTTACGATTTTTGCGGTCAACACATGGACAAGACATGTAGTCCGCCAGATTCTTCGACTTGCGCGCGCCCACGTTTAGAAAATAACTCACACCATTAAAAACTCGCCCCACAACGGTCCAGTGTCATACATCCACCTTGGTCCATCTACAATTAATTAAATCAAATATTACATACGCATATAATTGCAAATAACAAATAATTGTAGACAATTAGATTTAAAAACATATGTAGCAATTTTGACTATATTAAAATACATCAACCTTTTTCCGTTATGTAAATATCCATATAGCAATTTTTAGTATTGTAAAAATGAAAATAATTGTAAATAGTTATGATATATTTAGACTATATCCAAATATATCAATCTTTTTTTCATTGCGTCAATATCCATCTTGCAATTCCTTATTATTTACAAATTTGGAAAAAATTGTAAGCACTTAGGATATACTTTGAGTACATTAAAATATATCAAAATTTTTTATTAGGTAAATATCCATCTAACAAGTTTTATTATTTCAACATTTGAAAATACACCTTTTTGTCATTATGTAAAATCCACGTGGCAATTTTTTATTATTTACAAAAATAGAGATTAAAACATAACAAATGATGTTAAAATATTTTCATAGCGTGAGCGAGAGTTCACGCGGATCACTGGAAGTGGTCGGCGTGAACCGATGTTTATCCTATTTACGATTTTTATTTTTAAAACATAACAAATGATGTTAAAATATTTTCATAACGTGAGCGAGTTCACGCGCGGACCACTTGGAAGTGGTCCGGTATACTTCGTTCACGCAGGACCACTTCCAAGTGGTCCGGCGTGAACTCGATGTTTATCCTATTTCGATTTTTATTTTTAAAACATAACAAATGATGTTAAAATATTTTCATAAATTTTATGTATTATCCTACATATCTTATGATACTCCCATAAATTTTTCATAGCATGAAAATGCATTCTCAATTTTTAAAATTGAGAGAGTTCTACTAAATCTTAGGTTTAAAATTCGAAATCTCGTAGAAAAAATAAAAAATCGAAATATACTGTAGCAATTTCAAATTTTTTCGGATTTTTACATCCGGCGTCTATGCAAACTCGCTGGGTCCGAAATCCGAGATTTGGTGAGATTTCGCCAATTTAGTGTTTTTGTAACCTTGGATCAAATTACTAACCTCGAAAAGAAGTACAATACAAATTTTAACAAATTTTTCAGCAGATCGTTGCAATATGCAAATCGAGCAAAGACAGAGCGCCTCGTCTTTGCTCGATCGTCGGGAGGCAGGGTCTCGATTATATAGAACACTTATCGCTCACGGTTCTGCGCGAGCCGCGATGATAAGCTCGAATGCGCGAAAAACATACTGCGCTGGAAGATAATATCACTGCGGTCCTTGCTTTAACCTGGCGGTGAAAATGCAAGTATCCTCGCGGTTTAAGCACGACCGGCGTTGATATATCTCTGCCGGTTGTTGTCTCAAACCGGCGTGATATCTTGCTTTTTACCCGGTTGGTTGCATGAACCAGCAGTGATAAGTTATCCCCAACTTAACTTTCGAACCGGCAGAGATACGTTATCATCGCGGTTGGTCCTAACCGGCAGTGATATGCCGGCAAGGATTGACTGTTCTGTAGTAGTGTATAATACTACTAAACAAGTGATCTCCAGTTCTCCACTACCTGTAGTTATTGCTAATTCTCTCCTCCTGTATATCCATATCATCCTTATTATTTTCAATACTAGTTGAAAATTCTGTGCGTTGCTGCAGACGATCACTAAATTTTAATAGAAATAGAGAAAAAAAATCCTTGAAATAAAAGAGGAAGAAAGAAATAAAAATACTGTAATGCAAGTTAATAGAGAGGAGGAAATTCTCCACACACACCCCCACCCAGAATCTAAAAATTTATTTTTTTTCAAAAAAAACAAAACTACTTTAGCATAATATAGTGCATTGAGTGCACGTGGCACTAGGCGGCAGCTCAGTTATGCATATCCAACAATAGTAAGTTACTATATGCGCGACAGGCCTGCATATTTGTACCGGCAGAAGGAATTGTCGAGACGGGTAGAGATTCTAACAGTGAAAGAAAATCCTTTTCGAGAATACCTCAAAAAAATTGTTCGAATTTTTAAAAGTCGCAAAAATTTTGATCACGATCCGATTTTTTTATGGTAGCTTAGGTATGCTCTCAGAACCCTTCTCACAAATTTTAAAGAATTTACAAATTTAGTAGCTCAATTAAATATATGAAATTGCTTTAAGTGCGTTAGTAGTATTATCAGAAGTTTTAAAAACCGCAAAAATTTGATCATGATTGAAATTTTTACGGTAGCTTAGGTATGCTCTTAGGACCCTTCTATAAAAATTCAAGAATTTGCACATTTAGTAGCTCAATCTTCGTTGCTTTAAATGCATTAGTAGCATTGTCAGAATTTTTAAAAATCGCACAAGTCTGATCATACACAGCCCAAGCTGTTTGCCAACCGAGCTAAGAACCACTTATGAAATACGATACACAATAAATATATGAAACTAGGTAGCACTCTACTGTAGAAACTGCGTGACATGGTGGGCTTGACGGTTGGACTCCATACCTAGTTCATCTTGCAACTTTCATATTGTCCTTTTCCTCAGCACACAAATTCCGTGCGCGGAGTATCATCTAGTTGATCATCCAGGGACGTACGCTTTTCCGCGCTTAATTTCATCACCGCACATAAACATGTTATTGACAATCTATATGATCGTAATTTCGAGATTAAGCGTGCATATGCTTGGGGAGGGGTATCTAATTTTTTACCAAAAATTCTGGAATACTGTTAAAAAGGACTTATTGAACTTATTCAGAGATCTAGAAAAAGGTAATATAGATTTTTTTCAGGCTTAATTTTGCTACGATCTCTCTGATTCCAAAAGAGAACAATGCTAGAAATATCAAGCAGTTCAGACCCATTAGTTTGTTGAATTGTAGTTACAAAATTATTACTAAAGTGTTAACTAATAGGATTGGTCTTATCTGTAATAGACTCATTGTGCAAAACCAGATTGCTTTCATAAAAAATAGATATATTTTGGAAAGTGTGGTCACTGCTCATGAGATAATTCATAAAATTCATTGGGATAAGGGTAACGGTCTTGTGCTCAAAATTGATTATGAAAAAGCTTATGATATGGTTAACTGGAGTTTTTTTGCTAGATATTTTTTTGGCTAAAAGAGGTTTTGGGAGTAAATGGCAAACTTGGATTTATTCTATGTTGGATAAAGGCTCGGTGGGGATCAAGATTAACAATATGGAAAGCGATTTTTTCCAAACCAACAAAGGTTTGAGACAAGGAGATCCTTTATCCCCAATTCTCTTCAACCTGGTTGCTGATGTTTTTACCAGAATTTTACAGAAAGCTGCAAATAATAGTTTGTTGAGAGGTTTGTGTGAAGATTTCTGTTCAGGTGGTATAATTAGCTTACAATATGCTGATGATACTCTTCTGTTCATTAAGAATAGTGAGGAGTTTGCTTTACATCTTAAATGGCTGTTAACTTGTTTTGAGCAAATGTCTGGTTTGAGGATAAATTTTCATAAGAGACAAATTAATTTCTATTGGTTGTGACAAGAATGAAATGGAAAGGTATGCAAGTATTTTTTGTTGTAAGGTAGGATCATTCCCTATTAAGTACCTGGGTATTCCTCTTCATTATGACAAAATTAAAAGGAAGTACTTTCAGCCATTCATTGATAAGATTTTGAAAAGGATTGTAGGTTGGAGGGGCAAGCTCCTTTCATATAGTAGTCGTTTAATTTTTATTAAATCCTGTCTAGCTAGTATTCCCCTTTACCTCTTATTTTTTTTTAATTTCCTAAGTGGGCTTTAGAGCTTATTAATTGCCACATGGCAAATTGTCTTTGGAATGATTTTGAAGGTCATAATAAGCTCCATCTAGCTAACTGGCACTTAGTGTGCATGGATAAGAGGTTTGGTGGTCTTAGGGTTCCTAACATTAGAGATTTAAATATGTGTCTTCTAGCTTTTTGGATTAAAAGATTATGCGTTAATGAGAGTAAAATATGGAGGGATTTGATTAAGTTTAAGTATAAAACTGATAAGCCTAATGTCCTTCTTTGTGAGTCTGGTCATGTTTCTGTTTTTTGGAAAGGGATTATATGGGCTATGCAGGCTACTAAATTTGGATATAGGTGGTATGTAGGTAATGGAGCTAAAATAAAGTTCCGGGAAGATATTTGGTTTGACAACTCTTGCTTAGCTACTCAATTTTAGGATCTGTATGTGTTAGTAAATGAAGAAGGTTGCATTATATCTAAGATTTGGGATGGTTCTAATGTTAAATGTATCTTTAGAAGGACATTTTCTGAAAAAATGTTGATCAGATGGTTTGAGCTGGTGGAAGTGGAAAATAATATTAGGCTATCTGGTGAGGAAGATGCTTTGGTTTGGCAATATAACAGTAATGGAATCTACTCAGATAATTCTCTTTATGCTATTATTAATTTTAGAGGAGTTTTTTTCTCTTTTTATTCCTTCAGTGTGGAATTTGATTGTTCCTCCAAAAATTCATTTCTTTCTCTGGCTTCTATCTTATAATAAAATGATGACTAGGGATAGTCTGTTAAAAAGAGGTATGGATAGAGGAGTTCTTTGTTGTTTATGTGAAGAATCTGAAACGGTTACCCATCTTTTTTTTATTGTGTTGTAGCTAAGAATATTTGGGGTTTGGTCGGTGAGTTTTTTTATTTGCATATCGGATATAATTATGAATCTGTGGCTCGTTTTTGGTTGAGTAACAAGAGAAATGCTTATCCCTAAGAATAGGAAAGATCTAATCTAGGAGATACTTGCCAAACATAACCAACTAACCACCGGAGGGGTACATTACGCTAACGCCCGCTTGATCGAACGTCGGTGGTTAGCCACGGACATTGGTGGACCGAAACTCGGAGAACAACGAAGAAGGCAGCCTTTCGTGAAGATGTCGTGGCCGGGATGTCGTGGGAGCGTGGAGAACCCGCACGGCACCCATGGCTACCTTCTCACGAGCGAAGTGAAGATCGATCTCGATGTGCCGTCCGTTGATGTTGAACCGGGTTGGAGGACATGTAGATCGACCGAGCGTTGTCGCGATGAACAGCGGTAGCACGCGAAGCGGAATGTGGAGCTCATGAAGAAGCTATCGAAGCCAAGAAGCCTCGGCAACACCATTGGCGGCGGCGCGGTACTTTCGGCCTCGATCTTTGGAGCGGGACACGGTGTTTCGGCGTTTGGAGGACGAGAGACCAGTTGTCACCAAGGAACACGGCATAGCCCGAGGTGGACTTGCGCGGTCGGGACAGACCCGACCCGGTCGACATCGAATAAACCACCAAGTCATCACGGGTCGACGGTCGAAGATGAAGACCAGTGTAGAGTACCCGAATGTAGCGAAGGATGCGCTTGAGGCGGCCAGTGGGGCTCTCGAGGTCATGCATGTAAAGGCAAACTGCTCGCACGCCGGCGTGGCGATGTCGGGCGTGTGAAGGTCGATATCTTGCAAAGCGGCGGCAAGACTCAGTAGTCGGATGGGTCGACAACCGGAGCTCCGAGTCGCAGAGACCTTGGAAATTTGGTATCCACAGGCGTTGTGCATGGTTTGCACTCGGCCATCCAGCCGCGATCAAGATGTCAATCATGTCTTGGCGAGAGAGAACC
This sequence comes from Otatea glauca, assembly GCA_036346275.1. Lineage (NCBI taxonomy): Eukaryota > Viridiplantae > Streptophyta > Magnoliopsida > Poales > Poaceae > Otatea > Otatea glauca. The sequence continues at coordinate 6,343,093 of CM070719.1, forward strand.
ATCCGCCGACCTTCTGCGCCGAACTCCGCATCCCGTGAAGTGATGGAGTTGCCCAAATCCTTCATGGCAAACTCTGCTGGGAGTGAGATGACTGCCGCGGGAGGTGTGTCGAGAGGCGGTGAGGGCGATGTCATCAACGTAGAGGAAGCGGGTAGGCGTGTCGGTGCCACGGCGGTAGACAAACAATGAAGTGTCGACTTGGCTTCCACAAAACCAAGAGAGACCGGATCGTGGCGGCGGTTGTACCAAGCACGGGAGCCTGCTTGAGACCGTAGAGCGACTTGTTCGACGACAGAGACAAAGTTGGGCTGGCGAGGATCCTCGAATCCGGAGAAATTTGGCAAACACGGTCTCTCAAGGTGCCATGGAGGAAGCGTTCTTGACATCGGTGAGTGAAGCCGGCGAGAGAGCAGAGAGAGAGCATGCGAGCCGTGGTGGGCTTGACGACCGGGTGAATGTCTCGGCAAAGTCGATGCCGGATATTGGGTGAAGCGCGAAGGACCAACGTGCCTTGTAGCGCTCGGAGAACCGTCGGCGTGGAACTTGTGTTTGAAGATCCACTTGCCCGTGACAATGTTGGTATGTCGCGGGCGAGAACCAACTCCCAAGTGCGGTTACGGAGAAGGCGGCATGTTCTTCCTCCATAGCGACCCGCCAATTGGGATCGGCAAGGCGCCACGGAAGGTCTTGAACCGGGACGGTGGCTCGGCATGGTACAAGGATGGTACGCGAAAATCGTCCTTGGCCCGAGTCGTCATCTTTGTCTTTGGTTCCTTTGTTTGGGAGCGGCAATGGCACCGAGCACCGGGGCGGTGCCGCAGGCGGCGAGTCTTGTCGGAGGGACCGCGACTGGTTTAGGCGCTGGAGTAGACGCGCAAAGGCGGGAGCAGCGCGTAGGCTGCGCCGGAAGTTAGGTGGAGAAGCGGTGCGGCGTGGCGCGGGACCCGCGTGGGAGTCTGGGAGAAGCCGTCAGTGCTTGCGCGGGGATCGTGGCGTGGCGTGGCGCGGAGGGCGGCAGACGGACGGCGCGCCGGTTGGCGAGACGGTGCACCACCGCGTCGAGGAGTCGGAAATCTGGTGGTAATCTTGGCGGCAGAAGCGAGCGGTGCGCGTCGGCATGGGGCCGTATAGCAGCGATGGTGGTGGCGCGGGAGGACTGCGAGAGACACGGTTGGCGACCCTATGGGAAGGCGCGGGTTAGGAATTCATCGAGGAAGGTGAAGTCGCGGCAGGTGGGAGGAGGTATGCTCGGCAAAGGGAAAAGCGGTCTCGTCAAAGAAAACATGACGGAGATGATGATTCTATTTGTGGTAGGATCAAGACATCGGTATCCCTTGTGGTGAGCGAGAATAACCAAGGAAGATCTGCAGAGGCGAGCGCGGGGCAAGTTTGTGGGGAGCGATGGCGAGAAAGATTGGGGTAACATTCTGACCAAAACACGCAGATTATCGTTACAGCGGTTGCACTTTGCAAGAAGAGAGCAAAGTGCGGGGTTGAAAAATCCGGTGTCTTGGTTGGCAAGATGTTGAGGAGGAGAGTTGCGGTGTGCAGCGCCTCATTAATCTGAAGGTGGCTTGCTCGCTTCGAAGCGAAGAAGCGAATAACATCGTTAGTGGTACGAATAATCCGCTCGGCTCGGCCAGATTCTGCGAGGGCGTGTAGGGACACGACATCTGGCCCAGGCGCCATGTGTGAGGAAGAAGGTCTGCTATTGGGTTGTCGAACTCCGTAGTTGTCACTCTGGGACGGCCTTGACGCATCGCCGAATTGGGTAGACACATAGGCGAAAAAGTTAGACGGGGTGGAAGCGTGTCGATTTAAGCCGTAAAGAAAGCGTCCACAGTGATGTGAGCAGTCATCAAGAACAACTAAGTAATATTTGTAACCAGAGACACTAACAATGGGAGATGTCCATAAGTCACAATGAATAAGATCAAAGTTGTTTGACGCTCGAGATACTGAAGGATGAAAAGGAAGGCGAACATGTCGCCCTAGGCGACACGCATGGCACAAGGATTCCAAACTTTTATTACGACCGGGGATAGCCGAAGTGAGTTTGGAGAGGGCCTCGCGACCAGGGTGGTCGAGGCGACGGTGCCACAGGGAGGATGACGTGGAGTTGGCAACAAGGGAGTGAGCCACGAGCGGTGCGGTAGGTAGAGCGGACCGAGCTATTGCACTGATGATCACGTTCGCGAGAGAAGATCCTTCACGAAGAACAACCATACGGGTCAAACTCCACAGAACAATTGTTATCGATGAGTGAATTGTGAACGAAATAAGATTCTTGATAAGTCGAGGCGAAACAAGAACATTATTTAGAACAAGAGAGCCAAGGTGCGTCGGCTGAGTGGCGGTGTGACAGCAGGAGCGAACCATTACCGACAACAATGGAGGTGGGAGAGGGATCTGAGGGGTTGAGGAGTGAGAGAGGGTACCATCATGGGAGGTCATGTGGGAAGAGGCACTGTATCAAGGTACCGGTCGTTGTTCGCCTACGGAGTGAGGTGTGTGTCTTTGACGTGGAGGCAGAATTCTGGTCCCGAGCGGAGACCCCACCATGGGTCGGTATTGCGGCCCATTTCTTGCTGCTTTGTTGGTCTGGCGTCGGCGGGGAAGGCTTCATTGGAGGCGGGTCACATTCTTTGGGCCAATGGCGCTTCTTTGTTAGGATTCTTCTTTGTTAGGGCAGCCGCGCCCACAGGGGGAAGTGGGCGGAGGAGGCGCCGGGGGCCGGGCCACATTTGGATGGACCGTTCCACGGGTTGAAGAACGATGGCGACCCGCTACGCTTGACCCAGCAGTAGCAATGATCGTCTTGGGCGTAGAGGAGAAGCCGGAGGAGAGCGCCAGCTGCCAGTGCAAAGTGATGCCGCTCGAGAAGGTGCGGTGGTCGCCGGCTTCTTCTTCTTCTTCTTGAGGCGGCGGACGAGGAGGACCGTTCTTTGTCAGTCTTGGCCGCCGCGGGCGAGTAGAGCCATGGCGACGAGGGCGTCGGAGGAGCAGAGGGAGTTCGCACCATGTTGATCTCCTCAAGGAGGAGTTCATTGCGGACTGGGCGAAGGAAGGAAGGGCGGCGCGGCGGAGGTGGACCCGATGTCCTGTGCATCGCTTGTTGAGCCCGCGAATCACGTTGAGGACCAGTGCGGTCGACCACGTGTTCGCCGAGGTCGTTGAGGTCGTCGGCCATCTTCTTGAAGTGTTTGCAATAGTCGGTGACGGAGAGGTCACCTTGGGCAAAGCGCGAAACTTGGCGTCAAGGTGGAAAGCGGGTCTGCCCCGATTGCGAAGTGATCCTCGATGGCGATCCGAGCCGTGGCGGTGGCGCGGTGGTCGATCACGGCGTCGGCAAGGTCGCGGTGGCCGTCTTTGTCTGACCATGATTTGACGGCAGCGTTCATCCGAGCCCAATCGGGAAGTGCCGAGGTGGCGGAGCTGCGGACGTGGTCTGCGGCGAATACTTCGTGTGGCGAGTAGGAATTGCTCGCGCCAGCGTGGGTAGTTGCGAGGTGTCGAGGGCGAGGGGACGGTGCGGGCGTTACGCGCGAGAGCGACTGGCGTGGAGGTTGAGAACGGCGGCCTCGTGGAGGATCATGGCGCGGGAGATGTCCGTGTCATCCTCGTGGTCGTCGCCGGCGGTCGGCGGGATCGGCCGCGGCGGCCAGCGTCGGCACAGGCTTTGGCGCTTTGGCGATCTGGCGTGAACAGCGCTCGGCGGCTGCGTCGCGTCTGCGGATGCTGGAATGACCTCTGCTTTCGGCCGCGTGGGCAGCCAGCGAGGCGCGGCGAAGTCTCGGCGAGTCTTTGCCAGCAGCGTCGTTGTCATGGCGAGCTGCTTCAGCGAAGGTCGGCGACGGAGGCGGCGAGGGTCCCGACCATCTTGCAGTAGCGGCTAGCGCCTTGAAGCGTGAAGGCGAGAGGGAAGATCCGGTCTCGTGATACCATGAAAGAATCTTGCTTTGAATACCATTTGTGTTTTGCCTCTGGAGCTTGTGGAATAGTAGAAATAACATGATTTTTCGTTTCCAGTGTTGGTTAAATGTAAAAACAGTGTGGAGAAGGATGCTCATGTCCTTGAGGGATTGAAGTCCGCTGTACAAGAAGGAGATGGTGGCTAAACTGGAGAAGTTCTGCGAAAACCTGGTGGCCAGGCTTCAAGCACCTCTTCCGTTGGGTGCTGGATCAATGTGAACAGAAGCGATCATTTGTTGGTTGAAGCTCAGGAGGCAGCTATCATTCCAAAAGAATTGAAGTCGCTTGAAAGTTATTTGAGTAACTGGGTTGATAGCAAATTGTAATTCTGTCTTTGTTGTGGTTGCTTGGGTTGAAATATTTGGTTTGTTGATGTGGTTAAGTTCAAGTTAGTGCTAAACCTACTTTATGTAATGTCTTTGTCGGTTTTAGTAATGAAACTGGGACATCAATTCTGTTGATGCCCTTTCGATCTAAAAAATTTAAGGTCTAACTCACCGAAATGTTTGCAGGGCCCATCTAGATGCTGACACGTGGCATTTCCTAGCTGGCATGTGTCCGGTGAGTAGACCCCTTCCCCTCACCCCAACTTCTTCCTCCCTTCACTCCAAACCTATCACTCAAAACTTTAAAAAATTAGAAAATTCCAATAAAAAATATCAAATAGGAAAATTTGAAATAGCAAAAATTCAACATAAATTTTAAATAGGAAAACTTTCAAATCAGACAAATTTGAACTTAAATATGAGGAATTTCAACTCGGTTTCAAGAAAATTCAACTCAACTCAAATAAAAAAAACTGCATCATGAAGCTGTTTTTGCTTAGTTACTGATGACCTGCAAGCGCACAGAGGACAACGGGCCTGCACCAAAACATTAGTAGCTCTGACCAAGAATTAAGATAACGAGATAATATGAGCTACTGTTGCCATAGAAAGACCTATTGCAACAACGTATCAGGTGTTGTTATGAATGAAAAACTTGTTGCTACCATGGTCTATCACAACACATAGCTAGTGTTGTTGCATATAAAGAAAGGTGTTGCAAGGAATTCTAACACATACCTTGCTCCTAGCAACAATTGTTTACCTTGTTCCTCACAATTTACATATTTTTATTAAGATAGTTAAAAATGCTAACAATCTTGCAACAATCCAGCAACTACCTGAAATGATTGAGGTAAAGCTTATTTATATATTGCAAAAAAAAGAATTGTTACTTACAAAGCATTTATCATACATAATGAGTGCATACACTACTTGGCATCTTCAGTGTATTACAAACAAGTACAAATGATGCACTATATGCACTGTTTCTTTGGATGACTATCATTTGCCCCGCCTTCAAAAGTAGTTTTTGACTTCATGTAGAGAGGATTGATCTTGGAAAGTACAATTTAAAATCATCAGCAGGGAAGCCACCTTTCCAGTTGTGATACACTAAGATTATTTCAATTGTATCATCACCTGCATCGGCATCCAATAGACATCACGGGCTAGCTCAAGCAGTAGTTGATGCGAAATTTACATGAAAAATGCAATTATGCTATTAGCATTTAGAAAATTATGACTTAAATACCAAAGATAAAATGGAACTGCATGGTTTTTACAAGAATACATCGAAAAGCCTTTCATCACGCTTTTCGGTATTGGTTCAGGCTGAAACCTGCAATGTACAAGAATGGTTCAAGCAACAAGTACTTGTTATGCATTTCCATTGTTGTCAGCGGCATGTGTGTCACCCATTCTTAGGCAATGAAGAGCATCGAAAGCACCACATTAAGACTCAGTTTTTCTTTAAAACAGAGTAATTGCAGGATGCATGTACATTAGTGCTAAATTAGAACAAAAGAACAGATTGTAACAATCAAACTTTATATTGACCGCAATCAAGAATCAGAAGGAGATGTTTTTGGCTGCAATGAAGAATTAGAAGGGGATTTTTTTTGGCTGCAAGCAAGCCTCCACATCCACCAGGGATGACCAACGAGATGCTGCCAGCCTGCCACCACTGCCTCCTGGCCACCTGCATCGAATTAACATGTAGAAGGTATAATCAATACAGACAAATGGTTTTGATTAGGAACTCAAACTAGATACGAAATTTATATCTTACTACACACAATCATTCATAAGGGTTTAGTGCTTCTTCGTTATTTTGTGTAAGTAGCATATCCAATTGACAGTACTTAATACATAGCCTTTTCTATGATCTGAAGATGCTTGTAATTAGCCACCGAGCACTATTTTGTGAAATGAATCCCAATCGACCTGAAGAGGAAAAGGGTCTGTGTTCCAAGTTCAAACAAGTTACTCAAAGGAAAAGGTTCTGTCGGATTGATTGGAAAAATAAGAATGTACAATGTTTAGAACAAAACACAAATTTACAACAGCAAAAATGATTCACTGTAGCCAAGATCAGCATTTCGATTCATTGTCCCGTATACAGTAAGTTCCAGGTTCCAAGCTCCTGAAATCAAATAATTCCTAGGCCGCAACCAAAAAATAAAAAATAAAATCAAAAACAATATTTCAATCTCAGAAGCATAACATCGAACAGATGGATGGCATGAAAACTCATGATCAGAGCACCACAACCATTTGGGATTTGCCAAGACTTCTCTACATCAAACAACACATTGAAATCAGGAAGATCGCGTTGTGAATTCCCATTAGCAATGGAAAATATATTGGTATCAGACCTGGGACTGGGTACCAATTGATTCACCGTCCAAATGGAGTAAGCAGCCCAGTTGCAGTCCTAGAAATGAGAGCTACCATCCATCACGCACACACCAGATCTCAGAGACTCAGACTGAATCAAGTGCAGAAAGAGAGAGAGAGAGAGAGAGGGAGAGGGAGGGGATCAGGGGAGGGAGAGAAAGCGCGCACTTGGAGGATGGAGGCAAGTAGGCAACCGTGACAGGATGTCCGCATGAAGAAAGACCAACCCAATTCTAGATTTGAGCATTGGCGGTGTGGGGAAGAGGGTTTTGCGTACCATCGTCGAATCGAGCTCATAGTCGCTGGATCGGATACGCCATGGCCGGTCGGGGTCACCAACACCAATTGAGCCCGCTGCGCGCCGGATCGAGGTCGCCGTGATGACGAAGTGAACGGCGGCGAAGGGAAAGAGAGCAGCGCCGGTGGTGGAAGTGACTGGGGGCTGCTGTGGGTGCGAGCGGCATAGTTAAATGTAAACCCGAGTGAGATGTAAGGTTTAGTCCTTCCAAAGCGAGCTTTAAAATCTCGTCAAAATTTTGAAAATTCTGCCGAAATTTTGGATTTCGAAAGGGTCCGAGATTCTAAATTTTGGTGAAATAAAAAAATTTCAACTTGCTACATTAATTTCGGTAAATCTTGGTAAAATTTCAGCTTTTGATCGAAATTGCTAGAAATTGAATCAGTTTTGATGTTTTTGGACCGTATTTCGCTCTAAATTTTTTGTGAAGAATTGTAATGCCTTTTATAAGGAATACTGTGAAAATTTTGCCAAAAAAAACACATATACAAATTAATATATCTTTAATTTATGGTGTCATGACCAATCATGTGTGGCTTACTGGCTTGTGTAGCTTGGATAATCATCCATCCAAGGTTGGTTGCTACTTTGTGCAATTATAAGAAGGGTGATGCAAATTTGATAATAAGATGATGACACAACTAAATTAACACAAGTTGGTCTAGATTATTTTTTGTATGCTTGCTGTCATTCAAATGAAATTTCACGCATAATCTCAAAGTCTGAAGGAAGAACCGGGAAAAGCAAATAGCAGAGAAGAGGAGGTTAACTGGCTCCCAAGCTTCTAGGCTCCAGTTAATCTATAAAATTAATCTAACAAGTGTTTATTTCACAAAGGAGCATAAGAGGGAAATCGAACATCTTAAGCATGGCAATCAAATGAATAGCAATGCCCTAGAGAGCTAGCTCAGGTTAAATTAAGTTTGTGTACCTATTATCTAAACTGCATAACTGTTTTTTTTTTGTGCATCTCTGATATCTCGCCGATAGTTCGAGCCACCAGTTTGAGCATTCAACAATGTCTGTGCTTATTTTCTCCAGTTTGAAATCTCTCTGCCTATGCCCATGTATGGCCTGATTTAACTAGCCATGAACTTAAATAACCAATGTGAGAGGAATCGATCCCGTTAGGCCAAAAGGTGGAGTTAGCTTTGGTTTTATTTGCACGATGGAGACGACATTATGGGCAAGTCCAAGCATATCGCATTCACAGAACATGTACTCGTGACCAGTGTTCACAATATCATATCGCAATTATCAAATGATGTTTTATTTCCAAAAATCGGCAAAACCCAGTTGAAAATCGATAGAAACTAAAGAAGTTTGAATTCAAAAATTTTGGACTCGGCGGTGCAAAAAATAAATAAATGAAAATCGAGCGATTTTACTGATTTTTGACCAGTTTTCACCGATAATCGATCGGTATTCTTCGATTATCGACAATTTTTGAGTGATTTTTTTTATTTTCAGCACAACAACGAAAAATGTAAAGAATTAAAAAAATAAAAATTTGAAAAAAAATCTCAATTAATCTAAAAAACATGTCAGATAAATTTCAATAAATTTTGAATTGATTTAATGCTTTTGAAAAATCAAACCCAATAATTAACGAAAAGAAAGAGAGACATTGTCTGATTTGTATAAAAATTTACAAGCTTGATATATCATGCTCTTAAATTTTAATGGTACTATAAATAGTTCCCAGGGATCTTTTATTTTAATTTCCAGAAGTACTAGACTTCATTTAGTGCCCCCTAGAAAATAAAAAATAGAAGAGAATATACAAAGATAGTAGCACCGTTAGATTTTTTTAAAAAAAAGACAGGTCCAATCATTCTATAAAATTTTTACAACACCATTATAATTGCCTCTGGACCTGACAATTTTTTTAAGAAATATTAGACTTCATTAGCATTGCCTCATGACCTCACAGAAAAATTTTCAAATATTTTTAACACTTTTTTGATAAATTGTTTCAATTTTTTTGAATTTGTATTTGAATTTCACAGGTTTACCGAATGGTTTTAGATATCAAACTGGCTCGATACGCGTGATTATCGAGGATATTGCGAACCCTGCTCGTGATATATAATAGTAAACTACACAAGAATTTTTTGCTGGGCGCTAGGATGGACGCAGCTCTGGCTTTGTAGTTTGAAGTTCGTAGAATCAAATCAAATGTAGACTTTATTCACAAAGCCACCATTAGCCCAATGGGAGGCTCTGCAATAAAGTTTAACAAGTGTCTTTGTATGAATGTACGTACCCAAATTTTTGTATGGTAATGAATTTGTCCTCAACCTCCACAATTTCAACCGTGTACAAATGAGCTGACTCGTATAATTTAACCTCCACAATTTCAACCATGTACAAACGAGAGCACTCCTATCTGCATTGCCTTGTGGGTTAAAAAATGTTTACAAGTCCCCATTGTCTCTAAATCTATCTATGTCTCTCTCTCCCAAGGAAAAACCTCATCAAAATATTGAATGATCATTCCCGATACAAGGCATCAATACAAGTGTTTATTTTGAGGAATGGGTTGGTCCTACCATCATCATTCTTCATCCTTTTGTGTTGTTAAAATGGAGTTGGGCCATTACCCATTCCACATGTCCATGATTATATATTAAAAAAATGAATGAGGTCATAAACAAAAACAATCATGAAATAAACACAGTGTATTAATCCATTCCTTAAATCAAACATGCCCTAGAACATCGAACGAAAGATAGACTGAAACATTTTACTTTGCCATATTCGCTACCATATAAACAATATAATATATTATGTTAGTCAGAGATCTTATTCAAAGATTACAACATTAGTAAGCAAATCACAAAGGGCTGTAGGGGACAGTTCAGCCAAAAGAGGAGTAGCTAAGTAAAGCCTAAATCATAGTTTCAATAATAGTAGAGAAGCCAAAAAGAGAGAGTATATCCTGCAACACCTCGTGAAATCAAATTTATAGCTTGAGGTAACCAATCCTGAAGCACCTCACGAAGCCAGTGTTCTACCTCATTTGAAAGTAGATGAGGTGCTTGAGCCATTCTCTCTGAAATAGATTTTCACAATGTGAAAATATTGCCCATTGTTTTACATGTTATGAATAGATGCTAATAAATAACTAGTTCCTTTACATATTGGGTAGAGTTCCCAAAGAAAAACTAGATTTATGGTTTGCTAAATCTGACTCGTAGCTTTGAGTTATTTGGAGAATTCCTATCATAACGAAATTATTTTGGTAATTTAAGAGTGCATTATCAATTTATAATACTCAAGCATAGAAAAACTCTTATTTAGATTTGATCTCAACTAAATTTTAGTTGTAACATATTATAGATTAAGAATTAAGATGGGAAATATCTAGTGTGCAAGCACTATTTGGTGCACAAGTACAAAAACTTTTGGTTTAAGCATTAAATCAATATTGAAATTCTAAAAAAGAAGTAGATGCCCTAAATTGTACTAGCACACTAGATGTTTATCTGAAACTAGGGAGCCCCTAGTACCCACTTTAAGAGGACTTCCAATTAATGCTACACCAACTATTTATTATAGTCGGTTAGTATCTTAATTTCTACTTACTTATTGCACTATTTATTATTGTCTTTCAGGTGACTGACCCACTCACGTTGAAGCCAAGATCATCCAACTTCCGAGCGGCCAAGCCACTCATGTTGAAGCTAAGACTTAGTGATTCCGGATGGCCGAGCCACTCATGTTGAAGCTAGGACTTAGTGATTCCGGGTAGCCAAGCCACTCACGTTGAATCACAACTTAACAATGCACTAAGTACTTAAAAATTCCACGACCTAACCAAGGACATATAATTACAAAATCCTACTTTATTTAAACAAAACATAGATACTATTATACAAGAGTGTACACACTCCTTTGGTGGATGTCCTACACTGTAACATCCCAAAAATTTGCTTAAATATTATTTTATTGCTTAAAGTGCATTTGGGATTTTCTGGAATTTATTTGGATTTTTCTGGATTTATTTGAAGTAATTTGAAATCCAGTTTATTGCCTTTTATTCAAATCTATTTAAATTTCTGCAAAGTTAAAATAAAGTTTTCCCAAAAATATTTTATTTGAGTCCAGAATATCTCAAAGTATTTTTGAGATTTTTCTTGGATTTTTCCTAAGTATTTATTTGCTTAAAAGTAATTAAAGGAATTTCTTGAATTGTTTTAATTGGTAAAACCCGGAAATTCGAATAAACAGTATTGGGCCGAGCCCAATACGGTTTCTTCGTCGGCCCGTTTGGCCTGTGTTCCAGAAGAAATCACCGCATCCGTCGGATCTTGATCGGAGGGTGGACATTTTTTTCCAATCGATGAAACCCTAGCGATCCTTAGCCGTTGGATCAGGACGCGTGGAGGACCCGGATTTCGCCACGTCACGCGCGCGGGTGTCCGTTCGATTCACGACGCGTGGACGGTTGAGACTTCGTCGTCTTCGGGACTCGTCGCCGTAACGGACTCGGACAGCGCCACCGCATACGGGACGAACTCCGCCTCGGACACGGCCGCCGAGGGGGCTATTTAAGCCGCGGACCCCGCCTCGATGTTGAACCATGTGCGCCGCTTCGTTTGCTCCGCTTCTCGTCGCTGGAATCGTCGTGGTCTTGTTGTCAGAGCTCGCCGGAAGTGACGCAAGCGCCGCCGAGAGTTTTCGCGAGATTCGACGGCAGCAAGGAGCTCTTCGCCGCGGCGGAACCAGTTTCGAACTCATCTCGTCGCGCTGAACCAAATCCGCAGCGTCATCTCGCCGGAATCACACCAAAACGCCGCTGCCTTGGTCTTCGTCTTCGGGTCCGGTGAGAGTTCGCCGCCGCGTCTTCATCGCCGAGTTCAGAAGCTTTGGACCGTCCGATCTAGGTCCTTCGGTCGAGATCGTGCCGCGTAGCCTTTCAGCCGCGTCCGTTCGATCGGATTCGTGCGCTCTGGATTGTGCCTTCGCCGCAGCCAATCTGGCCGTGCCGCGTGTCGGGCGCAAGCACCGAAGCATCGTGGACCGGGTCTGCGGTGGACCAGACGAGGTCTCGTGGACCCAGTCTATGCGCCGGAATACGTGGCAGCGTCTGATTGGCTGGCGCCAGGGCTGACGTCAGCGTGACGTCATGCTTACATCATAAATCGATTTTCGAATTAAAAATAAATCTGTTAATTCTGAATTTCTGATTTTCTGATTTCAGTATTTATTTCAAACTTCAAAAGGCTATATCTTTTGCATCGTAACTCGGATTTGAGTGATTCCAATTTCTAAAAATTTGTAAAATTGAGATCTATTTAATGGTGAATTTTATTTGATTTTGGAGTTCAATTGGCTCTCTGTTTTGATATTTATTTGCTTTTCTCCTTCGGTACGCGTAGACGTTGAATTGTGCGACGCTTCGGAGGAAGATCCAGCAACTCAAGAGCAAGTTCCAGAACCAGATCAGGACCTATTCCAAGGCAAGTTGTGCTTTGATCATGTTGAACCCATGTTTATAAAATTGCTATGTTTGTTTACAATATTGCATATATTTCAAATATACAATGGTTTCAAAATAGATTGGGCTTAGCTAATATACCAGATTGATCTATACCCCACCTTGTCATTGTATGCCATGATCCATTGTCACCCTAGATTGGTTTAATATAGTTGATTAGTAATTATAATCAACATTGGAGGTCTAGTCCGTATTAGTTGCTTAGCCATGCCACGTCATCACATGTGTCAGAATCATTGATAATTAATCTTGCTTAATGGAATATGGAACAATGTTATGAACTTGTGTGTCATGTGGGATCACACGATGAGATTGAGTTGTTGTGGCGAGTCATGTCACGCAACGATGTTGAATTGTTGATGGCACGTGGTGCATGGTAATCAACTGGGTGATAATAACTTAGATTGGGGCAAGTGACAAGGGGCGAGGATGCCAAGGTGGGCCCGATGGGCAGAGGATATGTGGATGTCTTGCCTCGATCACACTAAGGACTTAACCTTGCAAGCCTTTGACCTGAGTCAATCATGCAACCACATATCTGGTATGGGCCAGCCTAGCTGAGTAATTTGCAATGTCTTAATTTTGATACTATCGTGGTCGGTGTGAGTTCCCGAGTTACGGTGTAATTCACATAGCGCAAGAGGGGGGCCCTGGATGTGGTAACCAGTCCCACCAGTGTTGAAACCTTAGCGGATAGTATCGGGTTAAGCCAGAGCATTGTAAAGGCTTTGTTATAATCACTCGCCTTGGTGGTGTTTGGTTATATCACGTGGGTAAAGTGCATAACCTCTGCAGAGTGTGAAACTATTCGGATAGCCGTGCTTGCGGTATTGAGCAATGCTCGGGAATTGCAGTTAAGGGTTAGCTTAATTAGTTGGACAACATGGTTGGGATGGCGGAATGCCATGTGGAAGATGGAATTTGACTTAGGATGGGAAACTTGGTTTACTTGAGAAATACTGAATTTATTTACTATTGTTATTTGTTTTACATTCTTTACAATCTATTTACTGTATTTGTTCATAAATGTCGCTTATTGCAAAATAGCCATGATAGCCTATCCATTGGAATAAGCCTTACATATAGATACATAGAATTGCATTCTGTGCACAACTTGTTGAGTGCTTTAAGTACTCACCCTTGCCAAACAACAATAATCAACAGTTGAAGAATCTACACCTGTTTTGGAAGATGAAGTCCAGGAAGACACGAGTCATTAGGGTCCGAGCCTTGTCGGTTGCCTGTGGTGAACTGATGAGCTATCTACGGTTCTACTTTCCGCTGCTTAATTATTAGTTTATATTCTCAGTTTTGCCCTGCGTGGCTTAATAATGTAAGTTGGTCATAAGATCATACATTTAGCTATATCAATAAATGAACTATTATTCTATTATCGTTGTGTATGATATGATATGTACCAATGTTAAGCTGTGTGCACTAGCGTTGATCCTGGGACTAGTGCGGTAAACACAGTGGGTTCGAATCAGTGGATTCGGGTCCTTACATACACCCACAGTTCTACCATGCTCCAAATGTCATATGGTGGTTTATCATAGCACACCCATCTAGCACACACTAAGGAGAAGGGGGGCACCCATATTTATAGGATTACATAGCCATTGTATTGGTGCCAAGTGGCAACCATCCAAAGCCTACAACTGCAAATATCTCCTCTCTAGAATTTTCTTCCCAAAATATCTAAGCATCTACATTCTTCTTCGCTAATATCTAGTTTCTAGACATTTCTCCATTTTACCATGAAGCATGGTAAAGTAATTTATTCTATGAACTTCCTAAAATAATATCTAGTTCATGTAACTCTTCCCCCTATTCTAGAAGCATCAAGTATTCATTGCATACTTCTCAACACTCCCTCATTGCATACTTATTTCCAAAGTTGTTTTGTAGACCATTCCAAGAGCTTCTCAAAATTTCTCAAACTTTTCCTTGTTGAGACTCTTCGTGAGGATATCCAATTTGCAATTTGTTGGCACCATCTTGATATCTCCTATTAGGACTTTTCTCTTATGTAATGATTGTGCACTTCTATGTGTTTTGTCCTTGCAAGTCTAGATTCTTTGGTAGGTGTATAGATGATAGATTATCACATAGAAGCCTTACTCAATTATCTATCTGTTGATAAAGATCATCCATCAATTGCTTAAGCCAGGTGCTTTCTTGTGTCGCTGTGTCTACTGACCAATACTTTACTTCAATACTTGATAATGCCATAGTGGGCTACCTCTTAATGTACCAGGATATAGCTACCGATCCAAGACTAAAGAAGTATCCAGTTGTTGATCGATGTATGTCACAATCTCCAGCATAGTTGATGTCGTGGTATCCAATGATCTAGCAATTTTTTGTTTTCTTATATAAAATACCATAATTAATGGTGCCTTTGACGTACTTGAGAATGTGCCTGACTGCATTGAGGTGAGGCTTCTTTGACTTGATCATATACCAATTGGCAACTCTGACAGCATAGGTAATATCTGATCGGCTAAGTGTGAGATAGATAAGACTCCAGACCAGTTTTCGATACATGGTCTCATCCTCTAGATCCTTTCCTTCTTCTTCTCATTGCTTTATATTAGGATCCATAGGAGTAGAAATAGGCTTGTACTCAAGCTTCCCATAACTTTGAAGGTGGTCCTTCGCTACTTGTAATCAAACTAAACTTCATCGCTCCAAGAAATTGATGGTCTTTCCTTCGTTTTGTAGTACTTACAGCCAGCAAGTAATAGTTATTTCTCTTGTGTCTAAGATGAGTAACCACTCCGCATGTTTGCGTCAGCTTGGTTTAACCACACGTATCATGCTAGACTGTACAATATGAATGTTGTCAGCCATATAATAACATTGAATTCTAGCAGCTAGGGTTTATTGAATTTTTCTTAGGATCTAATGCTCTTCGAAATCAAATATTATCATGGAGAATTTTGAGACCCACTGTACTAGAATGTATACTTAAGTTTATATGAATAGTATAACTATAAATACTACTAGAATTTGAGGACTAATCTAATATATCCTTAAGTCAATGTATCTTTGGCTTGACACCAAAATGTTTTGTAGTTAAATTTTTATATATGATTGGTTAGATCCAACTTATTGCAATTATATTTTGATTGATATGAGCTTGAAGACAGTGGACCTAGTGGACATCTCACTCCAGGAGGATATTTCTCAAGTCCAAACTCAATGACGGTTTCATTGTAGATAAGGTATAACTCGAGTCGGAAAAACTTATTATGGTGTTGAACTCTAGTACTAGCTCTCAACACTATGAATCTTGCATGTGGCATGCTAGATGAATGGTGATGATAACTAGTACTAGAGTTCACTAGCATACCGAAACCTCTTCCTTGTCAGGGAACCATGATTTGGAATGCACGAATTCAAATCAAATTTAAGTATATTTTTTTTTAAATTTTAGTTTCAAGGTATATATCCATTTGTAACAATTCAAAAAAAACTCATACCCTTGAAAAAATGTACTCAAATTCAAAGAATTTGAACAAATTTAGATCACATGCTTTGTTGATTTATATATAAAATCAGTACATACCTATAATCAAACTATCGTAAAAAAGTAATTCTAGTTCGAATTTCAGTTCAAACTTGTTTGAATTAGTTAGTAAACTAGTTAAACTCGACATCCAAAAATTTTCACACGCAATACATAGGGAAGATACCGATTTTAGATCATAATGCCAAGGCATAAGGCGAAATGGGGCACTATGGGGCCTAGGCACCATGATTTCAAATACGCGAATTCAAGTCAAATTTGGGTATATTTTTTGAAACTTTTAGTTTTACCCATCTATAACAATTCAAATGAAATACATATCTTTTAAAAAATATACTCGAGCGGTGAGCCTCGGCTCAGTTGGTTGGCACGAGCAACGCTCGGTCAACCAGCCCGCATTCGAGCGCTGCTCGACGCGGGCGCGCGTGGGCCATGTGCAGTATGTGGGTGAGTTGTGTGTGTGCGTGGGTGTGAGTAAGCGCTTGTAGCTTGGCTATTGTTGCTTCTTGTTTAGTGCATACCAGAGCTCCTGGCCAATTTTTTTAAAATACTCGAATTCAAAGATTTGTTTGAATTTAGATCACATGCTTTGCTATACTACGCGTGCGCACAGCTACGCGCTGGTCGTAACCCCGAAGAAGCGTGTCCAAACCATTTGGTTTTGTGTGTATGCTCGTGTGTTCACTAAATATACTAAATGAATCACTTACGTGGCCAACCATTAGTAAATATATTCTCTAGTTTGTACATAAATCTTTCTTTCTTTGATTTAGCCATAACTTTCAAATGAGATTGATTTTGGTCTTCAAATTTTACAACGTTGTAGAATTTCACCTCCCCTACGTTTGGTATTTTTTTGAGAATTTTTAAAACTTGTACATGTGATTTTCATAAATTTTATAAAACATTAGATATGTTGCCTTTTACTATCCAAAAAATAACATATTACTCGCTATTACACAAGATATTACTATATACTGCGTAAACCACTCTTATCGTGCAAAATCCATGAAAGTCTTATGTACAAGTTTTAAAAAATCTTAAAAAATGACCATATGTAGGGGATGTGAGCTTCTACAACCTTGTAAAATTTGAGGACCAAACTCAATAGCATTTGAAAGATATGAAATTGATAAAGTGCTAAACATTGAAAAATCGCTATTAAGCCAAATTTGTCATTTTCATATCTTTCAGCTCAGATTGATTTTGGTATTCAAATTTTACAAGGTTGTAGAATCTCATCTTCCCTATGTATGGTAATTTTCTTGAGAATTTTTGAAAACATGTACATGTGGTTTTCAAATATTTTACATGATAACAATGGTTTACACAGGATATATTGCCTTTTACAATCTAGAAAACAACATTTTGCTGCCTATTACTAAAGATGGTGATGTACTGAAACAAAGTGAACTATCAAAACAAGAATTTAGTTCTGTTTGTCAGTCCTATAGTAAAATATTTGAAAAATTCTCAAGAAATTACCAAACATAGATAAGGTGAGCTTCTACAATTCTGTAAAATTTAAAAACCAAACTCATTCGCATTTGAAAAATATGGAATTGACAAAGCTCTAAACAATGAAAAAACACTATTTAGTCAAATTTCTTTTTCATATATTTCAGATGAGATTGCTTTTAGTCTTCAAATTTTACAAGGTTGTAGAATCTTACCTTTCTATGTATGATGATTTTTTGAGAATTTTTCAAAACTTGTACACGTGGTTTTCAAGAACAAGAATTTAGTTCTGTTTGTCGGACCTGTAGTAAAATATTTAAAAAATTCTCAAATTATTATCATATGCAGGGAACATGAGCTTCTACAAATCTGTAAAATTTAAAGACCAAACTCAATAGCATTTCAAAGATATGAAATTGACAAAGTGCTAAAGAATGAAAAATAACTATTCAATCGAATTTGTCTTTTTCATATCTTTCAATTGAAATTGATTTTGGCCTTGAAATTTTATAGTGTCGTAGAATCTCATTTCCCCTATTATGGTAATTTTTTGATGATTTTTTAAAACTTGTACGTATGGATTTCATGGATTTTACATGATAGAAGTGGTTCACATAGGATCTGTTGCTTTTTACTATCTAGAAAATAACATGTTACTCACTATTACACAAGATGTTACTATATTGAAACAAAGTAAACTATCAAAACAAGAATTTAGTTCTATTTGTATATTTTGCTTCAGTATAATAACATCTTGTGTAATAGCTAGTAACATATTATTTGTTCCAGTGTTTTACAAAATCCATGAAAAACACATATACATATTTTCAAAAATTCTCAAACTTTATCATACATTGAGGATGTGAGATTCTACAATTCTATAAAATTTGAAGACCAAAATCAATCTTATTTGAAAATTATGGCTAACTAAAAAAAGAAATATTCATGTACAAACAAGAAGTAGCATTTACTAGTCATTTACTAGTTGGGAGACAGTTTCGTTGCGTGAAGTATTGAATGGCTCGGTCGGTCTGTGCTAATCGGGATCGATCGGTTTGCGTTACCTGGCTGGCGCATAGACTACACGCAGCTATAAAATAGCATATACACACACACGGAAGCACTAATCTGCGTCTACGCGCAGAATAGTTTATTAGACACGCTGGCCTTGTAACAACCCAATTTTACACCAAATTGAAGTATTAAGATGCCAGATTATGTTCTGAGTTTATTAAAAAAAATTAGAATTTTTCTAGCTATTTTGGAATTTTTGGTTGCTCAAGCAAATCTATGTATTAATCATCAGGCTTTTATCATGATGTAGCACTGGCATAATTTTTTAAACTTCTTGAAGCTTGATCATCATCTGAAAATTTTATGGAAACATTGATGATGCATTAGGACTATCCACAAAAATTTTCAAAATTTTCTATGGTGGTTTGCACTATTGCTCATTTGGTTGAAATTTACTAGTAAGGCTTTTATCAAGACAGTAGCACTTTCAGAATGTTTTAAAAATTCCTGATGCTTGATCATCATCTAAAAATTTTATGAAAACATTAATGATGCATCAAAACCGTCCACAAAAATTTTCAAAATTTTATAACATGGTTTGCTCTATTTTTCATTCGGTTCAAATTTGCCGATCAGTCTTTTATCATTACAATATCATTGTCAGAATGTTTAAAACTTCTGCTTTATCTCCATATGAAATTTTTATGATAACATTATGATGTGTCAGGACCATCCACAAAAAATTTCAAAAATTTTCAACATATTTTACACTATTTTTCGTTCGGTTCAATTTTATAAAAGCCTCGGGTAATCTCTGCGAGATTTCGGTATTTCTTGGCGAAATCTCGGCTGAAAAAATGGATTTGAATTTTGGTTTTTTGTATTTCGTGTGGGATTTGTTTGAAATTTCGAGATCTCAGCGAAATTTCGGATTTCTCCCACCCCTGGAATGTCAACCAAAAACGAAATTTCAAACCCTACTATTTAGCCAAACATACAATAAATGGTTCAAATGGCATTAGCGGATAGAATTTGCAATATTAATTAATCCATACTTTTGATTTAACTAGATTTTAGCCTGCAATGCTATTAGCAATTTACAAAATAGCTTTTTTAAATCTATATCTAACATGTGAATGTTTCTTTTAAATTACAATTGCTGATTTTTTGGGATTTATCTCTTTCCCCTATATTCCTCCCTAGCCCTTAAGCTACCCTGTGTCAACACACAGCCTCCAGTTTGCCTTGCCGGTCAAGGTATGTCGGCCCTTAGGTATCTCACTGTGCCTCCTCCACTTCTTATGGTGCCATCACCCAGTGGCTGAAAATTTTTATTAGGGTACACACTTCACACATACAACTCTATAATCTTGTATAATAATTTCTTAATTAACATCGTATATCTAACACATCCATTTGAAATTAGCTAAAAGTACAATACAAAAAGTTCTAAGGTTTTAAAAATCTCAAACCACTAAAATCGGAGCCAATTCAATCAACAAATTTAGCCTATTAAAGATATGATCTTATAGCACTTTAAAATATTTACGGCCGCTGCCGTCACCACCAGCTCCATGATAAAAAAAAAAACTACTGTGGAGCGGGCAT
The DNA here is from genome assembly GCA_036346275.1 of Otatea glauca. Taxonomy (NCBI): domain Eukaryota; kingdom Viridiplantae; phylum Streptophyta; class Magnoliopsida; order Poales; family Poaceae; genus Otatea; species Otatea glauca. The sequence continues at coordinate 6,363,201 of CM070719.1, forward strand.
CTAACCGTGGCAACGGAGGCGAAGATAGGGCGCAGCTCTCATGAGTTCAACTGTCTGAGATACAGTTAAGAAGGCCTCATGTTCGTTGTAGGAAATCCGCATAAATAACTTGGTGAGAATGAGAATCCAGTCATCAACTAGAGAGACATGATAGCTATAATTGGCAAACATTTCCGGAACGTGATGCATAATTGAAAAAAAAAGTACACATGAGTTCAACCGTCTGAGATACATTCAAGATGACCTCATGTTTATGTTACTCCAAAATTAAGAATAGGCATATTCCAGCTCAATTTTTTTTTAAGAATAGCCGAAAAGGAATTTCAAAAGGAAAATTTGAGTCATTCCTTTATTCAGCAAAATCTCCCTGGGATTCCAGTTCTCCTGAATTCGTGAACATGCTCAAACATAGTAATATCTTCACCATGTACGCAAGCGCAACAAAGTTAAACAACAGATCCTATTCACCATGTAAGCAGGCACAACAAAGTTCACAGCAGATCAACCCATTTGTGATATGGCAATGCGAAGAACACAAGAGAATAAGACAAGAATTTTTCTTGCATGTAACTTAAAATCAAATAAGCTTTTTTTCAGCTGTAGTCCGTAAATCGAAGATCTAACATGTCCTACAGCCACATCTCATGGTTGCAGTTTGGGGTGAAACAAAAATGACAAGGGATACATCCTCCTGTTATGCTATTTAGAAACAGAAGCTTTTCCTCAGCTTAAAAGGAGAAAAGGTAGCAGGCTTTGTGATTCCTTCTTGTGCTAAATTAAGCAATATTAGCCTACAAATATCAAAATTGAAATGTCTGCATTCCTTCAAAATGTTTTGCTCTCTTGGATGTGTTGCAACCTGATGACGGGAAAATAGGCATGAACCGCCTCTACGTCATTAGAGACAAATTAATTATGTTTAATTGAAAATAAGACTAAAGAAATTAAGTATCGCAGGTACATTACTTCCAGAATTCATACATTTACATAAAAATTGTATTAATTACATCTCTTTGCGAGAAAACCTGTGATTAAGTATTCCAACATGAGAATTACACCAAAGTACAACATATGTGTAACATCCCAAAAATTATAAAAAGTGGAATACAAGCTTATGAATTGAATTTGGTCTTAATTTGAATTTTCACATTTATTTGGAGTTTTTGAAATTTTTGCAAATAAGAAAATTTGCTTTTAATAGACCTAGTGAGGTTTTTGAATTTGAAACTTCAGTTTTGAATCATCACAAAGTCTGAAAACATTTATATAAATCCTAAATAATCTCCAAAAAGTTTCAGAAATTTTTGAATTCATTTAATGCCATTGTCACCTTAGTAGCTGCTATCTACTGCTCATATAAATAACTGTGGCACTTTAGGTGCACTACTACATAAATGTATATTACAATCGGTTCTTTTTCGTCATCACAGTCAGTTCTGATGGCAATACAAAGTCATTAGACAGTGATGATGTAGCGTTATCACAGTCAGTTCTCACCCGATTGTGATGAGGGACTCATCTCTATCGGTTCTTTCTAGGAATCGATAGGGATGACCCCCTCTATCGCTTCTTTTTAAGAACTGATAGAGATAAGGGGGTGTACTATTTTTTAATTCACCCTCCTAAAATAGTACATATTACACACAGTATGCACATATCACATTCACACAGCATAGGTTACACACATTATGCACATATCACATTCACAGAACACAAACACTTTATTACAACACACATATCATATTCATTTACAATATAGAACACAAACATGCTTAATAGTCAGTACACATGCAATCACATTCACATATATAATATTATTTACATATGGACTAGTAGGAGCTTTCAGGATCTTTAAACCTACCGTGCTCCGAGATAACTTCTACCCAATACCACTGGAATAAGTGGTCTCGTAATTTATTGAGTTCTTTGCTTTGCAAGCTCTTCTGAGGGATATTGATGTTCTGCAAAATAGAAATGAGTGCACTAATTTAAGTTTTAAAATTTCTATGTGAAATACTAAGTGTATTATTATGCATGTACATATACCTTAGGGACAATGTCTACACCACTGACCACGAGCAGCATGTGATGCATGTAGGTCGTCGCTACCCTGTTGATGACACTGTGAAGAAAAAAAAGAAATTAAGAGACGAAGAATAGATGTCAGAAAAAATTAATCCTATATATGGTAGACACTTGTACCTTAAAGCGCATATACTTCAGCTTGGAGCTCTTTTTGTCATCGTGTTTCCCTTCTTCAGTGACGTAGTCCGATAAGCCCATACATACATTGGAGAGATGCCGTTGAGTAAAAAAATAAACGTAGTTAAATTCAAAAAATGTTAGGTAAGAGTAGTGCACGTACTTCTCCAAAGCAGGCTTGATCGTGTAGGTCATCGGTCTCTTTTCGAGCGAGTTAAAAGTGTAGACTTTGTTGTCACTCGGAACGACCACGAGTAGAACCCAATGGTTTCTTCTTAAATGATATGCAGTACAAGAAAATAAGTTCACATATAGTTTAAGTGCGTACAAGTAATTGAAGGGTAATATACTACTTACTCCTCATAGTACGGGAATAGAACAAAGTCCTTCTTTGACTCAAATTTCAATGCCCCCTTGATGTAGCCGGCAACGAACTTCGGTTGAAGCCTAGCCATGGTCGCGGAAACAACCGCAGGGTCGACGAACCCAACTAGTTGTCGACAAGTCACGGCTCGCTGCCTCATTGCCCTGCAACTTGTGTTGAAAGTTAAAAAACATAATACGAAATCCTGTAAAAGTCAAAAGCTCATATTTTATGGTGCGATACTCACAGCGTCCAGGATCGTACAGTAGAAATGTTGATGGCTATCAGTTGGTACAAATGGAACAGATCCTCAAAACTGACTGGGAATGTCCCATGGTCGTTGCGGTGGAAATGCCCCTTTCTGTACCTCACATTGAAATCGACATGCCGTTTGGCCTTTCACTTTATCAATGTACCATCCATAGAGCGCACGAGTCCACTTGCCCAGAGGATTCAATTGGTCGGTAGCCAAAAGGAGCTTTCCATATATATAGGCCTTAAAATCTTGAGGGGTGTCTGTGGTCTGTGCTGACTTTCTTTTCTGGGCAAAAAGAGTCTCCAAGGTCTGGGCATAGGGCTTTTCATGTACCTTAGGGGGCGATGTGGCCTTTGTCAGCTTTGCCTTCTTGGCAGAAGGAGTCTCCGAAGCCTCATGTGGTTCTGTGGCTGTCGTACTAGTCCTTTCACATGCCAGCTCTGCACTCTGCATAGGACTCATCACGGTGGTGGGAGTAGGAGCAGGAGCAGACGCAGGTACGGTAGAAACCTACGAAGCACGTGCATATGTAACTTGTTGCAGTACTACTAGAATGGTAGAGAAGATGGGGGATTTTTACCATGACCAGTATGACACCCGTCATGGGCCACTTGATGAACAACATCCGTGTTTGCCCGAGAGTGGTGATATCTTTGTTGGAAGGAACTCGAGCACATATGATAAGAAGTCTTCGTGGACATAGTCCACCTGCACTCTCATGTAGCCCTTCCCCAAAGGCTGACCATGCACCGTGTCGGTCACCTTGCATGGAAATGCAACCCCGCTTGCAGCCTCGATGGGAAATCCGTCTTCCGTCAGAGTGAGTTGGCACCTGGTAGGCGCCTGAAAGAAATGCGTAACTTGAGGAAAAACATTGTGGGAGTTACCCTCGTACCTTTAAGTCAGAAAAAAATTAATTATTACCTTCAGTCGGGGACCGAACTTATCATTTTTAGAACCGCAGCTATTGAGTCGAGGCACAGGCTTCTCTATGAGAGGCAAAGGCATCTAGCTCTGACTCTGGGAGATCATCGCCATCATCTCGGCCCTCAGGCACTCCTCACGTTCCATCATCTCCTCTCATCTCCTCCTTGATCTCCTTCAGTTGCTCCATGAGCGTGTCCTTGAGACACTCCGCACATGCCTCCCATTATTTTGATCTGGCACTAGTAGCGTCATCTTGGAAGTAGGACTTCTTTGTATGCCCTGCCCCAGCGGCAAGCACTCGCCCCATATGGTTGGGCTTTCCGATCGCAGACGACAGGTTCTCCTTCGACCCTTGGCTCAGAAAGGTCTCCTATTCTTTCTGTTGGCTTACCTCCTCCCACAAAAAGCGAGTACGAATTAGATTTGAAATATAATAGGAAGGTTCAACTACAATATACTAAGTTAGATGTCTTACAATGGTGGAGACGACGTGCGTGGTAGCGGGGTTTGGAACTACGAGCTGCCCGTCAGCAGTTTTCTTCTTTCTCGCTAATACCCAGTCGCGTGCCCACAACTCATTTATGTGGGAGTAAGGTATTGCAGTCCCGGAGGTCGCGCACTCCTCAGCTAGTCGCGCCCCCTCTGTCTTCTTCCCTTCATAACTGCCTGAATCGAGGTAGTGCGCGTGCGTGTTTTGCCTCTGGATAGCGATGTTCTTCTCTCTCAGCTCCTCTGCCTCGAGCGTACTCTTCATCCTCGTGAACTCCTCCCAAACACCGGGAGTCACGAACGGATACATCTCGAATGGAGTACGGCCTTTCAGCATGTACTCACTGTGCATGAAGACCCTGAAGTGCCTCAAGGCCACACCCATCCTCTTCAAGATATACCACATCGCATTGCTTTCATCTTCCTCTTCTATAATCCATTTGTCCTTAACCTTGTCCCACAGCCAATTCTTCTGCTCGGCGCTGACTTTTTTCCTCCAATCCTTAACCATGACCAATTGGCCGAGAAATGACCGGTATCATCCCTTATACTTGGGAGGACCCGTGCAAACCCCTGTGGCATTGAAGTGTAGAACCTGTGGCGTTCTCCCTATGGCCCCTTTTTTCGGTCCTTGGGCCTTCCTCACCTTACTCGGGTCCTCAACATTTGGAACCTTGCTTGGCCCCTCAGCAGCACCTTCTACTCTGTCTGGCGAGGAGCCGATGCTCTCTACTTGCGACATTTCAAATATATGCATATCTGACATAGTCATATATTTGACTTGAGAGAAAGCAATTCATAGCTATTATGTGGACTTGACAAAGAATCATGTAAAGTAACAGATTAATGGATAATTCATAGCATATAATTGTTGCAGCACATTGTAGTAAAGTAACAGATTAATAGATAGTGCTAAAGAAAAGTCTATTTGTTCACCAAGTAAGCACGTACCAACAATGACTCATAATCTCTAAATAGGTTAAGTCCTAATCTCATTCGAGGATATGTGGTTTGGGCAAGTTCTTAGGCCGTTGTACAACTCCAGAGAAAATTTCGATAGCATCTCCCCGTTGTTCTCCAGATACACGTCTCGACAACAGGTCAAGAGGGGTGTGTATCCGGAGAACACCAAGGAGATGCTACCGAAATATACTCTGAAGTTGTACAACATCTCAGAAACTTGCCCAACCACATATCCTTGAACTGTCAAAAAAGTGGATAATTTGAGACTACTTGCTTATAAATATGTCATTTCGGCATATTTATAAATAAGCACCCTCGAACATGAGACATAGGTTACGCAACCTAAACTCTAACATCATGCTGAGATAAAAAATAAAAGTAATATGCCGAAAGTAAACACATTTCTAAAAATAACACAACATGTTCATTATTTCATCTATTTTAATTGACATATATCATAAACAGTGGGTCGAATTGTTTATTACTAGACCATAAGTGCTTAGTACATAGGATGACTTATCTACTTTATTGTGTTAATATGTTCTATATATCAGTTAATTGTTTTCTTCTTGTTCTTAGCTTCACAACGTGTGTAAGTTATATATTGAGTTATAGATAGCTAGCTCGTTTCATGGTTTTCTGTTTATGAGTTATTTTGATCAACGTTTTCACTTTTGATGAAGATGAACTTTTGACATGTAGCATGTATTATGGTAGAGGGACGCTAATAGTCTAATAATTACTAATTAACTACCACCTAACAGAATGTGTAGCATGATATTCATTTTAACAGGAATGCTTTCTATGTAAAACCTTTGTTACAAACTCACATATAAATTAAACTGCACCATATCAAATTAACCTTTGGTACATTCAGATGTCATATGCACAGTGATAAGAAACAAACCTTACTCGTGATCTGCACAGTTGGTGTATGTTTCTCAAAAAGTTTCACAAATTGTGGTGGTACACACACTTTCACTCTAATTAAAATTATTGTTTACGTTGTTAATGTTCCTGGCAGCTTTGAAATTCCTGTTGCCGCGCAGAAACTTGGGAAGTCTGGAAAGTTTGATGCAATTATTTGCATTGGTGCTGTGGTAGCTGATTGTTTTTCTGGGTATCACCTCCATACTTGGTTAATTCTGAAAGGTTTAAGAAACCTGTATATTTTTGTACACTGCTCTTGAAACAATTTTTGTACACTCCATTTTTTGATTGAGGTACAAAATATCACATCTATCTGTAATTTTGAACAGAGAAAGCTCCAATATTACCTGTATAAGCCATATGCTATTGAAAATCGTTGTGCTAGGGTTTACCTTTACCTTTACCGTTGGCGGCTTGGATGAGGCTTGGCCCGGTCGGCAGCGCGGAGGGCCTGGAGGCTTGGAGGCGGAGGCGCAGGTTGAGATACTAGGGTTTGGAGCTGGAGGCGGAGGCGCGAGCTAAGTAAGCTTGCACAAAATGAGAGGATCAGTTAAAGTGATATAAGTGCTGGCGAATGAATAGTGATTTCAGCACGGGTTCAAAAAGAAAGATTGATGAATCTTTTTGATCCGCTGATCTAAACTCAATGAAACTTTGTGGACACCTTCCTATGGATGTCAGGAACCTATTCCAACCCTCGATTGCAAGAATCGATGTCAAAGTTATGACCTTTTTCAATTTTACGGAAGAGTGCACAATAACGGGCTCAAGAACAAAAACTTGGCTCTCAGCTAGCTCGTGGGTTCTTGATGATCGAGATAATCCTAGATGGCTTCCCACATGTCATAGCAAGCTAGAACTCAAGACAAGAACACCCAAAAACTTATTCTTCCAAGATTGATCTTCTCAAGAACAAAAATCGATTTCTTTCGAGAAAGAACTCAAGACTTGCCTAGATGATTGGGATATAGTCTAAAGAAGACTCATCCATCAATCATACATCCTCAGCAAAAGATCCAAAAGTATATAGAAGGAGGGGAGGCAAATCCAAATTGCATAAATGTAAATTGCAAGTATGTAAACACTGAATTTAAGTGTGGAAAATAAATTCATAATTGAAAGGAATGGTTTTTCATTTCTAGAAAGGAGGTTTACAAAGCCTCACAACAAAGTGGGCAAAGTTCAAAGGAGCATCAAAACCTGTAAAACGTTCAAGAGGGGGAAGGCACCCCTACCCCTCTATTTATCTAATCTTGGGTCATCCTCCACCCTTGGATGAGTCCTAAACCCTAAGGCATACCATCAAGGGCTAGAATTAACCCACTCATACAGCCATGCAAGGGCAAACCCAAAACCCAATAAGCAAATGGGTTTTCTTGCACGGTTTTTAAAGCGTACTAACTAGACCCGCTAACCTATGAACTAGACTAAGATCCAATGGTCCTCATTGATCCATGCAGCGCCTAGCTAGCATCTCGTATGTTCCTTGTGTTCACGGCTTGCCATGACTCCGTCTCCGATTATCTTCCGGCGGTCCCCGATCGTCTGAAGCTCCGGCGCACCTCACTTAGTCCCGATCATCCTTCGCCTCACCATGATCTAAACCCGACGTCCTGCAACCATCAAAAACATGGAAACACATCACATAGCATTGACCACAATTTTAAAATTTAAATCCCAAAAATTTGCTTGAAGCCCAGCACTACGCTTCCTGGGGCTGGTAGTAACGCTTTTGCCGACACTACCGCTCCCCATAGGCCGGTAGTGCCGCTTGCACTAAAAACCCCGAAAACCCTTCTCTATAAATTAACTGCCGCCCCTTTGGGCGGTAGTGCCGCTTTTGCCGTCACTACCGCTCCCAGAGGCCGATAGTGCCGCTCCTGGCAGACACAACTCAAATTGCTTCATTTTAAAAATTCAATTCAAATCAAACTCAAATCAGAGCAAACCAAGCTCAAATTTAGTCAAATACTCATCACCAACATGAGTAGACCTCGACATGGTCTTTCACATGATCTGTGTCAGTTTATAAGGAGGAACCGATTGTAATTGCAGCGAATATCAGTGTCGGTTTAAGCAAAAACCGATAGCAATAAATATACTATCTCTATCAGTTTAAACTAAGAAACCGATACAAATGAATAATTATCTCTGTCGGTTTACCGTAAAGAACCGATACAAATAAAGACACTATCCCTGTCGGTTTACCATAAGGAACCGATACAAATGAATAATCATCTCTCTCGGTTTTATCATAAGGAATCGATACAAATAAATAAATTATCTCAGTCTGTTTAGTCTATGATACCGATACAAATAAATAAATTATCTCTGTCAGTTTACCATAAGAAACCGATAAAAATGAAAAATTATCTCTCTCGGTTTACCATAAGGAACCGATACAAATAAATATTTAGCTCTATCGGTTTACTCTACGAAACCGATACAAATGAAGAAATTAGCTCTGTCGGTTTACCCTATTTAACCGATACAAATGAAGCCATTATCTATGTCGGTTTCATTTATAAACCGATTGGAATAAGTATATAATCAGTGTCGGTTTGCGCATGAAATCGATTGTAATGCTTCATATCCCTGTCGGTTCTTGAGAAAATTGATAGAAATAAATGATTTTCTATGCCAGTTTCATGTACAAATCGATTGCAATATGCCACATTTCACTATGCCATTCAAGTTTTTAGATTGATAGAATTTTTAGCATTTGATTAGAGAGAAAAGGCTATGACTTTTTCAGATATAGTTGAAATTATTTGAAATTTTGCAGAAACATACTTTGGGATGTTAAAAAGCTTTTCCAAAAAGAATTATCGAAAAAAGAATCAGCAATGAAAAGATATGCCAAATTTCAATTCGTAGGCTTGATTTTTTGCTTAAAGAGTATAAAAGTCAAAACTTTGTCAAATAAAGTCCAAGTTTTTTGAAAATTTCCAGAAATAAACTTTAGACTAGTTAGAAGCTTTGTCAACAGTAATTTCCTAAATACAACTTAAGATAAAATAACTTAGGATTAGTTGGTCTTTTGAAAATATTTTAATTACAATCGGAATAATGGAACTTGGTATATTTCGTAATCGAGCTCCTAAATTTCTTTGATCATCCCGTAGTATGAGTTCATTGCTATTGAGAATCCTCCTTTCGACTGATTATCAATATGATCATGAAAATTATATCCAAGTTATGCAACAAAATATGATAATATGAATTCGAATGCATACCTTTGATATTTTCACCATTTTCATCCAAAAGAGACTAATAAGAGCAGAACTCAACAAAAGAGTTTGTCTCATAAAAAGATTTGTTATTAATTAACAATTGAGACTAATCAATATTATGATAATCAAAAGAGTTAGTCTCAATATTAGATATGTCATTAACAGCAAAACCAAATTAATGGAGCTTGAACTTTCACTAGGAGCGATAGTTATATTCCAGAAAGGGTCTTCACTGGGGTTTCTGGCAAGTGGCACTACCGGCCATGCTGAGGCGGTAGTGCCAGCCGAGCGGTACTACCGGCCCCAGGGGCAATAGTGCCACCTTTTAAGAGATTTTAAGATTTGAATCTTGCATTTATATGAGATTTATTGCATATCATTTTGGGCAATGCTATGTGATGTTTTTCCTTATTTTTGATGGTAGCAGGACGACGGTGCTAGGTCATGGTGAGGCGGAGGATGACCGGGACTAGGCGAGGTGCGTCAAAGGTCTAAATGGTCGATGATCGTCGGAAGATGATCGGAGACGGAGTCGCTGCAAACCTAGAAGACAAGGAATAGATGAGATGCTAACTTGGAGCTGTTCGGATCAAGAAAGGCCATTTGATCGCGGTCTAGGTGATAGAGTAGTGGGTCTAGTTAGTATGCTTTGAAAAGCATGCAAAACCCATTATGTGTGTGGATTTCGGGTTAGCCCATGCATGAGTGAGTTAATCCTAGCCCTTGATGGTGTTCCTTAGGGTTGAAGAAACTCATCCAAATGTGGAGGATGACTCAAGGGTAGTATAAATAGAGGGGTAGGGTTAGCCTTTCTCTTTTGAAGGTTTTAGAGGTTTTGATGCTCCTTTAAGCTTTGCCCACTTTTTTGTGAAGCTTTGTAAACATCCCTTCTAGAAATGAAAATCTATTCCTCTCAATTCTGAATTTACTTTTCGCATTTACATTATGTCTTAAATTTCGTACTTTAAATTCTTGCAATCTACTTTCCGCATATTTGGATTTGCCTCTCCTCCTTCTAAATGCTTGTGGATCTTATGCCAAGGATGAATGATTGATGGATGAGTCTTCTTCAGATCATATACCAATCATCTAGGCAAATATTGTGTTCTTCCTTACAAGAAAACAATCTTTTGTTCTTGAGTTGATCATTCTTGGAAGATCGGGTTTTTGGTGTTCTTGTCTTGTATTCTATCTTGCAATGACATGTGGGAAGCCATCTAAGATCATCTTGATCATCAAAAACCCACAAGCTAGCTGAGGGCTAAGTTTTTGATTTGGACCCGTTCTTGTGCACACTTCTTTGAATTGGAAAAAGGTCAGAACTTTAACGTCAATCCTTGCGATTGAAGGTTGGAATAGGTTACTGACATCAATAGGAGGTGTCCACAAAGTTTCACGAGGTTTGGATCAACCGATCAAAAGATTCATAAATTTTCCTTTTGAGTCATGCTGATTTTTACTATTCACTAGGCTGTGCTCCAGTAACCCCGTGTTGCTAGGGGTATTGTTCATCCAGCAGTACCTGGCCGCTTTTCGGTGGTGCCGCTGCCCTTTGCTGAATTTTTCTGGAATTTTGCTCGAATTGGAAAAAGGTCAGAACTTTAACGTCAATCCTTGCAATTGAAGGTTGGAATAGGTTACTGACATCCATAGGAGGTGTCCACAAAGTTTCACGAGGTTTGGATCAACCGATTAAAAGATTCATAAATTTTTCTTTTGAGTCGTGTTGATTTTTACTATTCATTATGCTTTGCTACAGTAATCCCGTACTGCTGGGGGTACTATTCATCCAGCAGTCCCGGCCGCTTTGCGGTGGTGCCGCCACCCTTTGCTGAATTTTTTTGGAATTTTGCTATCTCCGCTTTGCTTGACGATGTGAGGTTGTTAGTTAGATTATTTTGAATGGAGGAGAATTTTATTTTAGGATCATTCACCCCCCTATGATTGTTATATTGGTCCTTCAGGTGTAATCTCAGTCATAGAAGGATAAATTCACTTGGTAGAGTTACTTATCAACTTTAGGGGATTCGAACCTGTTTTTCTCTTAGTACATCAATGCAGCTACCATTATAAGTTGAAGTGCTAAATGTTACTGAACCACTGCAAGGGGGACAACTCACATGGTCATGTTTCATAAGTTGGATCTTTCTTTCGAGTTGCTTTTCACAGACTTTACATTGTACCAGCAATAGCGCACATAGTGCTTTCTGTGTCAGAAGCTGAATTTGACTATTTTTCTCTTGGTACATCAATGCAACTACCATTCTAAGTTCAAGTGCTAAATATTACTAAACCACTACAAGGGGGACAAACTCACAGAGTGCTTGTTTCACAACCTAGATCTTCCTTTCCAATTGATTTTCATGGACCCAATATTATACTAGCACAAATGTAAATCATATTTTGACTACTTAACTCAGTGATTTCGTCACCTTATACGTTGGTACGTTGGTGTTTGTATAATGTACATTGATATGTTGATGCTGGAATAATGTACGATTGTATAATGTATGTTGGTACGTTAGTACGTTCGTACGTTGTTATAATGTACGTTTGTATGTTAGTATAATATACGTAGAAACGGGAGGTAGGATGTTTGTTGGAGTACTGTGGGTTTCCTGGATTACAGCTCCTCTTTCTTTTTTGTACCCAAACGATGTGATGGCACTAACAAGCTTTTTCTTCGTTCTAATAATTTGCAACATACAAGTGTCTTTTTTAACTGTAACAGCAGTTAATAATTAGTTATGCTCCTTAAAGATCACTACTAATTCTCAATACAAAAAGTTAAAGAAGGTTTTGGCGCTTTATTTTCATCACGAACGATCAAACAATAATTACCCAAAATTAATTCTACCACAACTCGAGCTGCCTTTCTGCTCTGTGTCCTTCTTGCTTCTTGCAACTTCACCAGTATAAGTATTCCCATCAAACAACACATATGCAACAAATAGGACCATGGGCCCTAACCCTTCTATAACTACGGCGAAAGAGGGTTGAGTGGCGTTTTTCTTAACAGCAAATTCATAAAGAATTTATTTGCATAACACCACATCCTAATGGAAGAAAAAGGAATGTGTATGTTATATAAAAAGTCAATTCCTTCATTTCTTGCATGATTATAAAAATTATAACTGAAGTTGATGGTGTTGACCTTCAGTCTCAGCGTGGTAGCTTGGCAATTTCTTATGCGTCTGTTGTGCAAACTCCTACAAGCGATTTTTATGCTTGCACTCCTTCAAAATCCATGAGATTAGTTGGTGTAATCTTAGCCATAGAAGGATAAATTCACTTGGTAATTTAACTTATCAACTTTGGGGATTACATATGGATGTTCACACTCAGTTTATAACATTGTCATTTTAGTATTACATATGGATGTTCACACTCAGTTTATAACATTATGGATCTTATTTTCTCAACTTTTGAAATTTATAATTTTAATAATCATGCAAGAAATGAAGAAATTGACTTTTATATAACATACACATTCCTTTTTCTTCCATCAGGATGTGGTGTTATGCAAATCAATTCTTTATGAATTTGCTATTAAGAAAAACGCCACTCAACCCTCTTACTCCGTAGTTATAGAAGAGTTAGGGCCTATAGTCCTGTTTGGTGCATATGTGTTGTTTGATGGGAATACTTATACTGGTGAAGTTGCAAGAAGCAAGAAGAATGCAAAGCAAAAAAGCAGCTTGAGCTGCAGTCAAATCAATTTTAGGTAATTATTGTTTCATCGTTCGTGATTAAAACAAAGCGCCAAAAACCTTATTTAACTTTTGTATTGAGAATTAGTAGCGGTCCTTAAGGAGCATAACTAATTATTAACTATTGTTACAGCTACAAAAGACATCTGTATGTTGCAAATTATTAGATCGAAGAAAAAGCTTGTCACTGCCATCACTTCGTCTGGGTACAAGAAAGAAAGAGGAGTTGTAAGCCAGGATACCCACGGTACTCCAACAAACACCCTACCTCCCGTTTCTACTATAAACTTCACGCCCCCTATCACATATGAGGCATATGGTACACCTCAGTTTGCATACAGTTTTTCTTGGGTTCGGATCCCCTAGAGTTGATAAGTCTACCTTGATTTGTCTAATCCCAGCCCTTGCTTTTCTTTTCCTCAAAAATCCATGAGATTAGTTGGTGTAATCTCAGCCATAGAAGGATAAATTCACTTGGTAGAGTTAACTTATTAACTTTAGGGGATCCAAACCCATTTTTCTCCTGGTACATCAATGCAACTACCATTCCAAGTTCAAGTGCTAAATGTTACTGAACCACTACAAGGGAGACCAACTCACATGGTGCCTATTTCACAAGCTGGATCTTCCTTTCCAGTTGCTTTTCGTGGACTCAACATTATACCAGTAACAACGCTCATAGTGTCTCCTGTCAGAAGCAAGATTTGCCTGTTTTCCTCTTAGTACATCAATGCAACTATCATTCCAAGTTCAAGTATTAAATGTTACTGAACCACTACAAGGGAGATGAACTCACATAGTGCTTGTTTCACAAGCTGGATCTTTCTTTCCAGTTGCTTTTCATAGACCCAACATTATACTAGCACAACGTACATAGTGCCTTCTGTGTCAGAAGAGTTGGATTTGCCTCTCCAAGTGCTACTCAAGGACCCAAAATCGTAACAGCACTTGATCTGCCTTCTATTTGTTCCCATACAAGATATTCTTCTGCTCTGGAACAAACCTTTACTATTTGTTCTTCCCATACAATATATTCTTTCGGAAGAAATGATCCGAGAGTGTCCCTTTCTTGGTCTTGTCACTACTTAGTTTAAATGCGCCATGGTTAGTAAAAACCATTATATTTTTTGCAATGTACATTATACGAACGTACATTATACTAGCACCAACGTATATCATATTTTGACTGCTTAACTCAGTGATTTTGTCACCTTCTATATTGGTACATTGGTGCTAGTATAATGTACGTCGGTACGTTGGTGCTGGTATAATGTACGTTGGTTCTATTATAATGTACGTTGGTATAATGTACGTTTGTATATTGGTATAATGTAAGTTGGTGCAGGTATAATGTACGTTGGTACGTTGGTGCTGGAATAATATACGTTGGTGCTGGTATAATATACGTTGTTACGTTGGTGCTAGTACCAGCATTATGTACGTTGGTACTTGTATAATGTTGGGTCCATGAAAAGCAACTGGAAAGGAAAATCCACCTTGTACAACAAGCATTATGTGAGTTTGTTCCCTCTTACCCCGTAGTTATGGAAGGGTTAGGGTCCATAGTCCTAAATGTTACTAAACCACTGCAAGGGTTGTGTAGCAACGTACTGTAAAAAGTGATAAAAAGAAACATATTGTAAGAGATAAAAAATATATTCTATCTCTAACTTTCATTAGTTTCACACTACTCTAAAAAAGAAGCCTCCTGTCTGTTATGCAGCAACCTACTATATGGCACTTCATGTAGCGTTGCTGTTCGTGACTGTGAGGCAATATGTAGAGCCTGACATCAACTTTCCTTGGCTCTCGCGGGAAAGCGAGACTTGGGAGCTACTTAAGGCAGCATACATGCCACACAGGACTACAGGAGGCAGCGCTTAGGCCGCTACAGGACATGACCTGGCAGATGAATCAAGGTGGGGGACGCGAAGCGTGGATGGACATGGTGCAAAAAAATAGAAGTTTATGTTGCAACCAGCGAGTCAGCGACGCAAGAACAGTGGATGGAGCGATTCCCTCGGTGCGCAGCGCATTAAAACCAAGTAGTGACAAGACCAAGAAAGGGACATATCTATTATTTGATTATGCATTAATTAAGTTACATATCTATTATTCTTTACTACATATATCCATACCAAGCTCCACTAAACAAGCAATGTTGTGATTTATGCTCAATCTTTTATTCGCTTGATCACCATTATCGTTGACTATTACGATTATTAAAGTGTATGTTTTTTACCTTAATTCACCGTGGAGAGATAATACTTGATTTGGTAAGGAGGGTGAGATTGAGTGATATCATATACCCTTGCATTCATCGCATATTACATATTTATTTCTTGTTTTTACTAACCATGGCACGAGAGCTGTCCCTTTCTTGATCTTGTCACTACTTGGTTTTAATGCGCTGCGCACCGAGGGAATCGCTCCATCCACTTTTCTTGCATCGCTGACTCGCTGGTTGCAACATAAACTTCTATTTTTCTGCACCATGTCCGTCCACGCCTCGCGTCCCCCACCTTGATTCATCTGCCAGGTCATGTCCTGCAGCAGCCTGAGCGCTGCATCCTGTAGTCCTATGTGGCATGTATGCTGCCTTAAGTAGCTCCCAAGTCTCACTTTCTCGCGAGAGCCAAGGAAAGTTGATGTCAGGCTTTGCATATTGCCTCACAGTCACGAACAGTAGCGCTACATGAAGTGCCATATAGTAGGTTGCTGCACAACAGATAGAAGGCTTCTTTTTTAGAGTAGTCTGAAACTAATTAAAGTTAGAGATAGAATATATTTTTTATCTCTTACAATATGTTTCTTTTTATCACTTTTTACAGTACGTTGCTACACAACCCTTGCAGTGGTTTAGTAACATTTAGGACCATGGACCCTAACCCTTCCATAACTACGGGGTAAGAGGGAACAAACTCACATAATGCTTATTGCACAAGATGGATTTTCCTTTCCAGTTGCTTTTCATGGACCCAACATTATACCAGTACCAACGTACATAGTGCTGGTACTAGCACCAACGTAACAACGTATATTATACCAGCACCAATGTATATTATTCCAGCACCAAGCACCAACGTACATTATACCTGCACCAACGTACATTATACCAACGTACATTATAACAGAACCAACGTATATTATATCAGCACCAACGTACCCACGTACATTATACCAGTACCAATGTACCAAAATAGAAGGTGACAAAATCACTGAGTTAAGCAGTCAAAATATGATGTACGTTGATGCTAGTATAATGTACGTTCATATAATGTACGTTGCAAAAAATATAATGGTTAATTCTAAAAAAATTTAGAGGGCCACAATACAGTACTAGTACTAGCACCAACGTACATTATACCAGCACCAACGTACATTATACAGCACCAACGTACCAACGTACATTATACCTGCACCAACGTACATTATACCAATGTACAAACGTATATTATACCGATGTACGTATATTATACATGCACCAACGTAGTAACGTACATTATACCAACGTACAAACATACATTATAACAGAACCAACGTACAATATACCAGAACTAATGTACCCACATACATTATACTAGCACCAACGTACCAACATAGAAGGTGATAAAATCACTGAGTTAAGCGGTCAAAATATGATGTACGTTGGTGCTGGTATAATGTATGTTACAATAGATATAATAGTTAATTCTAAAAAAATTGGAGGGCCACAATAGCAAAAAATCAGACTATGCATTTTAATTGTCTCATCTGAATTATAGCTTTTGCTGGTTAATTGTTGCGGAGTCAAGGGTCTTGCAAGAAGAATGGAATCTACTAAGGATTGCACTCTTGTACTGATTGGTGAATTTGTCTTATGCAGAGCAGTGCAAGCATAAAAATCGCCTGCAGGAGTTTGCACAATGGATGCATCAGAAATTGCCGAGCTACGACGCTGAGACTAAAGGTCAGCATCATCAACTTTTATTCAGATGCACCATTTAGGTGGTCAGTGAGTGGTTTTCATCAACTCATAGTTATAGTTGCCTCAAGGAAGCAGAATAGGATGCTGCTAGAGTAGCATATGAGATCTTGGTGAAAAGAGAAGAGGGTGGTGATGTTACAGACATAATTGGGCTGATTGATCAAGTATTATTTTTGTATATGTTCCTTGTTTTGGTTGTTTATCATCTTTCACATCATGAGCAATAATGTTTGCATTGTTTTTGTGAATTGTGTTACATAAGTTTCTAAAAGTATATATCATCATTTTTTTCTCGTATTTTGCATCACAAAAAATAAATGAAACACAAAACACGAGACCAAGGGTAAATGTACCATAAAATAATTTACTAATATCTTTGATTTGTGTCGATGACCTTAAGGTTCTAGCAAATCATAAAGGACCAATCAAATAAAAAGCTGGATCGCCTATGTGGAGTCACTACGCATATGTTTTGGCAATTCCTCATGGGCAGGTAGCAAACCAGTTCAATTCCTAGCGAAATGGGGTTTTCTTTTATTTGCCAAGTCAGACAGGATAGTCAAGTAAGGAAATAGACCATAATCCATCATTTATCTTGTAGCCTGTCTCTAAGAAAGGAACAATAAATAGAAATTTGGTGGTGCTTATCACCTTTTTTTTCTTCTTTTGCCTAGTTACATTGCAATTTTCTGCCATGGAATTAATGACCTTGCCACATGATTTATGCATATCGCAATTGACAACCTTCACTATTGCAGACTTTGCTGATAGCTATAAATATAAATATTTTAACTCATGTCAAGAACCATTTGAACTATTTTTCCTCTGTTGCTTCTTTTTGGGCAATGACTTGCATGCACACTTCTAGTTTATCTTTGCCTATTGTATTATGGTAAGATGATAACTTAGGATATTACAATTAAACTTTGGTTGCATTTCATTTTGTTCCCCTTCTGATTTCGCAGGTTTTGTATCTCATTTTTGACGTAAAATGTGTTAACTAATCGGACTAAGGAACAAAGAATCACCTTTGCATTTTTTACTTTTCAAATGCCAATTAATCAAAAACATTGTCATTTTAGTATTACATATGGATGTTCACACTCAGTTTATAATATTATGGATCTTATTTTCTCATCTTTTGAAATTTATAATTTTAATAATCATGCAAGAAATGAAGGAATTGACTTTTATATAACATACACATTCCTTTTTCTTCCATCAGGATGTGGTGTTATGCCAATCAATTTTTTATGAATTTTCTATTAAGAAAAACGCCACTCAACCCTCTTACTACGTAGTTATAGAAGAGTTAGGGCCTATAGTCCTATTTGGTGCATATGTGTTGTTTGATGGGAATACTTATACTGGTGAAGTTGCAAGAAGTAAGAAGAATGCAAAGCAAAAAAGCAGCTCGAGCTGCAGTCAAATCAATTTTAGGTAATTATTGTTTCATCGTTCGTGATTAAAATAAAGTACCAAAACCTTCTTTAACTTTTTGTATTGAGAATTAGTAGCGGTCTTTAAGGAGCATAACTAATTATTAACTATTGTTACAACTACAAAAGACACATGTATGTTACAAATTATTAGATCGAAGAAAAAGCTTGTCACTGCCATCACTTCGTCTGGGTACAAGAAAGAAAGAGGAGTTGTAAGCCAGGATACCCACGGTACTCCAACAAACACCCTACCTCCCGTTTCTACTATAAACTTCACGTCCTCTGTCACATATGAGGCATATGGTACACCTCAGTTTGCATAAAATTTTTCTTGAGTTTGGATCCCCTAGAGTTGATAAGTCTACCTTGATTTGTCTAATCCCAGCCCTTGCTTTTCTTTTCCTCCAAAATCCATGAGATTAGTTGATGTAATCTCAGCCATAGAAGGATAAATTCACTTGGTAGAGTTAACTTATTAACTTTAGGGGATCCGAACCCATTTTTCTCCTCGTATATCAATGCAACTACCATTCCAAGTTAAAGTGCTAAATGTTACTGAACCACTGCAAGGGGGACCAACTCACATGGTGCCTGTTTCACATACTGGATCTTACTTTATTGTTGTTTTTCATATACTCAACATTATACCAGCAACAACGCACATAGTGCCTCCTATGTTAGAAGCTGGATTTGCCTATTTTCCTCTTGGTACATCAATACAACTACTATTCCAAGTTCAAGTGCTAAATGTTACTGAAGCACTGCAAGGGGGATAAACTCACATAGTGCTTGTTTCATAAGCTGGATCTTCCTTTCCAATTGATTTTTATGGACCCAACATTATACCAGCACCAACGTACATAGTGCCTTCTGTATCAGAAGAGTTGGATTTGCCTCTCCAAGTGCTGCTCAAGGATTGACCTGCCTTCTGTGTCAGAAGTTGGTTTTGCCTCTCCAAGCGTTGTTCAAGGACCCAAAATCATACCTCTACTATTTTTTTCTTCCCATACAAGTTATTTTCTGCTATGGAACAAACCTCTACTATTTGTTCTTCCCATACAAGATGTTCTTTCGGATCATTTCTTCCATAGAAGGAAAAATACCAATACTCATATTGTGTCATTGTTAGTAAAAACAAGAAATAAATATGTAATATGCGATGAATGCAAGTGTATATGATATCACTCAATCTCACCCTCCTTACCAAATCAAGTTATTACCTCTCTACGATGAATTAAGGTAAAAAACATACATTTTGATAATCGTAGTAGTCAACGACGGTGGTGATCAACCGAATAAAAGATTGAGCCTAAAGCACAACAATGTTTGTTTAGTTGAGCTTGGTATGGATATATGTAGTACGGAATAATAGATATGTAACTCAATTAATGCATAATCAAATAATAATAAAAAAGTTAATAATAGCCTAAGTTATTGTCATAAGATGTGGGATAAAACTAGTAAAATAGGATGTATAACAAAGTGGATATCGATACAATACATTAACTTAGAAACATACATCAACTTAGAAACATACATCAAAGAGATATAAGCGCACATGAAAATCTAAAATTTGTCCATTTAAATATTCTACTGAGTTCACTTTTTTCTCTCTTTTTCCTCTCCTTTCCTCTAATTTTTTCTTTTCTTTCACTTGTGCACTCTGCATGGGAGCTATACTTTCTTGCTCCTGTCACTGCTTGATTTTAATGCGCTGCGCACCGAGGGACTCGCTGTTTGCAACATAAACTTCTAGTTTTCTACACCGTGTCCGTCCATGCCTCGCGTCCTCGACCTCGCTTCATCTACCTGGTCACGTCCTGCAGCGGCCTAAGCGCCTACCTCCCGTAGTCCTATGTGACACGCATGATGCCTTAAGCAGCTCCCAAGTCACGCTTTTCCGCGAGAGCCAAGGAAAGCTGATGTCAGACTCTGCATATTGCCGCATAGTCGCGAACAACAGCGCTACATGAAGTGCAATATAGTAGGTTGCTAAGCAACGGACAGAAGGCTTCTTTTTTAGAGTAGTCTGAAACCAATGAAAGTTAGAGATATAATATATTTTTTTAATAAGGATAGGCTCCATGTGCTGTCACAAGTCTCGGCTCTCCGGAATACACGATGAATGAATAGCAGCATTGCATCTATCTATTAAACTCTATTCTTGAGGAGGTAGAAAAGTGTAGCGGGGAACTACATGTGGTGCTCGGACGGAGCTACTGTGTTTTTAGATACTTTATTTTTACTTTAAAAAATATCATTTTTTTGTATTTTCTATTAAAAAATATTTCTACAGTATTTTTTGTTACTTCTTAGAAAGAAAATTAGTTTATTTTTAATTTTTTTAAAAAGATCTTCTCTCTCTGAAGGGACTGTCTCGGTAATAAAAGGGATTTTTACTAGTGTTTATATTTATATACAGCCATGACGGCATGGCATGACCTCACCTCATCGCACGAGCATCACATGACGAGCAGACGTTTGCCTGCTCTTGCCTCTGCTCTCAAGCCTAGAGCCGTGAAGAGCTGTAGAGCCAACCACGCAAGATGCAACAAATGCACACACATGCACGCATCGGCTCCCATCCAAACTGCTAGCTTTTACTTACTTCGGTCCGTTCGTTCGGCCTGTGCGCTTACCCGCCACACCTGAAAGGTTTCAAATTTTATTTTTAATCACATCTTAGGCTTGATGGAAATCAAAAATTTCATCAAAATTTTGATATATTAATTGAAATATAGCTAAAATTTACATACTAAATTTCATATCCGTCATTTTTGAGAAACCCTAATCCAAAATTTCGGTCAAAATCACCGAAATTTCGACGAAATTGATCGAAATTTTGGTGATTTTCAACCTCATATGAAATAGTATCCCAAGACTTAAAAAAATTGTGAATTTTTTAAAAAATTATTTATGCAATTGTCTCAACAAATATAACTGTTTAACAGTTGAAACATGAGAGGTTAGTGGAGGGAGCAAGGACAGGGGGCCAACGGGAGCCAATGCAGGGCTCGATTGGGCCAAGTGGGCCAGAGGGCCAAGGAGGGCTGTGGCGCTTGAATTGGGCTGAATTTGGTATTAAAAACATGAATCCACTTGAATTTTGTAGCAATTTCGGTCCAAAGCGTCGAAATCTCAGCAAAATTTACCGTAATCACTGTAGCAATTTGAAAATTTTCAAAACAATTTATACCACTAAGATCTGGAACCTTCCCTCCAACCAAAATCCAAAATTTCGATCGAGATTTAAAAAAATGGAGGGGCTAGTATAGTAAACGCTTATGAGACGACCGATTTCGCACGGGGTTAGTTTTGTAAAAAAAAATGAAGGGGTACTACATTAAACGCTTTTGAGCCAACCGATTGGATCATACGGTGGGGCTAGCTGGAGTCAGGTACATGGTTCAAAATCTCGGTCAAAATTTTGGATTTCGGTTGAGGACAAGATTCCAGATCTTCGTGTGATAAATTCCTTTGGGAATTTTCAAATTGCTAAAGTGATTTAGGTAAATTTCTGTCAATTTCGTCGAAATTTCATGCTTTGGACCGAAATTGCTAGAAAATTCCCACCGGATTCATGTTTTTAGCAACGAATTTGACCTACTACAAGCGCCGCTACCCTCCTTGGCCCCTTGGCCCAGTTGGGCCAGTTGAGCCCTGCATTGGCTCCCTTGGACCCCTGTCCTTTCTCCCTCCACTAACACTTTAAGCGTTGCTTTGGCTCCCTCACCGAGCGTTCCACCCCGCAGTCCACGATTCCGGTGCCCTCCCCTACGTCGAGGCCTCGCGTACCCCCTCACTGAGCACTGCCTCTTTCCCCAGCCTTCGGCGCAGTTGGGTTCACCAACTTCCACTCATCGAGCTCCGTCTCCTTCCCCTCATCGAGTGTCAGATCCAGCGGCACCTGACTCCGGTGCCCTCCCTCGTGCCGCGGCCATGCTCGCCCCCTTTCTTAGCCTTTGGATTAGCTGAGGTGATGAAATCATTATGTTAAGCTGTCAAAATATGATGTTTCAACTGATATAGTGTTATACTTTGTTAAGACAATTGCTTACATGATTTTTTAAAAAAGTTCTCAATTTTTTCTAGCCTCAGTATACTATTTCATATGAGGTTCAAAATCACCAAAAATTCGATCAATTTCACCAGAATTTTGAATATTTCGACCGAAATTTCGGATTAGGATTTCTCAAAAATGACGGATTTGAAATTTAGTTTGTAAATTTTGGCTAGATTTTGATCAAAATATCAAAATTTCACACAAATTTCCCTTGCTCCCCAGATATGATAAAAATGAAATTTGAAACCTTGTTTGGGTGTAGTAAAGGTAAACGCACGTAATTTTCACTGTACTAACTGTATAAATTTGTTTTTTTAATAAAAATAGCATATGTTCCCTATAATAATTTATAGAATTAGCCCCGATTGCAGCGCTATACAAGCGCTGCATTACCAAATTCAGGCGCGTGGCGGCAAAATCGCGCGGAAAGGATGCGCGAACCAGGTTGCCGCGCACCTTCTGTGCTGCATTTTGCAATGCAGCGCCCCCGCTGCGCTATACACGGCGCCCACGCACGATGGGACGGCAGGGCGCGATGGGATGGCTTGCAGCGCCCCTGCTGCACTGCATTGCGGAGCCCGTTGCCTGAATTTTGAAGGGGTTAGTGACATTCGTGTTTGCATGCTGCGATTGCAAACCAATCGTGAATTTGATTGCTCTTGTGTTTGAGAAGTAGTTTGTGTTTCTTTGGCTACATCTCACATGTTATCAAAGCTGTAAGCGAGATGATTGAAGCTGTGTCATCCCGGCAATTTCATTTTTTTTCATTTTTAATTGTTTCAATTTTTAGCTTCCCTCTCTGTGTATTTGCAGAAATAGCGGAGCCGAATATACCGTAATACTGTGGCAATGCAGCACGGCATTGTTCTTTTTTGTAATTCCTATTTTGTTTTAGAAGAAACTAGCGCGCAAAATTTTCGGGAAAGAGATAACAATAGCGAAAAACATACAGCGAATTTTGTTTCCTAACTCGAGTGTTATTTGTATAATCGAATTTTGTTTGTAAGAATCAATGAATAGCATGAGAAATAGTTCGGAAAGAAATAAGAAAACTAATGATGCCGTCGCACAAAATTACGAAAACAACAAACATAGGAAACACTTACCAATGAGTTTTAAGGATTATATGCTGTATGTTTGTCGTTTTTGTAATTTTGTGCGTCCGTGTCACTATCTTTCTCATTTCTCTCCAAATCATTTTCTATACCATTAATTGGTTCTTACAAACAAAATTCGATTACAAAATAACACTCGAGTTAGTAAACAAAATTCGCTGCATGCTTTTCACATTTGTCATTTTTTTCCTAAAAATTCCGTGCGCTACTTTCTTTTAAAACAAAATAGAAATAAAAAAAAATACCGAGCTGCCTTGCCACAGTATTATGGCATATTCGGCTCCGCTATTTATACGAATACAACGGCAGGAAAGCAACAAATGGAAACGATTAAAAATGGAAAAAAAAATGAATTTGCCAGGACGACATAGCTTCAATCATCTCGCTTATATAAGGCTGAAAGATGATTGCCGGCTCCCTCCGCTCACCGCGTCAGCTTCCGGGCCTTGTGGCCACGTGTCCAGCCGTTGCGTCGCGAGTGTGAGAGGAAACCAACCACCCATACGTACGGTTGGCTCAACGTTAAGCCACGTCGTCCGCGTGACTAACTCGACTGTTCGGCTTAAGTAAATTCTCTATTGTCTTATATGCAAGGAGCTGCGTAGCGCAGCGGTAAAGCGTTTCGCCCGCGCCGACCAGGTCGAGGGTTCGAGCCCCACTTCCACGTGCACGCAATGAGCACCCGAACGACGCGTGGCCTCTTTTTTTTTGCGAAAAACATCTTCAATGTTTTCGAAATTACGTATTAGCTTTTTTTATATATAGAGACCCCTGTAACTACTGAAATTATTTTACTTTGGTGTGCAGAACCTCCAAAAAAATATGACAACGTTTCTAAAAATAAGTTTTAGTCCGTGTTTTTTCCCCGGCCCTAGAACTTCCAGAATTTCCTTACAAGAGAAGATTTTCTGAAGTAAAAAACTAAAAAATACACCTTTTCTTAGAAAATTTCCTAGAATTATGTCCGATTTCTTTTCTTTGCGAGAAGGCCCTTGATAATTCGAATTTTTCGAAAATGCCACCCAAAATTATGCGATTTGTCCCTAAAGATTTTTTTTAAGATTACATCTAGATCCCTTTCTTCGCGAAAGCCCGGGTTTTGCTTTGCGACAGCGTGCACCACGCCCGCACATCTAGTTAATAACATGTGACAGATGCCCGGGCTTATCTCCTGTAGCCAAAGAAACACAAACTACTTCTCCAACACAAGCAATCAAACTCACGAAAGGATTGCAATTGCAGCATGCAACCAAGAGTGTCACTTACCCCTGCAAAATTCAGGCAATGGGCACCGCAGTGCAGCGCAGCAAGGGTGCTGCATGCCGTCCCATCGCCCCTTCTGCCGTCCAAGAATTCAAATTTTGTTTAGGATAAAATATCGTCGGATCGGAATCCGAAATTTCAACGAAATTCGGATATTTCGGATAAATCTCGTTCGAAATTTAAAAACAAAAATTCAAATCCGGTTTGTTTTCTACCGAGAAAAACGAAATTTCGCAGAAAAAATCCCGAAATTTCGGGCGAAATACCCGAAATTTTGGCATTTTTGCAATGGCAGAAAAGTGGGTCAAACGATGTCGAAATTTTTTGAAATTATGATATTTCCATAAAAATTTCAGATAATTATGAAGTATGTGAAATTTTTAAAAATTCAAACATTGCTACTGTCCTAATAAAATCCTGACCGGCAATTTTGTACCGAATGCAAAATGGTTCAAACCACGTTATAAACTTTTGAAAAAAAATTGCATGGTTATGATGCATCTATAATGTTCTCATAAAATTTTCGGATAATAATCAAACTTCATGAATTTTTAAAAATTCAAACAGTAATACTGCCCTGTTAAAAGGCTTACCAGCAAACTTAAAAAATGAAAAATTATCTAAACCACATTAAAAACTTTTGAAAATTTTTGTGGATGGTCCTGATGTAACATTAATGTTTATTTAAAAATTTTAGATGATGATCATTCTCAAATAATATTAAAAAATTCAGAGAGTGCTACGTCCTCACAAAAGCCTAATGATCAATACATAGATTTGTTTTGGCAATAAAAAAAGTTTAAAATTTTTGAACATTTTACAGAAGGATGATAAGGAAGTGCTTAATATCTCATAAAAAATTTGAATCATGATCACACGCCAGTGAATTTATAAAATTCTTACAAGGCACAATATCATTTATGTTCTTCTATTTTTTATTTTTGAAATATAATATAACAAACGAAGTTCAATGCTTAGATAGATTTGATTAAAAAACAAAAAAAGTTAAATTTTTTTGAAAAAATTATATAATAGTACTGAGGTAATTACTAATCTCCCACAAGAATTTTAGATCATTATCACACTCAAGAAAAATTATAAAATTCTGACAATATAACTGTCCCAATTATGTTTATTATGGTTTTGATTTTTGAAGGATAACAAATGAAGTTAAATTATTCTGAAATTTTTTATGTATGATTCTAAGCTAATAAACATAGTACCATAAAATTTTCAGATCATTATGAAGCTTGTACAATTTTATAAAAATCTGATAGTGTTTCTACCAAAATTTTAAAATGTCTCAAAAATTCGGTTTTTCAACAAATTTTCATAGAAGATGACTTTCCTAAAGGTTATTGGACCAAATCCGGCCCTAAAGTTCAAAACCCGGCCAAAAAACACGAAATTTCGCAAAAAAATGAAATGATTGTAGCAATTTTAAATTTTTTTATTTTTTTATCCTGCCGGTAATGTAAATTTCGTGAAGACCCGAAATCCGAAATTTGGCGAACCCTGTTGCCATCCCATTGCGCGTGGGCGCCCTGTATAGCGTAGCAGGAGCGCTGCATTGCAAAATACAGCACAATAGGTGCGCGGCAATGTGGTTTGCGCTTCCTTTCCTCGCATTTTTGCCACATGCCCGAATTTGATAATACAGATTCTGCAAATTATAACAAACGGAGCCTATTTTTATAAAAAAAATTACACATTTAGTACAGTAAAATTTTCTAAAGGCATGGGCCGAGCGAACGGACCGAAGGAAGTAAAAGCTGGCATGTCTGTGCATTTGTTGTGTCTTGCGTGGTTGGCTCTCAAGCTTTTCACGGCTCTGGGCTCGAGAGCAAAGGCAAGAGCCAGCCATCAGCTCGTCACATGATGCACCTGTGAGGTGAGGTCATGCCATGCCGTCTTCAGAGAGAGAAGTTGTTTTGAAAAAAATTAAAAAGAAACTAATTTTCTTTCTAAGAAGAAACAAAAAATACTGTAGAAATATTTTTTATAAAAATACAAAAAGTAATTTTTTTGAAGTAAAATTAATGTAGCTAAAACACTATAGATCTGTCCTAGTGTCACATGTAGTCCCCACTCCCCCCGCTGCACTTGAGAATAGAGAGTTTAATAGATAGAAGGGCTGCTGCTACTCATTCATCGTGCATTCGGGAGAGCCAAGAGGAGACGTGCAGAGCTGCTGCGTAACGTCAACTTGCTAGTTGTAGGCTAGCAGCTTAGGCTAGCAGCGCAGGCACGTGCATGTGGGGGAAATACATTATCAATTTTATGCCTCAACAAAAGCCTCTATCGACCTATATTTCTGAGGAGAACACCGGTCACCATGCCTCTCACATGCACGAGTGTGTCTAGCATATTGGACTCTAATTGGATATTATCTAGTCAATTTTTGTTAATGATGTTTATCTAGTCACATTATACGAGGTATCTCAAAACTAATCCTCGAAAAATCGACTTAAAGAAAACA
Organism: Otatea glauca; assembly: GCA_036346275.1. Classification (NCBI taxonomy): domain Eukaryota; kingdom Viridiplantae; phylum Streptophyta; class Magnoliopsida; order Poales; family Poaceae; genus Otatea; species Otatea glauca. The sequence goes on from CM070719.1 coordinate 6,390,604, forward strand.
GAAAAAAAGACAAGCAACTTCACCTACATAACCTATGGGATGCCCATGCATGTCTACGCCCGCTGGCATTCTCGCATACTGGATCATGTGCTTATCCACACTATTCCTATAGGACGAGCAAAACATGACCTAACCGAAGAACCATAGCAGGTACTGTTAGAAATTGGCCCATTGGGTGGTCAATTTCCTTTAATTCCAAAGCATGCATGGTTTAGTACCATATTGCCTAGCCAAGTGGAGGAAAGGCAACTTAAAAAGAGGAGTCCTTGCCACCTCTTGAATAATGACACTTGGCATGAGAATGGCATAGGGTGTACAGTGGCTAAACACACACACGCACACGCGCGCGCGTTCGCGTCTTTTCGCGTGACTGGACAAAAAGACAGAATTTCTCCTCTATTCTTCCTCCCCATCTCGGATTGTCAGATCGTTGTGTTGAGTCGTCGAACCTCGCCGCCTTCCTCCTCGGCGTGCACCATGAAGGAGGGTGAGCGGTATCTCAACCGCTGCCGCAGAGTTCACCGCACGGGCGGCAATAAGGTTTCGGCAACAGATCGCGACCGCTCGCTTCTTCCTCGACATCGACTACTTCCACGACTACGTCTGGCCGCTTCCTATTCTTCAAAGAAGCCCAAGCGTAAGTAGTTCGTGTGATACATCAACTACGTTAATATAGAATTCTTGAGTATTTTACGAGTACAATGTGTTACTGTTGTTTTATGCATCTCTAGTCTTGTGTTACTTTTGCCTCAATATAAAATCTGGAATAAAAACATTGCACCAATTTCCAACATTCCAGAAACCTTATTGCGAATATTTTTGTGATTCAGCAATGGCTGGTGCTTCGGATGCCATGAAACCTGAGAGGTTTTCTGGTGTGAATTTCCGTAGATGGCAGACAAGGGCCAAGTTTTGGCTCATGTCATTGGGGCTGTGGTGGGTAATCCACCCACAATATCCATTTACGGTTGACCAGAACTTGTAGTACAACGGTGCGAACAACACTGCACTAGGCTGCCTTCTGACTATTTTGGCAGACCAGCTCTATGATGTGTATATGAACTACACATCTGCCACTGAGTTGTGGGATACACTTGACCGTAAGTATGTCAAGTCGGTCGGTCATTTGGTTGTACGTGTGTGAGCAATTTTTCGATTTCAGTATGGATGATGCTAAGTCGATTGTTGCACAAGCACACGAACTCCAGCTACTAGTTGGCGAGATTGCGCATTTGGGTTGTGCATTGCCTCCTAAGTTTTTAGCTGCGGGCATTGTTGCCAAACTTCCCTCAACTTGGAGGGATTTTGCCACTAGCTTAAAGCACAAGAGGGAAGAGATCTCTATTGAGGATCTCATTGCAGCCCTTGATGTGGAAGAAAAGGCAAGAGCAAAAGATGCACCAAGCACCTCTAATCAGAACAATGCCAATGTCGTTGAGAAGAAATCATATGGCAAGAACTTCAAAGGCCATAAACCGAACAAGACAACTAGCTTTAAAAAGAAGAAAATTGAGAAAAGGGACATCAAGAACATCACCTGTTTTGTGTGTGGAAAGGATGGTCATATGGCAAAAGACTGTCGCTATCGCAAAAACAGGACAAATGAACCGAGCAAGAAAAATGCCAACGTGACCATAGGCGAGGCCTCGACTTCAAGAGGGTATGGTAATTCTCCTGCTGTCTTTTCAGCATGTCACCGATTGGTGGGTTGATACTGGTGCTAATGTTCACGTGTGTTCTGATGTTTCCTTATTTTTTTCTTACCAAGCAGCCGGGCCTTCTTCCGTCCTAATGGAGAACGGGTCGCATGCTTCTATTCTTGGTGTTGGCACGGTGGATCTGAAGCTTACTTCAGGGAAGATTGTCCACTTGAAGAACGTGCAGCATGCACCAACAATAAAAAAGAACCTCGTTAGTGGTTCTCTCCTATGCAGGGATGGTTAGAAGCTAGTATTTGAGTCAAATAAAGTTGTAATATCAAAGTGTGGGAACTTTGTTGGTAAAGGCTATGAGAGTGAAGGCTTGTTCCGCCTCAGTACTCTAGAGTCTTGTTATAATATGAATATTGCAACTGGTTTGAATAAATGTGAGGCCAATATTTGGCATTCTCGTTTTTGTCATATTGGTTTTGATAACATTGCTCGAATGTCCAGATTACAATTAATTCCAAAATGTGATATTGTCAAAGGATCAAAGTGCCATTCTTGTGTGCAAGCAAACCAACCTAGAAAACCCTTTAAGAGATTAGAGGAAGAAAAGAACTTGGCACCACTAGATCTTGTCCATTCTGACCTGTGTGAGATGAATAGATTGTTGACAAAAGGAGGCAAAAGATATTTTCTAACTTTTATAGATGATGCAACATGTTATTGTTATGTGTATTTGCTGAAAACAAAGGATGAAGCTTTAAACTACTTCAAAATTTATAAGGTCGAGGTTGAGAACCAACTAGAAAAGAAAATTAAAAGACTAAGGTCTGATCGTGGAGGAGAGTATATCTCTCATGAATTCTCCCAGTTTTGTTCTGAGCATGGTATAATCCATGAAGTTACACCACCATATTCTCCCCAATCAAATGGGGTAGCTGAAAGGAAAAACCGAACACTAACAGACTTGGTGAATGCCATGTTGAGAGTGCCAGATGCCTAAAATGTGGTGGGGAAGCTATATTAACAGCAAATTTTGTCCTAAACAGAGTAATCACTAAAAAGCGTGAGATTACTCCGTATGAGGGATGGAAGGGGAGAAAATCCAATGTTAATTTTCTGCGAACTTGGGGGTGTTTGGCAAAAGTCAATATACCATTGCAGAAAAAGAGAAAGCTTGGACCTAAAACAGTCGATTGTATTTTTCTAGGATACGCACATAACAGCACGGCCTATAGATTTTTAGTAGTAAAATCAGAAACTCCTGAGATTATTTCTAATACAATAATGGAGTCCAGAGATGCTTCATTTTTTGAGGATATTTATCCTATGAGAGCAGGTAGTACTTCAAGAACTGAGAATAATCAAACTGATAATAATAATAATATTGAACCTACCACTGTTTCTGAACCAATAAGTGATACACTACCAGTAGAAGATAATTCTGAGGAGGATAACAATTTAGTCGAAGAGGCTCTCAGAGGAGCAAGAGACAAAGGGTTGAGAAAACCTTTGGCGACGACTTTATTGTATACCTCGTGGATGATGTGCCAAAATCTCTTCAGAGGCTTATGCATTACCCGATCCGAGTATTGAAAGAGACGGTCCGTAGCAAGATGGATTCCATCATGGCTAACGGACTTGGAAGATCACCGATCTTCCTAGTGGGTGCAAACCTGTTGGATGCAAGTGGATCTTCAAAAAGAAGATAAGGCCTGATGGTACTGTTGATAAGTACAAGGCGAGACTTGTGGCCAAGGGTTATACCCTGAAAAAAGGAGAGGATTATTTTGATACTTATTCTCCTGTTGCCAGATTAACCATCATTAGAGTGCTCATAGCATTAGCTGCTTCCCATGGTCTACACGTCCATCAAATGGATGTAAAGACAACTTTCCTTAATGGAGAGTTGGAGGAAGAAATCTATATGGAGCAACCAGATGGTTATTTGATTACTGGACAGGAAAATAAAGTGTGCAAATTATTAAAATCCTTGTATAGCCTAAAGTAGGCTCCTAAGCAATGGCAAGAAAAGTTTTATAAAACTTTGACATCTGCTGGTTTTGCTGTTAATGAGGCAGATAAGTGTGTATACTATCGTTATGGTGGGGGTCAATGTATTATTTTGTGTTTGTATGTTGATGACATACTTATATTTTGGACAAATACTGCTGTAATTGATGAGGTCAAAACTTTCTTATCTCGATGCTTTGATATGAAAGACTTGGGAGAGGCAGATGTTATTCTGAATATTAAATTGATCAAGAATGAGGATGGGATCATTTTGCACCAATCCCATTATGCTGAGAAAATTTTGAGTCAATTCGGGTTTGAGAATTGCAAAATCTCCCCAACACCTTATGATCCAAGTGTTAAGCTTCGAAAAAATCAAGGGTTAGGAAAAGATCAATTGAGATATTCACAAATTATTGGGTCCCTTATGTATCTAGCTGGTGCCACAAGACCTGATATCTCATTTGCTGTGTGCAAATTAAGCCGGTTTACATCTAACCCAGGAGATGATCATTGGGAGGCACTTGAAAGGGTGTTGCGCTACTTGAGAGGCACAACATCTTATGGAATACACTATACTGGGTATCCATCTGTTTTAGAAGGATATAGTGATTCCATTTGGATCTCTAATGCGGATGAGATCAAAGCTACAAGTGGTTATGTTTTTACTTTAGCTGGTGCTGCAGTTTCATGGAGGTCCTACAAACAGATCATATTGACGAGGTCAACCATAGAAGCTGAACTCGTAGCACTAGACATAGCCACTGTTGAGGCTGAATGGCTTAGAGAGCTACTGTTGGACTTGCCATTGGTTGAGAAACCAATGCTGGCGATCTTAATGTACTGCGATAACCAAACAGTGTTGACTAAGGTTATGAGTACTAAGGATAACATGAAGTCCTCCAGACATGTGAAGCGTCGGCTTAAAACTGTCAGAAAATTGAGAAACTCCGGAGTTATTGCTGTGAATTATATTCGTACTGAGAAAAATCTTGCAGATCCTTTCACAAAAGGACTTGCAAGGAAAGCGATTTCCATTGCGTCTATGGACATGGGCATGAGGCCCGTTTGAGTTACACCACAATGAAGGATCGAGTTGGCCTAAAGAGGGGGTGAATAGGCAATTTTAACAAGTTCTGAGTTTTTAAACAACTTACAAAATTGAACAGAGAGCAACTCACAGCAAAGAATAAAATAGACTTAAAGCAAATAATGCTAACAGTGAAAGCAATAAACGAAATGACACAAGAGAGACAAAGATTTATCCTGTGGTTCAGAGCTACACTCCTAATCCACGTTGAAGCACTTCTTTCGAAGTTCTGCTTCTCCAAAGCTAGCTGCAGTAGCTCCGGTGACCACTCAGGTAACTCTTTCACTACTCCAGTGAGGTGAGTTCCGAACCTCTCACAAACACAGTGGCCTTCCACAAACACCTTTGGACAGGTCACACTGTTCACTTCCTCCAAGTTGTCTAGAATCACTAAGATCCAAGAGTAATAAACTTTGCACAAGTTCTGTCTCTTGGTTCACTTTGCAATTCACACAACTAGACACTGGCTTGGAGCTAATACACTTAGAGATGTATGAGAATTTTGGTGTGAAGATGAAGCACGGAATACTTTTTCAGAATGAGAGCTATATATGAATATCAAAGTGTTAGGAGTTCATCTATATATTGGTAGATGGCTCAGGAAATGCTTATATAGCCATTTTGAGTGAATATAGCCGTTACACCTGCTACAGTAGCCGTTGGACGTGTTAGATGTCAGAAATACCGGAAATATACACGTACAACGGACTAAGTAATAAAGGTTTAGCGACATCGACATGTGTATGATGGACCAAATTTGAGCATTCACGACGGACCAAAAAATTTGGTCCGTTGTACATGGGTTTTTCATAGAGATTGGTCCGCCACACAACTGAGAAAGATACATGTACGTCGGACCAAATATTTGGTTTGCCATACATAGACTTTTCAAGAGTTTGGTCTGTGCATAGAGACCTATGTACGTCAGACCAAAATTTTGGTCCGTCACACATGGACTTTTCAAGAGTTAGGTCTGTGCATAGAGGCCTATGTACGTCGGACCAAAAATTTTGGTCCGTCATACATGGAATTTTCAACGGAGATAAGTTTTACCCAAGCGATTTTCTTTAGCAACAACTAAAATTTCAAACAAGAATGTTTGGTCCATTGTTAAAGTAAAAACCTTTTGAATGAAAAAGAATATTCATTTAAGGTTTCAATAAATAAGACTTCAAAGTTTGGTCCGGCCAAAGGCTTATAAACTGAATGAGTGCCGGACCAAAATATTTGGTCCACTGTAGATGGGAAACGGAGAACATTTTGGTCCGTCACAGAGGAGAGACTTTTATATGTATGCCGGACCAAATATTTGGTCCGTCATACATAGGCAAACCCTTGGCTATCAGATGATTTTAAAGGAGGTTTTAACCAAGGATGAAATGATAAGAAGACAATAGATTTGATCCGATAATCAGATATTTGATGGGAGTTTAGTCATAAGAGAGATTCAAAGTTTGACCAAAGAATCTTATTTGACTTCCAAGGATATGATGTGAGTGCAACGGACTGAAGAAGTGGATAGCAGAAATTTGGTCCGTTGTACACTAAGAAATATGATTTAAAAAGGACTAAGTGTCTTTTGCTCCGAGAAATCTAGTTTTGTCTTTGCCTTATGATCCAATTCACTAGCTTGTGCAAAGTCCCCCTTTAGACAACAAAAAAGAGAAAAACAATCCTAGCCTTTTGACTTGAATCATCTCCCAAGTCATAAACTAGAACTGAGCACCTTAATCTTGTTCGTCCAACTTGCTTCATTCTCAAATCCAGCATATGTTCTTCAAAGCTTTGAGTATTATTAACTTGGTCATCAATACCAAAAATTATAGCAAAACACAATAATAAAATTTGAGGGGGTCTAGATGCTATCAATCTCCCCCTTTTTGGTAATTGATGACAACATACCTTTTTAGTTAATAATATCTCATTCATTCTGCAAAACAGAGTTAGCTAGATAGAATGACTGCAGAAATTATGAATGAATGTGCTCCCCCTTAATGAATGTATGCACTGAATTTTGACAAAAAGATATATTAGGACTATTAAGACATTAACAATGCTTATGAATTTTTTTTCAGAATACGAAGTAAATATCAGAGCAGTATGAAATAAGTATCGGAGCACAAAACTAGTAAGTATTAAAGAATTAAATCATCAGAGCAAGATATCAGAGCATAAATACCAGAGGAGTATTATAACTTAAAGGGTGTATCAGAGCATATATAAACAAAATATAAGATCATAAACAGAGATAATAGAGCATTAATGTAGCACGCATAAGTCAGATACAAATAAATCTCAAATACTTAACTCCTTGTCTCTATATAGTCCAGCCTACAGAAAAGAACGTAAGAGACTATGGCTATGAAGATTTTCTCCCCCTTTGGCATCAATAGCCAAAAAAGGATTCCTACTTGCGCCTAGAAAAGACTCTTTTGAGTTGGCCCTGAGCTGAGCTTTTCTTTGGAGGGGAGACTGGTTTGTCATCAGCAGCTTCTTGAGTGTGATCTCCTGGCCCTTGAGACATAGCTTGATCATGCCAGCTTGGATAGTCTGGGTCACCTGGATGAATGGTCAAATGATGAAGATCTGACAGCATTTGGTCCAAAGACTCATTCAGGGTACGTGTTTCAGCAAGGACCTCACCCACATCATACATGCAATCGTGTGACAATCGAGTATAGTCAAGCAGGGCATCCTCAGTGAAATCTGAAAGATGGTCCAACTGATGTCTTATCCATAACTGATTACTCATATGTGATGTGCTTGCAGCTTCAACTTGATTTCTCAATTTCTTGTAATGATCATCCATTTTCTGATTCATGTCATATACCGCATTCTTTATCAGATTTTGATTGGTATCAAGCTGTTGGATATGCTGTCTTAGGTTGTCTTGGTTGCTGCTTAGATGATCAAATCTAGACAGGACTTCATTTTGAAATTTCACTTGTTCTTCATATCTCAGAGCAGCTGTAGCTTGATCTTCCAAGTATCTTGCTTGAAATCCTCTTTGATTAGCATAATATTGTTGTTCAAAAGTTGAAAACCAAGCAGGCTGAGGGTCAGAGGCCTAAAAAGAATCTTCTTGTGCTTGCTCAGCATGCTTTTGAGGAGATGAAGTGGGGTATGGATAATCAAAGAGACTCTGCCATCCAGGAAATGTATCCCTCTGATCATGCTCAGGGTGAACTGATGCTGGAGGATAATAGGTTTTAAATTGTTAGGGCATCCCAGATCCTCCTGCCTCATATTCATGGGCTCCTGATCTGAAGGCTTGTGCTTCCATGAACCTTGATGCAGCTGCTGACTTTTGAAGGTTATATAACTGTTGTTCTTCATTTAAAGTTATGTCATCTGAGCCTGAGAGAACTTGTGTTGCAGCATCATCCACGTACAATGATTCTTTTCCAAGAACCACTTCTGTAGCTTCTGGAGCAGATTCATGGTGGCTTACAGCCTTACTCTTGTTGCCACTTTGAGCACTAGGCTCTCTGTCATGTCCACTCCTAGCAGACTCATGATGACTTTCATAAGCCTGATGACTGTCATAGGAGGGCATATGACTTCCAAAGGATTGATGCCAGGAGTCACTGCCTTGTGCCTGTGAATATCCTCTAAAACTGTTTCTGTCAAACTTATTTTCAGCTTCTGCACTTGATTCATTTTCTTCTTCAACTTGTACTGGTTCTTCTGGTTGATTGGCTTGTGATCTTTGAAGGAAGCCAGTGATCCTTAGGTTTTGTCCAGTAGAGATATGCATGTTGTATTTCTTGGGGAAACACTTGAATTCCCTATTCAGATCATTTTATAAATTATCCCTGTACTCAACAGGATCAGAGTGATCAACTGAGCAAAAGGTAGAGGACTTCCAAATTTTCTATAAATGGCTTCTTCCATTTGTCCCAGAAAGTAATCAGCCAAATCAATAGGTTGTCTCGACAGAATAAGATGCAGTAGCCATGCTTGAACTGAGGTCACACCTTCCTTGTAACCAGACTTAGGATATATTGTGTGCCTGAGTATAAGCAATAGTACTTTAGCCTCTTTAGTTAAACAGGAAACTCTGTTTGGATTGAAGTCTGCACTGGAGGTATTCTTATAAATGTGCCCAGATATTTGAAGATTCGGCATATCACCACTTAGTCTCCATCTTTGGTGAGGGTACAGCTTTTCAAATATTCTTGCTCGATTTGTCAAAGGACTTGAGGCTCCAATTGCTGACTCAAGCTGAGACGATCTGATTTTTCTATTTATAGTGAACATGATATACTTCCTTTGTTTGTTCACTAGTAAGGATGCATATAATTCCAGAGTTCTTGAAACACTCCATGGTATAGTCTTGTTTGACATTATATCACTCAATCCAGGAGTTGAATTTATGCAGTCATATAATCCAGTTGAGCCAAATATAGAATTTACTTGATCCCAGTCTATATACTGATGAGATGACAGAGCAGATACTGTCTTTCCTTTTCCATCTTTTCTAAGCAGATAGGCATTGTATATGTTTTTGTGTAATAGAGACACAAAAGTTTTCACCAAGAGCTGGTCTTGACTCAGGAAACCAGATTTTCTCATTTACCAATCGAATCGCTCTCGTCTTTTGGCACTCAGTCACTAATTCCTCACAGACTAAAGTTATCAACTTGAAACCACCTCAAGATCTTACGAGGATGATTCATTGTTAGGCTCATAGGAATTGTCCTCAGAGGTTGATTCGTAACCAATTACTTGCTTTCCTTTTCTTGGGTGAGAGGTGACTACTTTTCCGCTTGCTCGCAAGATTGTGAATATCTTGAATTAATACAGGTCCTTGAGGTTGTTCAGGTGGATTTGTTTCAGGAGATGACCTAGATACTTTCTGTTTCTTACTCTTGACTTTATCAATGATCTTTCCAATCAAACCCCTTTTATCTTGATTCTTAGACCTCATTTTGATTTCTGACTAAACACTGACTTTTTGCTCAGACTCAAGGCCAGACCCTTTTCAAGCACAAGACCGAACCTAAACAAAACAGTAAGAACTAAAGTCTAAGAACTAGGTCTATGGTTTGAGACTAGTGGATAAAAGAAAAGTTTAAGGAACTTACTGATCTTTGAGAGAGATTCTTGCGCAATAGGGACAGATGAACACCGTTGCCAAGATCCGATTAGGATTTGCTTTGGTGCGGAGGAGAAACTTCTGGCTTAGAGGAGTTTGCGCAAGCAAGGATGTAATAATGGGAGGATTTGATGGAAGAATTTACTGCATTGAGTGCATATGCGAGAGTAAATAGGCCTTGAAAACTGACACCTTTAACCAGGGTAGTTGGAAAGGAACATGCGTTCTGGCAAAGGTGGTGGGACCCCTCTTTTGGAATCGGTTTGAGCAGAACAAGAAGTCCCAAAAACAAGGTTAGGTTAGCAAAGGATAAGTCCTAAAACAATAGACAAGATTTTGAATAAATTTTGAAATTTGAGAAAAGAAGAAAAAGTTTTATTAAACAGATACAATCCATTTGAATTTGGATGAGAAACAGTCTTAGAAACATTTGAACACAAGGCAGACTAGATTTGGCAAAGAGATCAGACAGTTTACTAATTGCACCGGACCAAATTGATTTAAACTCAGACTGGACCAGTTTTGGTCTGCTGTGAAGGGTTTGGTCTTGAACAGAGTCGAGACCAAAACTTCCATTCGTGACGGACAAAAACTTTTAGTCCGGCGTGAATTGATATTCTATTTGAGATTGGTCCGACCAAATAGGAACTTGCAACTTTATTTCAATTGTTCTTAGTCTGCAAAATGTCTATGTTTCTGAAGGTTTGGAATATGAGGGATATATCTAAGATTAGCAACAAAAACCAACACAACACAAAAAATTAAGCTCTCTGTGAATGTTTGAGTCTGATATTCAAATGAGCAAAAGTATTTTTCAATTTAAGCTCACCTGAAAAACTCAAGTGCTTAATATGGACGTTTTGCTGAAGAAGATAGATGTTGACTTAGTTACTATATCGAGAATTGGACAAGAAGGAGCATAGAAAAGGTGAGTCTTATAGCAGCATTTTTGTTATAAAGCTTATTCAAAAAGTTATTTTAATCTGAAATCAGCACTTTTGAATTTATCCACACCGTTAGCCAAATCAGAGAGCTATCGCACAAGAGCCATGTAAGATATTAACACGATGGTTGTGCGTCTAGTTGAAGCTGTATTTTGCGACAGACGGATGTGAATATCATTCAGTTTGAGAAAACATGAGAGGCAAGGGAACATTCAAAGAACACTTCAGAACAACATATCTTTATTTATATAACTTCCCAGTTATTATGCCCGGGAAGGACAGTACAGGAGAGGGACCTAAGTTTCACCCCTACGCACGCGCCCTAGTGCCTCCACAAGGGCCTCCCTAGCCCTGAAGAGGATAGGGAAGGCTTCAAGGAAAGTGTCTACAGCGGCAGGGTCACGTTCAACCGCCCTCTCCTTCGCCAGCTCTGCCAATGCGCGATCGAAGTCCCTCCAGAGCTCTGCAAGCTCAGGGTCATCCCGATTGTCCTTGAAAGTTATTTTTGGCATGAGGAAGATCGTAGTTTGGAGCAGAATAGAGAAAGGCTAAGTGAAGGATTACATCTTCAGTGCCCTGGTTCGCCTTTTATAACCATTTCATCTAGGATGCAGTAAAAGCATCAGAATCCGAGGCGCCTTCGAAGTCAAAGAAGTTTTGGAAAAATAGGAAGTTACGAAAACCGAAAAGGTTTTCAACAGAGGATCACAAACAGAAGGGGCAAGGATTCAAGGGCTATGAGTATCAAGTGATGCACAGCAAACAAACTTGCTCCCCCTAAGTCAGATATTATTGAGCAACATTTGAAAAAGCAATGATGTTTAGTTCATTTCTTAATTTTGAAAATTTGGCCTCATCAAGCAGCTTAGTGAAAATATCAGCCAATTGGTCCTCAGTTCTTACATAACTAAGCACAATATTTCCTTTATGTCGGGACCCGGATTTGCAAATCCGAAACCCTCTGTGTATACTGCACTAGTCCAGGATCACGCTAGTGCACACAGTGGAAACATAGATGAAATACCATTCCATACAACGAATAAATTAAGAAGAAGCAAATTATCATTAAATAAAGCAAACGACCTTATGGTCAATGTTTACACCATTATGCCTTAAGGGCTTAAGAAACAAATACTATTGCAGCGAAAAAGATAACTTGAACCATTCGACATGCCACAGGCAATCGTCTGGGGAACGCCTTCCTAATCCACGTAGTCTTCATAGAATTCCTCCTCATGATATTCATTATCTCCTTCAGCAACTGATTAACAAGGGCATAAAGCCGTGAGTACAAAGGTACTCAGCAAGCCGTAGGGAATTGAAATACAATAAATAGATTGAAATACACGGCTTGACAAGGAATTGAAAGGTACTCAGCAAGCCGTAGGGATTGAAATACAATAAATAGATTGAAATACACAGCAACTGATTAACAAGGGCATAAAGCCGTGAGTACAAAGGTACTCAGCAAGCCGTAGGGAATTGATGCAATATTTTCATGCACGGCTTGACAAGGATGGCTATATGTTTCATTTGCAAAAAGCAATAACTTGAATTGAAATACAATAAATAGATTGAAAGCATATTTATGAAAACATAAATAAATAACTGATAGATCAATGATAGACAACAAAACAACAGTGAACTCCCCGTTCACATCCTAACAATTCCACATTCCACATTTTATGAAACACTCTATACCCCGTGTGAAATTCCTGCTTTGTCCATGACCATGACGCGCTATTCGAATAGTTTTACACTGCAGAGGTTGTACAACTTTACCCACAAGACATGAATATCTCTTTGTGCAAACGTTACTAACACACTTCCTTTGGTGTGTCGCGGAGATATCATGACAAAGCCTTTACAATGCACTGTCTAAACTCGGTCAGACTGCCCGCTAAGGTTTCGCCCATTAAGGCCCCTCTTGCGCCTTGCGAATCTACCCGTCCATCCCGAACCCACACCACCAATTGGCGTTACTCAAGGCTAGACATTGCAAATTAATCACTAAGCTCGTCCCATTCCGGACATGTGGTAGTACAGTTTGGCCCAGTTCAATGGCGCACAAGATTAAGTCCTTAAGTTGTCTCAGGCAAGACATCCACATCCCAATGTGCTAGAAAGCACCCCCTTTACTGCATGATCACTTGCCCGAGGAAAAACAATCCGTTCAACCAAGACCAATGGCAAACCCCACCATGGTACAACAAATTTTACAACAGTGGCTAATGGCCACGATTCAATATCTCATTAAGTCAAGATTAACATTATTCAACATGTGACATGAATCCCAACGTATATGTAAGCATGTCTAAGCATAGCTACGATAACCCAATGTTGGTATAATGATTATGTCCAACTAGTAATGTCCCAACCTAGGTTTAACAATGGATACATGGCATACAACGAATCAAGGTGGCATAATGTCGACTAGGCATACATCTACTCCCATTAAATAAACATTGATACGTAAATAGCATGCAAGTGTATAAAATAAATTACTTTGCAAACATAGGATCAATATGATCAAAGGTTACGACTTGCCTTGCTGATCTAGTCTTTGAATCTTGGTCTTCAAGTCTTCGTTCGCTCCTCGGAATTAGCGCTCACCGAAAAGAAAGCAACGAAACCAAATAAATACCAAAAAGAGACTCAAACAAGCTCAAAACTGAAAATAAATGGCTCTGGAAGATAGATCTTGATTTCAGAAAAATTTAGAAACTTGAATCGCCTCAATCGGAGTTCGTATGAGCGAGAACGGGCCTCCGAAAGATTAAATTCAGAAAAAATACAGAAAATCAGAAAATCAGAATTTTTGGATTTATTTTTGTACGGGAAAAAGGATTTATTGCGCAACGCTAACGTCATCCGGCTCACGGTGGACTCGGTCCACGGCGCTGGCTCGGTCCACCGCGGCGCCCGGCAAGACGGCTCACGCTCATCGCCGATGCACGCCGACGCGGGCGGTGACGTCGCGCCACGCTGGCGCAAGATCGGCGAGAGGCCGACGGACGGCCGAAATGGAGCTGCGGTGGAAGGAAGCGTGGCGCGATCGGGAGCGTCGGTGGAGATCCAACGGCGAGCGCGGCCATTGGAGGTCGACGGCGAAGGGCGCGCGCCACTCACCGGAGATGAAGAAGAAGGCACAAAGAACCGCGGAGACGCGGCGGATCGGACCGGGGCCAAGGCGAACCGGGAGAGGCGACGCGTGCAGCTGGGAGGCCAACGGATGCGGCGGAGGGCACCGCGGCGACGGAAAAGACGGCGGAAGGGCTCGGCGCGCGAGGACTCCGCGAGCTCGCATGGGCAACAGCGTAGCTAGAGCGTGAGAGGTGGGGCAAAGGGGCGCGAGGAGGCGATCCTCGGGGTGTCTGGTGGGCTTTATAGCCCTCGGGAGGCGTGTCCGACGCGAAACCGAGAGCCTTGGTGCGGCGGCAGGACTCAGCGAGCGGCGGCGGCGGCTAGGGTTTCGCGGCGCAGACGGCCACCGGGCCGAGGCGGGCGAACGGGCCGGGCGAGGCGGCGGCCAAGCGGAGCTGGGCCGAGGCGGAGCGGGGCAGAAGTGGGCCACAAAGAATTCGGCCCGGAGGGCTTTTTGAAAATAAAATCCTTTTCTGATTTAAGAAATGTCCAGAAATTCGAATAAAATCAAATAAATTCAAATAAATATCAAATAAATTCAGAAAAATCCCCAAAAATACAGAAAAATTCCTTGGAGCACAAGGAACCCAACTAAAACTGAAATTCTTAAGTTTGATGAATAGTTTAGTCAAATTAAATCCTTTCATTTAAGGAAAATTCAAATTAAGCTGAAATTAATTCAAGAAAATGCAAATGGTTTATTTTTGAATTCAAACATTCCAAAACTTCAATTTTTGGGATGTTACACTTTAGCAACATGATCACGAATAAAGTGATGTCGAATTTCAATATGCTTAGTTCTGGAATGTTGAACCGGATTGTTTGCTATTTTCACTGCACTTTCATTGTCACACAGCAGAGGCACTTTATCAAATTTTATCCCAAAATCTATAAATGTTTGTTTGATGATTAGAATTTGAGCACAACAACTGCCTGCAGCCACATATTCGGCGGCTAAAGCGGTGCTCTGAATTTTGCTTTTTAGAACACCAAGAAACTAAAGATCTTCCAAGCAAATGACAACCTCCTGAGGTGCTCTTACGATCAATCTTGCATCCGGCATAATCAGAGTCTGAGTAGCCAAGAAGTTCGAAAGGAGCACCTTTGGGGTACCATAAACCAATATTAGAGGTAAGCTTAAGATATCTAAATTGTCGAGACCGGATTTCCAAATCTGAACCCTCTGTGTATAACCTGTGCTAGTCCAGGAAAAGCTAGCACACACAGTGGAAACAGTGATGACAACACATCCATATCACGAAGCAAATAATATTAATTAAGCAAAAGAATATTAGCCTTATGGCCAATTATTACAAATAAGAGGCATTATAGCTAGAGTTCAATAAGAAACAGCGGAAACGAAATAACAAAAGCAAAGTAAGTAAGCCCATCCATTTGCCCAACAGGCAATCGACTGGGGTTCGCGTCCTAGCATTCCGGATCGCCTTCATCATAACCACAAGTGTAGAAATCGTAGTCAGCTTCAGCTTCTGCACACTCTTCTGTGGAAGGTTGGGGATGTTGCAAGGGTGAGCACAGAATGTACTCCGCAAGTCTTGGAAACATAATGCATGATAACTATATGCAAGGCTAAGTAATTGAAGGCATAATATGGCTCTTTTTAGCATAAAGCGAAGTTCGACTTTAAATACCAATAGTAATTTCACAAAGCATCGTTTGAACAAAATGTAATTGAATAGTAATTGAATTTGATATAACAATTAAAGCAGGTTCCATCTACCTAACTGGCTCCATCCGCCAAACCATAACCCGAGAGTTCCATCTGCTCTCGGATTCCCAAACCATCATTTTCCTTTGAAACAAAACCATAAAATCTACAATGTGCAAGCGTACCTCGTCTGCCCTTGACCGTGGGCACGGCTACTTAAGTAGTTTTAACTCTGCAGAGTGTGTACACTTTACCCACAAGACATGATCGACTCTTGTTGCCATGCACTGAACACACTTCCTTTGGTGTGTCGGCAGAGAGATCATGACAAGGCCTTTACAATGCACAACCCCACTATTAACCTCGCGCTAAGGTTTCACTGTTAGGGTTCTAGCCGCCTAATCTGAAGCCCCTCTTGCGCCGCCAACATCTGGCACTCACCAACTGGCGAAGCTAATAATGAGACGCACAAATTATTTAGTCAGGTCGTACCCATATAGACTTGTGGTTGTACGGTAGTGCTCGGTCTATGGTAACACACGCTCGGTCCTTAATTGACTAGGCGAACATTCACATACCAAGGTCTCGTGCTTTCTGCACCGCCAAACATCCATCCGCCCGGTCTAAACCATTTCCACTTTATTTTACTTAAACCACAGCAGCAACACCAATTGCCGCACTTTCACAAATAAGTTTAAACAACATTTGAAATGATTCCCTTATTGGCACAATACCAAACGCTTAAATTTGGACTAAGCAATTCTACCGCTCCATGCTAATCTACCGGATATCACCAAATAAAATAGCTAGTATATATCATCTAGGGTGTCAAAGGTTCGACATGTTCAATACCAATGAGGGTATAACAAACCGAATTTAACTATACTCTAAAACTATGTTTAAAGTACATTGCATAAAGTAAGCATGCATAATTTAAAACAATATAGGCATTTTGTAAAATTTGGGATCAACATGTTCAAGGAATACTTGCCTTGCGCCTCTTCTTTGGTTCTACCTCGATTCTTGATTCGATCGATCTCGATTGCGTCGCCTACACGCTAAATGAGGCAAATAAATAAAACAAATCCAAATAAAATTCAAAAATTGAAAATAATGGTACTGGAAGATAGATCTTGAATTTAGATGAATTTAGAAATTTGAATCATGGAATCGAGCTCGAACGAAGGAGAACGGGCTCTGGAAGATTCCCGATCGTAAATAAGAAAAACAGAGGTCGACACGTGGCGATCGCGATTGGTGGAATTTCGGTTTTCGAAAATCGTAAAAGAAAAGAAAAGTCACGACATGTGGGGCCCACGAGTCGAGATTCGGCTCACGGTGGATCTGCGCCCACCGAGGGATCTGGGCGACGTGGGCGACCGGCCGATGTGGCGCCGACGCGGTGGGTTAGGGTCGACGTGGCGGCCGACGCGGCGGCCGACGCTGCCGCCACGTAGACGGGTGACGCGGCGCGCGCGGAGCCGAGGCGACGTTGAGCGAGGACGCGCGCGAAGACGAGGCGGCGCGTGGCGCCGACCGGGCGAAGCGAGGCGATGTGGCGCCGAGGTGGCGCCACGCGGTGACACGCGGCGCCGACGAGGCGCCCGCGCACGGCGGCGGCGGCGCAGAAGGCGCTGATGGCGACGCGGACGCACCGGAGGCGGGAAGACGACCTCGCCGCATGCAAAACGCAACGGATCGGGGCGGGGTGTAGGGCAAAGGAGAGAGGAGACGCAAGGACCTCGGCGAGACCAATAGAGGCGCGAGGCTCACCGAGAAGGAGAAAGCGGCGAGAAGCGCCGGGCGGCGCAGAACTCGGCGAGCGAGATCTCCGCGACGGAGGCAACTCGGCGGCGAGGCTTTGGGCAAAGCGGCGGAGCGGAGCGGGAACCTCGGGATGGGGCCTCGGGCTTTAAATAGCCTCGGAGGCGGTCGCAGACGGACGCCGAAGTTTCGTGAGGATTCGGTTAGGGTTTGGCGGGCGGCGGCAATAAGCAGCGACGCGGCCAGATCCGAGCCGCACGCGTGGCGCAGATCGAACGCAGCATGGCGGCGCGGGCCGGCCGGGCCGGAGGAAAGCGAGCGGGCGGGCGAAGGGAGATGGGCCGGACCGAGCGGCGGAAAAGGAAACGGGCCAGTGAAATTCGGCCCAGGAGGATTTTTTTTGAATTAGAAATCATTTTCCGAATTTAAGAAATTCCAGAAATTCAAATAAAAGCAAATAAATATCAAATAAATTCAGAAAAATCTCCAAAAATACAGAAAAATTCCTTTCAGCATAATGAATTCCGAATCTAATGTTTGATGGATAGATTAGCCTAATTAAATCCTTTTATAAATAGAAAATTCAAATTAAGCCGAAATTAATTCAAAGAAATTACAAATGGTGAATTTTGAAATTCAAACATTCTAAAATCCAAATTTTGGAATGTTACATAAATATTCTTTTAACAGCACTTAAGTGAATTTCTTTAGGAGCAGCTTGAAATCTAGCACACATACACACACTAAACATGATGTCAAGCCTAGATGCTGTCAAGTATAGTAAAGAGCCTATCATTGATCTAAAAAGCTTTTGATCAACAGACTTACCTCCCGCATCTTGATCAAGATGAGTGTTAGTAGCCATGGGAGCCTTTATTGTTTTGCATTCTTCTATTTTGAAGCGCTTGAGGAGATCCTTAGTATACTTCTCTTGTGAGATAAAAGTCCCCTCCTTCAATTGCTTGATTTGGAATCCCAGAAAGAATGACAACTCCCCAATCATAGACATCTCGAACTCTTTGGCCATCATGTCACCAAATTCTTTGCAGAGAGAATGATTAGTACAACCAAAGATAATATCATCTACATATATTTGATAAATCATTAATGTTCCATTGATATCTTTTAGAAACAAGGTTGGATCAACCTTCCCGGTTTTGAAGTTCTTATTAAGTAGAAAATCTCTAAGGCGCTCATACCATGCTCTA
This sequence comes from Otatea glauca, assembly GCA_036346275.1. NCBI lineage: Eukaryota > Viridiplantae > Streptophyta > Magnoliopsida > Poales > Poaceae > Otatea > Otatea glauca. The sequence continues at coordinate 6,409,180 of CM070719.1, forward strand.
GGAGCTTGTTTTAAACCATAGAGTGCCTTAGATAATTTGTATACGTGATTTGGTAAGTTTGGATCTTCAAAACCAGGTGGTTGCTCAACATAAACAGTTTCATCAATGAATCCATTAAGAAATGCACTTTTCACATCCATTTGAAACAGAGTGATATTAAAATGAGTAGCAAAGGCAAGAAGAAACCGAATAGCTTCAAGACATTCCACTGGGGCATAAGTCTCTCCATAGTCTAGTCCTTCTACTTGAGTAAATCCTTGAGCTACAAGTCTGGCTTTATTCCTTATTACCACTCCATTTTCATTTTGCTTGTTTCTGAACACCCATTTTGTACCAATAACATTGTGATCCTTTGGGCGATTTATTAAGCTCTAGACTTTGTTTCTTTCAAAGTTGTTAAGTTCTTCTTCCATAGCAATTATTCAATCAGCATCTTCTAGAGCTTCTTCCACTGTCTTAGGTTCAAGACAAGAGACAAAAGAGTAATGTTCACAGAAGGAAGCTTGTCTAGAATGAGTTTGAACACCCTTACTGATTTCACCAATGATTTGGTTTGTGGGGGTGATCCTTAGCAATGACATGGTGACTTTTGATGAAGACTGGCCGATCTTGTTCTTTTTCTTCCTCTTCTTCTTGGGTTCCATCATTTGGCACCGTAGATTGTGTAGGAGGTTCATCCTTGTCTTCCTTAGGTTTAATATCACCTACTTCCATTTTTCTCATTGCTTGTGCCAAACCATCATCTCCTACATCATCTAAATTTTCATGCTCACCTTGTGAGCCATTAAATTCATCAAACTTTACATCATAAGTTTCTTCTACCAGACCAGTTGTATTATTAAATACCCTATAAGCTTTGGATTTAGAAGAATATCCTAGCATGATGCCTGTATCACATCTAGTTTTAAATTTACCCAGATGAGTTCTCTTTTTATAGCTATATACTTTACAACCAAATACACGAAAATATGATACATTTGGTCTTCTACCCACCAATAATTCATACGGAGTTTTCTTAAGCAATCTATGAAGATAAAGCCTATTAACAGCATGACAAGCAGCGTTGATTGCTTCAGCCCAAAAAGCATCAGAAGTTTCATATTCATCTAGCATAGATCTAGCCATTTCAATCAAGGTTCGATTCTTTATTTCAACCACACCATTTTGCTGAGGAGTATATGTAGCAGAGAGTTCATGCTTAATTCCTAATTCATCACAGTATTCAATAATATTTGTATTAACAAACTCAGATCCATTGTCACTTCTTATTTTCTTGATGGGACAATCAAATTCATTTTGAACCCTTTTAGCAGAAGTTTTGAAGATTTTTCCAACTTCACTTTTATTAGGTAAAAAGAATACCCAAGTGAATCTGGAAAAATCATCAACAATTACCAGACAATATGAGTTACCACCAATGCTAGCATATGAAGTAGGGCCAAATACATCCATATGCAAAAGCTCAAGTGGTCTAGAGGTGGATATGATGCTTTTAATTGGGTGTGAATTAGCTACTTGTTTGCCTGCTTGACAAGCACTGCATATCTTATTCTTTTCAAATTTGACATCTTTTAGACCCACCACTAGCTCATTTTTAAAAAGCTTTTTAAGATTAGACATACCTACATGCCCAAGACGCCTGTGCCAGAGCCATCCAAGAGAAACTTTGGCTAACAGTGTGTCGAGATGCATGAGGAGTTAGATTTGAAATCTACTAAGTAGAGATTTTGAAATCTGAAACCTTTGAATATAAGCTTTTCATTTTTATCAAACACAGTTACCCCATCAGATAAGAAGATACAATGGAATCCAAGATCACACAATTGAGCGACAGATAATAAGTTGAAATTTAAGGAATCAACAAGAAGAACATTGTCAATAGAGTGATCATTTGATATAGCAATCTTACCAAGACCTTTTACCTTTCTTTTGTTGTTGTCTCCAAAGGTAATTTTGTGACTTGGATCACTTTCACCTTCAATTGAAGTGAACATTCTTGAGGTACCGGTCATGTGTTGAGTGCAGCCACTGTCAATAACCCAATGTCTGCCTCCACTTTTATAGTTTACCTTCAAGTTCATTTCTTCACTTTAGGTACCCAAATGCTTTTGGGTCCTTTGATGTTAGTTATAGCCAGTTTAGGTTTAAAAGGATTTAATAACATGGTCTTAGGTACCGAAACAGCTTTAAGTTTCTTATTAAGATTTGAGGGACCTACATATTTTACATTTGTTTTGCCCTTGAAATCTTTAAATAGCATGTAATGGCATCTACCATGCAATCCCTTTTGGTATGAGAAACATTCGCAAGATAGCAATTTTTTTATTCATGATTTGATTTGTGACAGTAATAACATTGAGTGCTTTTCTTGACAAAGATCTGTTCAATATGACTTGTTCTACTTTTCTTAGGCAAACTGTTGGGTTTATACCCTAAGCCCTTTTTGCCCAAGTTGAGTTTCTGTTCAACCAGAATTTTGTCAAGAGTAGCACTACCCAGAAAGCATTTTTCTAAGCCTTTATCAAATGTGGCTATCTTAGCTTCTAGTTCTTCAATCTTAGTTTTAAGCTCCTTGGCATAGGAAGCATATTTGCAGTTACCATTGCAAGCATCGGAAAAACTGACAGTCATGATTTCTTCTTTAAATAAGTCACATGAGACTGATGCATCATATAGAGAAACATGACTGGATTTGTTGGCTAGCATTTCTTTTTCAATTTCTAACTCACAATAGTTAGTCTGCATGTCTTCATGATTCTTAGCAAGCAGAGCATGACTTGTAATTAGATTATTATGAGTTTGTAGAGACTTTTCATGTTCATGCATAAGTTTTTCATACTTGTCTGTTAGCAACTTTTGATCATTAAGCAAGCCAGTGATAGTCTTCTTAAGAGTTCTAGTTGAATTTGTTTTATCATGCAGAGCATTATTTAGCTCTTCAACTAGTTCTACTAGCTCATCATAAGAAGGTGAGTCATTTACCTTTTCCTCATCTGATCTTGCCATAAGACACAGAGGAAATGAAGGTGGTGGTGGAATTGACTCATCTAATGCAAGTCCAGCTAGCCCCTTTGACTTTGAATTTTCATCATCCGAGGATGAGTCTTCACTTGCACTTTCTTCATCAGTGACCCATTCTCCTATGTGAGCTTCTCCTTTTCCTTTCTTCACAAACTTCCTGGAGTAGCTTTTCTTGAAAACTTCTTCTTGGGTTTTTCATGAGTCTTCTCCTCATCCTCATCATCCTTGTTCTTGTATTTATTTTTCTTCTTGATTCTGTTTGGATATCGAGCAGCTATGTATCCCTTTTCATTGCACTCAAAACATACAATGTTAGAAAAAGTATTTTTCTTTGAGTAAGAGTTGGACCTTTCTTTGTCTTTGAAATTGACTCTTCTCATGAGTTTGTTAGCTCTTCTCATGAGTAGAGCTAATTTCTTCACATCTTCATCCTCATCCTCACTTGACTCATCATTATCTTCGTCAGATGAGTCTTGTATAACTTCCTTGGCTTTGAGTGCGATAGATTTCTTCTTTGGAGTATCTTCGTCAGCCAATGTGAGCTCATGAGCATATATTTTACCAAGTAGCTCTGTTGGAGTGAGCCTCTTGAGATCACCACTGTTGGATAGATATGTGATCAAACTGTGATATGCCCGCGGAAGCACTCTAATCATCTTCTTGCATACCTCAACATCAGATATTTTAGTTCCTAGGCCTTTTAGTTCATTGACAATAGGATTTAGCCTAGAGAACATGTCATTAGCACTTTCTTGAGAGAGCATTTTGAATTGATCAATTTTTTCTCGGACAACATAATACTTTTCTTCTTTTACATCAGAGGTACCTTCATGAATTTCTTGTAATGTTGTTCATATATCATAAGCAGATGTAAGATTACTTACTCTATCAAAGACTTCTAAGCTAAGACAGGAAAATATGGCATTTCTAGCTTGAGCATCATACTGCATATTTTGAATCTCACCAGGAGTGGGTTCACCATATACAGATTGCCCTTCAGGCATGACACGAGGAGGCAAAGGCTTCTCTGTAACCCTCCACACATCATACCCGACAGCTTCCAAATAGCATCTCATCCTAATTTTCCAATAAGCATAATTTGTGCCATCAAAAACAGGTACTCTACCAATACTAACAGTTGTGTATGATGGACCAAATTTGAGCATTCACGACGGACCAAAAAATTTGGTCCGTTGTACATGGGTTTTTCATAGAGATTGGTCCACTACACAACTGAGAAAGATACATGTACGTCGGACCAAATATTTGGACATAGACTTTTCAAGACATAGAGACCTATGTACGTCGGACCAAAATTTTGGTCCGTCATACATGGACTTTTCAAGAGTTAGGTCTGTGCATAGAGGCCTATGTACGTCGGATCAAAAATTTTGGTCCGTCATACATGGACTTTTCAAGAGTTAGGTGCAAAAGACCTTTTTCATTAGAGATAAGTTTTACCCAAGCGATTTTCTTTAGCAACGACTAAAATTTCAAACAAGAATGTTTGGTCCATTGTTAAAGTAAAACCCTTTTGAATGAAAAAGAATATTCATTTAAGGTTTCAATAAATAAGACTTCAAAGTTTGGTCCGGCCAAAGGCTTATAAACTGAATGAGTGCCGGACCAAAATATTTGGTCCGCTGTAGATGGGAAACGGAGAACATTTTGGTCCGTCACAGAGCAGAGACTTTTATATGTATGCCGGACCAAATATTTGGTCCGTCATGCATAGGCAAACCCTTGGCTATCAGATGATTTTAAAGGAGGTCTTTACCAAGGATGAAATGATAAGACAATAGATTTGATCCGATAATCAGATATTTGATGGGAGTTTAGTCATAAGAGAGATTCAAAGTTTGACCAAAGAATCTTATTTGACTTCCAAGGATATGATGTGAGTGCAACGGACTGAAGAAGTGGATAGCAGAAATTTGGTCCGTTGTACACTAAAAAGTATGATTTAAAAAGGACTAAGTGTCTTTTGCTCCGAGAAATCTAGTTTTGTCTTTGCCTTATGATCCAATTCACTAGCTTGTGCAAAGTCCCCCTTTAGACAACAAAAAAGAGAAAAACAATCCTAGCCTTTTGACTTGAATCATCTCCCAAGTCATAAACTAGAACTGAGCACCTTAATCTTGTTCGTCCAACTTGCTTCATTCTCAAATCCAGCATATGTTCTTCAAAGCTTTGAGTATTATTAACTTGGTCATCAATACCAAAAATTATAGCAAAACACAATAATAAAATTTGAGGGGGCCTAGATGCTCTCACACAACGGTAACCCATATCTTCCTGATCGGAGATCCCGTGAATTAGGTAATAGGAAAAACAAGTTGATGTTGTAACAAGAGAGTACATATTATTAAATTGTACCCGTGTCCTAATAGACAAAGTACTCGATCAGATTTGCGGAAGGTTGGCTTAAAGCCTTAATGTATTCTAGTGTTTAAAAAATAAAGGTATTGGCCTACAGGATACCTATAATGAATACACCTACTTGAGCTCAACTTTGAGGTCGCAGTTCACGAGGATTGGGCATTCTCTAGAAAGCTCATGAGCAGATAAGGGAGCATGACCATATAACGCTCCGTTTAGACGTGGTTTATTGGCAGCCTAGTATCAGTTGTGATTTTTAAGTGAAGTCTGATCATGAAAAGCTGTGAATTCAAGGCATAGTCCATTCAGCTGTGAGAGGATGAACCTTGCTAATCTAGGTGCAAGTTCAACCCGTACGGGACTTACACCAAAAGACTGGTATATTAACAATACATCAGTATAGCAATCTTTGTTATCTTTTCTGCTGTTTGCTTTGGAATTGGTAGGGGATTGTTAGAAATTGGCCCATTGGGTAGCCCATTTCCTTTAATTCCAAAGCATGCATGGTTTAGTACCATATTACCTAGCCAAGTGGAGGAAAGGCAACTTAAAAGGAGGAGTCCTTGCCACCTCTTGAATAATGACACTTGGCATGAGAATGGCATAGGGTGTACATTGCCTAAACACACACACGCACGCGCGTGCGCGTTCGCGTATTTTCGCGTGAAAATTCGCTTGACTTGTGACTTGCGACGAGCGACCGCGCCGCGTCGTAATGTGTATCCTAACACTTTGAATTCATCTTTTGTTTTCTTTGAACCACTGCATTTATCTCTCCATTCAACTGCTTAAATGCGATTTAAACATATATTTGAATTCGTGTCATTATGCGATCGATTACTAGTGAGTTAATTGGCATTATGTTGTCGATTATTAGTAATCGCCGCATTTAATCGATATCATGAGGTCGATTTCTTGTGCGAGTGTATATAAACTCCGGAGACGCCCAGACAAAAAGATGTAATTTCTCCTCCATTCTTCCTCCCCATCTCTCGTATTCTTTGATCTTGTTGTGTTGAGTCGTCGAACCTCGCCGCCTTCCTCCTCGGCGTGCACCATGAAGGAGGGTGAGCGGTATCTCCGTACCGTTGCCGCAGAGTTCACCTGCACGGGACGACAATAAGGTTTCGGCGCGCATCGTGCGACCGCTCGCTTCTTCCTCGACATCGACTACTTCCACGACTACGTCAAGGCCGCTTCCTATTCTTGACAAGCCCAACGTAAGTAGTTCGTGTGATACATCAACTACGTTAATATAGAATTCTTGAGTATTTTCTGGAGTACAATGTGTTACCTGTTGTTTTATGCATCTCTAGTCTTGTGTTACTTTTGCCTCAATATAAAATCTGGAATAAAAACATTGCACCAATTTCCAACAGCTACTCCTCGAATTGGCGTTGCACCATGAACTCCCCCGCACTCTCAGCCATCCTCTCTGGCTGCAAAAGAAGCTGTGTTGGATCAGTGGCAGAGCCAAGAAGTTTTGGAAGCCCGAGCAAGTTTAACTATCGCAAATAAGCACGAACAAATTGAAATATTTTACTCACATGTCGTTCGAGTTTGTATGTGTGATGAATGTATGGATTCCAAAGGTGTTAGCGTTTGTGGATTTCAATGTCTAATCCTTTTATTGTATTCAAATTATATTTCTAATTACTGTATTTAGTTTGTTTATGCATTTGATTTCGTACTAACGTTGTTTTATTCAATTGCAGGTATAACGAACGTCGGGGAGTATGAGTTGATGGACCCAGTGATAGACGTGACTCACCGAAGTCGCTTGGCCGCCTTGCCACCTCCAGATGGGGAGCCACCATTCGAGTTTAATGCCCTTCGCTTGCGGACCCTACTGAGAGTATGGCAAGTTGAGCCACAATGGATTCCCAAGTTAGTGCACTTTTCCCATACTTCCTTCACTATATCTTATACATGTGAACCAATAGTTCTTACAATGTTTTCGTGCAGGCTGAGAGTGGCAGGGGTTATTGCATATAGCATGGATGGTGGAGACGATTGTCGTCGATGCGCAGGACAGGCGTGGTGCCTCTAGGATGCGACCGGCCCGACTCAACCGTCACAGGACGTCTTCGCTACTCTGATAGCACCAATACGGCATGCTAGGAATACTCTTGAACATGCCTTTGGCCAGCTAACGTATCCCCTCGAGCATGTGCAACGTCGTAGGAAGCTTGGGACCACACGAGGAGTAGCACCGCGCAGGAGCGCCAGTTAGTTTTTTCCTTTCATACATGATGTACTAAACATAATATGGTACTTTACTTTCTTAGATTATGTAACATTCAGCTATGATATTTTGTTTTCTTAAGTTATCTTCTATTAAGATATGATCTTTTCCTTCCATAATACCATCAGCTATCAGGCCGATTGGACAACATGTAGATCAGCTTTATCAGTGCGATTCGCCAACACGCTACCATCAACTTTCTCAGGCCGAATGGACAACACACAACAGCTTTCTCAATGCGAAGTGACAACACCCTACAATCCACCGCTTTCTCAAATCGAAATAACAACACGCTGCAGCCCGCTTTTTCAGAACAAAGTGACATATAAAACCACCCGCTATCCAAGCAGCCCTTGTTCCCTACCCCAACCTGCACTCCATTGCAATGACAGACCGAGGAGGAAACTCAAGCTTTTGGAGGGGTAGACGGAGAAGACTATAAAAGACCAAACCGTAGGCACACATACACAGCTCCCACTCACACTTCACCATGGCTGGATCCTCTAGCAGGGTATTCTCGTGGACATCTGATATGAGCAGCGTAGCTCTTCATTACACGTTGAAGGTTACGCGTAATGAGAAGAATGATCCATTCAAGGAGGAGAACCTAAGTAAAGTGGTGTTCAAATTACAAGAGTGGCGTCCGACATTTATCGAGGCATAAGGTGACAACCTCTAGTTTGAACCTTTTGACCTCCAACAATCTCAAGACGTACTTGGTAGGGTGGCATCAAAGGTATTTCAGGGTATGCGAACTAGCCGACTACTCTTCTGCTGCAGGTTTCTGTACGAGATTTTATAGGGTACTGATACTGCTCGATCAGTATGCAGAGCATATTAAGGTAAGCTATTTCCTATTTGTTCATCCTAATAATCTTTTTGGCATTATCAATAAGTCCACTAATTCGTATGCTCGTCTTGTATGTTAGTCATTCCCGGAGGATAAAGAGTTGCTGAACAAAGATATCCCAGAATTCTTAGCGACGTATATACTCTTCGGCGGGGGTGTGATGCCTCATTCTGCAAAAAACGCAAAAAATGATCTAACTGGAGGGGTAGAGGTCCACCCAGTACTATTGCAGCAGAAAGTTCAAGAGGACATTCTAAAAGACCGATATGGCGATCAGAGGGGGGGTGAATGATCCCAAATTAAAATATGTTCTCTAAGGAAGATCACAAATGCAGATTTTCACCCAAAGAAACCAAGCCAAAACCCTTAGATATTAAATGGAAGCGAAAGAGTCAATTTTCACAAAAATTAGCCTAATGCCAGTGCTATCGCACTCTGGGGGCGATACTACCGGGTTACTGTAGCTACAGTGAAATCAGGCATATGAGCATAAGCCAAAGACGAGTTCAAATAAGAAAATTGATGTATCTTTTGATCCGTTGATCCAAACTCAACCAAACTTGGTAGATAAGGTCCTTGGGATGTTAGGAACTTATTTCAACCTTCAATCACAAGGATTGATGTCAAAATTCTGACCTTTATGCCCGGAAGGAAGAACGCACCAAGTTTCGACAAAAATTGAAAGAACTTCGATCAAGACTTGCTCGTGAGGTTTTGATGATCAAAGTGATCTTGAATGACTTCCCACACGTCCCAGCAAGCAACAGAACACAAAGAAACTCAAGGATACACAATCTACAAGATCAAGCGTTCAAGAACGCAAAAGATCAACTTCTTGCAACAAGAACGCATGGATAGCCTAGATGATTGAAACAGGATTTCAAGAAAGAATCAATTATAAACCTCAGCAAAAGATTCATAAGCAATTAGAAGGAGGGGAGGCAAATCCAAATTGCGTAAATGTAAATTGCAAGAAAGTAAATGCGGAATTTAAATTGCGTAATTTAAATGCGTAATATAAATGCGTAAAGGAAATGAAACATGAACATAAATGAAGAACATTTCATTTCTGGAAGGAGTGGTTACAAAGCCTCACATTCATGTAGGCAAAGCTCAAAGGAGCATCAAAATCCTCAAAACCTTCACAGGGGGAAGGCTACCCCTCCACCCCTATTTATACAACTCTTGGGCCACCTACCACCCTTGGATGAGCCTCTAAACCCTAGAGCATTCATCAAGGTCTTAGATTAACCCACTCAACCAGCCATGCAAGGGCTAACCCAAAACCCACCACACACATGGGTTTTCTTGCACGGTTTTCAAAGCAAGCTACACTTATCCACTACTCTATCTTCCAGAACTGCAACCCAACAGCTCTCCTTGATCCAAGTAGTGATAAGATAGCTTCTCCACTAATCTCTTGTCTCTTGGGACTGCACCTACTTCATCTCCAACCATCTTCCGGCAAACATCCAGCCAACTTGAACCTCCGGCCATCCCATGCCTAGTTCCAGTCTCCCTTCGCCTCACCATGACCACCAAATGAAGTCCTACATCCACAAAGACAAGAAAACCCTTCTTGGTTCCACCATGAACCCAGCGCATCAATTCGATCACGAATTGGGGTTAGAACAGAACAAAACACTTCAACCAAATGCAAACATCCTGTTTTCAATACAGCAGTAATCTTCTCAATTTTGTATGATTTTTTATGTTGCTCAGATGAAAAACTTGTTAGAAAGAACAAGTTGCGTTTCGAAATTCTCTACAACTTTCATGTAGAACACATAATGTTTTGATCACGGGAAGACCTTCAAAAAGGCATATTACTGCACGCTGTCAAAACCGGTTCGACGTAAACATGAGATTCTCTGTTAACCTTCCCGATTTTCTATGATTTGTTCTATTTCTCAAATGAAAAACTTGTCAACATGACAAAGATGCATCTTGAAATTCTCTACAACTTTTATGTAGACAAAATATTTTTTTGAGCAAGGGAAGACTTTCAAAAACACTAATTACTACCAACTGTCAAAACCGGTCCGGCGTAAACTTGAAACTCTCTGTGACTTGGTCAGGCACGAACGTGAAATTCTCTGTTAACCTTCCCGATTTTCTATGATCTTTTTTTGTTACTCAAATGAAAAACTTGTCAACATGAAAAAGATGCGTCTTGAAATTCTCTAACACTTTCATGTAGACCAAATAATTTTTTGAGCAAGAGAAAACCGTCAAAACTGCTAATTACTGCTGGCTGTCAAAACCGGTCCGGCGTACACGTGAAACTCATTGTGACTCGGTCCGGCGTGAAAAAAATCTGTCCGGCGCAAATGCAACTCATGCAACATTTGGTCTGGCGCAAATGGGAAACTCTCTGTTTCTCATTTCCATTGGTCCGGCGCAAATGCAACTCATGCAACATTTGGTCCGGCGCAAATGGGAAACTCTCTGTTTCCCTCTTCCAACTTGAAATCCATTTTAAATCCAAACTCAAATCTAAGCTATCCTAGATCACATAAAGTCAAATACTCATCATAAACATGGATGGTCCTCCACATGGTCCTTCACGTTCAACCACCACCGAAGAAGGGCTTGCTCCTAACTATACAAATAACGATGACGATGATGGTGATAATTTCATGTCACCTAGACCTCGACGTTTAAACACTATCATAACACGCCGTTCAAGTACTACTACTACAGGCCGTTCAAGCAACAATGCAAGAGGACATTCAACCAGTACTGAAGGAGGGTCAGCTCCTAACTATACAAATAACGATGATGATGACAATTTCATGCCGCCTAGGCTACGAACCTTGCATTCTTGGAGTCCTCCAAATCCTGACGATGATATTACATTAAGCCCTATCAGGTATCCATACGTAGTACCCCGTCAGGACCAATAGATAACTACTCTTATTTTTATTGTAGCAACCTATTCTAACAACCATAGCCATAGAATGTGTGGTTTTATGACTTAGTCCTTCACCAGATGCATGTACCTATGTTGTATCCCAGTTTTATGAATTCTCTAAGGCATGTATGTATCATAGGTGTAGTTCACATGCCATGCTATTGTAGTTGTTGTACTTACTGCACTTTGTAATATCAATGTCGGGTTTATTTAATATTTTACTATGATTTTTCATCGAATTTATCGCACACCGAAAGAGAACGAGGAACAACGAAATTTAAATTTCTTTTGTCAAAAAAGTAACTAACAAATAATTTTGTAAAATACTACATGAATTATCACTGACAAATATGATTTTTTTGAATTTATTGAACCCTATTTTGAACTCTAAAATTCTAGCAACTGTCAAAATTGCACTGACTTTTAATAATTAATGCTCACAAGTTACAGCGAATTTTCGAATGAAATCAGTGCAACAATGTATTATTTTAAAAAGATTCCTTTATTTAACTCGCACGCCGCTTCAAAATGAGTGAAAAATATTCTCGACTAAACAAAATAAAATTGTCTACTGTTTTGCTATTCCTACAATTTTATCGCGAGATCGACTATTTTGCAGAAAAAATTGTTTTAAGATTGAATTCTGTGGTACTTATATGTGCTTTCTTAAAAAAATTTAGTGCAAATTTTGAAAAGTACGGCGACAGAGTCTTTGTCTCTTTTTGGATTAGTGACAATGTGTTATCGCACATTCAAATCGCGATAGAGATTCTGTCGCTGATTGAAAAGCGATATAATTTCTATCGCGATTTGGATCCACGGTAGGTGGGTATAACTGTTATTTTTTGGGCATATTATATCTGTAATTTTTCATTAAAAATATATTATTTAAAAAAATTCATAAAAGCAGCATAGGGAGGAGGAAGATTAGGAACAACGGTCCGGGGAGAGCCGCATCGCACCGCCCCACATGGGAGCCATGGCAGGAGAAGTGGTCACCACCATCGCCTGAAGCATCTAGATCCCTATTTTCATTCGGATTTGGGAATTAATGACAATCAAGGTTAAAGGACTAACGATTTGCATTGAGTATGTGAAAATAGGTTGTCCTCGTCATCACACATGAAAATGGTGAAATTCATGAGCCACAAATAAAGTCAAGCTCAAGACCAAGGTATAAAAGAGTTAAGGACTTTTTCATAGCATTTTGCCGATCTCGGTGTTTGAAAGAAGATCGGGTTGTTAGAATAGGCGCCATACTATTAAGAGAGACTATTGATTAGTAGCTTGAAATTGAGTAGTAATAATGGCTCAAATTATGCTTTTGCTCATGCTTATGCTTTGCTCAAAATTGCATTTGAATATCTCTACTTGTCTGTCAAATGCGGCACTATCGGGGTCTGGGGGCGGTACTGTCGGAGGTGCGGCGGTATCGCCCCATAGATGGTTGTAGTTATTTAACAGAAGGAAGAAACTTGTGAAGGTTGTAAGGTCGGCACTACTGGCCAGAGGAGCAGTACTGCCCGAGAAGCGGCAATACTGCCCTTCATACGGCGATAGTTATTTAACAGAGGGCATGTCTTTGTGCCTACTATTTGGCCAGTACTACCGGGCTCAAGGAGCGGTACTATCGGAGGTGCGACAGTACCGCACCTTAACTGTGGTAGTTTTATTCTAGTAGCTGTGCCATGACCTCATTCTGGCACTACAGAGTCTATGAGCAGCACTGCCGGAGGTGCGGCAGTACCACCCTGTAGACGTCGGTAGTCATTTTTCAGTACAGGTGTTTTTAAGCACTATGTCCAAATTCAAAGTGCTTTACTACCAACCCTAGTGGGCTGTAGTATCGGACTTATGTGACAACAGTCAGTCCCTAGTTCATTAAATGCACCTAACCGATCGTTGGAGCTCAAGCGAGCAAACCGGGCCTCAGAGGCTGGTAGTGCCGAATTTGATAGAAAAGCTAGGGTTTTGTCCCCAAACAGTTGTTTTTATTGGTGGGGGCTATAAATACCCCCATAAATGCACCTTGAGCAAGGTTAGAGACTATATTGAACATTCATTGAGCCATTGCACTCTTCTCATCACTCTAAGAGCATTCAATTTCACAATTGTGAGTTGTTGACAGCAATTTAGTGCAAGCATTCAATTTGAGCCATTAGTGCACTTGTTCATCTTCAAGCAAGCATAAATTGTTCATTCTCTTAGAGGTTGCCGCCTCCAAGATTGTTTGGAGGCGAGAGAATTAGTGATCTCTTCGAAGAAACTTGTGAAGAGGCCCGGTAACGTGTGAAGGTCGGAACTCACATACCTAAAGCGGGGAAGAGCTACCACTAGTGATCGAGGGATGTTTATCTGCTCAAGGAGCCGGTTTGATTCGTTCAAAGTTCCTCAACGTGGATTAAGAGAGACCAACAAATCTACAAGACCACAGGATAAATTCTTGTGTCCATCTCTTTGTGGTTTGCTTTTTTGTATTCAATTATGCAAGTTTACATTCCTAGTGTATTTTGTATTTGATCTTCCTTCTAGGATTGTAATATTTGCTTAGACTTAGTTTGTTAGTTCACTTAGTCAAACCTAGATGATTTAGGCTTTTAATTACTTTAATTTGCATTTGTAGTCACACTTGTTTAAATTATTGCAATTAGAGTCCAAAAAAAATTGAAAACCTCCTATTCACCCCCTCTTAACGGTTATCCTTAATCCTACATCGCCCCTTGCATCCTACTCACCCTAGCATTGCTCGGTCTGTTGGTAGGGCACCGTTCGATGCCTTATCCTAGCCGAGTAGACCGGCTTGGCCCCTTGAGCCGTGCCGGCCAGTTGACCTCCCTTTATTTTATTTTTTAATTTGGGCAAAAAATAAATCCTACAACAATATATAGGCCCCTTCCATTTCAGCTTAAATACAGATTCTACTTAAAATAAAAGCGGATTGTGCGCCGAACAGTAGGATTCTAGACAGCTTATCAGATAATCAAAATCAGTCATACAACTAAAATTTAGAAGCGCTGCCCCGACCAATTCTCATGGAGAATTAGCGCTGACTGTGCCCGAGCGAGGAGGCCGCGCCACATCCAAGCTTCGCCGCCCCTCCGGCCATCGTCACGGGTACTCCGCCTGAGCTCCGGCCGCCATGGGTCCTCCGTCGCAGCCCCTCTACCCACCGGCTCCTCCGCTCACCGCTCGCGGAGCCGCTCCTACGTCCGCCGAGCTTCGGCGCCCGCCGCTTGCCAAGCCGCTCCTCCGCTCGCTGAGCTCCTTTGTCCGCCCTGCCCCTCTGTCCGCCCCGTCCCTCCGCCCGCCCTGTCCCTCCGCCCGCCGAGCTCCTCCGCCCGATCCGCCCCTCTGTTGGCCGAGATCCTCGCCTCGAGCTCCAGCGCTGCTGCTCATTGAGCCGCCTCCGCCCGAGCTCCTTTGCCCGACGGTTCCTCCGCCCACCCCGCCCCTCTGCCCACCGAGCTCCTCTGCCCGAGCGCGCCCGCCGCTCCCCGAGCAGCTCCTCTGCCCGTCGAGCTGCTCCTCCGCCGAATCCTCCGCCCGAGTTCCTCAGCCAATGCCTATCAAATTCTTAGATTCTCGAACGTTCTACCAAACGATCATATTCTCCGGCTAGCAAATTTTCCAAGCAGCAAGTTCTCTAAACATAATGTGAAACGAAGGGGGGCCATAATGTCGTCGAATTATTGGCTAGTCCTCCAGGGTGGAGCGCAGATGCATGTGCCGAGCGCCATCTGGCTCACCTCGGTTTTGTGGCTCATCTAGCTCATGATGTTGTGTCGTCTGTGAAGTATGGCCTACTCTGCCTTCTATCCGTTGGAAACGACCGATGAGTGACGACTGAATTTTGTACCGACCAAAAAGTGATGAGCCTCTCACTTTTGTAAGGACCGACGAGTGATATGCGGCTAACGTGATGTGACGGGATCAAGGTACGAGTAGGGTTCCAAATTTCGGCGAACTTTTACCAAAATTTCAGATTTTGGATCACCTCGAAATCTAAAATACCGGCCGAATTTTTTTTAAAAAAAATTGAATTTGCTATAGTAACCCGAAATTTTGGTATTTTTCGGTGAAATTTCGTGTTTTTTGGACGGATTTGGTCCAATAACCCTTAGGAAAGTCATCTCCTGTGAAAATTTGTTGAAAAACCGAATTTTGTAAACATTTTAAAATTTTGGCAGAAACACTATTAGATTTTTATAAAAATTGTACAAGCTTGATAATAATCTGAAAATTTTATTGTACTATCCTTAGTTGTTTTGGATCATACATAAAAACTTTAAAAATAATTTAACTTCATTTGTTACCTTTAAAAAATTAAAACGAATGAACATAATTGGGACAGTTATATTGTCAGAATTTTATAAATTTTCTTGTGTGTGACTATGATCTAAAATTTTTGTGAGAGATTAATAATTGACTCAGTACCGTTATATAAATTTTAAAAAAAATTCAAATTTTTTAAAAAAATTCAAAATTTTTTGTTTGGTCAATCAAATCTATGTAAGCATTAAACTTGGTTTGTTAAATTATAGTTCAAAAATTAAAAAGAAAAGAACATAAATGGTACTGTGCCTTGAAAGAATTTTATAAATTCATTGGAGTGTGATCACGAATCAAAAATTTTATGGGATATTAAGAACTTCCTTATCAACATTCTGTAAAATTTTCAAAAAGTTTAAACTTTTTTTATTGCTAAAGCAAATCTATGTATTGATCATGAGACTTTTATCACGACGTAGAACTGTCTGAATTTTTAAACATTATTTGTGAATTATCATCATCTAAAAATTTTAAAGAAACATTAATGTTATATCAGGACCATCCACAAAAAATTTCAGAAGTTTTTAACGTGATTTACATAATTTTTTATTTTGTTCAAGTTTGCCGGCAAGCCTTTTAACATGGTAGGAGTACTGTTCGAATTTTTAAAAATTCATACAGTTTGATCATAATCTGAAAATTTTATGAGAGCATTAGAGATATATAATAACCTTTCAAAAAAATTTCAAATGTTTATAACGTGGTTTGAACCATTTTGCATTCGGTTCAAAATTGCTGGTCAGCGTTTTATCAGGACAGTACCCAATGTTTGAATATCATAAATATGTCAGGTATATGCAAAAAAATTTCAATAGTTTCTAACTTGATTTGTACCATTTTCCATTCGGATCAAACTTGTCGGTCACTGTTTTATCAGGACAGTACCACTCTCCGAATTTTTAAAAATTCGTCATATGTGATAATCAGCTGAACTTTTTGTGAGAACATCAGCAATGTGTCAGGAACCTCCAAAACAAATTTCAAATTTTTTTGTTAACGTTTAGACCACTTTTTAGCCGCTGCAAAAAACCCAAAATTTATGGTATTTTGCCCGAAATTTCTGGTTTTTCGCCGAATTTCGGTTTTTTATTTCCGAAATGGACCGGATTTGAATTTTCAAATTCAAATTTCGTCCGAAATATTTTCGAAATTTCAAAATTTTGTCGAAATTTCGCTATCCGGCTAGGGAAGAAATTTATTCCAAAACTGAATTTTGAAACCTTGGGTTCGAATTTGCTATGGGAAACGAACAACCAAATGTCATAAGAAAGCTTGGCAGCCTGGAAAGCAAGGATTCAAATTTAATTTTCAAATAAAATATCGTTTGGCATCCGAATTCGAAATTTCGTTGAAATATAAGTATTTCAGACAAATCTCGTCTAAAATTCAAAGATCAAAATTCAAATCCGATTCGTTTGCTATCGAGAAAAAGCGAAATTCGGTAAAAAAAATCCCGAAATTTTGGCGGTTTTGCACTAGCCAAAAAGTGAGTCAAACGATGACGAAAATTTTGAAATTTTTTTTGGAGAGTCCTGACACATCATTGATATTCGCATAAAAATTTTCATGTGATTATCAAATTTGAGGATTTTTTAAAAATTCAAACATTGCTACTGTCCTAATAAAACGCTGGCCCGCAAGTTTGAACCGAATGAAAATTAGAACAAACGAGGTTAGAAAATTTTGAAATTTTTGTGGATGGTCCTGACACATCCATAATATTCTCATAAATTTTTCAAATGATGGTAAAAAATTATGAAATTTGAAAAATTCAGAAAGTGCTACTGTCCTATTAAAAGCCTTACCGGCATACTTAGACAAAATGAAAAATAGTTCAAACCACGTTAGAAAATTTTAAAAATTTTGTGGATGGTTCTGATGTATCATTAATATTTCAATAAATTTTTTAAATGATTAACAAGCTTCACTGTTTAAAAATTCTGACAGTACTACATCTTGATAAAACCTGATGATTAGTACATTAATTTGTTTTTGTAATAAAAAGGTTTAGAATTCTTGAAAATTTTACAGAAGGATGATAAGGAAATTCTTAAGATCTCATAAATTTTTTGAATCATGATCGCACTCTAGTGAAGTTATAATATTCTTACAAAGCACTGTACTATTTATGTTCTTTCTCTTTTTGATTTTTGAAATATAACAAATGAAGTTAAATGCTTACAATGATTTGATTAAGCTAATAAAAAAGTTTAATTTTTTTAAAATTTTATATAATGGTACTGAGGAAATTTTTAAGCTCTCATAAAATTTGTGGATCATGATAACACTCGAGCAAATTTATAAAATTCTGACAAGGTTACTGTCCCATTTATGTTTATTTTGTTTTTGATTTTTTTCAAGATAACAAATGAAGTTCAATGATTTTAAAAAATTTATGTATGATCCTACACTATTAAATATATTACTATAATTTTTTAGATCATTATGAATCTCTTACAATTTTATAAAAATCTGACAGTGTTTATGCCAAAAATTTAAAATGTCTCAAAAATTCAGTTTTTCAACAAATTTTCATAGAAAATGACTTTCTTAAGAATTATTGGACCAAATGAGTACGCCTCAAAGTGCAAGCATCCTGTATTATCTTCAGTAATATCAGTGTCATTGCCTGAAAGACCTCCTAGTGGATCCTTTTTAACCTCTGAACTCTGAAGACATGGGGTCAGATTTTTCTATAAATATACTCACATCATTTTCCTCAATTCCTAACTTTGCGTCAAAATTAAACTTTCCCAGCCTTTAAGCAAACAAAATAAATGAAATGAAACAACTAAATGCAAGAAGTTTTATGGAATGAATATCTACCAATCTTCACCAGTCAGTGAAACGTACTCATTAAAATCAAAGGAAAAGGAGAAGTTGTCCTCTTCAGTTTCTTTTTTCCCTTCAGAAATAATGTTGCCATTTGAACCGTTGTGCTTCACTTTCTTAACTAAACTAGCTTTGTTTGCCAAGAATTCTTGCTGATACTTCTAAGTTGGTGTAGGATCAAGGATAACCGACTAGAGGGAGGTGAATAGGAGGTTTCTAAATATTTTTGACACAATTTAGAAATTACTAATAACACTAAGATAGAGAGATACAAAAAGTAAATTCACACTAAACTTCTCTAGCATACACTTGAGATACTATGTCAAATTTAGAGCAACAAAAATACTAGAGATCACAAGGGCTATCAAGAATATGCTATTAATGAAATAGATTCTCAACAAAGAGGAATACCGATAAAAAATAAATGGGAAACACGAAATTTAACCCGTGGTCTCGGAGACTTTCCGGTCTCCCCTACTACACGTTGAGGTGACTTGAACCACGTCAAGCCGGCTCCACTCGCTTGAGCCTTCCGCGGTCACTGAGGTAGTTCTTCCCCGCTCTGGGTAGGCGAACTCCAGCCTTCACAACTTGTCGGGGCTTCTCACAATCTCCGTTGAGAAGCTCACCGTGCACAATCTCCACCAAACCGTCTAGGAGGCGGCGGCAACCTCTAAGAGTAATAAACCTTGACGCTTGCTTGAGGTCGAATATCGATGTCTAAAGGCTCAAATATGAAATGCAATACTCAACCTAGCTTCTCACACTCACAAATGTAAATTGAATGCATACAAGAGTGAAGAACACTTGCTAGAGCTCAAATATCATCAATGAGGACCAAGAAGTGCTCTAGAATGCAGGTGGGGAGGTATTTATAGCCTCTACCAAACTTTCTAACCGTTGGAGCTCGAATCTGGCAAAAATCTGTTTTTTTCGGTGCTACTGCCCATTTAGGACTGGTAGCACGGGGCTCCATTTCAACGGCTAGAACAGTACATTTAATGCACTTGCCAGAGACAGTTACAAAGGGTTCGGTGCTACCGCCCAACTAGGACCGGTAGCACCGGGCTTCACTTCATTTTCTTTCTTCACAAGAGACCTCTCTGGATTTTAAGCACCGGGCTAGGGGCCGGTGCAATCGCTGGTCCGGTAGCACCGGACTACAATGGGCGGTAGCACCGGGCTACGGATAAGCCAAAAAAACACACCCCTCTGTAATTTTTACACCGGGCTAATATCCGGTGCTACCGCTAGCCCGGTAGCACCGGGCTGCAATAGGCGGTAGCACCGGGCTACAAAGCGCCCGAAAAGGCCTTCTCTGGAATTTTCACACCGGGATAATATCCGGTGCTACCGATAATCCGATAGCACCAGGTTACCATAAGTGGTAGCACCGGGCTACCAGACCCCAGAAAAGAACTTCTCTGGAATTTTCACGCCGCCCTATTCAGTCGGTGCTACCGCGTACCCAGTAGCACCGCGCTGCCATGGGCGGTAGCACCGGAATTCCAGAGATTTGAATTGTTTAAAAAGATTTTCTATTTAGGAACACATATATTATCAAGCATTCTTATGAATATGCAATTTGAGCCTTTAAACCCTAAATGACAGCAAGATAAGTGTCAAGATCCCTCTTTATAGTACAGCTCTAATTCTAGCAAACTGATCTTTCTTCCAAACACCAAGATCGACAAAAGACTAGAAAAGATCCTTATAATTTTACCTTTTCATGATCTTGGCATATTGACAATTGATTTGTACCTTCCTTGATATTTTCCATGGTCATCAATCTTGAAATTGACCTACTTTCAATATTCTCAAGAAAAGTATTAGATCATATAACAAAGTTGTCATTAATTATCAAAACCAAAACACTCTGGGTGCCTAGATGCTTTCAATCTCCCCATTTTTAGTAATTGATGACAACCTTAAAGTGATAATTGAAATTGTTTTTAAGTGAACAAGAGAAAAGAAGGTTTTGTTTCAAGAGATTCAATGTCCATAAGTTTCTTGCTTTTTGAAACACACAAAAAATATTCAAACGTGATATTTTGAGCAAACACTCCTCCTAGAAAAGTGCATGTTAATAGAAAGTGGATAGTTGCACATTTGAGAGAATTTGCAAAAATTTTGACAGAGTTTTGTTTAAGAATTGAATCCGTGGATGAATAAGCAAAGATACTTGAAATAATAACATGATATTTAAGATTGTAAATAAGTTTGCAAGAGCATGAGAATATTTAAAACAACCATAAGATTTTACAAAAGTTTAACCACCACATACATGTTCATAACCATCACATACAAGTTTATAACATCATTTATATTAACCAAGTATCATAAATATAACAAACAACCAACCAAAACACATCACATAATTAACGTTTCTTTCTTTTATCGCTCTTTCACCATATCCACCAAAACTTCACTTTTACTAACTTCTCCCCCTTTGGCATCAAATACCAAAAGTAAAGAAGATCGTCGAAGAGCTCAAGAAGCTGGAGGGGCTGGAGGAGGAGGCGGAGTAGATGGAGGAGCACGAGATCCTGAGCGCTGATAGACGACCGGAAGAGATGAACGGAGCTCGGAGATAGAAGAATCAACTGAGTCCAGTCGTACTCGGACCTCCTCGACCATCTGTCGGGTCTGATCCTGAGCCTCATCCATCCTAGCAAAACCACTCATCATATCGGATCTCATACTAGCCAGGCTACTCATGAGGTCATTCCTCAAACTGTGAAAGAATTGATCATGCTGAGTTGGAGGAACCTTTGAGGCAACTGGGATCTCCTGATGCTGAGGCTGCTGGGAGAAAGACTGATCTCGCTGATTGATCGTCTGAGGGGCTGCCTCGCGGGGTCTGTAAGGCTTGTGAGCACTTCCGCACCCTCCTCTAAATCCACTCACCTTTTTTATTATCATCATAATGAAAGGAGCAAAGTACAGTCTTTTACCTTTGTCACTAGCAGAGGAGACCATCTCTCTGATCATAAAGTCAACCACATCAAACTTATTTTTGTAGGTAATCTTGTTCATGATATTCCAGGCATATCCTCTGAACTCGTCCAGGTTTCCGCTCTTAGGATGAATAGTGACCTTTATGATTCTATTAATTAGACTGGATGAGCGAAGGAGATGCGTCATTTTACCTAGACGCTTGACTGAGGCAGCTGGATCATAGAACTGAAACTGCCTGTCGAGGGAAAGAACCCTGTCACTATGAATATTAGGATACCCACTATGGTAAATCCCCCAAGCTTCCTCTATCTCACCTTTTGTGGCCTTATGCACTGCGACATTTAACATCCAAGTGATTTCATCAAAAGCTTTAGAAACGTGCATAGTAGCATAGAATTGCCTTACCAAGTCATCATTGTAATCACACTTTTTACTGACAAAGTCTGACAATCTAGCACCATGAAATAACTCAGGGACTCCAACAAACAAAGGAATTTTTCTAATGTGCTCCCAATTTATCCATTTGTGATCAGCAAATTCCTTGTTTTTGTAGATTTCATAATATGCTTTTTGCTGAAATATGGTTCTGAACTTATCCTCAGTTGCACTTCTGGGTAGCATATATTGGTTGGCTTGTCTAAGAGAGAAGAAGGTGTCACCTTTGATTTTTCTCAGATCAATAGATGGATTGAAATTGTTAAGGTTTTCATGTTCATCTCCTGATCCTGCATTCTCATCAACATCCATGTACTCATCATTATCTGTCTTCTCACTGCTTGATTCTGTTTCATCCTGTTTTCCTTTGGATTGCTTTGAGCTACCACCAATATCTTGCTTATTCTTCTTTCGGACTTCACGACATCTTGAAGCTATTGGAACGTTATCTTGACTATCTGAATCTTGAGGAGAAGGAGGAGGAGGAGCACGTCCTCGGTTTGCAGCCATTTTTATGTAAGACCTTGATCCTCTGGTCTTAGGCATGATTACTGGATCAAGGAGAGGAAATCAAGGAGTAGGATCAATTGTATGCCCTAGATTTAGAGAAGTTTGAGAAAAATAGCATTTGTGCATATTTGCCTGCAATCCCGGTGCTACCGCCCATGCTAGATCGGTAGCACCGAGCTTGCTGCGGTGCTACCGTGCATTCTGGACCGGTAGCACCGGACTTGGGACAGTGCTACCGCACAGAAGTCGGTAGCACCGACCCTTTTGAGGATGAAACCTGATTTCGACAAAATCTATGGTTTTGAGTGTTTTAATTTAAGAAAATTTGTCTACCAAGTTAGGTGATCCTCATTTCACTCAGACTATCCACAAATTTTGACAAAAATGTCCACAAATTTCGCCATATTTTTCAAAAAACCCTAAAGATATGAAAAGGAACCTAGGGCATGCGAAAAGAATGATTTTGGATAAAAAGAATCGGAAGAATCTGTTACCTGATGGATTTGGAACTCAAGGAATTGATTTTCAAGAGTAGATGATATAATTTTGTTAGAATATTTGAGTGGAGACAAAAGAGGAATGAGAGGAGAGAGAAGAAGCGGTGGTGCGGTGCTAGAAAAGAAGAGGCCGGTTGCACCGCCCAGGGTTTAACACCCCAAACCCGAAAGATCCGGTGCTACCGCGATTTCTCCGGTAGTACCGATCTCCGGTGCTACCGCTCTTGTATGAGCGGTGCTACCGGGAAAAACAGCCAAAACAGATATAAATATCCAAAGAATTCAAAATACCTAATAAGATATTTATATTTTATATAATATATACAATTGCATCCAAATCTTATATAAAGTTTTCAAGACTTGTGGTTTAATTATGATTCAATCTTATTCTTTTTTTTTTGAGACATGTAACACTATTAGAGATTTAAGACATATGAATTATAAAAAGAACTCCCCCTCAACAAGTGCTATATTTAAAGAATTTTAAAAAGGCATCAAATAAAATCCAAAAGAATAACCAATTAAACATTTAAGAAAGATCCAAAGACTCAAATCACATTTGAGATATCTATGACATTTAATTCATTCCTCAATTTGCAGAACCGGGCTTCATCTAAAGGCTTGGTTAAGATATCCGCTAATTGATCTTCGGTTCTAATGTGACTAATCACAATGTCTCTTTTGCTAACATGATCTCTCAAGAAATGATGACAAATTTCTATATGTTTAGTTCTTGAGTGTTGGACCGGATTGTTGGCTATTTTAACGGCACTTTTGTTATCACATAAAAGAGGCACATTTTTAAAATTTATTCCATAGTCCATTAATGTTTGCCTCATCCACAATAATTGAGCACAACAACTACTGGCAGAAATGTATTCAGCTTCGGCGGTAAATAGAGCTACGGAATTTTGTTTCTTGGAGAACCCAGAAATGAGGGATCTACCTAGGAGTTGGCAATTTCCGGAGGTGCTTTTTCTATCCACTTTGCAACCCGTATAATCCGAGTCCGAATATCCAATCAAATCAAAATTAGCACCTTTAGGATACCATAACCCTATATTTGAGGAATACTTTAAATATCTTAGAATTCTTTTAACAGCTACTAAATGACATTCTTTAGGGGAAGCTTGAAAGCGAGCACACATGCACACGCTAAACATAATGTCGGGCCTAGATGAGGTGAGATAAAGTAGACTACCAATCATAGAGCGATAAAGTTTTAGGTCTACCGGTTTACCTCCCTCGTTTAGGTCAAGATGCCCGTTGGAAGCCATTGGAGTCTTGATAGGCTTCGAGTCTTCCATGCCAAATCTCTTTAGCAAGTCTTTCACATATTTGGTTTGACTCACGAAGGTCCTATTTTTGAGTTGCTTGATTTGAAGTCCAAGAAAGAAGCTTAATTCTCCAATCATCGACATCTCAAACTCCCTAGACATCATATCACCAAATTCTTTGCAAAAGTCTTCTTTAGTAGAGCCAAATATAATATAATCAACATAGATTTGGCATACAAAGAACTCCTCATCAATGATTTTTGTAAAGAGCGTTGTATTAACCTTCCCAATTTTGAACCCTTTAGAAAGTAAAAA
The DNA here is from genome assembly GCA_036346275.1 of Otatea glauca. Taxonomy (NCBI): domain Eukaryota; kingdom Viridiplantae; phylum Streptophyta; class Magnoliopsida; order Poales; family Poaceae; genus Otatea; species Otatea glauca. Next base: position 6,433,742 of record CM070719.1, read on the forward strand.
ATCTCTAAGCTGCTCATTACCATGCTCTAGGAGCTTGTTTGAGACCATATAGCGCCTTAGAGATTTTGTAAACATGGTTTGGATATTTAGAGTTTTCAAAACCGGGAGGTTGTTCAACAAAAACCAATTCGGATATTTCTCCATTTAGAAATGCACTCTTTACATCCATTTGAAATAATTTAATATCAAAACAAGATGCAAAAGAAAGTAAGATTCTAATAGCTTCTAATCTAGCCACGGGTGCAAAAGTTTCACCAAAATCCAAACCTTTGATTTGAGTGAATCCTTGAGCCACTAACCGAGCCTTATTTCTTACCACAATACCATTTTCATCTTGTTTGTTTCGGAATACCCATTTTGTACCTATTACGTTGTGTTCCTTGGGTCTTTCCACTAAAGTCCAAACATCATTCCTAGCAAAGTTATTTAGTTCTTCATGCATTGAATTTACTCAATTCGGATCATCTAGAGCTTCATCTATGTGAGTAGGTTCAAAAGAAGATACGAAGGAGTAATGTTTGCAAAAAGAAGCGACACGAGATCGAGTTTGAACACCCTTACTAACATCACCCAATATTTGATCTATTGGATGATCTTTGGAGAGCCCGTGATGAATTCTTTGAGGTAAAGTATGAGTTTGTTGATCACTCTCCTTTTCATCCACATCAATAGGTTGAACTTGACTTGGCGTAGCGGAAGTAGAGGGCTTAACTTTAGTGGATGAAGGTGGATCTTGTTTATCCTCCTTTGGTTTTATGTCTCCAAGTGTCATGTTCTTTATTGCTTCTCTTAAACCTTCTTCACCTACATCATCCAAATTTTCTTGCTCTTCTTGGGAGCCATTAGTTTCATCAAACTCAACATCGCAAGTTTCTTCCACAAAACCTTTATTTTTGTTAAATACACGATAAGCTTTGCTATTTGAGGAATATCCAAGCAAGAAACCTTCATCACAATGACTTTGGAATTTTGAAAGTCGAACACTATTTTTCAAGATATAGCATTTGCAACCAAAAACTTGAAAATAAGAAATATTTGGTCTTCTTCCAACAAGAAGCTCATAAGAGGTCTTTTTCAAGAGACGATGTAAATAGAGCCTATTTGTTGCATGGCAAGCGGTATTTATGGCTTCCGCCCAAAAACTATCGGAAGTGCCATATTCATTATGCATAGTTCTTGCCATTTCAATTAATGTTCGATTTTTCCGTTCCACAACTCCATTTTGCTCCGGAGTATAGGTGGTGGAAAGTTCGTGCTTTATTCCAAGTTCATCACAATAATCTTCAATTTTTGTATTTTTGAACTCGGAACCGTTGTCACTACGAATCTTCTTAATTTTAAAATCGAATTCATTTTGAGCCCTTTTTCCAAAGTTTTTAAAGATACCGGAGGTTTCGGATTTATCATCAAGAAAGAACACCCAAGTATACCTTGAGTAATCATCAACAACGACTAAGCAATAAAAATTTCCTCCAATGCTCTTATAGGTTGTTGGGCCAAACAAATCCATATTTAAGAGCTCTAATGGTCTAGATGTGGACGTGATACTTTTTGAAGGATGAGAACTAGCAACTTGCTTGCCGGCTTTACAAGCACTACAAAGTCTATTTTTCTCAAACTTTACATCTTTCAAGCCCACAACTAAATCATTCTTAAAAAGCTTTTTTGAGTTGGATCATCCCAACATGAGCTAGTCTTCTATGCTATAACCATCCTAGGGATGTCTTTGCAATTAAACAAGTTTGAAGACATGACTCATTTGAAGTGAAATCAACCAAATACAAATTTCCAAATATAAAACCTTTGAACACTAAAGAATTATCATTTTCTTTAGAGATCACTACACCATTCTTAGAAAACATGCAAGCAAGACCTAGATCATAAATTTGAGCAACCGATAACAAATTAAAATTTAAGGTTTCTACTAAAAAAACATTTGAAATAGAAAGGTCATTTGAGAGCGATTTTGCCCAAGCCCAATACCTTTCCTTTACTATTGTCACCAAACGTGATCTTGTCGTTTTGCCCATTTCCTACTTCAAAGGTGGTGAACATTTTCCAGTCATCGGTCATATGTTGAGTACATCCGCTATCCAACACCCAATGTTGTCCGCCGGTCTTGTAGTTCACCTACAAAAGACAAGTCCTTTTAGGTACCCAAATTTGTTTGTGTCTTTGGAGGTTAGTAACCAAGGCTTTGGGCACCCAAATGGCATTCTTTTTACAGCCAAGTATAGGAGTGCCGACAAATTTAGCAATTATTTTGCCAACACTATCTTTCTTAAGCACATAGCAAGAGTCATAAATGTTATTTTTTGTTGTTTTATCCAAAAGGCAATTATTTGATAGATGACCTACCTCATGACATTTATAACAAAACTTCCCATTTGATTTAACAAAACGAGGAGCTTTGTTATTAATCTTTTTGCCCTTCTTTGGAACATATCCTAGTCCTTCTTTATTGTAGGAGCATCTTTGACCATTCAAGATTTTATTTAGAGTGTCTTTACTCTTAAAACATCTATCAAGACTTTTGTTAAGTTTGTTTACTTGTTCCTTAAGTTTATTATTTTCTACTACTAGGTTTTCATGGCATGAAGTAGAACTAGAGCATGAAATTGATGGCATATCAAATAAATCATCACAAGAGGTAGATATGCTAGTTTTTGATCTACAACATGAATCAATTTCGAAGCAAGATACATCATCAGTAATTTTGCAACTAATCCCTATATCAATTTGAGACTTTGAATGGTTCTTAGCAAGAAGAGTCTCATGAGCTTTCATTAGCTCCTCATAAGAGTCTTTGAGACAAAGGTATTCTTTTCTCAAGGCTTTATGTTTAGACTTTTCTTTTCCAAGATACTCATTTAAATCCTCAAGCATATCCATTAATTCATCATAGGAGGGTTCATCATCATTTGTGTTTACCTTAAAATCTCTTTTTTCCATAAGATACAAAGGAGTGACGAAAGGTGATGAAATCTCCTCAATAGCAATGCCGGCAAGACCCTTCTTCTTTGGCGATTTGTCATCCTCGGAAGAGTCGGAGTCCGAATATTCTTCTTCGGAGTTCCACTCTCCAATATGAGCCTCGCCTTTCCCATCCTTATTCAACTTCTTGAAAAGCTTCTTCTTCCCATGAAAGAACTTCTTCTTCGAGGGGGACTTGTTTTTGTTGTCTCTTTTCTTTGGATATTTTGAGGCATTATGTCCCTTCTCATCACACTCATAGCACCGGATATTTGCATATCGGTTGGTGCTAGAGTATTGTCCTTTCTTGAATTTTTGAGGACCACTTGTGTTTGAGCGCCTCTTCATGAATTTTCTCATTCTTCTTACAAGGAGGGCCATTTCCTCCTCGGTGTCTTCATTGTCATCGGAGTCATTTAGCATCTCATCGCTTGATTCCGCCTTTGCTTTGAAGGCGATATTCTTCTTCTTCGAAGAGCTTTGCTCCAAAAACTCTTCCTTGTCCTTCTTGTAAAGCTCATTGGTTATGAGATTTCCAAGGAGTCCCGTTGGCGTCATTCTTGGCAACTCCGGTGAGTTGAGAAACAACGTCACCAAGGTCTCATATTTTTCTGGAAGAGTCCTAAGCATCTTACGAACAATGTCAAAATCGGTTAGTGATGCTCCAAGGCCCTTGAGCTCATTTACTATGTTGTTCAATCATGAATACATCTCATTGATGTTTTCATGAGGCAACAAAATAAAACTCTCATATTTGATTCGAAGAATATGCAATTTGGCTTCTTTGACCGAGGATGTCCCCTCATGAATTTCCGAGAGGGTTGTCCAAATCTCATGAGCGGTTTCAAGATTGCTCACTCGATTGAACTCATCCGCGTTCAAAGATCCAAAAAGAGCATTCATAGCTTGAGCATTAAGATGAGTTTTCGCTCCTCTTGGTCAATTGTGAGTGTGGGATTGACCCCCGAAGTGAAACCCTCAACTACAATTCTTCACATGCTTGGACTCATAGCCTTAAGATAAACGGTTATGCGAATTTTTCAATAAGCATAATTTGTACCATCAAAGAATGGCGCCTTGCCTATTGACACCCAATCGCTAGCCATCCTTACTCTCTAGGCGGTGAAGCCCTAAAAGAGAGTCCTCGCTCTGATACCACTTGTAGGATCAAGGATAACCGACTAGAGGGGGTGAATAGGAGGTTTCTAAATATTTTTGACACAATTTAGAAATTACTAATAACACTAAGATATAGAGATACAAAAAGTAAATTCACACTAAACTTCTCTAGCATACACTTGAGATACTATGTCAAATTTAGAGCAGCAAAAATACTAGAGATCACAAGGGCTATCAAGAATATGCTATTAATGAAATAGATTCTCAACAAAGAGGAATACCGATCACAAATAAATGGGAGACACGAAATTTAACCCGTGGTCTCGGAGACTTGCCGGTCTCCCCTACTCCACGTTAAGGTGACTTGAACCACGTCAAGCCGGCTCCACTCGCTTGAGCCTTCCTCGGTCACTGAGGTAGTTCTTCCCCGCTCCGGGTAGGCGAACTACAGCCTTCACAACTTGCCGGGGCTTCTCACAATCTCCGTTGAGAAGCTCACCGTGCACAATCTCCACCAAACTGTCTAGGAGGCGGCAACCTCCAAGAGTAATAAACCTTGACGCTTGCTTGAGGTCGAATATCGATGTCTAAAGGCTCAAATATGAAATGCAATACTCAACCTAGCTTCTCACACTCACAAATGTAAATTGAATGCACAAAAGAGTGGAGAACACTTGATAGAGCTCAAATATCATCAATAAGGACCAAGAAGTGCTCTAGAATGCAGGTGGGGAGGTATTTATAGCCTCCACCAAACTTTCTAGCCGTTGGAGCTCGAATCTGGCAAAAATCTGTTTTTCCGATGCTACCGCCCATGTAGGACCGATAGCACCGGGCTCCATTTCAACGGCTAGAACAATGCATTTAATGCACTTGCCAGAGACCGTTACAAAGGGTCCGGTGCTACCGCTCAACTAGGACCGGTAGCACCGGGTTTCACTTCATTTTCTTTCTTCAAAAGAGACCTCTCTGGATTTTAAGCTCCGGGCTGGGGGCCGCTGCAACCGCTGGTCCGGTATCACCGGACTACAATGGGCGGTAGCACCGGGCTGCGGATAAGCCAAAAAAATACACCCCTCTGTAATTTTTACACCGGGCTGCCATAGGCGGTAGCACCGGGCTACAAAGCGCCCAAAAAGGCCTTTTCTGGAATTTTCACACCGGGATAATATCCGGTGCTACCGATAATCCGGTAGCAGCGGGTTAATATAAGCGGTAGAACAGGGCTACCAGACCCCAGAAAATAACTTCTCTGGAATTTTCACACCGCCCTATTGAGCCGGTGCTACCGCGTACCCGGTAGCACCGCACTGCTATGGGCGGTAGCACCGGATTTCCAGAGATTTGAATTGTTTAAAAAGATTTGCTATTTAGGAACAAATATATTATCAAGCATTCTTATGAATATGCAATTTGAGCCTTTAAACCCTAAATGACATCAAGATAAGTGTCAAGATTCCTCTTTATAGTACGGCTCTAATTTTAGCAAATCGATCTTTCTTCCAAACATCAAGATCGACAAAAGACTAGAAAAGATCCTTATAATTTTACCTTTTCATGACCTTGACATATTGACAATTGATTTGTACCTTCCTTGATATTTTCCATGGTCATCAATCTTGGAATTGACCTACTTTCAATATTCTCAAGAAAAGTATTAGATCATATAACAAAGTTGTCATTAATTATCAAAACCAAAACACTCTGGGTGCCTAGATGCTTTCAGTTGGAGAATAGGAGATGCCTCAAATATGATGTTCTGTTTTTCAAGGATCTTCTAGATTTTGTTGTTATTGGTGATGGGAATAATTCAGTTAAGATGTTTGACATCGACCATTCAGGCTAGAATTAATATTTAATAACATAGTTTTGTAGAATTTTCTAGGTTCTTCTTTCAACGGAATCGAGCTTGACATGGCTTCCATCCACTACTGAATAGAAATTTAACAAATATCAAATGTCGAATATTATGTCTTACTTCATATATTTACTCAACATAATAAGCAATATTCGAAGGAAGATGAGAAGAAGGCACAAGTTTATTGAGAAACGGGCTGTTGAAATATTGGAGTTGATATTACAATCGAGTACTATTGGTAATTTAAAATGAGAATCATGATATTCTCGACAAGTTTGTTGAAGATAATCTGAACAGACTTGCTTTGCACCTCATCTTATCGTTTCAGCACCATCTTAATTTTGCTCACTAGACTGATTTGTTTTCGTTGCATCTTTTCTGGTTTTGGTTTATTGGTTTAGAGTTAAATCAGCAATTGGCACAAAAGAATTTGTGCTAAAAAAATGAGGGAAGGTAAAACCTAACAGGTCTCTTTCTTCGTATTCATTTTCTATTCTACTTAGTTACTGCCTTCCTGTATTTGATTTTCCAAGTGGGATGTTCATGCATTATATATGATCACGTGAATTGCGTGTGAAACACTATTCACATGGATGCTGAATGTTCATATTCGAAAATCCATTTAACTCTGAAAGTTTGTGTGATTTTGTTTGCTGTAAAGTGAATTATACATGCTTATTTGATTTTTCCTTGGATATATCGTCAGATTGCCTTCAACATAGACGACGTGGTTTACATTACATGATAATGAGTTGCTCCATTTTCCCTCGGATATTCTCTGCATTGCATGTTGCATGATTAGAGATGGGCGTCGTGCTGGGCCGGACCGGTCCGGCACGGGTCCATCGTGCTTCGAGCCTGAACCGTACCGGGCCGACTCGACTCGTCTTCGGTGAGCCCAGGCATGGCCCATTTGCGCTTCGTGCCGTGCCGTCGAGCCCAACCCATTTGTACTATTGCAACGAGAAGAAATAGCCGGAAACGTATGGAGTTGAGGCAGTAGATTCAAATATTATGAGAAAAAGAACTAAAATTTATTATTCTTGAACAGTTACATAAAGCGAGGCGGATGTGCTTAACACGGACGAGAGGGGGCAATAGGCAAGAAAGAGAGTGAGCGAGACAGATGAGAGAGATTGAGAGGGATATTGAGAGAGACGGATGAGAGAGAGCTGAGAGAGATTGAGAGGGACGAGCGAGAGAGAGCAGCTTCTTGCACCATCTCTCAATCTCTCTCAGCTATCTCTCCCGTTTTGTTCGTCTCTCTTATGTGTCGGCGATAGGGGTGGCGTTCATGCTACTAGGTGCATCCATGGCGGTAATGCTTTGTGAGTCGGTGACCTTCATGCTAGGCTTCTTCCTCACGTCCTGAGTTATCGGGCTCGGTACAACCCATTCTGATGTCGTCGTCGGCCGCGTCGTCCATCGTGCCCGATTCTCGAGTCCAAAGCCACGGCCGTCTTCTGATGTCATCTTGGATCGTGACGTCGTGCCTCGGGCCAGCTTAAAAGAGCCCGATCCGAGTGTCCACCTCTAGCACATGATAGGGTGCGCAACTCGCACGAAATGGTCTCATCGGAGATATTAAACGGTAGTGTTGTTTGCTTGCACGTCCGCATTTCACGGCATTTCAAGGCGGCGTGGAGGCACCGGTTGACCGACAGCCGTCCCGGTGGGCCTGCACGGGAGCTCTTCACGCAAAGCCCAGATCGAGCCTCACAGCTGTTCCCGTGACTGCCGATTGTGTACCCGCCTACCGGTCGATCGTGGCTGACGGGTGGTCCTCCTTATACTAGAGCCCATATGTCATCCTTGTGAGGAATCGTTTCTGCTGTATCGCTAGCGTCTCGTCCCCTTCTGCTCCTCCCTACCCCTGCCTCGCGCCCTAATCTCTCCCAAAATCCTCGACGGCTCCTTCTCCCATCTGCCACATGCTGCTGCCATCGGCGGCTCGCCGGAAGCCCCACAGCCTAGGACCAGCGCCCCCTCCCTCACCCGCGAAAGAACAGAGTAGCTTAGTTTAGAATCATGTAGGATTTTAGGTTTACGTCATGCTTATCTTATCAAATACTAACTTGTGTTTAGTTAGATGCTTACTAATCAATAAATACCTCGCTTGTCAGATCAGTGTACTGAAGTTTGCTAATTGCTTGAGGTTTGTTGATGTCGATGTGGCATGGCTTTCTTAGTCTTTGGATCATCGACACAATCTGTCTACCACCTTTTCAAGTCTGTAGGATGTGTATATATCTTTTTGATCATGTTATTGGCAGCACTTAATTGATTTAAGGTTGTTTCTAGAGTTAGTTGGGGAGGCCTGCTTGCTTTTACATTTGCAGACTTGCACAGAAGAGAAAATCTTCCTGTTTCATTTACCAATCCAGGTTTGACATTTCTGATTTCCCTACATGAAATATATCGCAACTGTCATCTGGCAAAAAAATCACTGCAGAAAACTACAACTCAGCTCATGTAAAAACATGTGCTGAAAAATTGGCTTAGTAATAAAATTGGCATTGCAAAGTGGTTGTGCTCATGGCATGTGTGGTGCTTTGATATGTTCTGTTTCAGATGTTTACTTGATATGCTTGTGATAGCATGGTAATGATTCTGTTTGATGCAATGCACTCGTGTGAGTGGTTGCATGGACTGATGTTGAGTCAAGTCGTGGACTTGTGCTCGGAGTTGTTTCTTGTTTATTCATGTGCAGGTGTTGCTCGAGGGCGAACGTGGTCGATGACGGGATCGGAACTAGGTTCACGGAGGAACTGAGGTTCGGGACTAGGTTCAGGGAGGAACCGAGGTCTTAGTGGTCAAGGATGTCATGTAGGACGTTCGGGCTAAAGAACGGTGCACATGAAGGCTGGTTAGTCACGTGAGTGTGGCAGGTGGGCCGTACGCGTGCAGTTGTGAATTTTGGGTAGTTTGCATGTATTGGACTAGGTGGATATGCATGCGAACTGTTGCTCATTATAAATAGGAGAGGGATGTCTCCTGTTTAGAAGAGAGAGTTGGGTATTAGAATTTGTACTCTTTTGTTAGGAGTATTGTAATCACACTAGAGAAAAAGAAATAAAAAATCTCCTTGCGGCCAGAGCTCCCAGCGCCTGATAGTTCCATGTGCTTGAGGTTCTTGCTTCTAGAAAGTTAGTGCTTGCATGTCGCAAGGTCCTGCTGCCTGGAAGTTCTAGCATTGATTTGTCCCTGGCGTGAGTGCTTCTGGCGACTAGAAATTCCTAGCGCTACAGTAATCACGACCGTGATTACTGTTCAGCTTTGGTTTTTGGTTTGTTTGCCCTGTTTTCGTTTAGTAGATTGAATCATTGTCTATCTTGATTCTTTGAGTTTCTTCTTGATTTTATCCATCCAAAACCTTCCTAGAGTATCAACTTAGAGTCCCTGAAATTTTCGTTGGTTAATCTTTTGTAGATTGTGATTAATCACGAAATTAGGGTTTAGTCAATTCTCGTCATAATCTGTCACAGCATGCTTGCGAGGTTAATAACTTTTGATCCGTAGGTCAGATCGAGCTGATTCTTTTTTTGTTAGATTCAAATTGGAATCTAGTTGCTATGGTTCAACTTACAGGTCAATCCGACGGTTGGATATCCAGAAATTAGCGATTTACCGAATGCATCTAACTCTGTTTTGTTGAATACGAAGCAATTATTTAAGTCCGAATTGGGGTGAATTTTTAGTAAATCAAAAATTTGGTTTTAGCTTCCGCGCAATCATTCACCTCCTCTGATTACTAGTTCAGTATATATCGATCCTACAGCTCACAAACAAGTAAAGAATTCCATTGTCACAACTGTTCAATATTATATTCCCTGGCACTACAGTAAATTGAATATGGTCCCCAACAGAACCATGGCGCTTCTGCATTGTGCCCTTATGTAATGATATATGTGCGCCAGAAGCAGCATGGCAGGCTATGCACGTAATCCTGCATTATTGATATCTGATTTAAGATAGACTATCTCTTGCCCAAGTGAAGAGTGGGTCAACGCTAGGTTGAAGGTTTTAGTTTGTTGAGGAAGAAACTTATGACAAAGACAGACCTCTGCGTTGATGATGAGAGATTTTTTCTACCTGAAGTCCCTTCCTCAGCATTCTTTGTCCCACATGATGTTTTCTTTAGAAGCCTCATTGAGGTGCCTTTAAAACATTGGTACCATGACTTCCTTCATTAAGAGATGCACTTTCCTCCACAACCTCATTCTGGTCACTTTTGGGACTTGAGATGTAGGGATTCACAGTGCCTGTGTTCCTGGATTGTGAACTGACTAATTGCTCATTGTCTTTATTCTCCCTTGATATATTAAATTTTCTAAGGTCCACTGCAGGAGCTTCCTTACTGTTCTCAGGAACGGCTATCGTTGTTGAATGTGTAGGATCTTCACTAGATACAGCACTACAAAGAAAATTCTGAGAAGATTTGTTAACAGCTGCTTTTGTTAGGTATGTCTCATTAGAGTGCTCCCCATGCCTGTCATTAGACATCATTTCCACTTTATTTTGTTCATTTATTTCAGGTTTAATGCTGAAAAAATTCATGCACTCCGTCAGATGAATCAGTAACAGTAATTTTCAGGTTAGAAGATTGGCATTCTTTACATTCTCCTACCTTGTCAAATGAGTAGGTCTCAAAGTGCAAGCAACTGTGCCTGAAAGACCTTGTGGATCCTTGTCACCCTCTGAAGACATGGAGTCAGCTTTTCCTGTAAATCTACTCATACCATTTTACTCAATTCCCAACTTTTCATCGAAATTGAACATTCCCAGCCTTTAAGCAAACAAAATTTCACTGTGCCATTTTGGACTGAAGCTGTTGAAGACTTTCCTTCTCAATTTCAGTGTCGGGGTTGGAGCAGAAGCTATTGAGGGTTGAATGAGCTTGTGCTGCATGGTGATGGACCAATGTTTCAGTGACAGCGACAGCATTTATTCTCGTTCCCCATTTTATGAAGAACAAGGTATAGCTACATGAACGTTTATAGGTTATTTTGTTGTTTCAACATTACCACTGGAATGCATTGTTTTAGATCTTTGGCGTAGGATCTTGTTACCACTGGAATAACAGACAATCTGAGGCAAAGGCAAAGGTCAAGAACAATACCTTGGATATGAGATTTGTACTCTTTCAGCTTTTGTTAGCTTTTGAAAATATCTGCCCAAGTATATTATCAGTGGTTACTGGTTAGATTTTGAAAAAAAGGTTGTATAGCCTTCCAAAATCTTGATCAAATGCTTGCCTCCACATACATCTAGGTACGTCTGATTGTCATTCATCACATGAATCACTAATTTCCTATTGACAAAACTGAGGGATGTTTGCTCAAAATAGTTTGAATTCATCATAGGTTGCACAGTTGCCTATACAATTAGGATCAATGAAGAGGGAAAATTCAAGTACAAACAGGTCACTCTGTTACATATGGTTCACTTTGTTGTTAATCTGTTCTACATTTCTGGATCACAAATTGATTGATCTTTTGGTGGTTAGCATTCTTAGATCACAGATTTATCAATCTTGTGTTAGTTAATGAGCTAATGGCCTATAATTCATCACTTTGCTTAAAACCAATCTCAATGCTCATATATGCGTCGACAACCTTTTTCAGATTTCTCTACTCACATCGTGTCCTATTTGAGTTCTTGATGGTTCAATACTTAGTGGTCTAGATATTTGTATTGACCCATTACTTTTGGGTGTTATTCTTTCCTACTGTTTGTCTTAGGCTGTGTAACTGGTTCTGTACAAGTACAGTGCAGTTGTTGCGATAGTTGTGGCCGACTGTACAAGTACAGTGTAATTGTAGTTCTGTAGTGGTTTATGCCATAACTATTACCTCTTTATGCGTATGTTCTCCGAGTTGGTTCTACATGTTCGTAGGATGCGAGGAAGCCCCAAATGATCTAATTTTGTTATAAAATGCCATTCCAGTTGATATTTGATTAAAGGAACTTGAAAGCTACTGCTTTATATATTGTTGTTCACATATATATATATGATTAAATGTTCTCTAAATTTTCTAATAGGGTGCGCAACGCGCGTTGAATGGTCTAGTTATCTTATACGCCGAAAGAGATTCACGCGAGCTTAGGCCATCCATGTCATCCTAGGCACCTCCGCGACCAATCAGCGCCTTCGTGCGTCACCTCCATCCGATTGACGCCGCGCTGAACGGTGTGATGGATCTTTGCGCGTCATGGCCTTGGTGCTTCTAGAGCTCTCCACGCGATGCCATCTCCATTCCCGGAGGAGGACTCGAGGAGCCATTCTCCTCCCTCCCCTCCCTCTTCCCTTCACCCAACCACATCGTCATCGCCTCCGCCGCCGCTCCTCGTGCTCTCGCCCTTGCCATTCCCCTCCTTTCCCTCGTTCCTTGCCACGGTCGGACGCCTCTGGTTCCTCCTCGCCTCCTCCGCCCGCCCTCTCGGATTCGACGATGAGGTCATGGGCCCAGCCAACAGCCATCTCCTCCGAATCAGGCGTCCTTGCCACTGTTGTCGGATCTGCCTATGTCGCACCCTCCGCCGGTGCTCCCCTTCCCCGCTTTGTTCTCTTTGCCGGTTCTCTCCCTTCGTTCTGTAGCTCAGGTAAGTTCATGTCTTACATGGCCGAGCCAACTCCAGCCCGGACAGAACCATGGGTTGGTCGCACGACGCTCCTCTCCCCCGCCAACCGCGAGGGGTGGCACGACTGCCTCCCTGACCTTTCCGTGCACGCCGTCGAGGGCGACGCCTTCTTCGACCTTGACGAGCTCCAGGTCGTCCGCGTGCAGACGTGTAGGGAACCGACAGGACCGGCCTGTGCATCGTTCGCGTCGTCGGCAAGTTCTTCCCTGGTGTGCAAAATTCCTCCTTTCTTCCCGTCCTCATCTCTGCGGCTTTCTCAATTAGAAATTGGGGATTCTTGATCCGTGTCTGTGGTTTGGTGTGAGACTATCAATGAAGATCTTTACAGGTAGCTCGTAGCAATAAATATGTATGAAGTGGAAATATTTGCTATACTTGGGGTTTGAGTATATCTACAAAGATTTGATGGAGAACTGTGTTGTAGTTTTGTACGTACGAGCTTCTATTTTTTCCTCGAGTAATTAGCCATTACCATGAGAATTAAGTGGGAAAATTAAAAAGATTGGGCTGGAGTCTTGGAGATGGACAGTTCATGATCCTTCATTTGGATTGTATTTTTCGATTCTAATTTCTATATAGTAGTAGATCTTGACAAATTTTCTTATTAAGCACTTGGCCGCTTTTGATATGTTCAAACCTGGAGTAGTGCACAGATTTGCTTAAGGCTGGACCTTGGATCTGTATATAACTCGGGCTCCGTTGCTACTAGGGGATGGTTTCTTACTTACTATATTGTTCTAGAAGCCTCTAACTTTAGGTTGGATTATCGATTTGGTACAAGAATTAGTTTTATTTCTCAACATCAGTGGCAGATACCGATACTATGTTGGCAGCCTCAATCATCATTTTCAAACCTGTACTACAAATAACATGCTGGTGCTTGTTCATTTGCCGAATATATTGGGAGTCTCATGACTACTAATAAACTTGATGTTGTGATGCTACAAGCTTTATGCGATATTATTTCCTACCTCTTTCCTTTCAGTGTCAACGCTAACATGGCATTTGCTTTTGGAATTCCAGGTCCAGTTATAGGTACTGAATGTCTGAAGAGGTATGTGTTTCACTGGCTCTGCTCCAAGTTGCCAAAGGGTCCCTTCTGCATTTTTTACATGCACAGCACTGTACAGTCAGATAATAACAACCCTACTGTGATTTCCGGGATTTGATCATGTGGATTCTGGGCCTTAGGATGTCCACATCAATCAATTTTCATTGCTCTCTTTATAAAAGGTATTTTGAAAAAATATTATTATGCTTGCTTAATTCTCCAACAAGAAGTATTGATATTGATCTGCATAATTAAATATTATATGCCATCTGAATTGGTTTGGCATCCTAGAGAGGAAATGCAATTTGATTGTAACATGACCAAATTGTTCTTTGTGCTATTATCTCAGCTATTCTTGGAGCATGTCCAATTCAGTTAAGTCATCGTCTTGGATACAGTAACCATTGGCTCCAATCTTGTTTGTTGATCATAAACATGCTTGTGAAAAATAGGAGTTTGATTTTTTTTCCATTCATAGTTTTCTAGGCATTTAGCAAAAGTATTTTGCTGTTTACATTGAGAACATTGTTTAACATCCTAGTTATCAGCGTTCAGACAGTTCTTTGTGCTATTATCTTAGCTATTCTTGGAGCATGTCCAATTCAGTTAAGTCCTCTTCTTGGATACAGTAACCATTGGCTCCAATCTTGTTTGTTGATCATAAACATGCTTGTGAAAAATAGGAGCTTGATTTTTTTTTCCATTCATAGTTTTCTAGGCATTTAGCAAAAGTATTTCGCTGTTTACGTTGAGAACATTGTTTAACATCCTGGTTATCAGCGTGCAGACATTTTGGTTGTAATGGGCAATTATATCAGTCCCTGTTGTCTCTGAGGAAAACATTTTGAAATCTACATTCATTGGGGCCAGTATTGAGCATTGGGGATAGTATCGACAACTACATAAACAGACCAGGTTCATCTGTTTTAATTTTTGAGATGTACTTAGGTAGCATAAAAGTCCAAGATTTGTTACTCAGGATGTTATTGTTAGAACTTAGAACAATGTATTTTCTTTCCTTTTTTTGGCTAAAAGATTAGCTGATGGTGGTTCCTTTGATCGACTAACTTGTTGCAGCAACCATTTTGCAATGGATATATATGCACTTGTCAAACGTTTTTTGCAGAACCCTAAGGCTGTATGTTTGTTTACCATCGAAGACGGGGTGGGTCATGTATTTTTAGGCTACTCAATAAGAATATCATCTGTTATTTGTTGTAGATTATAATTACATGATCATGCATATTTGTAATTTCTTTTCGCTAAAAAGGAGCTACCTTTTCTAAGTGTTTTTTTTCCATACATGAAATACATAGCTAACGACCTTGATGTTTGTTTTTTTTCGTAGATCACAGCAACACTAACCTTGGGTGCAGCATGTGCATCGGCAGGTATCACTGTTCTAATTGGTAATGATCTGAACATGTGTGTAGGCAATCATTGTGCACGTTTCGAGACTGCCGCTGCAATGGCTTTCATTAGATGGTTTGCACTTGCGCCGTCTTGTATCTTGAACTTCAGGTCGATGGCATCCAGATGAGAATGTAGGAGTTATAAAAACATAATTTAGGTTGTTTGTGCGCCATATCTTTGTGGCAACTGGGAGTCTGGGACACAACGTGATGCTGCTAATTATACTATAATCTAGGAGCAATGAATGCCTGTGGAATGAAGTGTGTTATTGAATTGTCTATACAAAATAGGGGAATAGTTTCCTATGCAAGAGGGTGTTTGTGGAGCTCTGCAATTCTTTTTTTAAGATAGACATGTTGCTTGCATGAGGCTGCTTGTTATCTGGAAATGAATTGTGCATATAGAGGTCAAGGTGCTGATGTGCTATAACCTTTTTATTTTGCCCTAGAGAGTAGTGCAGTTATTACTTTTCAGTATCAGACTATTAGGCTTATGCTTTTTGTGACTTACTGACTCCAGGCTTCAACCGAAGCCATTTTAATAGGCATTTACCAATAACCTCAATTACTGCAGGTAGGTGCTTTACCACCACGGTAAATCTTATCGTATTTCTCAAAGCCTAGAAAAAAAGTTACAATGCATGACAATTTTACTTTGGGAAATTACAGCAAATTATTTGGTAGTTAGATACAATTTAGAAAGCTAATAGGTAGTTGGTTGTCGATACTGTGTTGTTTATCTGCTTTGGATCACTGACTTACAGCCAGCTATCCATTATAGTTTTCTGCATAGCTGTTGCACACTTGTAATTCTGACCAAAATCTGTAATGAACTGTTTATTATCTTTATTTTGAAAAAATAACTTGATTTACTACTTTTACGCCATATGTGCTGATACAAGGACACAGTATACTGATACGAGTGGTTTGTTCGCAGCTCTAATATCTTGTGATATGTCACGTCATTTTCGTATAAGCTTGACTGTTCATATAGTTAGCTCTTGCGGATTCAAGTCTGTACCTTTTCTATCTTTGTTTATATTGCATAAAGGGGACGATTTTCATGTTCTATTTTACATATGCCCATCTTTGTTTTGGAACTTATTTATAAAACACACAGCTAATATATTCTCTTTTCACAGAATTCAGTTAAAGTTGATATGACGAAGCAACATGAAAGAAACTCGATTTTGCTATATTTTCTTTAAATCCTCGCCTCAATCTTTCCACTCTGAGAGAGCCCAACGACCCCTACATTGTCGACGCTGTGGCTAGCACAGAATACAAGAAGGTGGATCGTAAGGCGACGCTCTTCGTCGTCAGCGTTTACACCACCGCGTCCGCTAAAATTGGCTAATAGTTAAAACTTGTATCAAAATTGATTTTAGCTGCCATTAAAATCCATTGATTGAGCAGATGGGATGGAGATTCTCCAATGCACTGGTATCGTCGTTGGTTGGGACGATGCCAAGAAGCACGCTAGGAACCTGACTTGTTCTAATACATTTGTCATCATGGCAGATTGCGTGATCCCAAACTCAAGGTACGAACAATCCGTGATATACTTATTGTTGTATATGTAAGTCTGTTGATTGTTTAGCATGACCTTGTGTTAAGCCATTAGTTTTAAGAACAAATTGTTGCTAATTAGACTGTATAATATTCTTATTACACAACAGTACAAATTTTGTTGCAGATTTATGCTTTCATTTCATCTATCTATTGTTTTGTTATCATATTCCCCATACATTTGCAAAATATCTACTCGTAATCAAACAAAATTTTAGCACTCAAGAAATTGATAACATTTTCTTTGCTCTGTAGCACTTGCTGGCAAGTATCAGTTCTTTTTTCTTATGTTTAAGATGAGTAAACACGCCGTATGTATGCGTAATTTTCGCTTAATCACATGTACCATGCTAGATTATATAATCTGATTGTTTTTAGTCATATAATAATCTCGTCTATCCTTTCTGTGCCCATTTTGCATTTCGTGATTTTGTTCGTGTTTGAATCCACTTAAAGGAAACCCCTAGCATCTGTTTATTTCATTTCTAGTTCTTATTTTGCATTTTCAATTCTATTTTTTTAGATGTGTCACCGTCATAGATACTGTCATGTCTGATTAATTATTCTTGCATACCACTCTCGTATTTTGACCTGTTAGTGATAGTTTGCACATCATTTTCTATCACTGTGACCTCATACTGTCCCTCTTGTGACCTCATTTCATAACCTTTACTGTATGCTATCAGATTTTCTGCCTTAAAGACGCTTTCTTTGTGCCAAATTGTAAAACAATCAGCTTAGTTTGCACATAATTTTATCTTATTAAATTTAGGTATTAAATCATCATGTTGTAAATTTTTGAAACCTTTTTGGATTGGTACTCAGAGTGTGCTTAACATACCATAAAAAAATTCATGTCATGATCAAACATGTGTGGTTTTTAAAAAATCTGGCAATGCTACTAATACACTTAAAGCAACATCATGATTTAATTAAACCACTAAAATTTTAAATTCTTAAAAAAATTTGAGAAGGGTTCTGAGAGCATTCCTAAGCTATCGTAAAAAAAATACAGACCATGATCGAACTTTTGCGTTTTTTAAAAATTCTGGCAATGCTTGCTGATACTTTCAAAACTGCTCATCTGATTTGGTTGAGCTACTATGTTTGCAATATTTTTTAAAAAATATGGAGGGTACTGAGAGCATTCCTAAGTTTCCTTCAAAATTCTGGACCATGATCAAACATGTTATATTTTACAAAATCCTGACGATGCTACTAATGCATTCAAAGCGGCTTCACTGATTTAGTTGAGCTGTTAAATCACGTTGGAAATTTTTAAAACTTTTTGAGAAGGGTTCTAGGAACATGCCGAAGAGCATGCCTAAGTTTCCATAAAAATTTTGGACCATGATCAAACATATTATATTTTACAAAATCTTGATGATGCTACTAATGCATTCAAAGCGGCTTCACTGATTTAGTTGAGCTGCTAAATTATGTTGGAAGTTTTTAAAACTTTTTGAGAAGGGTTCTAGGAACATGCTGAAGAGCATGCCTAAGTTTCCTTAAAAATTTTGGACCATGATCAAACATGTTATATTTTACAAAATCCAAACAATACTACTAATGCATTCAAAGCGGCTTCACTGATTTAGTTGAGCTTCTAAATCATGTTGGAAATTTATAAAACTTTTTGAGAAGGGTTCTGGGAACATGCTGAAGCTACCATAAAAAAATGAGACTATGATCAAGCTTATGTGATTTAAAAAAAACTAGCAATTCTACTAATACATTTAAAGCAACTTTACTAATTTAATTAGGCTACTAAATTTGCAAATAATTGAAAAAATTTGAGGATGGTCCTGAGAGCATTCCTGCACTAAAAAAACAAAAGCATAATCAATTTTTTGTATTTTTTAAAAAATGATAATGCTACTAATGCATTTGAAGCAGCTTCACTGATTTAATTGAACTGCTAAATTTGTGAGAAGGGTCTTAAGAGCATGACTGAGCTACTGTTAAAAAAATTAAGTTCCTGTATTTTCAAAACCTTTTAAAGGACTAGTTTTTTTTAAAATAGATTGATCTTTTGTTAAAAATAGAGCACTTTTTGTTTCTTTTTTTAGATCTTTTGTTAAAAAAGAGCGCATTTTGTTTTTGTAGTATTAAAAAAAATCTCTCCCTCTGTTAGAAACTCTGTCTATCTCAATGATTCTTTCCACCCACGGCAACACGTGAGCCATTGCGCATCTAGTTTATACATATTAGTTACATAAGTGGGTGTGCCTCGTCATTGGCATGTACGCCTGTGCGTGCACCTCTTGCTAAGCAAACTTGTGCGTGCGTACAAAATCAGCAGCCACATAGCAAGAGACGATCAGTCGATAACAGTTGTACTGAGCGCCGCAGTCCACACATGCACTACCCCAGTGTTCAACTTAGCGCAACAACGGGAAATCCTCACTTCTAGCCCTGACAAACTTCTTTTGCATATCTGACCTCCTCAAACGCAATTACAAAAATAGTTTTATCTTTGATCACAAAAGCGTCGATAGACGACACGTATCATTTATCACGCTCTCGCAGCTAGAAAGGAGCTCAGTAGCTTGCGGAGTTGTCCTAACTTAGTAGTTCCTTCTAAGCTGCGGGAGCACGGTAGGTGACACGTATTGCTTGCCGGCGCTTTTACAGTCAGAGATGAGACTATTTTTACAATTATATTTTGGAAAAAGACCATATTTTTAAAAAATATAATCAAGGGGTAGAAAAGTGTGACCATATCCAACAATGACACATCCACGATAGCTGATCGCGAGCTAGCCACACATATGGATAGAAGCTTGTGCTTTTCTAGCCTCCCTCGTCTCGTTTGCAAATCTAGCACCTTCGTGAATGCTTTTGCAGATTTAGCCCCTTTTTCCACCGCAAAAGGTGTTGTCAAGCTCGGAGAGCGTGGGAGACGAGCACGGCGATGAGCGGTCAAGCGTGGGAGCGATCACGCCACACCCAGTTGTCTTGGGAAAATGATGGGCGCAAGGCGATAGCATGCATGCTGCGCCACTGGGGGCGCGGAAGGCGCCTTGCAACAGTCCTCCAGAGCTCCGTTAAACTTCCACGGTACAGGAGCACGGAAGGTGACACGTGTCACCTTTCAGCGTTTTCATGGTTAAGAATGAGGTTAAATTTGTAGTTACGGGGCTAAATTTGCAAAAACAAGGCAAAAGAAGCCAGAGAAAGTTGATTTTGTATGGATACCACCAGCTGGCTTACGCCGCGTTGGCCGCTGTCGCTCTTCGTCACTTGGCTGGTCACGTGAGGAGACACGACGATAGCAGTTCAGTCTACTGGTGCTGCTATACTGCACCATCGAGCCAACCACCACCTTTCGTAGTGCGGCCCATTGCACTGAACGATGGATTTGCTTTGCCTCCCTGTAACATCCTGAAAAATGCAATAAAATAAAAATGAATATTTTAAATTTGAATATGTTTATTTCTGAGTTTTCTTGGCATTATTTGTTTTTATTGGGATTTCCTGGATTTTTGTATTGAAGGAAAATCAATTAAAAGAGAATAAGAAAAGGGAAATGGTAAAATGGTAAACATAAAAAGTTAGAAAAAAATTACCAAGGAACCCTATACATTCTGGTAAGTCAGTAAAGTCAACAAGTAAAAATTTTATTCACACAAAAACAAATAAATGAAAGGAAGGACAATACTTTTTGACTAGAAACAGTAGAAGTCAAGTTACTAGAAAATCTTCGAAAATTTTTATGGATCCATAAAAAATACCATGACACCCACAGAGCTGAATCTACTTCTGGTAAAAATTTCAAGAATTTATCATGTCATTTAGATCCTCTAAAAATTCAAAACCAGAGGCATTGAAAATCTGAAAATTTTCATGTCAGAATTTTTATAAAATAATTATCCAATATTTTGACTTTAAATTTTTATAGAGACATTCTTAACCCAATTCAAACGGATATAAAAAATTTTAAAAATAAATAATAAAATTTTCACCTTTAATTAAATCAAAATCCGAAATCGAAATTCTGAGCAGTGCACAGTGTCAGAATTTTAATTAATTAACTATGCGGTATTTTAACACCAAAAATTTACTGGAAGCTAACCACTCCCAGTAGACCATGGTCAAAAAGTTTCGAAATTTTTCAACTTGGTTCATAGTAGTTTTCGCGTCCAGCACGGAGCCATTCCATTTTCCTGTACTCTTCCTTCGTGAGACAGCAGCCACAAGTGCTCAAGCCAGCCATTTCACACACCAAAACCAGTGCACAAGCCAGAGACTTCCACGCCAAAACCAGGCATTCATCTCTCCCATTCTTCTAGCGAGCCATATTCCAGTGAGCGCCGCACCAAGCCTTCGTGAGCTCAAACGTCAGGGGCCGAAGGCAAGGAAACCATCGTGAGGCTAAGAGACAGAAGCTCACTAGGAGGTCAAGCCATCCCAAGCCCAGAAGCTGGAGCTTCATTTTTCTTGCCATTGTCGCGAAGCTTCCCAAGAAGAGAAAAATTCCGATCAAGCCAATCCGGTGAGCCATACTTAAATCTCTTGAACGCGAAGCATCGCAGCACGTTCCTAATCCCTAGTTACTCTTCAATTTCAGTTCTTTCTTGCCGAGCTCATCTCTGTCAACCTTTTGTCGCCGAAAACAGAAAAAGGTGAAGAACGCGATTGAGTTAAACCAGTGAGTGTTTTTCCAAATTGGTTGTTTTTGAAGCTTCCTGGTGCATCCTTGAACCCATATCACCCATCGATTTCAGCTCTTCCCTGCCGATCAACCGCGCGGCGCGCGCTTCTTCCCAAAGCCCACGGTGGTGGAGCTCTCAGTAAGTCCCGATCCATCCGATCGCTAAAATGGAACCTCTCATACTCCTTAATGCTTAATTCGCCACCGATTGAATCGAGGTTCACTTATTTTCTCCCGGTGAGTCGCCATTAGCTCATGCACCGCCCACGGTGGCGACCGCTCAAACCATTGCCGAAGGTGATCGACCCTCCATCAAAGTGCGGGGTGGTGCCCTGGTGCTCGCCGAGTGGTCGATTCGGCCGGAGACCCACCGGAACGCTGTCGTCGACAAGCCCTAGCGCCTCCTCTGCTTCGACTCACTGTTCAGCGGGCCCATTCTGTCAGCCAGAGTAAGCGCCTCCAGTCCAAACCAACGAATGCGCCTCTCGGCTTAGAAAACGTATTTCTAATTTCTTTAGAATTTTCATACCCGAGTTAGTTCAATTAGCCATAACTTTTGCGTTATAACTCCAAAATTTGTGAAACAAATTTCTATATTCATGTAAAATCAGATGCCATCAGAATATGTAATAATATTTTGAAAATCTTCAATGGGTGAATTCGAAATTCAAATTTGAATAAAAGGGCTAAAAATATGCTTTTTATAAAAATTCTGCAAACAAACTTAGAATTGAATGAAACCAATTTTGATGGAATCCTTATGCTTCCAGAAGTTCAAATATATAAAAATATTTAGACTTCATTTATGTTTGAGCTACTTTCTATTAAAGGGTACATTCAATACATTAAAAACTCAAATATATGTAACTTATATAAAAGAAATCCAAAATAAGATGAAATAAGTTTCTAAATTTGAATTAAGCCAAGGATTTGGAATATGTAACAGAATTTAGAAAACTCAAATATATGTAACTTATATAAAAGAAATCCAAAATAAGATGAAATAAGTTTCTAAATTTGAATTAAGCCATAAGGATTTGGAATATGTAACAGAATTTAGATGATCGCTGTAGTTCAAATTATTTCAAGCAAGTTTGTTTAAAGTCCCTTTTATGTAACATATAGTAGCTATACATTTGTATAGCTCCTAAAATCATGAAACTATTCTCACATGTCCCTGAGACTGTAAATGTTCCATTTCTGCAAAAATATTGAAGATTGAACTCAATTGTATTAAAAAGTAAGCATAAGAAGCTTCTCTTGTATTGAAAAATTGAATAGTTGATATATGGATCAAGTGAATTCGATTAATCACCAAATCAATTTTGTTGTACTCCTGACATCACAAGGATCCCAGATGTGTAAAAATATTTAAGGTTTACCATAGAAAACAATAAATGTTTAGTAGTTGAAATTTCAATGCTTGTATAATCCAAATAGTCATAACTTCCTCAAACTAACTTCAAATTTGACAAAACCAAATCCTATAACCTTGAAAAATAGTGCCCTTGCTGATTATGATATTTTATGTAAAAATATCTTATATTTGCGCTAATCTGAATTTAAGTCCTTGTTAGGCCCTAATGATCACTTAAGCCTTTTCAGAAGCTTGTAAAGTATCTCATCCAAATGAAAAGATTTATGAAAACAGTGTAGAAATACTCTATAAAGTGCATGCTACTATGCTCTGAAGAAAGAATATTATTTCGTTAAGGTTTGTATATAAAAGAGTCTAGTAACATAACCCTAAAGTGTTATGTTTTCTAAATAATAGAAACACTTAAGCATTTTTAGCAACCCGTAGAATATCTCTTTTAAATGCTAATATTATGAAGATCAATTCAGAAATGATATTTAGGATATGGACTATCATATTCTGGAAAAATATTTTGTTTATAGCTTAATATTCATCTGAATTCAACTAGTGCTATAACCCTAAGTGATAATTGTTCACTACACTTCTAATCCAATTCCTTATAACATAAACCTTATTATCATATAAGCTTTTTCAACAATGAATAAAATGTCTCATCTAAACACTAAAATGTATGAAATCAGCTTAGAAATGTTCTTCAAAGTATATGCTATCCAATTCCGAAGAAATAATCTTATTTCACTATGTTTTGCATATAAATCCTAGTAGCCAAATAACCCTAAGTTTTGTGGTTCATGAACTTCATAATATGAATAAGCAACTTGCCAATAATGATGAAATCCATAGTTAATATATATTTGTATCACCAGAACCTTCTTAAAAACCATAAATAAGTCCAATAACCTAACTTAATGAGATATACCTTATTCAAAATCATTCCTTATGTAATATTACTCCGATTAAGTACTATTCACATAACCCCTTTAGCTAGTGTTTTAATTCTATTAATGCAAATAATTTTAGCATCTATAATTCGAAGTTATAAATACTAGAATTCATAATTTTAACCTCTTGAATTAGTAAGTCAAGATTTGATAACCTATAGAAGGAACCATGTTTTGCTCATCATAAAAGCCATAAAGTATATGAATGTGTATTTACCTAAGTCATGAGATCTTAAAATCATAATCCAAACCCTAAAGCATTCCTGTTTTCTTCAATGAATCTTTATTTGGTTTTCATCATTTTCTTTTACCCTTATTAAAGTTGGCTTTTGCTATATTTCCGATGGATCGACGCGTAGAATCCGATGTCCCTTCCTCCGTCGGCTATATCCTCGTCTTCGTCGTAAGCAATAAATAAGCAAGGCAAGCACCCCCTTTTGACCATCTTGATCCCAGTATTTAATTTGTATTGTGTTTATTAAAATATTTAATGCATGCGTTTACTTTCTGTAAATTTGCTATTTTGTGGTACTGGTAGTTATACCTGTTGTCTAATGAAACCTCCTTGATAAGTATGGACATGTGAACCTTGACAAACCTAGATTAAGCTTAGACATTAATTAATGTTATCATGGGTATATTCGATTTCATAATTAGCCATGCTTAGCCATGCTTTTAGAACTAATGAGGTTGATGATCAGATCAAAATTTGTTTCTGAGAAATGGAAAATGTTGGAAATGAAGCTGTTGGTTATGGGTACTTTGATTAAAAACCCAAAATAAAACTATGGTTTTGGATGCGGGTGATTATTGGCAATAGCCAGATGTGCAGAGGGATTTGCACGTAGTATAGGGTGGAGTATCACCCGTGTCACAGTAAGGACCGAGCAATGGGACGCTATTGATCCAAGAAACCCGTGCAACCACAAGTGTTGGTATGGGACAATCTTAAACCAATTAAGTTATCTAGCTTAACTTTGCACATTGGTAGGCTGAAGTAGTACGAGCATTCCTTTCAAGGTTGCTCGAAGGGGTGCCCTCACTGAGGTGTTGGGAATAACGCTTGCCGATATAACGGTGTACGCCATGTCTATGGGAAGTTCCAACATTTCTATGCTCTGAGTTCTTCCATCATAGCATGGGTTAACGTCTCGGTGCTGGTGCAAAGTTAATCTAGATAATGTAAAGGTTTTTGTCATGAACATTCTGGCCACACGCCAAAGGTGCGTGAAACATGCGGCAAAAAGAAAAGATCATGACTTGTGGGTAAAGTTGTACACCTCTGCAGAGTGTAAATCTAATCGATTAGCCGTGTCCACGGTCAAGGACGCTTGGTGAAGTCATTCCAATGTTAGTTTTGGTATTTTCTAAAATGGGTATGGTTTGGAACATGTTTATCAGCTTTTGTTTCATGTCAAAGGATCGATATTGTTGGATTCCATTTCTGGATTATTCGATGCTCACGAAGGGTTGTGAGTAGTACTTATGCTTTACTTATTTCATATCAGTCAACTTGCTTTTACAAATTCCGTTTACAAATAACTTGATTTCTCAATGTCAATTCTGATTTATGCAAATTAACTGTAGTAGCCTCCTTTGAAATAGCCTGCATATATTATAGGTTTGCTCAAGTCTTGCGGAGTACGAAAGTACTCACCCTTGCTTATATGTTGTTTTTAGGTGTTTAAGTTAGCGAAGCTTCGAAGTTCCTCTTTCGTCGCAGGTTGCGAGTTTATGTTCGACGTGTTCTTTCTAGAGTTTATGCCTTGTCAGTTGCCTGCGGGTTCGGATGGGCACACTGCAGGACTTTGTTTCTTTTACTGCTGTAATCTCTGAGTTGTAAGTTTTAATTGTATATTTGCTTCCGCTTATTAATTTTGTTGTATGGTTGTGATTCCAATTGTCGTGTATGTGCGTACTAGCTAGTGATCATGGGACTAGTATGGAATGCACATTAGATTTCCATTTTCGCATTTTTGTGAAAATAGGGGTCGTCACACTCCCTACAGAAATTAACAGCATGGACGACGTGGTACCCAGCCACGAAATCAAGGCAAGGACTCACTTACAACACTCCCGTGTGCGTAAAGGAGACATCAAGATTTCAATCCTAATGGGTGGTGTTGTATACTCACAACTTCACCACCTTAGCAAGATAACAAGAGGTGGTTTCTTGTAAGGGTTACTTTTACAAGGCACTCGGCTGAATTCTTTTTAAAACGAGTTGAACAATGTAATTTTCTTATTTGACGAGGTATGATCGGCTTATGCTCCGCTTGGAACATTGGAGTTCCACATGAATCTCACTGGAAGGAAATAGTCAAACAGCTTAAATGGGTGATGAAGCAAGAATACATCAGTATAATTATCACCTCAGGGACTTCGCATCCTAGAAACATGTAGTGGTTGCGCCCTAAATAATTTGATTCTTCTGACCAAAAGATTGTCCCATGCCTAACCATTGATGACTCTTCGTCTCTAGCCAACTCAATTACTTTCTGACCATAGTTTGGGTAAGATCCAAAAGAAGGGAGCTACATTGGTACTCTAACTTCCATCAATATACAATACATGCATGCAATTAAGGTAATGTTTTTACCTCCTCAGAAGCATCAGAAAATCCTACAGGCAAGGTAATGTTTGCCCTAGCACGCCCAAGGAGATCATGCACTACAATCTATGAGGAAGAAAGGAGTATATTTGTTAGTACCTTTGTCATCCAATCATAAATTCTAAATTTAACATTTTTATATTGTATATAACTTCAAACATACCTTCCATTCTACAATACTCCCCTGCAGGAATCCCCAACCAAGAGAGAGGAGAAAATCTTCCAACTACTCACAATGTTTGACCATGTAAGACATAATTATATCTATATATATTAAACTTATATATATATATATATATATTAAACTGATATATAAGGATTAAAAATATTTGTCACCCGAGGAAGGGTGGAAACACAATCCCCATTGAATGATGAAACAATCACATCTCCGCGTCCAATGCCAAGCCTCTCAGCAGTAGAATCAACTGACACCGAGAGAGATCAAAAGAGCTATAATACACACACACAGAGACCAACTTGAGTTATACCTTATGTACAATGAAACAATCATTGAGTTTGTACTTGATAAATATCTACTCCCGGAGTGAGATGTCCTGTAGCTCCACTGTCCCTAGCCTCATACCAATCATGGGGCGAGCAATACGACTGCAATAAGTTGGATCTAACCAATCAGCTCTAAAAATTGAACTACAAGACATTTTGATGTCAAGCCAAGCCAAAGATACATTGATCGAAGGAAATATTAGGCTAGTCCTCAAATTCTAGAAGTATTTATGGTTATACTATTCATATAAATTAAGTATACATTCTGGTACAGTGGGTCTCGCAATTCTGCACGATAATATTTCCTTGTGTTAGATTTGACTTGAAAGGGCATTAGCTCCTAAGAAAGAAATCAATAAACCCTAGGTATCTAGGCGCTTGTTGTGCTAAACCTGAGGTTTACCAAAGTCGGCACTTGGTTACTTAGTAACAGGTTTATGTACCTAGCATTGCAACTTATCCCAAGTTTAAGCATATACTACTATACTTGAGTTAGTCACCCACCTTCACCACCTTTG
The DNA here is from genome assembly GCA_036346275.1 of Otatea glauca. Classification (NCBI taxonomy): domain Eukaryota; kingdom Viridiplantae; phylum Streptophyta; class Magnoliopsida; order Poales; family Poaceae; genus Otatea; species Otatea glauca. The sequence continues at coordinate 6,460,972 of CM070719.1, forward strand.
ATAATTTGCAGGATCCACTTGTCAGATTTATTAAATATAACGTCATATGTTTTAGAATGGAGTAAGTTGATCAATTCAATCAATAAACTAGTGTTAAGTGCAAACTAATGTAAATATGGAATCCAATGTGACAACAGTGCAGATACGTGATGTTTGATGTAATTACTCTTACTTTCTAACTACATCAAAACTGGACAACTCAGAGTATCTAAAATGTCACAACCAATTTACCTCAAATCGATGTCATAGACATTACTAACTATGAAAATAAACTTGAACTTAATCGACGTTTCAATGCATGTTAGGATCAAAGAGATGGTAACGATGGAAAAGGTTAACAACCCTGAACTTAGTCCACATCTGAATGCATGTCAGGATTGTAGAGATGGCAAGAACAGCTGAACCTGTGCTAACTTGAACTGCCATCATCCCTATGACACTGCCATCGTGATCAATCACAGGCCCTCCTGTGCCACCCTGCATCAATGAAATACCACTGAGTTAAATGAGTAATGGAGCAAGAATACATCAATAGAACATAATAATACAATTATTACCTCAGAGGCTTTACAGCTGAGAAACATGTAGTGATTGTGTCCTAAATAACTTGATTGTTCGGACAACTTAATTGTTCCATGCCTAGCCATCAAGGACGACTCTTCGTCCCTAGCCAATGCAAATACCTCCTGACCATAGTTTGGGCTAGATCCATAGGAAGGAAGCTGTAATGATTAGTCTGCCGAGATCTCCAATAAACCAATATCGTAGTTATCATTAGAGAACAAAAGCTGCAAGCAAACGGATAGCTAAAAAGATGAGGCACCATTGGTTTTAGTTAAATTGTGCGAAAAGAGTCGAGATTAGGGTAGGAATGGATAATAGTAGGCTAAAAATGCACCACTAACAACAACCGTAGAATGCCAAGCAAGAGCAAGATAAAATTATGGGCAAACTAAGCTGATTATTTTGCAACCTGTCACAAGGGAAGCGCCTTGAAGGCAGAAACATCTGATAGTGTACAGTCAAGGTCATGAAATGGGGGTACAAGAGGGAAAGTACGAGGTCAGAGTCATGGAAAATGATGTGCAAACTATCACTAACAGGTCAAAGTACAAGAGAGAGGCATGGAAGAATAATTAAACAGACATGACATTATCTACGACGACGACACATCTAAAAAGAAGCAGAATTGAAAATGTAGAATAAGCTCTAGAAATGAACAGATGATACACTTAGGGTTGCCTTTAAGTGGATTCAAACGCCACCAAAACATGAACAAAATCACGAAATGCACCTTCAAACACTTCTAATAAATGAACATAAGTGGTACATAAACCACTATCAAGGCACATATGCAGAATGGGCATAGAAAGGATAGACGAGATGCTGGAATTCAATGTTATTATATGGCTGAAAACAATCAGGTTGTACAATTTAGCATGGTACATGCGGTTAAGCGAAGCTGACGCATACATGCGGAGTGGTTACCATCTTAGACACAAGAAAAAGGAACTAATACTTGCTAGTTGCAAGTGCTACAGAGCAAAGAAAGGCCATCAATTTCTTGGAGTGCTGAAGTTTGGTTTGATTACAAGTAGAAATTTTGCAAGGGATATGAATTGTTGGTGAAAATGCATGGGGAATCTGATAACAAAACAATAGCTAGATAGATGAAATAGAGGCATAAATCAGCAGCAAAGTTTGTACTGTTGTGTAATAAGAAGATTATACAGCCCAATTAGCAACAATTTGTCATTAAAACTTATGGCATTGGTGTAGCGCTGCCTGGCCGCTGCTTCGCTCTGTGCAGCGCTCCCTGACCGCTGCTTTGGACTTTTTGCTCTCTCTCTCTCCGCTGTATGGGGCTATTTCCATAAATGTGTCATCGTGGGAGCTAAAAATGGAAAAAATAAATAAAACCGAAGCAGCCAAATCAATGATCGGTTCACAAAAAAGCACCTTTGTAGACAAAATGTATCTGATGACAACAGGGCGATGCATTAGCACAATTGCTGGATACTTTTGGTCGCCACCTATTCCATTGCATAACCAATCCAACCTCATAAATAATTTATCAAGCATAAGTGCATAACCAAAGCTATATTTCTAAAAAAGACGGATGCCTACAGTGTAAAGGAGATTCCCCACAGATTTGTCACACACACCAACACCAGCCAGCAATAGTAAGAGCTAGGTGTTACTCGTCAGTCTCGTTACAAAAAGGATAAGACACGTGACCGATTTGCCTTCGGCTCGAACGCCTTTGCGATGTTTCGCGAGTTCCTCTTCAGTCTTGACCTGCCAATCGTGGATGTACGGATGCATGTATGGTGCATGACGAATGACAGAATGTTGTGCGAGAAATTAGAATAAAATCTGCTATTTAATAATGAAAGGACTAGGTCGGAGAAGTAAATTTAGTGGCTTAGGGTCAATTGCTAGATACATGTTCGTACATCTCCTACTCCAGTCTTTAAAACACACACATACATCTACAAAATTTAGGTCCCTGGTTTTTTTTCTAAACCGTGGTAGCACTATTAGCTACATCTACATGCTATAAAATGGCTTTATCACCTCAACACATTAGAAGCCAAAGATGGGAAACAATTGACAAGAGCATCTAGCTATTAATTTATACAGAGGTGGAAGGAATCAATAGAGAAGGTAATCTGTACTGCTCATCTTTCTCTGGTTTAAACGCATCTATCTTCAGAAAATTGAGCACCAGCTATGCTATATCTATCTCGATTATGATTGGGCTTAGATCAAGCAAGTGCATGTACGCAAGGTTGATACTGAAGCAATCCATGCATATGGTGCCTGGCAACCTGGGCATGCAAGGCATCGGGATTACAAGTTTGGCAAGAGTAGATCGGCATACCAAATATGAGAGAAATAGTATTAAAAGCCAACATAGAGATAACTTTTAAATTAAGCAACCATAGTACTGCCAACTTAGTGGCATTGCAGCAACAATTCAGGGCAAATTATAGAGTTGTGCCCATGAGAGTAACTCCCTGGCTAGAATAGACTACCACATAATTCGATAGACCACACAGTCATGCAACAGTTCAGAAACACAACTAGAAACCAACTAAACATAGAAGATTGTACTGGTTCAATGGGTCAAACTAATCAAACCCTCATAATTGATGCTTCAACATAAGGCAGCAGCTTTTCCTTGATATCAACTCTACCCCCCCCCCTCATCACCATCACCATCATCTTCCTCTTCCTCTTCCTGCTTAGAAACAAATGAAGATGAGGATGATGACTTGTTCATTGAGGCTAGGCCCATACATTTGTACATGTAGTGGTTTATTATGCTCCATGTTCTTGTAATTATTCTCAATTTACATTTTACTTACAGTAACATCTAGTGTACAAGTACAGTCTAGTTCATCCACTTTTTTTTAGAATTTTTATGTTGATTAAATGGATAAACCAAAAGTTTCTGTATTTGTGCACTAAATAGTGCTTGCACACTAGATATCTTCCCATCTTAATTCTTGATTTATAATATCTTATAACACAATTTTACTTTATAGCAAATCAAAATGAGAGTTTATACTTCAATATTACAAATTAACTATGAACTCTAAAATTACCAAAACAATTTTGTTATGCTAGGTATTCTCCAAATAGCTCAAAGCTAGCACAGCAACTATCTGAGTTAGATTTAGCAAACCATATATCTAACTTTGCTTTGGAGAACTCTACCCAACATGTAAAGCAACTAGTTAGTTCTTAGCATCTATTCATAATATATAAAACAATTGACAGTATTTGCATCTCGTAAAAGTCAAGTCTTAGCACCCCTTACTATGTATTTTCATATTGCTGTATCACTAACTCTAGTAATAACTAATAACAACCAGTACAAAATTAATTCATCTAGAATTAGCATACCTGCTCTCCATCGCTACCGTCCCATTGCGTCAGCTGGAAAAAAAACAAATATAATTAAGTAAAGGCTACAAGCTCATAGCCGAAGAACATAAATTGACTTGGTTTTTTGTATCCAGTTTAAACTTACCACGTAGTTTGTTGCTAAGAAGTCCTAGACATCAGTCAGACTAACAGCATATCCAAATCCCATCATAACACCATGGTAAACACCAACACAATGTAGCATGGCATCCAAGATTGGGCCACCGGAAAATCCATCGGGACAAATAATTCCTTATAATTCCAAAAGCGTCATTGTGTAGCCTTTTACATTAGTAGAAGTAATGACATCATATGTCCTTTCAAGGCATGACACAAATCCATGTCCTGAAGCACCGGAACGGAGAGGTGGCCACACTGGCAACATGAGTATTTCTCTTTCTTGTGGAGGTAAAGAGGACATACTGATTACAGGGTGATCTTCCTCGCATGGAATATTGATCTCTTGGCCGTTGACAATATCAACATGATGATAGATAAGGTCAACATCTACTTCAAGCACTATTAGATCTCGCTCGGTATCCACAGCAAAAACGGTTGTTGACGTATACACTCTCATACGTTTGGAAATATCCACATTGCTAGACATTGTCAGAACTTCCTTCTCCTGATGAATGCATATGATATCAAATCTGAACGCTGTGTCCAAATCTTTAGCGGTCACATTATGTATACCCGCGGTGTAAACATCTCTGATCATATGAGCGCAAGTTAGGATTCTCAACTTATTTCCATTCCTTGCTATAGCAAACCCAGTACTAGATCTTGTTCCAGAATAAGCAGTAATGTCATCATCCTCCTCAGGCTCAGCCATTTTCTTTCCTTTTTTTCCTCGCTTTTTCTTTCCTTGCTACGTGGTAAGATGGGAAGATATCAGTGTGCAAGCACTATTTGGTGCACAAATGCAGAAACTTTTGGTTTATCCATTGAATCAACATAAAAATTCTAAAAAAAAGTGGATGAACTAGACTGTACTTGTGCACTAGATGTTACTAAAAGTAAAATGTAAATTGAGAATGATTACAAGAACATTGAGCATAATAAACCACAACATGTACAAATGTATGGGCCTAGCCTCAATGAACAAGTCATCATCCTCATCTTCATTTGTTTCTATGCAGGAAGAGGAAGAGGAAGAGGAAGAGGAAGATGATGGTGATGGTGATGGTGATGAGAGGGGGGGGGGGGGGTAGAGTTGATATCAAGGAAAAGCTGCTGCCTTATGTTGAAGCATCAATTATGAGGGTTTGATTAGTTTGACCCATTGAACCAGTACAATCTTCAATGTTTAGTTGATTTCTAGTTGTGTTTCTGAACTGTTGCATGACTGTGTGGTCTATCGAATTATGTGGTAGTCTATTCTAGCCAGGGAGTTACTCTCATGGGCACAACTCTATAATTTGCCCTGAATTGTTGCTGCAATGCCACTAAGTTGGCAGTACTATGGTTGCTTAATTTAAAAGTTATCTCTATGTTGGCTTTTAATACTATTTCTCTCATATTTGGTATGCCGATCTACTCTTGCCAAACTTGTAATCCCGATGCCTTGCATGCCCAGGTTGCCAGGCACCATATGCATGGATTGCTTCAGTATCAACCTTGCGTACATGCACTTGCTTGATCTAAGCCCAATCATAATCGAGATAGATATAGCATAGCTGGTGCTCAATTTTCTCGGGAAGATAGATGCAGTTTCTGAAACCAGAGAAAGATGAGCAGTACAGATTACCTTCTCTATTGATTCCTTCCACCTCTGTATAAATTAATAGCTAGATGCTCTTGTCAATTGTTTCCCATCTTTGGCTTCTAATGTGTTGAGGTGATAAAGCCATTTTATAGCATGTAGATGTAGCTAATAGTGCTACCACGGTTTAGAAAAAAAACCAGGGACCTAAATTTTGTAGATGTATGTGTGTGTTTTAAAGACTGGAGTAGGAGATGTACGAACATGTATCTAGCAATTGACCCTAAGCCACTAAATTTACTTCTCCGACCTAGTCCTTTCATTATTAAATAGAATATTTTATTCTAATTTCTCGCACAACATTCTGTCATTCGTCATGCACCATACATGCATCCGTACATCCACGATTGGCAGGTCAAGACTGAAGAGGAACTCGCGAAACATCGCAAAGGCGTTCGAGCCGAAGGCAAATCGGTCACGTGTCTTATCCTTTTTGTAACGAGACTGACGAGTAACACCTAGCTCTTACTATTGCTGGCTGGTGTTGGTGTGTGTGACAAATCTGTGGGGAATCTCCTTTACACTGTAGGCATCCGTCTTTTTTAGAAATATAGCTTTGGTTATGCACTTATGCTTGATAAATTATTTATGAGGTTGGATTGGTTATGCAATGGAATAGGTGGCGACCAAAAGTATCCAGCAATTGTGCTAATGCATCGCCCTGTTGTCATCAGATACATTTTGTCTACAAAGGTGCTTTTTTGTGAACCGATCATTGATTTGGCTGCTTGTTTTATTTTTTTCCATTTTTAGCTCCCACGATGACACATTTGTGGAAATAGCCCCCATCTGGAGAGAGAGAGCAAAAAGTCCAAAGCGTGATCGGAGGAGCGCACAGAGCGAAGCGGCAATGACAGCAGCGCTACACCAATGCCATAAGTTTTAATGACAAATTGTTGCTAATTAGGGCTGTATAATCTTCTTATTACACAACAGTACAAACTTTGCTGCTGATTTATGCCTCTATTTCATCTATCTAGCTATTGTTTTGTTATCAGATTCCCCATGCATTTTCACCAACAATTCATATCCCTTGCAAAATTTCTACTTGTAATCAAACCAAACTTCAGCACTCCAAGAAATTGATGGTGAAATTGCTCTGTAGCACTTGCAGCTAGCAAGTATTAGTTCCTTTTTCTTGTGTCTAAGATGGTAACCACTCCGCATGTATGCGTCAGCTTCGCTTAACCGCATGTACCATGCTAAATTGTACAACCTGATTGTTTTCAGCCATATAATAACATTGAATTCCAGCATCTCGTCTATCCTTTCTATGCCCATTCTGCATATGTGCCTTGATAGTGGTTTATGTACCACTTATGTTCATTTATTAGAAGTGTTTGAAGGTGCATTTCGTGATTTTGTTCATGTTTTGGTGGCGTTTGAATCCACTTAAAGGCAACCCTAAGTGTATCATCTGTTCATTTCTAGAGCTTATTCTACATTTTCAATTCTGCTTCTTTTTAGATGTGTCGTCGTCGTAGATAATGTCATGTCTGTTTAATTATTCTTCCATGCCTCTCTCTTGTACTTTGACCTGTTAGTGATAGTTTGCACATCATTTTCCATGACTCTGACCTCGTACTTTCCCTCTTGTACCCCCATTTCATGACCTTGACTGTACACTATCAGATGTTTCTACCTTCAAGGCGCTTCCCTTGTGACAGGTTGCAAAATAATCAGCTTAGTTTGCCCATAATTTTATCTTGCTCTTGCTTGGCATTCTACGGTTGTTGTTAGTGGTGCATTTTTAGCCTACTATTATCCATTCCTACCCTAATCTCGACTCTTTTCGCACAATTTAACTAAAACCAATGGTGCCTCATCTTTTTAGCTATCCGTTTGCTTGCAGCTTTTGTTCTCTAATGATAACTACGATATTGGTTTATTGGAGATCTCGGCAGACTAATCATTGCAGCTTCCTTCCTATGGATCTAGCCCAAACTATGGTCAGGAGGTATTTGCATTGGCTAGGGACGAAGAGTCGTCCTTGATGGCTAGGCATGGAACAATTAAGTTGTCCGAACAATCAAGTTATTTAGGACACAATCACTACATGTTTCTCAGCTGTAAAGCCTCTGAGGTAATAATTGTATTATTATGTTCTATTGATGTATTCTTGCTCCATTACTCATTTAACTCAGTGGTATTTCATTGATGCAGGGTGGCACAGGAGGGCCTGTGATTGATCACGATGGCAGTGTCATAGGGATGACGGCAGTTCAAGTTAGCACAGGTTCAACTGTTCTTGCCATTTCTACAATCCTGACATGCATTCAGATGTGGACTAAGTTCAGGGTTGTTAACCTTTTCCATCGTTACCATCTCTTTGATCCTAACATGCATTGAAACATCGATTAAGTTCAAGTTTATTTTCATAGTTAGTAATGTCTATGACATCGATCTGAGGTAAATTGGTTGTGACATTTTAGATACTCTGAGTTGTCCTGTTTTGATGTAGTTAGAAAGTAAAGTAATTACATCAAACATCACGTATCTGCACTGTTGTCACATTGGATTCCATATTTACAGTAGTTTGCACTTAACACTAGTTTATTGATTGAATTGATCAACTTACTCCATTCTAAAACATATGACGTTATATTTAATAAATCTGATAAGTGGATCCTGTAAATTATCAGAGGTGGTGAAGGTGGGTGACAATAACTCAAGTATAGTAGTATATGCTTAAACTTGGGATAAGTTGCAATGCTAGGTACATAAACCTGTTACTAAGTAACCAAGTGCCGACTTTGGTAAACCTCAGGTTTAGCATAACAAGCGCCTAGATACCTAGGGTTTATTGATTTCTTTCTTAGGAGCTAATGCCCTTTCAAGTCAAATCTAACACAAGGAAATATTATCGTGCAGAATTGCGAGACCCACTGTACCAGAATGTATACTTAATTTATATGAATAGTATAACCATAAATACTTCTAGAATTTGAGGACTAGCCTAATATTTCCTTCGGTCAATGTATCTTTGGCTTGGCTTGACATCAAAATGTCTTGTAGTTCAATTTTTAGAGCTGATTGGTTAGACCCAACTTATTGCAGTCGTATTGCTCGCCCCATGATTGGTATGAGGCTAGGGACAGTGGAGCTACTGGACATCTCACTCCGGGAGTAGATATTTATCAAGTACAAACTCAATGATTGTTTCATTGTACATAAGGTATAACTCAAGTTGGTCTCTGTGTGTGTGTATTATAGCTCTTTTGATCTCTCTCGGTGTCAGTTGATTCTACTGCTGAGAGGCTTGGCATTGGACGCGGAGATGTGATTGTTTCATCATTCAATGGGGATTGTGTTTCCACCCTTCCTCGGGTGACAAATATTTTTAATTCTTATATCTCAGTTTAATATATATATCAGTTTAATATATATAGATATAATTATGTCTTACATGGTCAAACATTGTGAGTAGTTGGAAGATTTTCTCCTCTCTCTTGGTTGGGGATTCCTGCAGGGGAGTATTGTAGAATGGAAGGTATGTTTGAAGTTATATACAATATAAAAATGTTAAATTTAGAATTTATGATTGGATGACAAAGGTACTAACAAATATACTCCTTTCTTCCTCATAGATTGTAGTGCATGATCTCCTTGGGCGTGCTAGGGCAAACATTACCTTGCCTGTAGGATTTTCTGATGCTTCTGAGGAGGTAAAACATTACCTTAATTGCATGCATGTATTGTATATTGATGGAAGTTGGAGTCACCAATGCATCTCCCTTCTTTTGGATCTTACCCAAACTATGGTCAGAAAGTAATTGAGTTGGCTAGAGACGAAGAGTCATCAATGGTTAGGCATGGGACAATCTTTTGGTCAGAAGAATCAAATTATTTAGGGCGCAACCACTACATGTTTCTAGGATGTGAAGTCCCTGAGGTGATAATTATACTGATGTATTCTTGCTTCATCACTCATTTAAATCAGTGGTGCCGCGTCAATAGTGCCACGTCATGATTCATGTGGTAATTGAGCTGTTTGACTATTTCCTTCCAGTGAGATTCATGTGGAACTCCAATGTTCCAAGCGGAGCATAAGCCGATCATACCTCGTCAAATAAGAAAATTAGATTGTTCAACCCGTTTTAAAAAGAATTCAGCCGAGTGCCTTGTAAAAGTAACCCTTACAAGAAACCACCTCTTGTTCTTACAAGAAACCACCTCTTGTTATCTTGCTAAGGTGGTGAAGTTGTGAGTATACAACACCACCTATTAGGATTGAAATCTTGATGTCTCCTTTACGCACACGGGAGTGTTGTAAGTGAGTCCTTGCCTTGATTTCGTGGCTGGGTACCACGTCGTCCATGCTGTTAATTTCTGTAGGGAGGCAAAGCAAATCCATCGTGCGGTGCAATGGGCCGCACTACGAAAGGTGGTGGTTGGCTCGATGGTGCAGTATAGCAGCAGCAGTAGACTGAACTACTATCGTCGTGTCTCCTCACGTGACCAGCCAAGTGACGAAGAGCGACAGCGGCCAACGCGGCGTAAGCCGGCTGGTGGTATCCATACAAAATCAACTTTCTCGGCTTCTTTTGCCTTGTTTTTGCAAATTTAGCCCCGTAACTACAAATTTAACCTCATTCTTAACCATGAAAACGCTGAAAGGTGACACGTGTCACCTTCCGTGCTCCTGTACCGTGGAAGTTTAACGGAGCTCTGGAGGACTGTTGCAAGGCGCCTTCCGCGCTCCCCGGTAGCGGCAGTGCATGCTATCGCCTTGCGCCCCATCATTTTCCCGCACAACCTGGGTGTGGCAGCGACTGGTCCCACGCTTGACCGTCTACTGCCGTGCTCGTCTCCCACGCTCTCCGAGCTTGACAACACCTTTTGCGGTGGGAAGGGGCTAAATCTGCAAAAGCATTCACGAAGGTGCTAGATTTGCAAACGAGACGAGGGAGGCTAGAAAAGCACAAGCTTCTATCCATATGTGTGGCTAGCTCGCGATCAGCTATCGTGGATGTGTCATTGTTGGATATGGTCACACTTTTCTACCCTTTGATTATATTTTTTAAAAATATGGTCTTTTCCCAAAATATAATTGTAAAAATAGTCTCATCTCTGACTGTAAAAGCGCCGGCAAGCAATACGTGTCACCTACCGTGCTCCTACAGCTTGGAAGGAACTACTAAGTTAGGACAGCTCCGCAAGCTACTGAGCTCCTTTCTAGCTACGAGAGCGTGATAAATGATACGTGTCGTCTATCGACGCTTTCGTGATCAAAGATAAAACTATTTTTGTAATTGCGTTTGAGGAGGTCAGATATGCAAAAGAAGTTTGTCAGGGCTAGAAGTGAGGATTTCCCGTTGTTGCGCTAAGTTGAACACTGGGGTAGTGCATGTGTGGACTGCGGCGCTCAGTACAACTGTTATCGACTGATCGTCTCTTGCTCTGTGACTGCTGATTTTGTACGCACGCACAAGTTTGCTTAGCAAGCGGTGCACGCACATGCGTACATGCCAATGACGAGGCACACCCACTTATGTAACTAACATGTATAAACTAGATGCGCAATGGCTCACGTGTTGCTGTGGGTGGAAAGAATCATTGAGATAGACAGAGTTTCTAACAGAGGGAGAGATTTTTTAATAATACAAAAACAAAATGCGCTCTTTTTTAACAAAAGATCTAAAAGAAAGAAACAAAAAGTGCTCTATTTTTAACAAAAGATCAATCTATTTTTTTAAAAAACTAGTCCTTTAAAAGGTTTTGAAAATACATGAACTTAATTTTTTTAACAGTAGCTCAGTCATGCTCTTAAGACCCTTCTCACAAATTTAGCACTTCAATTAAATCAGTGAAGCTGCTTCAAATGCATTAGTAGCATTATCATTTTTTAAAAAATACAAAAATTTGATTATGCTTTTGTTTTTTTAGTGCAGGAATGCTCTCAGGACCATCCTCAAATTTTTTCAATTATTTGCAAATTTAGTAGCCTAATTAAATTAGTAAAGTTGCTTTAAATGTATTAGTAGAATTGCTAGTTTTTTTTAAATCACATAAGCTTGATCATAGTCTCATTTTTTTATGGTAGCTTCAGCATGTTCCCAGAACCCTTCTCAAAAAGTTTTATAAATTTCCAACATGATTTAGAAGCTCAACTAAATCAGTGAAGCCGCTTTGAATGCATTAGTAGTATTGTTTGGATTTTGTAAAATATAACATGTTTGATCATGGTCCAAAATTTTTAAGGAAACTTAGGCATGCTCTTCACATATTCCTAGAATCCTTCTCAAAAGTTTTAAAACTTCCAACATAATTTAGCACTCAACTAAATCGGTGAAGCCGCTTTGAATGCATTAGTAGCATCATCAAGATTTTGTAAAATATAACATGTTTGATCATGGTCCAAAATTTTTATGGAAACTTAGGCATGCTCTTCGGCATGTTCCTAGAACCCTTCTCAAAAAGTTTTAAAAATTTCCAACGTGATTTAACAGCTCAACTAAATCAGTGAAGCCGCTTTGAATGCATTAATAGCATCGTCAGGATTTTGTAAAATATAACATGTTTGATCATGGTCCAGAATTTTGAAGGAAACTTAGGAATGCTCTCACCACCCTCCATATTTTTTAAAAAATATTGCAAACATAGTAGCTCAACCAAATCAGATGAGCAGTTTTGAAAGTATCAGCAAGCATTGCCAGAATTTTTAAAAAACGCAAAAGTTCGATCATGGTCTGTATTTTTTTTACGATAGATTAGGAATGCTCTCAGAACCCTTCTCAAATTTTTTTAAGAATTTAAAATTTTAGTGGTTTAATTAAATCATGATGTTGCTTTAAGTGTATTAGTAGCATTGTGAGATTTTTGAAAATCACACATGTTTGATCATGACATGAATTTATTATGGTATGTTAAGCACACTCTGAGTACCCCTCCATAATAGTTTCAAAAATTTACAACATGATGAATTAATACCTAAATTTGATTCTGACGGGATTCTTACTAGAGTCCTCATGCACGCCATGCAAGCGCCTTCCCAGCTGAGCTACGCACAATCGGTGAAACTTGATGTGCAAAAATATTTTTTTGAGGATATGTAGCAGTGAAGTTCATGCAAAAATATTGGGGAAAACGCTTCTGACGAGGTTCGAACTCGTGCCTCATGCACGCTATGCAACTAGAGATGGGCGCCGTGCCGTGTCGGGCCGGTCTGGTACGGGCCTATCGTGCTTCGTGCCTGAACCGTGCCGAGTCACCACGGCCCGTCGTACCTACCATGTCGTGCCGTGCCGTGCCGTGCCGACCTGGTTCGCTTTCGGCGAGCCCAAGCACGACCCATTTGCGTTTCGTGTCTGCTTCGTGCCTTGTCGGCCCATTTGCACTATTGTAACGAGAGAAAATGACCTAGAGACGCACGGGGGCTAAGGTAGTGATCTCCCAGGTAAGTCGCGTACTTTATATTACTTAGTGTTTTCGGTTGTAATTCAACATGAGTGGCTTAACCGTACATAATCACCAATGGCCGTTCGGAAGCTATACGGTCATAGCTTCAACGTGGGCGAGCTGAGAGCGACTCAGCCATCCGGAAGCTAGACAGTCTTGGCTTCAACGTGGGCAAGTTGAGCGCGGCTCGACCGTTAGGAAGCTAGACAATCTTGGCTCGGCCTCGATTTTCTTCTTCTCCTTGCCGTTTCCCATCTATTAGGTTATGACTCTTGTGAAATGAATGAGCTAATGGACAATGAATGTCTCATTCAAACATTTCAGGCACCACAAGTCTGCAACCATATGAATACTCAGGTGATAACGTGATGCTTGTTTGTATAGTACTAACTAAGCATCGGTCGAGGAGAGAATGATAGAGAGAGAGATGAGCGAGTGAGTAGTGAGAGGAGCTCGGCGCAGTGCCGATCGAGGAGAGGGAAAGAGAGGGACTGAGAGAGTGAGAATGAGCTAGACTAGAGAGAGTGACATAGAGAGTCGGATGGGAATAAGCAACGGTCAGGATGAATTTCTATACGAGTAAGGCAACTTTTTCAGAAATTAGAATATTTAAAGGTCTATAATTTTATTTAATTAGTTGAATTTTACAATTTTATTTTATTTTCCTATTTTTCTTTCTCCTTTTCCCTATTTCCTCTTTTTTCACCTATTTTCCCCTTTCCCCTTCCCCTCTTTTTTCCCTTTCCCTCCACCGGCGCCCTTTTCCCCCCATTTTTTCCCGTCTCCCCTTTTTCCCCCGAGCCAGCCTCGCCTCCCCATCTCCCTCTGATAGGGGGGTGGCCCAATCTTCGATGACGAATATGATAACTTCGACCCGTGAACCCTAACGAATACTGGCGCCAACCACCGTCTCTATACGGCAACCTGCGACACGTGAATTCGCCCAAGAACACGCTTTGATCCTCGATACTTGACCACGCGAAAGTAGACGCACGTTTCCTTGCAATCACCCCCAAGAAGTTGTAAGAACAACGGTGATAATTTCAGATTAAAACTCCCTATTATAATGGGGGCATTGGAGCATAAGCCATAGAATCAAGAGTATATGTCTAATCTGAAAATTCGTGGTTTCTTTTACAATAGGGGTGTACACATATATATACATATGAGAGGGGGCATGAATAGTATGTGTGATGAACAATACACAGATATGAATCCGTGAACAGTGCTCGTGCTGCAGTACTCGGACAAAAACTTGCCATGCAAAGCGCACTTCTTTCTCTGTTATGGTGATCACCTTCTTTTTCTAGGAGATTGCTGAAATTCTTTCTTGCCCAGACATGGTGATTCCTTTCCTTGCTGGAATATTGCCCATATCTCTTGCCTTGTCATGTTGATCTCTTTCCTTACTTGAAGCTTGCTAATATCTCTCTTTCTTTTTTTTCTTTTACTTTCCTTCTTCCTTTCTTCTTTCCTTTCTTCTCTGATGGTATATAAGGAAGAATATGGAGTACATGAACAGTATGTATGAATAGTATCTTCATGTGGCTCCCGTCCTTTCTCGCCTCCCACTGGGTCCACCATAATACATTCAAGCAAATTGGTTTCAATATTGATTTTTGTGCAACCTTCATACCTAATAACAAGGCAGTACCCTCTATTAGGTAGTATAAAATTCTCGTGGAAATATAACAAAAATTGCTTAAGAAAATGATTCACCTGTTAATATTTGATGCGGCTTAGTAATTCTTTTCAGTTAATTAAAATGTTAAACTGAAAGTACTGGTTGTGTGCATATCCGCATCATCCTCCCCTTCTTCAAGAAAAGTCGTCCTCAGCTTTTGCCTTGTCTTTTGATAATCTGAAAATGTACTAAACAAACAGGACAACGTATATGCATTTTATATATATTCATCATCGGTCTTGACGTTCCTTTTCAAAATAGGATGAAAATGTACCTCGAAAGGTTGTTGTAACAAATAGCTTAATTTAGTAATATGTTCATATGTCATGTTCATAACATCAAACTGAAATACTATGGACAAAAGGATTTAGATGCTTTCCATGCTTCAACTGCGCTACTTTGATTATTATATAATTGTATAAGCGAAGATGAATAAGCATCATATATTCTTCCGAACAACAAGCACTGAAACTCATCTCAATGTGTTCATGACATGGCTTAACATATAATTTTGATTAAGCAAGTTTATCACAAGTAATGCATATTCGATGAATATGAAATTTGTTGTCTATGCCATAATCTCCAATCAAATTGAATTTATTGTCGGCGTAGGAACTAACTAGCGATTTTAAGCATGCAATTTCAGAAACTTTTTCAATCATGCTAGATAGCTCTAATGGTTCAGGGAATATTCTAGCAAGAACTTCTTTATGAGTAATCAATTTCACATTATGTAAATTAAACATATCAAAATCAGAACGTGCAATCTCTAACTTGGCACAAGAATTCTCACTTTCACTCATCTTGTCTTGATGTACTATCAATACAACACCTTTGTTGTTATCTTTAACGTTCTCCTCAGTTGATGTAAGTGTTGTAGGTACCGTTTCTACATAATTTAACTACGGAGCAGCAAGCATTTCATGTTTCACCGTGGTTACGTTCACATCATTCTCCTCAAGCGGTGCAGATTGTTTATAGTGCAAGTCCTCATGTCATTGATCAACCTGCATAATGTGAGAAACAATACTAGAAGTAGAGAGTATATCATTAGTGTAAAAAATATCCTCACTTTTCATTTCATCTTATTCATTTATTTCTTTTGTTGTATCTCTCATACTCTTATTTTCAATCTTGTCAACCTCACATATGATGGGACTACATAGCTCATTCTTCTCACCACCATAACTTATTATGGCCATGTGGCTATCATGAATTGGTGCTCTAAGATTAAACCTAGGTATTCAACGCTCCCTAAGTTTTATTTCCTCCTCAATATCACAATTCAAAAGATCAAGCATGCTACTAAAATATTTATTTCCTCCCTCCTCTCTCCACCACCTTATCTTCCCCGCGCCCGACTTGCCCTGCGCGGCCCTGCCCCACCTGGCTCCCTTCTCCTCCCTCCCTGTTCCCGAAGTCCCCACCGGCCGCTCGACTCCCTCCCCGCGACCCATCCCCTCCCTCCCCGGTGACCCTTCTTCTCCCTCCCCCGCGGCCCGTCTTCTCCCCTCCCCCGCAGCCACGGCGCGCGAGGGGCGGGCGAGGCGGCTGGGTTCGACAGCGCAGCGACGGCAGACGCGAGGCGCAAGGCGGCGACACGTGAGGCGGTGGGCGAGGCGGCCCGACGGGGTGCCCCCTCTCCTTTACCCCTGCCGCAGCCGACCGACGTGCCCTACCGCGGGTCGTCGTGCCTTGCCGCGGGTCACCGTGCCCTGCCACGGGCCCACGGCAATGCCGTCGTGCGGAGTGTGACCCATGCCGCCGTCGTACCGGGCCGGCACAAAGTGGACCGTGCAGTTTCTACATTGACGTGTCGGGCCGTGCGACCGTGCCTCGGGCCAGCCCGCAAAAGCACGGCCCGAGTGCCCACCTCTATATGCAACCGCCTTGCCAGCTGAGCTACAAACGGTTTGTCAAACAACATGCGCAATACTATTTTGAGGATATGTAACACGTACTGTAGAAAATGCACGAAAAAGGTGCGACATGGCGGTGCGGGCTTGAGGGCGCCGTACCCGGCGAGAATATAGATTTATTATTATTTTATTGATGCAGGGACGTTTTTGGACTGTGCGGACTGCGGCATTCAGTACTACTGTTATCGACTAATCGTCTCTTGCTCTCCGGGAGCTGATTTTGTACGCACGCACAAGTTTGCTTAGCAAGCGGTGCACGCACATGCGTACATGTCAATGACGAGGCACAGCCACTTATGTAACTAATATGTATAAATGTAGGCATGTCAAGGATCACTTTTGATTACTCCATTCGTTCTATTTATTTCACGTAGTAGAATCCATGGTGTTAAAAGTTTAACTACAAATTAGTTTCAAACTGTCTAGTTTAGCCACATAAAAAGTATATTATTAGATTCATTGTGGGAAGTCAAAGTGGTATGTTTGGAGAAGGTCAATAGTAAAAAAACTGTTAAATGAAAAGGAATAGAGGAGTATTTATATTGCCTAAAAACGAAATAGTTGTTTATCTTATGTCTTCTTCGATTTCGGTGATCTTTAACCTTTGCATGTGCTACAAGATCTTGAGCTGCCCAATCTTCACCTTCGTTGCCGCAGTTAGATGCCCGCTGCATTTAAAACAAGCGTTTGGCCAGCTCAGTTCTATTATCCATTGGTCCAATGCACTGGCTCATCTCACGGAGGGAAGTCTACATGACGGATTTTTATAATGAAAGAAGCCGACCGGCCAAATAGTTTCACAAGTAAATATTTATAGCGAAAGCAAGAGTTAGAAGACAATAAGATCCACCTAGTATGCCTCTCCCATCACAGGCAATTGACTGAGGTAGGATCCTTAGCAGGTGGCGTCATCGTCGCCAAAACCTGTGGCATAAAAGCATCCGTACGATAGGTTCTCTTCCTCTCCATTGAATATGTTCAACAAGCAATAGTGAGAACAAAATCATACTTTGCAAGAATTCAAAGAAAATATTATATAGCATGCAAGGCTATATCAATATAATGGTTATCCTATCAGATTTTTCGGTTTGCATAAAAGAAGCTTTCTCACTGTAACAAACAGTAGATTGCAATGGGAAAGTTGCAAGAGCATTTAATATTATACAACTAGTAACAGATATGCAATAAGAATAACTACGTGACGTACTATCATACACAATAAACCATAACAAGTCCACATGCTGGACAATAATTGTTGGGGCATTGAGGAAGACCCCATCCTCCCTCGTGGGACGTCTCGTATTCCATCGTCCCTCCAAGGAAGCTTCTGAGGGTGCAAAATAGAACAAGCATCCTCTCTCTCTTACACGTCACAAAAAGTTGGTGTGGCATAGGTATAGCAACAAGAAATTAAATTGGGAGTGCCACGAGTGTCATTCCCTGTAACGAACTTGGGGACTAGGGGAGAGATCAGGGAGGTCATCTAAATTTAATTGTCCAAATATAATGAGTAACTATAGACCCAAACAATTTAGTAAATTTAAATGGAGCAGCGCATTACCAAATTGTATCTATATATCTGATACATTTGATTCCCAGTAACCGCAATATTAATACTACTTTCTCCATCCCACAGCGCGTTATATGATACCAATTAATTGTATCCATTGGATTCAAGCTAGACGTTCTAGATTTTCTCGTCTACTCTGTCATTTCGTTGGATTTAAGCACCAGAGCAGAGAGGCCCACTGCAGTGGCGAGCAATGAGCGTGAGGTGAAGATATCGATTTTTTTAATAATGCATTTCTTTAATTATTTTACAAAAATAATACTCAAAAAAATTATAGAAATAGACTTCTGTCGCCAATCCAAATGGTGACAGAGCATCTATCGCCATTACAAATGACGAAATTATGATGTGGTGTGTAGCTAGTATCTCTGTCGCCAATTCGAATACCGAGAGGTCCTCTATCGTCAATCCAATTGACAATAGCAATTGTCGTCATTTCAAATGATGATAGACTTCTATTGCCAATTCAAATAGTGATAAACCATATATGCAAAAAAATATTACCAAGTAGTCCTTGTGGCTTTTGGGGAAAAAAAACCGACATTAGCCCTCTGTTAAAATAAAGTAATATTACCCTTAATTCGAAGTACGTAACCTGCTTCACAAACGCACAATCAGCTCTGATTTCGTTTCCCCAGTACTAAGAGGGTGTTTGGGATAGCTCCAGCTCCACCAAAATCCGTGGAGTTGGTGGAGCAGGGTATTCCTAGCTCCAGAAATTTATGGAGCTGGAGCTGTGAGTACATTAAGAGTGTTTAGATATGTCATCTTGTTTACATTTTAGACTAAAAGTATAAACTTAATTCACTTTATTTTAACCTACAAACTCCAGCTCTGAGGTGAAGCTGGGATCTGAAGCTATACCAAACAGGGCCTAAGGTTCACATATTAATATCCTTGGATGCTCTCAGCTCTAGATATCACAGTCCAATTCACCGTAGCTGCAGGAAAGCCACAATATACACTAGGCAACAGGGCGCACCGTGACGGTACTCCTCGACCTACCAGTCTGGCAAATCAGTTTGTCCGTGCGTCAAACAGAACGCACTCCACTGGATGGTTTCGTATAGCGCGGCTTTGCAATGATACTAGCTAGTGCGACACTGGTTAATAATAATAATGACGACGACGACGACCACGAAAACAACGATAGTAGAAGTAGATGATTGCTCCATGGCAAGCAATCAAACATGATGCCTTGTGTTCAAGTCTTCCAGATGACGACTTAATCCGAAGTACGTAACCTGCATCACGGACTTAATCTGAAGAACAGGGGAGAAGTTTTAAATGGCAAACAAGGAATCAGTACCTATGCAAATCATTCGGAGTCTGCACGTCACCAAAATGCGCTGGTTGATGCCTATATGCCGATTTTTTTAAATAATATATCTTTAATAAACAATTACAGAAATAATATGCTGAAAAAATAACACTTTTACCCACCTGTTGCAGTTTTGAATTGCGATTACTTTCTATCTCAATTTGAAATTGCAACTTTTCCCTGTCGCAATTCCAAATTACGATATAGAGTCGGTCGCAGTTGTCTCTGTCGCAATTTGGAATTGCGATTGAGTCCCTAAATTTTACAATTTTACAGCTCAAATTAGGGTCCAATAAATGCAGAAAAATTCATATTTGTCAGTGATAATTCATGTATTTTACAGTTCAAACTAGAGTCTAATAAATTCAGAAAAAATCTTATTTGTCAATGATAATTAATGTTGCATTGGACAAAAAAAATTTAGACTAAATTTTGTGACAAAAAATCGGGATTCGTTGTTCGCCATATTTCCAAATTTGGCGACAATTGATAGTAAAATATTCAAAATATTGAATAAAACCTGACATTGATATTGCAAAGTGCAAGACTAAGTCACAAACAGGGATAGAACATAGGTACATGCCTTGAGGAATTTATAAAACTGGGATACAACATAAGTCACAAAACCATACATTCTATGGCCTAGGTGGCATGAAATCATCATCGTCATTTGTATGGTTAGAAGCTAGCCCACATCTAGTGCTGGTTGAACGTCCTCTTGCATTGTTTCTTGAACGGCCTGTTGTAGTAGTGCTTGAACGGCCTATTGTGGTAGTGCTTGAACGGCCTATTTTGGTAGTGCTCGAATGTCGAGATCTAAGTGATACGAAATCGTCACCATCATTGTCATCGTCATTTGCATAGTTAGGAGCAAGGCCCCCTCCGGTGGTGGTTGAACGTCTTCTTGAACTTGCTGCTGCAGCAGTTTGTATCGATCTCTACCCCTACAGTTAGATCCTGTTCTGTATCTTCTGCGCGAACCAGGCATCACACCCCCGTCGAAGAGCATATACATCACTAAGAATTCTGGGATATGTTTATTCAGCAACTCTTCATCCTCTGGGAATGACTAACACACAAGACGAGCATACGAAGTAGTGAACTTATGTATAATGGTAAAAAGATTAGTAAGGTGAACAAATATAAAATAACTAACCTTAATATACTCTACATACCGATTGGGTAGCATTAGTACCGTGTTAGATCTTCTAGAGAAATATGTAGCAGAAGGGTGGTCGGCTAATTCGCATACCCTGAAATACCTTTGACGCTATCATTGCAAGTGCGCCTTCAGGTCGTACCTGCAATTGAATAAAACAACGTTATTACGAAATCAAATGCACAATAAAACTGAATGCAGTGATTAGAAATAGAATTTCAATACAATAAAGGGAATATACATTAAAATCCACGAACGCTAACACCTTTGAAATCCATACATGCATCACACATACAAATTCGAACAAAAAATAATGCAATACACATCCAATGTCCATACATGCATTACACATCCAATGTCCATACATGCATTACACATCCTATGTCCATACATGAATTACACATAAATATCCATACATGCATTACATATATGAATTTGACAGATCACATAGGCATGCGAGTAGACTAGTTCAATTTCATATGCAAAACCCATACAACATTGTCACGGCCTATGAACTGTCGGGCAATACTTGAAAGAGTGTCTTGTCTCCTTACAAACTGAACATTTCTTCACATGATGCCCGCTTTCTGCAGCGTCCATATTGTTCCTTATACGTCTTGTTTGTCGTCGTCCTACGCCCTTCAGCCTGTTGACATCAGGAACCCACCGTGTATCGTCCCATCTGTGATGCTCCGTGAACAAACGCACCACTCGAAAGCCGTAAATTCACCGCTCCAAGTTGCCTTCACCACTTCTTTATTGAAGAATTTTGACAAGAATATACCTGTATCCATATGGATTGTTGAGCAAAAAGCCATTACGTGTGAGCATGGCTTGTGTAGGAGACGAGGCTTGTTGCAGCTACAGACACATGTTTGCCAAAGTAGAATGTATTCATGAGCAACTTTATGCCAGTTCGTCCCACGACCGGCTTTCTCTTTACACAGTACCTCGAAACGAAGCTCCCTCGTGCCCATCTTCAATGCTCTATGCATCTCTCCCTTTTTGCCTTTCTCCTCCATGTACGTATAGATGACCTCAGAGTATTTCACATTAGGGTTACTCATACGGACCAATGCTCTAGCATAGTGATCCACAAAGTACTTCACAATACCATGAAGAACACCCTCCACTATAGCAACAAGAGGAAGGGGTCTCAAGCCTCGCATGGCCCAATTGTAAACCTCAACTAAGTTTGTTGTCATAACCCCAACCGGGTACCATCAGTGTCATAAAGCAATGCCCATTTCTCCCTAGGCTCATGCTCTATCCATTCGGAGAAGTATTTCGTAGATCTTTCATTCCTCCGGACCAAATGCGGCGCTACTGGGGTAACTGGGGCCTCCTCTGTGTCGGGCATTGGCCTCTTCGTTGCCTCCGCTGTATGTCTTGATGTCAGCTCATCTAACTTCTTTCACAGTGCATCAAACTTTCTTTGTTGGTTCTGGTCACACAATCTCTTAAAAAGCTTTGTAAGGTCCTTATTCTTGAACTGCTTATAGAAGTTAGCACCCATGTGTCGCTTGCGCCACCTACTTCGTAAATCAGGCCATGGATGTGTTTCTTCAGCACCTTTCTGCAACTGCACAACCGCTTTCAACAGCCCAGGATGGCGATCATGTATAACACACACTCCAGGTCGCTGATCCACGACGCTGACTTTCACGTTCCTTAGAAAGCAGAGCTAGCTTTCTGTGTTCTCACCCTCCACAAATGCGAGCGCTACTGGAACAACCTGATTATTTCCATCTACTCCTATGGTAGTCAATATCTGGCCTTTATACTTTTCAGTCAAGAATGTCCCATCCACACATAACAACAGACGACAATGTCTAAACACGTTGACACATGCACCGAAAGAAAAAAAATGCCCGCTTCAGTACCATCTTCTTAGGGAAGCACTACGAGGGCCACTCACAAATATCGATATAAGTTCCAAGATTTCTTTCCTTGATCACCTCAAGCATACCTGATAGGTTCTGATATGAGTCTTCATACATACCAAATATAGTTTTCAATACCTTCTGCTTCGCTCTCTATGCTTTCGCATAGCTTATGGTGTACTGAAACCTCTGCTCTATTGCAAGTATGATGGCACGTGGCTCTAAATGCAGGTTGCCACAATCTCCCCATACATTGCATTTGCAACAAAACTTGAAGATATGTTTCTATGCGATTGGGAACACTCTGTCAGCACACATGTGTGTGGGACGACTATAGAACACTTCCAAATAATATCCCACATAGGATGGTACGCATGCACATGCCATGGGCAACCCTCCATCTAGCATCTGACATCATACACCCGCTGGTCTAACTTTGCAACCTTAAAAGTTCTACGAAGCGACACTGCCCATGCTGTCACTGCTTCCTGAACCTCAAACTTATTCTTGTAAATAGCACCTTGCCTCACTTCATTCTGATCCAACTGCCATGCGAAGTGTTCACCCTCGTTGACCACCAATCTATCAAACTGACATGCATCCCACTCCGCAGGGAAATGCTTTCATCGTCTCCGTCGTTACTCAAATCCTCATATTCCTGACTCTCCGCCTCCATTGCTTCAACCAACAATTCAATATTTTCTCCCTCGTCTGCCACACCCAAAGGTACCTGAACATCTTGCATTGGAACATCAACTTCCTCGCCTTGCACATCCTCATGACTCGAGCTGATATCCTGCCTCACTAAGCGTTCTCCGGTTCGGCTGCTCTCCCCAACTTCCTCTGATTCATCACCAACAACCTCCTCCTGCGTCGTATGGCTAGTATTGGTTTTCTCAAATGCTTGCGCCAACAACACTAATGGACAACCATTCTCAGTTGCCAATCTTATATATGAGCTCCAGGACTTCGGCCCCTTCAATTCTACTAACTCCCATTCGTGCAATCCCGTCTCCGAGACCATACTTTGTGCAGCTTGAGGTCATGCAATTTACTATCTAATGAGAACATGTGGTACAACCATCTGTTAACCGTGCCCCACGAACGCTCACCAGCACGTGACAGGCCAGCCATGACACTTGGAAAATGACTAAGTTCCACCCCTTGTACACCCATTTGCGAAACCCCTTCTCCGTAGTGTATTTTAAATTCTACTCGTTCGTCCATACCTGTCAAAATATTTCATGAATTTTATTTGGTCACTAAATTCTAAATTAAAACAACAAAAAAATTACTAAGTTCCACCCCTTGTGCACCCATCTGCGAAACCCCTTCTCCGTAGTGTAATTGTCTGAATTATTTGAGATGTTTGTCTCTAGTACTAACAATCTGCACTTGATTTTTACTATTGTGGACCTTTAATGTTTTCTATTGAACAATATTTTGCTACTTCGAATGCCCATCCTAGAAATCCTGGGTCCTCCACTCTAATCCCTCCTCACTTCGGAAAATATTCGCTAGTTGGTAGGATTAGGAACGAAACATATTGATCTTTTCACAAATGGGAAACTAATGACTCGGCTGTCTTTGGAGTATTGGTTCTGCTTTGGGTGAGAATGGCGGACATACGTCGAATTTTCGCTACAGATGTTGTACGCTGGGAATGGCAAATTCTATCCTTCCAGTTGCGAGTCTAGACGTCTAAATTTAAATAAACTATTACGAGTCTAGATGTCTAAATCGTAAATTTAAATAAACTATTGCGAGTCTACATATCTAATTAATCAATGTATCATCTTTCTAAATATTTTTGCTCCACAAAACTATATACTTACCAATCTATTTTATTTGATCACTAAATTTTAAATTAAAACAACGAATTTTTTTACCTCAACCCCTGACGAACCTCCTCTCTTTCCTCCTCCTCTCTTTTTCTCTGGCGAGCACTCTCCCCTCTCCTCTCCGCTCGGCTGCGCTTTTTCCTCTTCTTCTTCCTCCTCCTCCTCTTCCTCCCCTCCTCCTCCTTTTCTTCCTCCTTCCCTTCCTCTTCCTCTTCTTCTCCTCCTCCTCTTCTTCCTCTCTTTTCTCTGGCGCTCGGCTCGGCTGCTTCTCTCAGTGAAAATGAGGCCGAAGGCCTCAGGGCCGTTTTTTTTACAGCCTAAGAATTGCGACAGAGAGCTCAACAGTCGCGACAGACTGTCGCAATTTGGAATTGCGATAGAGACCTGTAGCATCCTTTGTCGCAATTATAAATTGCGACAGACTTTCTGTCGCAATTTGAAACTGCGACATGTGTGTAAAAATGTTATTTTTTTGACATATTATTTATGTAATTATTTATTAAAAATATATTATTTTAAAAAAATTCCCTACCAAGCTGCCAAGCTCTCTTATGACATTTGGTTGTCCGTTTCTCGTAGCAAACTCGTACCTTGATCCCATCACATCACGTTAGCTGTGTATCACTCGTCGGTCGTTACTAGTCCTGGGCACATGGGCCGTGCCTCGTTGGGCCGGCCCGGAGCACGTAGGGCACGGCGACGGCAAAGGCCAAAGCCGGCCAACGCGTTAGCGGGCTGCCGTCGCCGGCCGTTCTTGTAGGTCGGGCGTGCGGGCCCAAAACCTGAGCACGACGGGCGGCACGGCCCGGCACGCCCGTTTGGGCCGTGCCGTGTTGGCTGGCCGGGAGCAGCACGAGCACGCACCGGCCGCTGCATACAGCCGCTCCGCGCCGCGCCGCGCCGCCGCCGCCGAGAGGAGTGAGAGCGGGAGGCGCCGGAGTGAGGAGGGAGGGAGAGGAGGAGGCCGGGAGGAGGGAGGAGGGAGAGAGAGGGCGCGCGCGGGAGGCCGGAGGGAAGGTCGGCGGCGCGCGGCGCGCGGCGGGAGGCGGAGAGGAAGGAGAGGCGGCGGACGCTGGGAGGGGAGGGGAGCTGGGAGGCGCGGGGGGAGGAAGGGCGGCGGCGCGCTGGGAGGGCGGGAGGCCGGGAGGGAGAACCAGGCGTCGAGCGGGAGAACCAAGGCGCCGAGCGAGCGCGCGACGGGAGAAAAGGGGGAGAGAGAGAAGGGGAGAGAGAGGGGTCGCGGAGAGAGAAAAAAGGGGGGAGAGAGGGCGTGGGCGCGTGGGAGAGAAAAGGGGGAGACAGGCGTTTTTTACCACGGGAGTGAGCAGCGTGAATTTGATTGAGCGATGTCATTCAAAAGTACAAATAGTAAAGATTCGATGCTCGGGTGTGCATGCATGCAAGCTGCATGATTTTGAGCGAGGAATCCGGGAAGAAAATCACGCGCTGATGTATTTGAAGTTTTGAACGCGAGAGACAACGATGTGATTGATCGATCCCATCCCGCCTGTCATATTCGTCCGCTTTTCAATTTTAAGTAATGAGCGAGTGCGCAATTTTCATCCCGCTCTCTCTAAAGCAATTTTGAACGGACACACTCACACTCGAGGGAATCACGCGATAGCAGAACAACGGTTATTTCATTGGACACACCATAAATACAGGGGATGGCTTGCATTTTCTCTACACAACTCTCAACTCTCTTGCGCTCTCTCTTGCCCATTTTTTGCTCAGGCGCTCAGCACATTCACTCTATTTGCTTGCATTTTTTGCTCTCTCGTTGTGAAATAAAATGTTTCGCAAAAGCAAAAGCGCAGAGAGCACGCCGCGCCTCCTAGTCCCCTCGTCGGGATCAAGAGATCGATCCACGCCAACTCTCCCCAAAGATGGGAGACTACGGCATGGATGACCGTCATCTGGGCCACGCGCGCGGCATCGAGGATGCCTCATACACTCGGATGCACCGAGCTCGGATGCCGCTACCTCGGTGCATGCGGGGCGGGCGTCGATATCCACACCGAACACGCAGCCCGACATATCCATGCGGCCCAAGACGGGCGTCCATAACCGCGATCGGCGGCGTGGTGCGGCAACATATGGACAGAACCGTCAAGCTGTTGATGGACATGAGGTAGTGTATCTTTGTTTGCAAATCTTGTCAATCTAAACTATCGCACATGCATGTGGTGGTACAGTCATCTAAAGAGACACGCGGAGAATTGCTTGAGGAAGATATCGGCGGACGGAGGCGGCGAGCGTCGTGAACCACACTCAACTTCAACACCGACGGTTCGGTAAGCACATGGGTATACAACCCGACGTAGCTAGAGAAGAAATTGCACGTTACATAGTTATAGAGGATCTTCCGCTTAGAACGGGTGAGAGCTCTAATTTTGAGAGAATGGTGCAACGTGGTTTTTGCCGCAATACCAACATGTTAGTAGAAGAACAACTACACGTAATATTGGTAAAATGTTTACAACTAAACTAGAAATGTTAAAGCAGCACCTTTATGACGCTTAGTTTTTCATTCGCATTAACATCGATATATGGACTTCCTCTCACCAAAGAGCAAACATATATTAGTATTGTTGCGCACTATCTAGATGACGAGTATGCATTACTAAATAAAAGAGTTATAGGGTTTAGGCCAATCTCGAGTCACACACCGGACATGCTATCGCTACCCATATACTTGAGGTTGTTAATGAATTTAAAATAGAAAGTAGAATTGTTTCCATTACTCTTGACAATGCATCAGCTAACACAACGGCTATGGAGCATCTCTCACCGCGCCTGGAGTCTTATATTGGAGGTTTTGTACTCCATCAGAGATGCGTAAGCCATATTATTAATCTCATTGTACAGGCAGGTATGCATGTAATGAAACCTACTTTGGAGGGCATACGTAATGCTATCGATTTTATTACTAATTCACCTGTGAAGTTTGCCCAGTTCTCAGAGTACTGCAAGATCAATAATATGATACCAAGAAGATTCAACCTAGATATGAAGGTTAGATGGAACTCAACTTATACTATGCTGCAAAGGTGCGAAGGCTACGAGCACATTATCACTGTCTTCGTCAACTGTAATAATGGTGAGGTATTGGTTACTGACGCGGATTGGATAATTGCTAGTCATTTTCGTAATTTTTTTAAAAAAAATTACGACGCAACTAAAAAATTATCCGGTGTTTATTACCCAACTTCTTGCTTAGTTATCTAGTGGCTTTGGCTTATTGCTAATGCTTTTAAAGAAAATAGAGATAATTATGTTTTACGTTCCATTATAGAACCAATGGAGCAAAAAAATTTAAAATATTTTCAACCTATTCCACATTTGTACTGTTTTGCTGTCATTTTGGATCCTCGGAGAAAATTTTCTGACTTGCAGGGCGCCTACGTGGGAATAGGTGAGACATTCTATCTTGATTTCTCCGAGGCCTATACTCATGTTTATAACGAGTTTTTCAGAGTTTTCGACAAATACTACGAGAAGTTTGGCACCAGAAGTGAAGCACGAAGATCTACCTCAACAACGCAACAAACACGAGGCGGTTCGATGGCTTCAAACATGTGGAAGAAGCTGAAAGGCAAATCGTCTGGTTCATCTTCCGAAACGCCGAGCAGACCACAATGGAATCCACGGGTAGAGATCAACCACTACCTCGACACGCCTTTCATGGAGTCCGAGCTTGAAATGGAAGAGGAAAATCAACTTAACTTACTTTTGTGGTGGAAGAATAACCAACGTATTTACCCCGTGCTATCCCATTTCGCACGGGATGTACTTACGGTTCCGGTGTCCACTGTCTCGTCGGAATCCACTTTCAGTTCGGTGGGGAGGATACTTGAGCCAAGGAGGTCGTCTCTCACACCTGAGATGGTTGAGGCAATTACATGCCTCAAAGACTGGGAGCGTGCCGGTCGAGAGGACACAACATCAGCCAGAGGATCAGGAGATCACGGACGCGGTAGCGGACTTTGACAATCTCAACCTCGGGTAGTCTATGTATATAAATGTAGTTACTACACTCTTTTCCTTACCGGGGGTACCCCACACCGGGGTGTAAGGTTTTTAACGAGGCAGTAACTTTGTACATGTTCAAGATTTAATAAAATTTACTTCTTTTCCCCCAATATTTGTGTCCATTGCTAGCAATACCGATATCTACACAGGATGTTTCTTTCGCATGCTTTCATTTAATCATTGCTTTTGCGTACATTTCTTCTTGTCATTTATTTACTTACTTTGCTAATTTCTCGAGAGATACACAAGAGAACGAATGCGTGTTCGCTAATAACGATATAATTAATTGGCAATCTCATGTAGCAAAAGCTGGAGCAATTTCATCGTAGCAAAACGCAGAAATTTATTGTAGCAAAGCCGAGCAATTTTCGTAGCAAAATAGCGACAATTCTTGTAGCAACAATAATGTACCAATTTATTGTAGCAAGACCGTTTTATTAATCCGGACCGTCAATTCGCTCGATCCGAGCGGTTCGATACCCATCAGCGCAAACTTGGCGATCCTTTGGATCGCCAAGGATCTCTCGTCCATGCGTGTTGCTCGATTGTAGATTTACATATTTATTTAATCAAGGTGGCTATACATTCGCCGCCGTAGCATCGCGACGCACGCTACTACAAGCAAATTTGGGTCATTTCCTCTCGTCGCAATAGTGTAAATGGGTGGGCACGGCGGCACGGCACGAAGTAGGCACGAAACGTAAATGGGCGTGCTTGGGCTCGCTGGCGAAGCCGAACGGCCACGACCCGTCACGCGCGGCACGACGGTCGGCGCGTCCATCGACGCGTTCGGCCGAAACACGATGGACCGTCGGCCGGCCGGCCGCCCCGACGACGCCCACCTCTAGTACTCGTTACAAAAGTGAGAGGCTCGTCACTTTTTGGTCATTACAAAATTCGGTGGTCACTCGTCGGTCGTTTCCAACGGATAAAAGGCAGAGTAGGCTATACGTTAGAGACGCCATGACATCATGAGCTAAACGAGCCACAAAACCGAGGCGAGCGGGATGGCGCTCGGCACATGCATCTGCGCTCTACCCCAGAGGACCAGCCAATAATTTGACGACATTTTGTAGCGTTGCAGGATTTGGGTTTTGCCCCCAAATCTTAAAAAGAAAAAAAAGAGACGCCACTGGGGTGGCTCGACCCATGCGACCAAGCCAGCCCACTCACTGGGATAAGACACCGAAATGGTGACCTACCAACAGACCGAGCAAGGCTAGGGCGAGCAGGATGTAAGGGACCGTGTATGATCAAGCAAAACCGACTAAAGGGGTGAATAGGTTAGTTTTAATTTTTTTCGGCTCTAATTGCAATAATTTAAACAAGTATTACTACAAATGCGAATTAAAACAATTAAATGCCTAAATCGTCTAGGTTTGACTAAGTGAATTAACAAGCTAAGTCTAAGCAAATATTACAATCTTGAAGGAAGATCAAATACTAAATACACTAGGAATGTAAATTTGCACAATTGAATACAAGAAAGCAAATCACAAAGAGATGGACACAAGAATTTATCCCGTGGTTTTGGAGATTTGCCGGTCTCCCTTAATCCGCGTTGAGGATGCTTGAACGAATCAAGCCGGCTTCTTGCATAAATGAGCATCCCTTGATCACTAGTGGTCGCTCTTCCTCGCCCCGGGTAGGTGAACTCCGACCTTCACAAGTCGCCGAGCCTCTTCACAAGCTTCTTCGAAGAGATCGCCGGTTCTCTCGCTTCCAAGCCGTCTAGGAGGAGGCAACCTCCAAGAGAATGAACAATTGATGCTTGCTTGAAGATGAACAAGTCCACTAATGGCTCAAATTGAATGCTTGCATTGAATTGCTCTCGACAACTCACAACTGTGAAATTGATTGCTCTTAGAGTGATGAGAAGAGTGCAAAGGCTCAATGAATGTTCAATATAGCCTCTAACCTTTCCTAAGGTGCAGGTGTGGGGTATTTATAGTCCCCACCAATAAAAATAGTCGTTAGGGGGCAAAACCCTAGCTTTTCAGCCAAATCCAGCACTACCAGTCTCTGAGGCCCAGTAGTGCCGGCCTGAGCTTCAACGGTCGGTTAGGTGCATTTATGTGGCGACCCGCATAATTAACCCCAGATAATGATTGTAGTGGCGTCATTAATCCCGAGTTAATTACACTTATCAGGGCATATTAACTAATAACTCATCGAGTAAGCCCGCTAATTTATTAGTTAACACACCATTTCAGAGTGTTGTAGCAGACCACTAATTAGAGACTTAAAAGGAAATTTATTAAATTCCAAATACACAGTACCATCTTAGAGTCTTCCACCATCTTATTACAATATTTTTAACAAAAGTTTAACATTACATTTATTCAAATTTATACCCTAGAGATCGAGGGCCTCTGCTGTAAGAGTCTCTACTCCACCCAGTCCTCTGGGTCGTACTCCTCCTCATCACCCTGGTGCTGGGTGTGATCATCCAGCCACTCCTCATCGGAGCCTCCATAGCAATCAAAGTCTAAGAAAAGAGGGAGTAGACAAGGGTGAGTACAAATGTGTACTCAGCAAGCATCAGTAGCAATTATATATTTATGGGTTTTATCAACCCAGAACCTTCACCGGTTCCATTCCTCAAATCCATAGCTCAAAATCAAATATCAAAAATAGGTTTTATTAAGAAAATCTTGGGTTTTTCTGAGTTTTATTTGTAAAATTTTTACTAGCACTCGTATATGAGACAGAATTAACTTCGGTAGCCTCCAATCCTGGAGACAGGCATGAATTCATGATTTTATACACCGCGCAGGTTTTGTACCACTTTACCCATAGTGATCTCAACTACCGTTGAGAACCCAAAACGTTTATCACTAATCAAGTATTTAAAATCTCCAAGCCCTGGCCCCTTCCTGTTGTACACTACTGATTTGAGGGCACTAAGACCTGGGCTAGCCAGTTGTACCTTGTCACGAAAACCAAGGTACTCATATCCTCTGACCACCTACCAGCTGTGCTACAACACAAATCAGTGGTACTAAGATATTAGGGTAGCCATGATCTCTGTCACAAAAACCAGAGATACTCATCAAGTGGCTTTAGGATATAGCGCCAAATAACCATTACCGGTTATCAACATGTACTTCGCTGGGTATCCCGCATACCCAGCTTAACACATCATACATACCCAATGTGGACATTAAATATCATCATAGGACAACCTTTTCTAGTTGTTTCCCACACTATGGTTGATACTTTTAAATACGACTCATTGCTCGAGTGTAGTGGTTTTCACCTTATATTATATTCTTAGGTAGAGGGCCCCGCCGGCAATACCAAAATATGGCACCGTCTACCCACCCTTGAACAACTCACCCCGACTTCATTCGTCGGTTGAGCCAAATCATAATCACAACTGCATCCGCAGTAATTCCAACAAACCAATTTAAGTTTTATTTCAGACATCATTTTACCATGCACAATGATACCACACATATTTCAAATAAAACATTAATATCAACATAAGTATGGTCATGGATGCTTGCCTGGATTTTGATTGAAATAAGCGTCTTCACCCGCTTGTTGATTCACGATCCAATTTGATTTATTTTTTAAAATTACATAAATGCTATTTTTAGTGGTGAATAAGTTTTTGCATGTTTAAGGTTCCCAACATGCTCTTATTATTATTCTGAGATTTGAAAAATTTACTTTGCGATTTTTAGGGCTTTATTCAATTTTATACGATCACACTTTAATTAATAAGTCGATCAACTAATTTAATCGTTTTTAATAGATTTCAACTGCTTTGATTGACTTTAATTTTTTTACAGAGATAGACATTTATTATTTTAGATGATGTGCTCAAATTTAATTTTTCTTGTTTTTCTCTTCTCTTTTCTTTTTATTTTATTTTTCTGATATCTTGTTAACTGCAATCGATTTATGGCTTATTAGCGTATAACTACGTTGTAAATATTTTTCTGCGGTAAAATAGCCAATTTTACGCGTTTCAAAAAGTTCCAAGTTTTCTTTTCTATTTTTGTCTTTATTTCTTTTCTTTTTCTTTCTTTTTTTTTCTTTTCTCTCTCCATATTTCTTTTCTTCCCTTATTTATTTTTTGGCGATTGCTAGGGGACGGACGCCTATCCCAGCGTGTTTTCTGAGACGCGTTGGCGCAACATTTTTTTCATTCTTGTAATATTTTTTCCCATCTATACAACATTTTTTTCGTGGACATTTCTACTGTTATCGAAGAAAAATGTTGCACACGTAGGAAAAAAATATTTCACGCATAGGAAGAAAATATTACAGCGATCCGAATCAATATTTCTACTATTATCGAAGGAAAATATTACACGCGTAGGAAAAAATATTGTAGACGTTAGAAAAAATTAGACACCTGATCACAACTTATTAGGTTATTTTTTTCTCACTTCCTGGCTTCTTCTTCCTCTCATTTTCCCCATTTCTTGCCTCCTCTTTCTCCCCATTTCTTCTGCGTGCCTCTCGGTCTCAGCCTGGCCGGCTTCCTCCAGTGCAGGCGCCGGCTTCCTCTGCGACTGGGCTTGCCCCGCCGCGCGCTCGTCCTGGTCCTCCCCCCTGGCTTCCACGCGGCGAGCGCCCGGCCCCTCTCCCTCCGGCGCCCTGCGCATGCATGGCGGCGCCGCAACTCGGTCCGGCTCCCTTCCCGCGAGTGCCTATGCTCCGGCCGCCGGTTCAGTTTGGCCACCATTGGCCCGCCTCAGAGGCGTCCGGCCCTTCGTTTACCTAGGATTTGGATAACCCGGTTTCTACTACTATTTCTATGTCAGGGACCAGCACAACAGGCGGGAGAATGCGAACGCTGAAGAAGTCAAAATGTCTGAAGATAACAGGGATGACTGCGAGGATTGAAGGGCCAGGATTTTGCATTCAGGATCGCAAGGTGTGAGTTGTAAGTGACGGTGAATAGTGTGCCGACAAGACAAGAGTGAGTAAAGTGAAAGAATGAGTATTACGGCAGTAATTGTAAACAGGGTAAGAGAGGTGAAGTCGGAGTATATAAGCTGTAAACGGATGGAAGTTAAGCAACGAGAAAATGAATTGAATCAATTGCCAACTCTTCTGTCTTCTTCTCCACGTTTCCTCCTCCTTCTCCCTCATCTGTTCTTCATCGATTCCTTACGATCATCTGGATTCTGGCGTAAGTCTCGACGGATCATCACACTTGGTATCAGAGCCGAGTTCCGACATAGCCTTGAGCCGTAAAATCCCTAGGTCTGGTTCGGGAACTTGGAATCGCTACCACGATTCTGAGATCCTGGTAAAATTGTTCCTAAACCTGGGTTGACTCGGCTAGATCGGATATTTCGCTCCTTGGGAAACGCCAGAACGGCGCAGAAGTTTCATCACGGCGCCGATCAAACCATCCGTCCAAACTAGGTTTGTTCTGGAAGCCATGGAGGAGGCGGTGAATCAGGAGGATGCTAGGTGGGAACGAATGGATGAAAGATGGGCATCGTTGAAGGCGAATCTGGATTTCATTGTGGAAAAAATCAGGCCAGTGGAGGCGATTCCAGTGATTCAAGCTCAAGTGGAGGAACACAACACTGTGATATCAGGATTAATGGACCAGTTTCAGAGGTTAGTCCATACAACACAAGATGCGTTGGGAGCACGGGCTACAGCCCAAGCGGGGAAGGAGACTGGAGTGGCTACGCCGTGTCCGGTGAAATTTCCGACGGAAACTCAGGGTGGCGAGTTAACAAACCCTGCAGCAGGTCTGTTGGGACGTTGCCCTATACCTCCATGGAGGGTGGAAGCGGGTCATTCACAGATAGGTCGACCAGTTCCAACTCCAACCAACCATGGGCAGAATGGTGAGAAGAAAACACCGATTCCCAAACTTCATTTTCCCACGTTCAATGGTGATGAACCACGCATCTGGAGGAATCGTTGTTTGCAATACTTCAAGTTGTATAATATTGATGAATCTCTATGGGTTACTGCGGCGGCTATGCACATGGAGGGTAACGCCGCCATGTGGTGGCAGATCTATCAGGAAGAACATCCGGTGAGTAACTGGGAGCACTTCATGTTAGCAGTGGATTCTGAATTTGGAACATATGATTCTCGTAGGTTCATACGAGAACTGATTCAGTTAAGACAGTTGGGCAGTGTTCGTGAGTATAAAAGTCAGTTTGAGGCATCGATGTACAAAGTCCGTGCCTACCACAAATCTTGTGCTGAGGAATTTTTTGTGAACCATTTTGTGTTGGGACTTAAGGAAGAACTAAGGTATGAGGTGGAGATTCAATTGCCGGAGTCGATTCGGCAAGCATTCCTTCTTGCTCAAATTCAGGAAGAGAAATGGGAAAAATTCCGCTCCCGTCCAACTAAAGGAGTGGTGACCCAGAAGGCAGGAGGAACTGGGGGACATGAGAGCTTGACAGGGTCCAATAAGTGGTCTAATGATGAAATGAACAGAGCAAGACAACTCCGAGAGTTTCGGCGAGCTCGGGGTCTTTGTTTTAAATGTGGTGAGAAGTACGAAAAGGATCATGTGTGTAAAACCTTGCCAGCGGCGCAGCTCCATGTGATAGAAACTGGAACGAGTCTTCAGCACATCAACGATGAAATGCTTAACATGCTAGAAGAGGAAGATAAAGAGTTTGAACAGGAGCAATACCAGCTATCCTTGCATGCCTTAGTGGGTACAGAAGATTATGCTACCATAAGTATTCAGGCTATGGCAGGGAATCAAATCATGTTGATGTTGATTGATTCAGGCAGTTCCCACAGCTTCATTAGCTCCGCTTTTCTGGAACGAACTAAACTCAAAACTGAGAGCATTCCTCCTGTGCAAGTTTGTGTAGCAAACGGGGAAAGTCTCAGTTGTGATCGACGAGTTCCTCAGTTGGAATGGTGGACTCAGGGTCATACATTTTTGACTGACATGCGTGTCTTGGAGTTAGGCACGTATGATGCAGTGCTGGGAATGGATTGGTTACAAATTCACAGCCCAATGACCTGCCATTGGAGACACAAAACTTTGGAATTTTTGAAGAACGGCAGTGTGGTCAAGTTGCAAGGGGTATGTCCAAGCCGGAATACTCTGACCACGGAAACCACCGGAAAACAAAGATATCGATGGCGAAGTGCTAATACAATATGGGCACTGGCCATGGGAACGAATGCAGAGTTGCATACCATCCGAACTTCCATACCTGAAGAAATACAAGTGATCATTGACAAGTATCAGGATGTGTTTGCAACGCCGACATCCTTACCACCAACTCGCATCTTCGACCATGCTATTCACCTTGAGCCTGGGGCAATACCGGTGAACAGTAGACCTTACAGATATTCACCCATGCAAAAAGATGAAATCGAAAAGCAAGTGTCCGAAATGCTTCAGCGAGGTTAATCGGTGAGTGTTAGTCCATTTGCATCACCGGTATTACTTGTTCAAAAGAAAGATGGAAGCTGGCGATTCTGTGTGGATTATCGAAAGTTGAACAGCATCACGATCAAGAACAAATTTCCGATGCCAGTGGTGGATGAACTTCTGGATGAATTGGCCGGCACAAGGTATTTTTCTAAACTGGATCTCCGATCCGGTTATCATCAGATTCGAATGGTTGAAGCTGATATGGAGAAGACCGCTTTCAAAACTCACCATGGTCACTTCCACTTTTGTGTTATGCCTTTTGGGTTGACGAATGCTCCAGCTACATTCCAATGTCTTATGAATTCCATTTTAGCTCCGGGCTTGCGAAAATTTGTGCTGGTGTTCATGGATGATATACTGGTGTATAGTCCAACTCTTGCAGATCATGCGCAACACTTGGACAAGGTATTCTCATTTTTGCAACAACATCAGCTGTTTGTCAAGCGCTCCAAATGTGATTTTGCTCAGACAAGTATTGCTTACTTGGGTCACATCATTTCGGACCAAGGTGTCGCTCTTGATCGGAGAAGACTCAAGCAATGTTGTACGGCCTCGGCCGATTAGTGTGACCGAGTTACGAGGTTTCACAGGACTCACAGCTACTACTAGGAAGTTTGTGCGCCATTATGGAATTTTATCAAGACCACGACAAATCTTACAAGAAGAAAGCATTCGGTGGGATTCAATTTTGCAACACAAGCGTTGAACTGTTGAAACAAGCTATGACTCAAACTCGGTGTTGGCTATGCACGATTTTCATCGACCTTTTGTTGTAGAGGCGATGCGTGTGATGAGGAATTAGTGCGGTCTTGATGCAAAATGGTCATCAATCGCGTTTTGAGTAAGGCCTTGAGTCCACAACATCAGAAACTACCAATTTATGATAAGGAATTTTTGGCGGTAATTATGGCGGTGGATCGTTGGCGCCCGTATTTACAGCGTGGAGAATTTTTGATTCTCACAGATCATCGTAGCCTCTGTTTTTTGGGTGAACAACAACTGATTACAGATTTACAGCGTAAAGCTATGACGAAGTTGATGGGATTACATTTTCGTATCCAGTATAAGAAAGGCTCCTTAAACTGTGCAGCTGACGCCTTGTCAAGGATTGGGCACTTAATGGCGATTCAGGCAGTATCTAGCGCTCAGCCGCTTTGGATTCAAGAGGTATTGAATTCTTATGTGACTGATGCGAAGGCACAGAAATTACTGGCAGCATTAGCTATTCACAGTCCGGATGAGCATGGTTTTGAACTTTGTCAAGGGTTAATCAAACAACATGGAAGAATTTGGGTGGGAGCAAATTCAGTGTTACAAACAAAAATCATTCATGCTTTTCACTCGAGTGCAATTGGGGGACACTCTGGTATTGCTGCTACTTTACAGAGGGTAAAGAAGCTATTTGTTTGGACTGGCTTGAAAGTAGATGTCACTAATGTGGTGAAACAATGCGGGGTATGTCAACAGGCAAAACATGAACACACTTCCTTGCCAGGTTTACTTGAACCACTTCCAATACCAGCTGGGGCTTGGCAAGATTTAACAATGGATTTTGTGGAAGGATTACCGTGTTCCGAAGGATGTAACACGATCATGGTTATTGTTGATCGGTTTTCCAAATTTGCTCATTTTGTGGCTTTGAAACATCCTTTTACAGCTCCTATGGTGGCTCGATTATTTTTGGACAATGTTGTGAAGCTCCATGGTATGCCTCAAACCATTGTATCGGATAGAGACAAAATCTTTACTAGCTTATTCTGGAAAGAATTGTTCTCAGCTCTGGATATTCATTTGAAATTTAGTACGGCTTACCATCCGCAAACGGACGGACAAAGCGAAAGAGTAAATCAATGCCTTGAGATGTATCTTCGTTGTGCGGTGCATGCAACCCCTAGTCGATGGCGCAAATGGTTGGCATTAGGCGAGTTTTGGTATAATACCAGTTATCATACATCCTTAGGATGCTCTCCTTTTAAGGCTCTATATGGGGCGGAGCGCGCTATGGCACTCTATTGCCATCGAGGCGAATTGTGAATCACGGTGTGAAAGAGTTCTTGGATGATCGGCGAGCGGCTTGCCTTTGTTGAAGCATCATCGGCGAGCGCAAAATAGGATCAAGCTTCAAGCGGATCGCATAAGCGATCGATCGTCGATTTCAAATGGGAGAACAGGTATATTTGAAGCTTCAACCCTATGCTCAATCTTCAGTTGCAAATCGACCTTTTCCAAAGTTGGCGTTCAAATTTTTTGGTCCATATTGTGTTCTTGAGAAGATTGGTCCTGCTGCTTATAAACTTGATTTGCCGGAAGGTAGTCAAATACACCCCGTTTTCCATGTTTCCCAACTGAAGGCTTTTGTTCCTGACTATACACCCATATTCCATCATCCGCCTACTATTGCTGACCTCAATCTGGAGTGTGTTGAACCTGAGGCGATTTTGGATCAGCGCATGGTCAAGAAAGGTAATGCGGCGATTACTCAAGCATTGATCAAATGGTCGCATATTTCGGCTGAAATGGCAACCTGGGAAGACTTGAACGTGGTTCAACATCGTTTTCCTTTGGCTCATGCTTGGGGACAAGCAGATTTTTGTGCAGGGGGTAATGTCAGGGACCAGCACAACAGGCGGGAGAATGCGAACGCTGAAGAAGTCAAAATGTCTGAAGATAACAGGGATGACTGCGAGGATTGAAGGGCCAGGATTTTGCATTCAGGATCGCAAGGTGTGAGTTGTAAGTGACGGTGAATAGTGTGCCGACAAGAGTGAGTAAAGTGAAAGAATGAGTATTACGGCAGTAATTGTAAACAGGGTAAGAGAGGTGAAGTCGGAGTATATAAGCTGTAAACGGATGGAAGTTAAGCAACGAGAAAATGAATTGAATCAATTGCCAACTCTTCTGTCTTCTTCTCCACGTTTCCTCCTCCTTCTCCCTCATCTGTTCTTCATCGATTCCTTACGATCATCTGGATTCTGGCGTAAGTCTCGACGGATCATCACATTCTATTGTTCCATTTCATTTACTGTGTTCTGTGCTGCAAAAACTATCAGGTAATGTTTTGGTCTGTGATGATTTTTTTGCCAGTGTGCGGGTTGACAGCGTCGTGGCGATATCCTTAGTTGCCATGCGCCTGGGGAGCATGTGCCAGCTATTACTGAGACCACTGTCTGCATTCTCTACTACTCAATCTTTCTACTGTCATTTTCATTCTGCCATCCTATTTTGCTATCGCATACAATGGCTAGTCTACTGGTAAGGCTGAAATGAAGTGAATACCTGGCTTCGAAGAGTGCCAAAGTAGTGGTTGTGAGTGATGAAGCTAATGAAGAGGATGCAGATTGGTTGTGCTCCTCTCTTGCTTCTGATGATGTATTTGTTGGCTTGCTGGACCTCCCAGTGAGCTTCTGGCTCCTGGAAATGGTCTCTGGTCTTGGTGGTCTCCCTGCCATACGAAGGGCTGTACTGCTGCTTAGTACGGCTCCTCTGGCCCGGTAGTGCGGTCTTACAACCTTCACAAGTTTCTGCCTTCTGTTAAATAACTACATCCATCTAGGGGGCGGTACTGCTGCACCTTTGACAGTACCGCTCCCAGACCTTGGAATTGCGAGGTTTTAGGTTTCACATGCAATACATGTTATGTAGAATGATTGAGGTTCAACATCTTGATCTTCATAACATCTCTCAATATACTGGCTTACACATTCTGAATAATCTGCTGATATGCTGCATAGGCTGCCCTGAAATGTGATGCCTGTGTTGACCCATCATATTTTGGCAGCATATGTCACTGGGGTTTCTTTTGAACTGTTTAGTCTGCAGAGTCTTTTACAATTTTATTTACTTAAGCTAAAATTGCCTTTGTGGTATAGCATCGATGTGCCTTTGTGCATGTGCTTCTTTTGACAAGTATATGCAGATTGTACATAGAATCTATAAAATTTGCAAATTTATCATCTAGTATCCATTAGTTTCTTGGGTGCTAAATTTTGTATAGTATTCGTGCAAAAGGTGATCATTTAGTATCCATTAGCCTTGTTGGGTTCTGTAAGCTGTAATCTATTTCCTAAATTCTCTTAGGGCAATCCCATTTGTTATGCATCTTTCTTTAACTAGTTGCCGACACATTTGCGCTATGATCTGACGTGCTTTTATTCATGTCTTTCAGGCAATGTATGAGAGTATACTCGTTGACTTGCCATTTGCAACATTCTTCCTGAGCAAGCTGAAACAAAAGTACTCACTCCCTCTCCCTCTCAAGTTGCAACAAAAGTGCTTCTTGGCCTTTTGTTGATCTGAATTTTGGTTCATTATTATAAGTTTATTTGGTTCATAACTTGACAGTGAATGGATTAAATTTTCTTTAAGGTACATCAGTTGACATCTAGGGTATAACTAAAATACGCGAGGATGTGGTTGGGACATTGGGGTGTTGTGGATTGACATTCACTACAATCATATTAAACAGAGGATGGTTGAGTGAAACTATAAGACAATATTTGAAAGATTCTATATTTTTGTTCTTTCATAAATCTGTTAATAAATCATTGTGTCAGATGCTATAATTCAATTATGTTGTGTGTATTTTACTTTTGATGAGTTTAACACTTATTTTTTTCACTCATCAATCGGGTCCAATTTCTTGAATGATATGCCTTCATTGGATCCAGAATTGTATCGTCATCTTTTGCTTTTAAAGGTTTGATCCTATTTCCATTAATGGATAAAGCAGAAAATAGCTCGACAGGTTAGAAGCTAAGATCTTTCCAAATGTTGGATCCAATTGAACTACTGCTATGAAGCACAAATTATGAATACTTTATCTTTTTAGTTTTGTCAATGTGGTATGTAAGACTTATCAAAATTGTAATATTTTAAGATAAATACAACTATCGAGTCAATATATAAGCTAAGGAAGAAAATTATGCTTCAAGTTTAAGGCTGCAATCCAGATGTTATGGGGCATTGTGCCTTCATAGCTTGAAGCCCTGAAATACCTTCGTAGGATATAGGGAGCAACTTATTTTTTTTACAAAGTTTCTTGTCATCTGATACTCATTTTGCCCTGTTATGATCTCTCTTTTTCATGTACAGCATTATGATAGTGATATCGCGGATTTGGAGCTGTACTTTGTTATTGTGAATAATGGATATGGTGAACAATCTGAAGTAGAATTGCTCCCTGGTGGGAGAGAGATGCGTGTTAATAATGATAATGTTATTACTTTTATCCATCGTGTTGCCAACCATCGGTTAAACTATCAGGTAAAATAAGGTAACTCTATGTCATTTGCTTGTCTTGAAATGCTTGGATAAACAATTTGCTTTTGTTTCAATCACAGATCTGTGCACAAAGTATACATTTTTTGAGAGGTTTTCAACAACTTATACCAAAAGAATGGATCGACATGTTCAATGAACATGAAATTCAGGTACTTTGCCTTGCATTACCATTGCAAATAGAGAAAAGTAGTCTTACTCCATTTTTTTGTGTGAAATAATTTATATGTCTACTGAATAATGGTGTTCATGACCAAGGGTCTTTGCCTCACCCATATTGATGACATCCATCCTCTTTTAGAGATTCATGTTTTTTTTTTCAAATTTTTTTCATCCGGCCGGGATTTTATATACCGTCCCCGGCCGAAATCCAAGATCTCAATGAGATTTTTGAAATTTTGCCGGTTTTTGGAACCTTGACGAGTACGAGTTGTTGATTGCATCCAGTTCAGCAAATTAACGTCGTCAAGCGGCCAGCTTAGCTGGGTGAATACTAG
This sequence comes from Otatea glauca, assembly GCA_036346275.1. Lineage (NCBI taxonomy): Eukaryota > Viridiplantae > Streptophyta > Magnoliopsida > Poales > Poaceae > Otatea > Otatea glauca. The sequence goes on from CM070719.1 coordinate 6,502,644, forward strand.
TGATGCTGTTCAAAAAAAAAATGTTGTCTCTTGCTCAACTTATGTACGTTTAGGCCTTGTTTGGATACTGAAGGGAGCAAACCCAGGGCAGAGAAATCCTGAGCGGGTTGTTTTTGACACATGGAATCCCCGTGGGAGCACATCCCTTGGGAGGATATTTGTTGTGAGCCGAATCTAATCGAGCTCGTTCATAAGCTCGTGTTCCCGGACGAAGACCGGAGCGAGCGTTGACTGACGAGGTTGCCGGCGCAACGCTCGTCGTGGATAGCTTGGTCGTTGTCGAACCACCGCTTTGAAGCTGGAAGTTCGGCACCAAAACGAGTCTGCCTTTTTCTTTTATTATTTTCCACAACTTATAGCCTCCAGCACAAGATCCCCAAATCACGAAGGATCTGTTCTTAACAAACCCAAACAACTCACAAAGGAAAGACTGACACTAAAGCAGTAAATATAGTTTAGAGATAATATGGAACCTAACAATACGTCCACAGATATACAAAGATCATGGACACGCAAAGCCCGCCTAGCATCTTTGTGCGCCGCTGGACTCTTTTACGCCACGCCCGGCAATATACTTGGTCGTAAGGCGGTGTATAACATCACTCCCCACGAAAAACTAGCTTGTCCTCAAGCTTGCAATCGTGGAACGATCTTTTGAGAATTCTGTATCCATCCATGTTGCTTCTTCCGAGGCTCCCCGTCCAATGAACCAAAATTGCCGTTTTCCACTGAACAAAGCGCCGAGCTAAAAGTTGGTGAGGTTCAGTGCAGTCGGTCTGGCGGTGGAACCAGTCTCCGGCACCGGAGGTACTTTCTCGGGGTTCACCTTTGAATGCCTTGAGTAGGGAAACATGGAAGACATTGTGGAGACGAGCCTCATTGGCGGCAGCGAGACGATAAACAACGAGCCCTATCGCGCCTCCACTCGATAAGGGCCAAAAAAGCGGGCGGCTAGCTTGTTGGGGAGAATCCGGATTGAAAATTGACGATGGTTTCGAGGCGAAGCCAAACCCAATCGCCTACGAAACTCCACCTCACGATGATGAATGTCATACCGTTGCTTCATGCGATTACGGGCTTGGAGTAAGCGATCCTTTGCACATTGCGAAGCATATCGATCCACTAATTGGCGATCAACGCATCAATTACCGTAGACCCTTCTTTGGTAAGGAGTCAACGGCGGCGGCTTGCGGCCATAAACCAACTCAAAAGGTGACAGACGGTGAGCCGAGTGGAACGAGGTATTGTAGCAGAACTCTGCCCAGGGTAGCCAGCGTGTCCATGTGGAAGGATTATCAGCTGTGAGGCAGCGGAGATACATTTCCACGGTGCGATTCACCACCTCAGTCTGGCCATCCGTTTGGGGTGGTAACTGTTGATGAGCGTAGTGTCGTGCCGCATCGTTTGAACAGATCCTGCCAAAAGGCGCTGAGGAAAACCGGATCCCGATCGGACACAATGGATTCTGGAACACCATGGAGCCGTACCACCTGGTCGAAGAAGAGAGAAGCAACCGCGTCGGTGCGGCGGTGGTCGCTAAAGGCTATAAAGTGAGCATACTTGGAGAGTCGATCGGCGACTACCAAGATTGTCGTCTTGCCCCGCGATTTAGGAAGAGCTGTGATAAAATCCATTGAAATGTTAGCCCAAACACGGTGAGGTATAGGAAGGGTGGAGAAGACCACGGAGACAAGGTACTCGATTTGCCGTTGGCAAACTTGGCATTTGGCGATATATTGTTCCACGTGCGGCGTTGTTTCGCGATGTACGCAGCTTGGAGGCGGTGCGAGGTCTTCTGCACCCTTCATGCGTGAGTTCATGCACGAAGCAATGATTGCATCCACCAAAGCGACGATGATGGAATGGCGAGGCGATTGTTGCGATACACCAACCCTTCATGTACATGCCAACATTCTTTTGACGCCCCCGTGCTGTGCTCGGCTGAGATCTGTCCTGGAATCTGGCACTCTGTTGCTTCTCTTTTGGTGTGCTCGATGGCCCCCATACTAGCTGGTACCGGCACCTCGCTCGTGGGCGATGTCCACGGTTCTTCACGCCCAGGTCTGTATGCTAGGAAGCAGGCGCCCCTGAGTGGTCAGCTGGGGATGTGTTGGTTGCCCAGCGATCACACAGGCGCCGCACTTATGGATGACCACGCAACTCGTCCAGCCACTGATCACGCGTAAGGTCCAAAGGAGCGGAGATTGCCGTGCACAAAGCTGCTGGGGTGTGGGCGCGAGACGGTCGTCGGCGGCTAAATTGGTCCTTCGGTTTATACTCTACCCAAAATCAAATCCCATCAATTTACTTAACCAATCTTTGTTGCGGGGTGTCACGAGAGCTTGTTCGGTAGGAATTTAAGATCTGCTATGATCTGTTCGGACCGTGAGCGGTTGGCCCAGAGATATGGTCGCCAATGCCGCCTCGCTTTGGACAATCCAATGAGCTCCCGCTCGTAAGTCGCGAGCTTGGTGTGTCTCTCGCTAGTTTGTGGTCGTAATATGCGATCGGGTGGCCTTGTTGATGTAAGACAGCCCCGACGCCTAGTCCATATGCGTCGCATTCTACCACAAAGGGTGCCGAGAAATCCGGCATTTGCAACACGGGTGCCGATGTTAGTGCTTCCTTTAACTGCCAGAAAGCTTGTTCTGCTGAAGCATTCCACTGGAAACTATTCCGCCTTAGCAAAGCGGTTAATGGCTCTGCTAAGGTCGCATAATTCTGTATAAACCGCCGATAATAGCCAGTCAGCCCTAGGAATCCCCTCACTGCTGTTACGGAAATTGGTGTCGGCCATTGAGAGACGGCCTGAAGTTTGGCCGGGTCAGCTTCCACACCATTGAAGGAAATAATATGCCCCAAGTAGCCAATACGTTCCTGCGCAAATGCACACTTGGACCGTTTTAAATATAGGGATTGCTGGCGAAGGCGCTCAAATACTTGCTGCAAATGTTTTTGGTGCTCCTCCTCTGATCGGCTATATACCAAAATGTCATCAAAAAACACCAAGACGAACCTGCGAAGAAACTCATGTAACACTTCATTCATGAGGGCACGGAAGGTTGAGGCGCGATTGGACAATCAAATGGCATCACAAGAAATTCGTAGTAGCCTTCATGTGTCCGAAATGCTGTTTTGTTGATATCTTCTTCCCTCATACAGACTTGATGATAACCCGATCGAAGGTCTAATTTTGTGAAAAGCCGGGCGCCCCTCAGCTCATCCAACAATTCCTCCACTACCGGAATTGGAAATTTATCCTTGATTGTCCGAGCGTTAAGTTCCCTGTAATCCACACAGAAACGCCACGAGCCGTCGGCCTTCTTGACAAGTAACACAGGTGACGAGAAGGGTGATCTGCTAGGGCGAATGATCCCTTGCTGAAGCATGGTTGCGCATTGCCGTTCAATCTCGTCCTTCTGCCGGTAAGGATAACGGTAGGGACGCACCATGACTGGATCCGTGCCTTGGGCCAGGCAAATGCGGTGATCGCACTGCCTTGAAGGAGGTACACCCTGGGGCTCAGCAAAGACATCTTCGTATTCGTCCAGTATAGCTTGTATACTCGATTCCCCAGCTGCCGTGAGTTGCAGAAGATGTGGTTGTTTCTTTCCTTGTAAGCCTTGTAGTGTTACTCGGTTGCTGAGGTGATCAAACGTCATAGTGAGTGTCCTAAAATTCCACTGAATTTCTCCCAGAGTGCACAGCCACTGGACGCCCAACACCACATCAAATCCTTCAAGTGGTATGACAATGAATGGAGCCTTAAAATCCTGCATCCGAATGGAAAGCAGGGTGGTCGGAGCGGTCCGAGACATGGCGGTGGTCTCCTCCGCCACCTTCACTGTTGTGGTGTTCAGGTTGCTCGCTTCCATGTTCCACAGTCATTGCATATCCACTCAAAAATTGTGTGTACTTCCACCGTCGACAAGACCATGAAAGTAGCGTTTCCCCATTTGTATTACAACCGCATAGTGTCGCCTTGTTTTGGTCCCGGTCGTGATCATCGATAGAGAGGGTTCCTCTTCGAGTGCAACTTCTCCCTTCCCTTCTTCCTCGTCTTCTTCTCTAATCTCGAGGTGGAATAATCTCTTACACCTATGGCATCTTGAATATACTTCATCACAATTGTAACACAGCCCTTTTGCGCGACGGTCGGCGGTGATCAAGACCGAGTCGAGTCGTGAAGATCTCGGAGTCGAATCGCCACAGGAACTTGTCGGTGCTACCGATGATCGAGCGAAGTTCCGACCCCGTTGGATCGGTTAGGTCCTTGGGCGGTGGAGGGTTGGTTCGGCTCGAGGTGAGCGCAAGCGCCCGAAGGCGGTGCGACTATCGATGTTGTTCCCCTACTGAACGGCAATCTTGTTTTTATAGTGGTCATCGCCCCCAGTTGCGCCGCTTCAGCGAGCCAGGCATCCTTCCTTGCTTCCGCATCCCTTGCAAATCCTATTGCTTCAGCCAAATCTCGTGGCCGTTCCCGCCGGACATCCGCGGCCAAGGCGACCGAGAGACCCGCGGTGAATGTCTCAATCTGATCATTTCGCCGCATGCGACTTGTTCGGGCTAGCAAACGCTGGAATTCCTTCGCATATTCATCTATCCGACTGCTCCCTTGTTTCAGGTTGACAAGGTCGCCTAGAGGGCCGACACTTGAGTGACGAGTGAATCGTTGGTTGAAAGTCTCATAAAAACTTTCCCATGCAATCCATGGCTCCTCCAGTTGCCAATTGTCCAGAACCTCCAACGCTTCTCCCCTCAGATGGATTCCCGCCAGTTCCACCCACTCTTCCTCTGGAATTCTGTGGAAACGGAAGAATCGTTCACACTGTCTTAGCCAACTCAACGGGTCTCCTGCCCCATCATATTCAGATAGGTCGAACCGGGGAGGACGAGGTGTCCACCGTCGACATTCTTCTTCATCGCGCCCTCTTCCGGTCGCCCGATGCCTGCCTCCTTCATCGCTTCCCTGGTGCGTCCGTGGATGGCGCCCTCCCTCAGGCACCCGCGCCGAGCCTCTTGAATGCCCGTCGCAATGGTCTTGAGGGCCTGTCTCCCCGGCTGGGCCTTTCGCCTTGACGTGCCTCAAGACTTCCTCCAACAGACGCCGCGTTTCCTTTCCTTCGGTTTCCAACGCTGCTATGCGCTCTTCCAGCGATGAATTCTCCATGGAGCTCGATCCGGGCTCTGATACCAAATTGTTGTGAGCCGAATCTAATCGAGCTCGTTCATAAGCTCGTGTTCCCGGACGAAGACCGGAGCGAGCGTTGACTGACGAGGTTGCCGGCGCAACGCTCGTCGTGGATAGCTTGGCTGTTGTCGGAGCCACCGCCTGAGAACTGGAAGTTCGGCACCAAAACGAGTCTGCCTTTTTCTTTTATTATTTTCCACAACTTATAGCCTCCAGCACAAGATCCCCAGATCACGAAGGATCTGTTCTTAACAAACCCAAACAACTAACAAAGGAAAGACAGCACTAAAACAGTAAATATAGTTTAGAGATAATATGGAACCTAACAATACGTCCACAGATATACAAAGATCATGGACCTGCAAAGCCCGGCCCAGCATCTTTGTGCGCCTGGCCTGGACTCTTTTCTGGACGCTGCCGCCGGCAATATACTTGGTCGTAAGACTGGTGTATAACAATATTTCCCTATGATCGTTTGGAAGAAGAGGGGATACAAATCCCACCAATTCAAAAAATCCAAATTTTTTTTGAAATTCGCACAAATACAGTGGTCCATGTTCCCGTTGTGTCTAGTCGTAACACTGGGAATCTGACTACAAGCTGAAACACAGCGTTCAGAGTTGTCTCGTTTCAAGCTTTACAGACTCCAGATTAGCAAACATACATAATTATTTACTCCAGATTAAGGGGTGGCAATACAAGAGCTTCAGAAACCATAGGTTTTGCTGATAAAGTAGCCACAGTTATGTCTCTTACTGGCTCAGTGTAGAGCTTGTTCATATCATCTTTAAATTTGGTCTTTAACTGCTCCCTCTTCGGTCACCAGCCCAGACTCTGGAGTCCATGGTTCAGGCAGCAATAAAATCTTTTCTGGTATTTCAAATTTCTCAAGCTTTGCAGCTTTCGCGGCCTGCACAATTTGAACACATTGCGTTAGATGACACTGGACGACTATAAACTGGACCGTTGGCTTTTGAATTTGTGACTGGCATGAAGGCTACAAAAATCGTGCTATTATTATCATAAATAACAATGTAGTTACCAGCTTTGTTTTCACTAGGATAACCTAACATAACAAGACCTTATGTGATATCTGCTGTTCAGCTGCAAAACTCTAGTTTTGTACATAGTTTACTGCAAGTCTGCAAAACTTAAGCACCTGAAGTAGCTTGCCTTATATAGTTATATGTGGGCAATAACTTCGCTTTGTAACTGAAACCAGTGGTTCAACAAATAGTCTTTGATGCCTACAGTGTTTTATGGTCCTCCATATAAATCTATCCTCACAGTTCCATCAAGAAGTTGAAATCAGTCTTAGCTATCAATGTATTCACTGATGAGCTGGTAAAATGCATTATCGTTCGCACTTTACCTTAGTTCTTTGATATTTCTAAAATTACATATAACTGCGCAACACAACAAGACCAGAAAAGCAAGAAAATAGCATTACACTATTCTAAGAAGCCCCACCTTTCAAAGGACAACAAAAAACTTTTTCCCTAGTAAGGTAGACCGTAGTATTGCACATAATCCTAAAACTTCGTAGCTATTAGTCATTACTGACAGATTGCAGGAACAAGCATGTAAGCAAAATCTAGAGTTCTAGATTCACCAGTAATTTACAGCTAGTAACAATTGAGACCATCAGATCAGACTAGACACGACCCATTTGTCCTGGCCTGGCTGATACATTGGAGTGAAATGTGGTGCTCCAACAAAAATGGTTGAAGGCATTCTGATTTTCTGATGTAATTGTTAAGGCAGCACATGGAAGAATAAGAATTACAACAGTATGCATGAAGTAGAACCAAATTACAAATATAAGTACATGTACAGAAGTAGAAGGAACCTGCTATTTCAGAAATGGAGTTTCTTTTATCCTAGCATCCAAAATTTCAGATAGAACAATCTGACAAGCCAAGCAATTAATGGTGTAGTTAGAATGCAGGTGACATTGCAACAATGCTTTAATATGTTTATTATTTTCAGATTACTATGCAAGAGATATGTCTATGAATTTACTAGTATTATAAGTTTATTTCCAGCCAAACAGTCAAACTGCTAAAACAATCTGGGAATTTAGTGAACCTCATATTGTAATACAGCTAGCCAGACGATCGATCGAGGAGTCAGGCGCCAACATGCAACAATCAGCATAGCTGTCCTCTAGTCGTAGGAGTAACAACCGATCAATCAACAATATGCAACTATTTTATTACCCTTTTCTTAGTTTGTTCTTTTGTTTAGATTTTCATGCACTCAAAACTTGTAAGATAAAATGCAACCAGATTTGTTGGACATGAGAACAGAATGTAATCACACAAACCGGCTCTATGGACTGATTGAAAAGCGATCCCAGGTTCCTATCAACATGTGAAAAGTCGAAGACCAACTTTGTTTTGGCTAATCATAGCATCACTTCGTTGAAGACAACAATCAGCAAGAAGTATCCCCTTTGATCATATTGATCCCAATAATTTGATTTTCAACAACGGTGTACGCCTTGCTATGGGGAGAAATGTGTGTGGTAGGGATGAACTGCCTGTGTTGCTGTGTAAATAACAGGGATGGACTGTCATGTCATGGGTGTGTGTTTTTGCCGCCATAGCAAGGGTTTATCGTCACCGGGCTAGTGCAAAGTTAGGACTAGATAATGTAAGGTTTTTTTCGATATCGTTTTTGTAAACCCTGGTGAGGCGCCTATGGGCTGACAGACCTCGACTGGCAAGGCAAACTAGAGGATGTGCGGCGGTGTGGGGATAGAGCTTTATTAGGGCTAGGGAGGCATATAGGAAAAAAGATAAATCCTAAAGATGTCAGCAATTGTTATTTAAAAATACATTCACATGTTAGATATAGATAAAAAAAAGCTATTTTGTTAATTGCTAATAGCATTGCCAGCTGAAATCTAGTTAAATCAAAAGTATGGATTAATTAATACTGCAAACTCTATCCGCTAATGCCATTTGAACCATTTATTGTATATTTGGTTAAGTAGTACATGTAGTAAAAATTGCGGTATTAGCAAATTTACCATGACAATAATTCCAAGCAAATTAAATAACCATGAATTATCTTTGTTAAGCAAGCATAAGCAAAAATATTCAAACAAGATATTAGACAATATCAAAGCATATATCCTCGTAATCAAGTATTTAAGCATATGCATAGCAATGAACAGTAACAAAGGCAAACAACTAGCAAGAATTGCTAAAGTTGGTATGAAAAATTAGTTCTGAGATGTTGGGCTGTCTTAATTAAAAGGTTTATCGCCACTAGGGACAAGATCACAGGCTTATTGTGACAACCTTACTTCAATTAAAAGTAATTATCAATTTTCATTAGTTGACTGTTTTAGAAACCTAAACAATTAATTATCTTCAAGTAAAATGCGAATAATAGTGAATCAATCCACAAGGAAGCTTACTGATAAACGAGAGTAGCTAAGAAAGCTAGTGATAGAGCCGGCCAACAACAAAGTAAACAGGAGACAGCCGGCAATAATATGTAGAACAGTAAGCTAATGGATCACAGCATGAACATATACGAGAAGATATCAATTGTGCTCCTCACGTATATAGATATGAAAACTGAGAATTAAATTGTGTTGTCACAAATAGTCTCTCTAAAGCCTAATCGTCATCGAACTATTGCCTCCCACATGCAAGATCCCCAAGTCAATAAAATTGACTAGCCCTTTGCAATGTAAAACAGTAATCACTGAAGTTTAGAAAACTCACAAAGCACCAACTATACAGTCAATGCAGCTGGCTAGGCTCGTCGAAGACGATGTCCCAAAAAGTGATATCACTACAGCAATGCCGCAGAAATCACCGGCGAACGTTCCGGAGATACAAAGCCGCAACTCCCAAAGTGAGGCAATTCACCAGGAAGTTCAGAGATGCTGCTAGCACTGCTCAGAGCCACAAAATCACCACCTCGACCAAAGGGAATGAAATTGCAGAACCACAACAGTAGGTCATCAAGACCTACTCCACCATGAGCAACCACAGCTGAGCCAAAGATCCACCACAGACCCTCACAGCCGAGCCAACAAACATAGCAGCGCACAAGCTCGGCAGAAGGAAGATCCTCCTCAAGCTTCCTCTCCCACGGAACCTCATGTAGTCGGCAAAGCACACAGACCCAAATCAACTCGGGTGGCTCACAATAGCGGCCTCCACGGGATGATTTGAGACCGGATTAAGACCAAGAACCACTCAAGGACGTCGTGGAAGGCAAGAGCTCAAAGAAGAACACAAATCAGTGAAGTGGACTTTGAGATCAACCGAATGGGGATTTCTCGAGTTCTTCTCTATTTTCAAGAACACGAGCCTCTGGAGAATAAAAGCAGCACGGGGAGGAGGAAGACTAGGAGCAACGGCCTTGGGAGAGCAACATCGCACCGCCCCACAATGGAGCCACAGTGGGAGAAGCGGTCGCCACCACCGCCTGAAGCATCTAGGCCCCTATTTTTTTTGTTTTGGTAATTAATGACAATCAAAGTTAAATGACTAACGATTTGCTTTGAGTATGTGAAAATAGGTTAGTCCTCATCATCGCACATGAAAAAGGTGAAATTCATGAGCCACAAATAAAGTCAAGCTCAAGATCAAAGTATAAAAGAGTTAAGGACCTTTTCATAGCATTTTGCCGATCTCGGTGTTTGGAAGAAGATTGGGTTACTAGAATAGGCGCCGTACTATTAAAAGAGACTATTGATTAGTAGCTTGAAATTGAGTAGTAACCATGGCTCAAATTATGCTTATGCTCATGCTTATGCATTGCTCAAAATTGCATTTGAATATCTCTGCTTGTCTGTCAAATGCCGCACTAAACTGGGGGTATTACAGGAACAGCTAGCCATCATAGCTCGAACCCATTAGCAGCTAAATTCCATCAATGCCAGTCATGGCACCCGTATTTTACATTGCTGCTCTCCACAATAGAGTAATTCAACGCCAAGAGAACAACCAACCAGCTTCTAAGCTCAGAAAATGCTGGGATACTAGTATAAAAAAAATACCCAGATGACCCTTCTGATGCCAACACAAGCAAAAATTATCTAAGTGCAAGCCATGAATATCTCTTCCACGAACAGGAAGATGTCAGAATGCCAGATATACAAGCTCTGAAAGTTAATTAAACTAATATCTACTAGGTTGAATGCCTGAAGATATATGGTCAAAGTACCTACACAAGGAGACTTCCAAGAAAATGGAAATATTGCAGATGCTGTTCATGAACCAATCCTGAGCCAGGGTTTGGGTACAGAAGATGATCATCCGTTTCCTACAAAAGGAAAAAAATAGCACAAAGAAACACACACGAGGCATCATAATTGAATACGCGAACTGCGTGACTTTAAACCAATTATGCAAGTACATTATAGTATTTCCACCAGTTTTTTAGCTATTGCATACCAGGCTACAAGCATACCGCCACAAATCAATAAAAAGCATGATGCATCAAATATGACATGCATTAATACGATAGCGACTATAACTGAAGCTCTTGCACTGGATCAAAGAAATTGGCTAAAAGGAACAGATACCTTGAATAGACCATACTGCACATCAAAAGCTGTTCGAGTGATATTTTCCATGAAATCTTTGAAAATTCCACCTCCATCAATTCCAGCCTCTTCCACACCATGCTCATTAATAAATGCCACTCGAATCTACAAGCATCAAGTAGTTTGAAATTTCATTCAAAAATCAGAACACTGGTTTCGTATGATATTAGAGATCGTGTGTTAAACCAACATGGAGTAAAGATGAAAGAGACCATCATCATACTGGTCCTTTAAGATCCTCTTCCGAAAGCACGCTTAGCTGATCAAAAGAATCTTCCAGAAGTTCGCTTCTTCTTATTTTGAACCGATGTCTTGTCAAGGAAGAATGGGATGTCGTTGATTGTCCAGAATTTGTCAATTGTGACTGATCATAGAAAGGGACAAGCTTTTAAGTCTGTTATGAATAACACTTGTATTGTGACCAAGGACAGTTGTACATAGAACTTATCCATGGTAGAATCACCATGCTGTAGCGACTGCTCCTATTGCACAACAGCAAGGTACAAAGAATCACCAGCAGGCTCATAGCGATCAGAAGATGCGCCCACATTAACTGTGCCGAAGATAAAGTGACAATATCACTAGTGAGATGCACATCCATACTAGCAACCAAAATAGCAGAGGCACGAGCATCTTCATCAATCCATATTTTGTAGGCAGTAAACTGAGTCTGAAAAGACTTCACAGCATCAGCATAGTCATCAGACACCTTCTGTTTAGCAGTATCATCAGTCTCCTTGGGAATAGTAGGCGTGGCAGGGGGAGCAGGACAAGGCAGGCAAGATAGCTCGCCGGTAAAAAACTCCCAAAGACACTGACCATGTATGTGGAGGCGCATATGAAGAACCCAGTCTCGATAATTGAGACCATCGAAGATAACTAGACAGCGAGGAACAGAAACAGTTCCCAAAGAAGAACCAGAAGATGCCAATATTTTTTTTTTCGAGAGGACTAGAGCCAACCAAAAGCCGGAGCCAGTTGAAACAGCTTGGAAGCCAAAACTGGCCGAGAGCTCCGATCGGACTTCACGCACGAGTATTAAAAGAATCGCCCCATCAAATTCAAATCCGACCGAGCTTCATGCTTCATCCACACGCAGCCGAGCGGCCAGTGGGAGGAGACGTGCGCCAGAGGAGCGGGCTTGACGACGACTGGCGGCGGTCGGCGACAGGGAGCCGGTTTGGTGGACGGCGCAGGCTTGGACGACGACGGAGGCACGGGCCGGGAGACAGCCCGCACAAGCCGCCGAACGGGCAAGCGGACGGTGCGGGCGGTCGGCGACGGAGGTGGACCGCGAACGGCACCGAGCCGGGAGATAGCCCGCACTAGCCGACGAACGGGCGGGCAGCGGACTGGGACGGCGACGGAGGCGCGGGCCAGCGAATGGGCCAGGGCGGCATCGGCCAACAGAGGGAGCAGCCACCGAAGGAAGAGTGGAAGCCACAAAAGGGATGAACCCGTGAAGAAAAACCAGAGGAGAGGCTGGAAGAGCACAAGTGCAATGCCCGTAAGAAAACCCTAATCCTAACTTGGCTCTGATACCAAGTTATGAATGGCACTTGTATTGAACATGAGGCCAATGAACCAGTATATATACATGTACATGAGAGTATAGAAGGAAAGCCTATATAAGGCAATACATATACAAGGCAAGTAATCTCTATACAAGGCAACTAGCAATCTCTGATAAAAGGTAACAAGAATATTATCTAACAATGATATCATCCTAAATGATATGCCACCTCTACTCGTGCGACCACGGGGCAGCAGGAACGCTGTCAACCAATATCGAGAGCCTGAGGACAGCTTTCAGTGTGCACGGCTGAGACTTGGGAGAGGAAAACCGGAGCTGCTTACGGCAGCATGCGTGCAAAAGTGTGCCGCACAGGTAGATGAAGCGAGGGGACGCGGTGCAGAAAACAAGGCGCAAGAGAGAAGCGGCTTAGCTTGCGAGCAAATCACAGGGGTGACTTCGTGACTCCCTTCCATTGGAGCGACCGAGGAAGAACCCTACCTCCCCTCCATCCCGCGAGCGACCGAGCAAGAATTAACCCTACCTGTCAGGACCCCAGAATATCCTCCGAATAGAAATCTGAGTGCGACTCCACTGGAACTCCAATCCAAAATGCAAACAAAGCAAGATTTATCTAGATAAATGCAAGAGAAAAGGAAACTAGGGTTCTACGCTACCAAATACCAATATAGGCAATGAGGAATGCCTTTTTCCTTCTCAATTCTCTGGGATATATTCTAAAGCTTTACAGCATGCTTTAAGCAGTAACAACAAAATTAACTGACATGGTTCTGTGAAAGTAAAAGAGCGACATTCAAAATGACCACTACAGAGTTGTCGCTCGCGATTTCTTTCTCCTGCCGTTGGATTGAACAGTAAACCTCATTAGTAAAGTCCCACCGTTGATCAGCACTTAAACGAATCCAACGAACCGGTACAACTAGTTGCAAACTTCCCTGTTTATCTTCCACCTCTCAGCGATCCTGATCCATCCCCGAGCGACCGAGCAAGAACACTACCTCCCCTCCATCCCCCGTCGACTCCAGCGTGAGGATGCCGCCAAAATCAAAGAAGAGGCCGGCGGCGGCGAGTGGAGAGGTGGGGAGATTGACTCGGTCCAGAGCACCGAAGATGATCGTTCATACCGAGTTGGGGCCGGGTGCCAAGATGAGGAAGAGACAGCAGGCGGCGGCGGAGGAGAAGCAGGAGCAGAAGCCGCAGCGGAACACCGCGGCTGCAGCAGCAGGAGATGACGTCTCCGCCTTCGCCGCCCGGCCGCTCCCTCTTCGCTGGCCGGCGTACCCCAAGTCTGGCAAGATGGAAGATAGGATGAAGTGGGATTTGGAGTGCAGGAGGATCTCCAAGATCCCAGGTGAGGTTGCCTTACCTTACCGACATCTCTACTTCCGGCCTCCTGATGATGAAAGAAACTCGGATTAATCTCTTCCTGCTGTACATCTAACTAATTTTGCTGCATTTTCTTTAGATCCTCGTCGCAATCTTCCGACTCTCAGGGAGCCCAACGACCCCTACACTGCCGACGCTGTGGCCAGCACAGTACACAAGAAGGTGGTTCGCAAGGCGGCACTCTCCGTCGTCAGCGTTTCCACTACCGCGCCTGGTAAAATTGGCTGATAGTTAAAACTTGTACCAAAATTGATTCTACCTGCTGATAAAATCCGCTGATTGTGTCTGCAGATGGGATGGAGATTCTCCAATGCACTGGCTTCGTCGTTGGTTGGGACGATGCCAAGAAGCGCGCTAGGATCCTGACTTGTTCCGAGACCGTCTGCCACAATGGTAGATTACGTGATCCCAAACCCAAGGTACGAACAATACGTGCTATATTCATTGTTGTATATATAAGTCTGTTGATTGTTTAGCATAACTTTTTGTGTTCAGCCATTAGTTTTAAGCCGTGGGGGACCCAGAATCAAATTTATTTTAGGGGGTGTTCACCGGCTTGCCGAATGCTCTCTCCGCATGCCACTCAGGCGGTGCACCTAAAACAAATTGTTTCTCAAAGTACCTAAAACAAATAAATAAATCACTCCGAAAATATGCAATGTCCGTTTGTCTGTGAGCTTGTTTGAGAAAAAAAAAATGTGTACTTCTGTATATCTGAAGGACAAAAGTGAAGCCTATCATAATCCAAACCACATTCACCAATTGCCACAACCTGCAGAAATTGAATTTCATAAGGAAGGTTGCAAATTTTAAGTCTAAAGAACATCACCTACATGATCCAGACCCTACAAATGCAAACAAACATCTTTGCAACTAAATATTATTGCGCTGTGAGCTTGTTAACTATACCATTGTACACTAGATACTGCAGAAGCATTTGAGTAGATAAGAACACTTTTGCTCTTCGGTACTTTTTTAGTGGATAAGAATACTTTGCTCTTCAGAATTTTATGTAAACAATGAGTTGGGTTCTTTGTTTATATTGCAGTTGGTGTATAGGAGTAACTGATTATTCTACTTTGACCTGTTAGTGATAGTTTACACTATCAGATGTTTCTGCCTTCAAGGCGCTTCCCTTGTGCCAGATTGCAAAATAATCAGCTTGATTTGCCCATAATTTTATCTTGCTCTTGCTTGGCATTCTACAGCTGTTAGTGGTGCATTTTTAGCCTACTATTATCCATTCCTACCCTAATCTTGACTCTCTTCGCCCAATTTAACTAAAACCTATGGTACCTCATCTTCTCAGCTATCTGTTCGCTTGCCGGATAAGGCCATCTCAGAGGGGTAGCTTTTGTTCTTTAATGATAACTATGATATTGCCTTATTGGAGATCTCGGCAGCAGACTCATCATTGCAGCTTCCTTCTTATGGATCTGGCCCAAACTATGGTCAGGAGGTATTTGCATTGGCTAGGGATGAAGAGTCGTCCTTGATGGCTAGGCATGGAACAATTAAGTGGTCTGAACAATCAAATTATTTGGGACGCAACCACTACCTGTTTCTCAGTTGTAAAGCCCCTGAGGTAATAATTGCATTATTATGTTCTATTGATGTATTATTGCTTCATTACTCAAATAACTCAGTGGCATTTCATTGATGAAGGGTGGCACAGGAGGGCCTGTGATTGATCACGATGGCAGTGTCATAGGGATGACGGCAGTTCAAGTTAGAACAGGTTCACAAGTTCTTGCCATCTCTACAATCCTGACATGCATTCAAATGTGGACTAAGTTCAGGTTTGTTAACCTTTTCCATGGTTACCATCTCTTTGATCCTAACATGCATTGAAACGTCGATTAAGTTCAAGTTTATTTTCATTGTTAGTAATGTCTATGACATCTGAGGTAAATTGGTTGTGACATTTTAGATACTCTGAGTTGTCTTAGAAACTAAGAGTAATTACATCAAACATCTGCACTGTTGTCACATTGGATTCCATATTTACAGAAGTTTGCACTTAACACTAGTTTATTGACTGAATTGATCAACTTACTCCATTCTAAAACATATGACGTTATATTTAATGAATCTGACAAGTGGAGCCTGCAAATTATCAAAGGTGGTAAAGGTGGGGTGACAATAACTCAAGTATAGTACTATATGCTTAAACTTGGGATAAGTTGCAATGCTAGGTACATAAACCTGTTACTAAGTAACCAAGTTCCAACTTTGGTAAACCTCAGGTTTAGCACAACAAGCGTCCAGATACCTAGGGTTTATTGATTTTTTTCTTAGGAGCTAATGCCCTTCGAAGTCAAATCTAACACAAGAAATATTATCGTGCAGAATTGTGAGACCCACTGTACTAGAATGTATACTTAATTTATATGAATAGTATAACTATAAATACTTCTAGAATTTGAGGACTAGCCTAATATTTCCTTAAGTCAATGTATCTTTGGCTTCGCTTGACATCAAAATGTTTTGTGGTTCAATTTTTAGAGCTGATTGGTTAGATCTAACTTACTGCAGTCGTATTGCTCGCCCCATGATTGGTATGAGACTAAAGACATTGGAGCTACTGGACATCTCACTCCAGGAGGAGATATGTCTCAAGTACAAACTCAATGATGGTTTCATTGTAGATGAGGTATAACTCAAGTCAGTTTTTGTGTGTGTGTGTGTTTGTATTGTATTATAGCTCTTTTGATCTCTCTAGGTGTCAGTTGATTCTATTGCTGAGAGGCTTGGCATTAGATGTGGAGATGTGATTGTTTCATCATTCAATGGGGATTGTGTTTCCACCCTTCCTCAGGTGACAAATATCTTTAATCCTTATATTCAGTTTAATATATATAGATATAATTATGTCTTACATGGTCAAACATTGTGAGTAGTTGGAAGATTTTCTCCTCTCTCTTGGTTGGGAATTCCTGCAGGGGAGTACTGTAGAATGGAAGGTATGTTTGAAGTTATATACAATATAAAAATGTTAAATTTAGCATTTATGATTGGATGACAAAGGTACTAACAAATATATTCCTTTCTTCCTCATAGATTGTAGTGCATGATCTCCTTGGGCGTGCTAGGGCAGACATTACCTTGCCTGTAGGATTTTCTTATGCTTCTGAGGAGGTAAAAACATTACCTTAGTTGCATGCACTTATTGTATATTGATGGAAGTTGTTTATTTCAAACATTCATAGGTTTCACAGAATTATTTAAAAAAACCTGACAAATATGTGGGATTTTAGGTTTGTTAGACGCAGATGACTTCATGAGGTGCTTCAGGATTGGTTACCTCAAGCTACAGGATATACTCTCCTTTTTTTTTGCCTTCTCTATTATGTGATTTAGGCCTTACTTGGGATGTCAGCCCTTTGTGATTTGCTTACTGATGTCGTAATCTTTTTGGATGAGATCTGTAACTAACATAATATACCATATTGTTATATGGCAGCGAGTGTGGCAAAGTAAAATGTTTGTCTTATCTTTCGTTAAATGTTCTAGGGCATGTTTGGTTTAAGGAATGGATTAATACACTTGAGTTTATTTCATGATTGTTTTTGTTTATGATCTCATTCATTTTTTTTGTATGTATAAGCATGGTTATGAAGAATGGGTAATGGCCCAACTCTATTTCTTTCCTCGAACACAAAAGGACGAGGAACGGGATGATGGTAGGACCAACCCATTCCTCAAAATAAACACTTGTGTTGATGTCTTGTATCGGGAATGATCATTCAATATTTTGATGAGATTTTTCCTTCAGGGAGAGAGGGAGAGACAGATTTAAAGAGATTGTGGGCATGTTGCATCTTTTTTTAACCCACGAGGCAATGCATATACGAGTGCGCTCGTTTGCACTCATTGAAATTGTGGAGGTTATACGAGTGAGCTTGTTTGTACGCGGATGAAATTGTGGAGGTTTGAGGACAAATTCATTACCATACAAAAATGTCGGTACGTACATTCACAAAAAGACGCTTCTTAAACTTTATTGCACGCCACCTATTGGGATAATGGTGGCTTTGTGAATAAAGTCAACATTTAGTTCGCCCAGCAAAAAATTCTTGTGTAGTTTACTATTATATATAACGAGTACATGTTCCGTGAATACGATATGCCTGGACCCCATAATGTCGTCTCCATCATGTAAATAAAATCAAAGCTAACTCCATTTTTTAGCCTAACGGGATCGATTCCTCACATTGGTTTGAGTTCATGGCTAGTTAAGTCAGGCCATACATGGGCATAGGCAGAGATATTTCAACTTGGAGAAACTAAGCAGACATTGTTGAATGCTCAAACTGGTTGCTCGAACTTTCAGCCAGATATCAGACATGCACAAACAAAAAACAGTTATGCAGTTTAGATAATAGGTACACAAACTTAATTTGCAAGAGATCACAAGATTCAGACTTCAGCACTAAGAAATTGATGGCCTTGCTTTGTTCTGTAGCATTTGCAGACGGCTTTCATTCCTGCCCCTAATCTGGATCCTTTCGCACAATTTAACTAAAACTAAGGGTGTCTCATCTTTTCAGCTATTTGTTCGCTTGCCGAATATGACCATCTCAATGGGATGGCTTTTGTTCTTCAGCGATCACTATGATGTTGCTTTATTGGAGATCTCGGCAGATTCACCATTGCAGCTCCCTTCTTTTGGATCTTACCCAAACTATGGTCAGGAAGTATTTGTGTTGGATAGAGACGAAGAGTCATCAATGGTTAGACATGGGACAATCTTTTGATCAGAAGAATCAAATTATTTAGGGCGCAACCACTACATGTTTCTAAGATGTGAAGTCCCTGGGGTGATAATTATACTGATGTATTCTTGCTTCATCACTCATTTAAATTAGTGCTACCGCGTCAATAGTGCCACGTCATGATTCATGTGGTAATTGAGCTATTTCCTTCTTTTGAGATTCACGTGGAACTGCAATGTTCCAAACAGAGCATAAGCCGATCACACCTCGTTAAATAAGAAGATTAGACTGTTCAACTGGTTTTACAAAAGAATTCAGCCAAGTGCCATGGAAAAGTTACCCTTACAAGAAACCACATCGTGTTATCTTGTTAGGGTGGTGAATTGCGAGTAACGACACCACATATTAGGATTCAAATCTTCATGTCTCCTTTACGCGCACCCGAGTGTGGTAAGGGAGTCCTTGCCTTGATTTCATGGTCAGGTACCACGTCGCCCATGCTGTTAATTTCTGTAGGGATCGGAGGCAAAGCAAATCCATCGTGCGGCGTCATGGGCCGCACTGCGAAAGGTGGTGGTTGGCTCGATGGTGCACTATAGCAGTAGAGGTAGACTGTACTGTTATCGTCGTGTCTCCTCACATTGACCGGTCGCATGACGAAGAGCGATAGCGGCCAGCTCGGCATAAACCGGCCGGTGGTATCCATATGAAATCAACCTTCTCTGGCTTCTTTTGCCTTGTTTTTGTGAAAGATTATGTTGAGGTCTATCCATGTTTGTGATGAGCAATTGACTGTATTTGAGCTGTTGGTGCACAAGTTTGAGTTTAAACAGTTTGTAAACTGGTTAGTACTAGTTGTGAACTGGTCGGGATGTGGATGTGTTAACTTGATTGCATATGTTGTTGGGCATTGTTATGTGATGTGTTTCCTTATTTTTGATGGTTGTAGGACGACGGTGCTAGGTCATGGTGAGGCGGAGGATGACCTAGACTAGGCGAGGAGTGTTGGAGGTCCAGACGATCGGGGATCACCGGAAGTTGATCGGAGACGGAGTCAGTGCAAGCCAAGAAGACAAGGAAAGAAGAAGATGCTACCTAGATGCTGCATGGATCGAGGAGGGCCGTCATATCACGGTCTAGTTGATAGGATAGCGGGTCTAGTTAGTGTGCTTTGAAAACCGTGCAAGAAAACCCGTTATGTGTGGGTTTTGGGTGAGCCCTTGCATGACTGTGTGAGTGGGTAAAATCCTAGCCCTTGATGGAGTGCTATAGGGTATATAGGCTCATCCAAGGGTGGTAGGTGGGCCAAGAGTAGTATAAATAGAGGGAAGGGGTGACCTTCTCCTTTTAAAGGTTTTTGATGCTCCTTTGAGCTTTGCCCACTTGAATGTGAGTGTTGACGTCAAAAACTTGAAGTAGGGTTTCTGACAACAGCATACTAGACAAACACCTGGTTCAGAGCGTGCTAGTTGATTTGACCTAGAGCGTAATTTGAAGATCAACAATCGGCGATGCGCAACTTTATTGATCAAGATCGAATTACAAAGACTAAATTACAAGAACTACTCCTAGTTGACAGAAAAAAGTAATGTAGATTGGTGTATTTGATTGTGTTTTTATTTTCTTGTGCGGTTCACCCTTATCCTCCTTTTATACCCATCGGCCGATAGTTTCCTATTACAGTACGTTACAAAATATGATCTGTATCGGCCTCAATCCGAATAGTTTTCTGTTAGAATCTTTACCGTTTACCAAATATCTTCAAATCTTCTAGAATCGTCCATTGGTTACTGTATGTTGACTTTGTCTTACCGATTTTGACCATATCTGCCAAATTCTGGCGCAAACATATGCCCTCCATTTTTGAGAGATGATTTGTTATCTTTCAAAAGTTGCAACTATCGGCTTTTCTCCGTCGGCTAACTGCTAATCCTCATAAAGTAAGTGCTTCTTTAATTGCGTCGTATTTTTCTGACACGCGTGTAGTGCGTTTTAACTGCTCGTGTCTTTTGAGATTCACTTCCGCCGCTTCAAATTTTTACCTTGCTACAAATACGCGGCCCCCACACATTCATTCCTTACACGCACAAGCTCGAATTGTCTGCAATCGGGTTCTTGTCCTCAGCCACCAAGTTTCTGCTGCCGTCATCTGCTCCCAATCGGCTTCAACCAAGATCGCCTGAATGGATCCCTCCTAGGTATTCATCCCAATTCCTAATGGTAACGACCAGTTCTACCTACGACCAGTAGGAAACGTAGATGCCGATACAGTTATTAACGAAGAAATTCCTTGCCTTCCTTTATCTGTTGCTGGATACAACATAGAAGGTTGGAACAAAAACTTTAGAGCTTGGCCGACGGCTCTCAAGGGGTGGAGGTCTTGGTATATCCGTGTATCGGCTCAAAAGAGGGGTGAATGGGAAAAAATGGGTATAGCCGAGTGCATCCCTCTTTCATTAGCCGATCCAGAAGCCAATGAGCCCTTGGTGGCCACGGCCTGTTATTTCTGGTCGGATACATTCAATGCTTTCATGTTCCGCACCGGTCCTGTCGACCCAACTCTTCTGGATATGGCGCAGCTATGCTGCCTTAGATAAGACGGTGAACAAATATTGGCTTATAGCGGCAAACCAAGGTACAAGCTTATTCAGTCTAAAGGTGAAGGATGGAGCAAGTACATCGGCAACAACAACAAAATGCATGGGCCAGTATCGGATGAGGAGCATATCGCCTTTTTAAACTTATGGTTAGACATATTCCTGTTTTGTGGGGCTTCTCTTGGGCCAACGCAAGTGTATTAGTTGATAGCCAAACGTTTGGTAGAAGGTCATCAGCTAGCCCTGGGCAAAATGCTGCTGGGAGTAGTTTATCAAATGATGTATACAATAAGGAGTCATCTGTTCACAGGCTTCACCAATTTTCTTATCGGTAATGTGGGTGGCCCTCTTTGGTTTATCCAGATCTGGTCGACGGTGGGAGTGGACTCAACGTCCTATTCGCCAAGACGTTCGACGACATGAGCATTCCCCGCTCCGAGCTAAGGGCGAGCACCCAGCCATTCCACGGAGTGATCCCTAGGGTGTCTTCGTTCCCACTCGAGCAGATTTCTTTGCCTGTTACATTCGGCACCAAGGATAATTTTCGGACCGAATATATCAATTTTGAGGTGGCCAATTTCGAGACAGCGTACCACGCTACCTTGGGAAGGCCCGGCCTAGCTAGATTCATGGTCGTCCCGCACTACACCTACTCGATGATGAAGATGCCAGGACCCAAAGGTGTCATCACGGTTCGTGGAGACGTCAAGCAATCCTTGTAATGCGATTGACAAAACCATGAACTCGTCTAATTGAAGGAGGCGGGCGCCGAGGCGAAAAATATCCAGACCGAGGCAGCCACACTGCAAGACGAAGGAGACGTTCCATCAAAAAAGCAAGCCACCTCGGGAATCAAGCCAGGCGAAGGAACCAAAAGGATCATTCTCGACCCGTCTGACACATCCAAAACGACTCTGATCGGGACAGGGCTCGAGGACAAATAGGAAAGCGCGCTCGTCACCTTCCTCCAAGCCAACAAGGACATCTTCGCCTGGAAACCATCCGATATGCCGGGTGTACCAAGGGAGGTGATCGAGCACTCTCTGCACATCGATGAGAAGGCGAAGCCGATCAAGCAAAGGCTTTGGCGGTTCGCTCCAGATCGCCGGAACGCCATCAAACAGGAGATCACCAAGCTTTTAGCTGTAGGTTTCATCAAAGAGGTGTATCACCCTGATTGGTTAGTAAATCCTGTATTAGTTCAAAATAAAAATAAAACTTGGCGCGTGTGCGTTGATTATACTGATCTCAACAAGGCATGTCCGAAGGATCCCTTTGGGCTGTCTCGAATCGATCAGGCGATCGACTCGATCGCCGGGTGCGTAATTTTGAGCTTTCTCGATGCCTACTCAGGCTACCATCAGATTCGCATTAAGGCGGAAGATCATATTAATACCTCGTTGTGTTCCATGTGTCACAACTGAAGAAGTGTCTCAGGGTACCAGAAGAGCAAATGCAGATTGAGAATGTTGAGCTACAGGATGATCTTACCTACCCAGAATATCCGATCAGAATTTTGGATGAGGCAGAGCGCAGAACAAGAAACAGGACAATCAAGTTTTGCAAAGTTCAGTGGAGCAACCATTATGAAAAGGAAGCAACCTGGGAACGTGAAGAAGATCTTAGAGAAGAGTACCCCAACCTTTTTCCCTAGTCTGTCCAAATCTCGGGGTCGAGATTTCTTTTAAGGAGGGGAGGTTTGTAACATTCCAAAAATTTGGATTTAGAATGTTTGAATTTGAAAATTCACCATTTGCAATTTCTTTGAATTAATTTCAGCTTAATTTGAATTTTCTATTTATAAAAAGATTTAATTAGGTGAATCTACCCATCAAACATTAGATTTTCAGTTTTTGCTGGGTTCATTATGCTGCAAGGAATTTTTCTGTATTTTTGGAGATTTTTCTGAATTTATTTGATATTTATTTGAATTTATTTGCTTTTATTTGAATTTCTGGAATTTCTTAAATTCGGAAAATGAATTTTTATTCTGGATTCCTTTTCGCGGCCCATTTCCCCGGCCCGTTTCTCCGGCCCATCTCTCTTCGCCCGGCCCGCTCCGCCTTTCCTCTCGGCCCAGCTAGCCCGCGTGGCCGCAATGCGCTCGATCGTGCTGCAGCGCGTGCGGCGTGCGATTGCGCCGCGTCGCTCCGCGGCCACATATTGCGAACCCTAACCCTAACAGCGTCGCCGCCGCGTCGCGCCGTTTCGGCGTCGTGCTACACCCGCCCCCGAGGCTATTTAAAGCCCGAGGACCCCATCCCGAGGTTCGCCTCCTCGCGCCGCACCCGCCGCCTCAAGCCTCGCCGCCCGAGTCGCCTCCGTCGAGGAGATCGACCTCGCCGAAGCTCTCCGCCGTGCCCGTGCGCTCTCCGTCGCCGATTGCCGTCGTCGGTGAGCCTCCGTCGCCGCTTTTGGTCGCGTTGAGTTCATCGCGGCGCCGCGTTCTTTTCCCCAAACATCCGAGCCGATCCGTCGTCCTTCCGGCGCATCCCGTGCCGTCTTCCTCGGCTCCGGTGAGTTGCGCCGCCGCTCCTCGTCGTCGTGCTCCGTCGGTAGATCTCGGGCGTTCGATCTTCCGCGTGCGCGCCAGATAGCGCCACGTCGCGGCCGCCGCGCCCACGCCCCCGCCGTCCGATCCGTCCGCCGCTAGATGCGCGACCGTGGCAAGCCCGTCGGCCGCCACCTCGACCCAGCGTGGCGGCTGCGTCGGTATTTGCGTCGGCCGCCGTCGACCCTAGCCGCCGCGTGGACGCCTCGTCAGCGTGGTCCGCCACATCGGCTTCTCTCCGCTTCGGTGCACCCGGTTCACCGTGAGCCGTGTCTCTGACGCGTGGGTCCCACGTGTCAGCGGCTTTTCTTTTTCTTTTTCTGATTTTCCAGAAAACACGAAACTCCAGCCAATCGCGTTGCGCCACGTGTCAGCCTCTCTGTTTTTCTGATTTTTTTCTGATCTGGGAATTTTCCAGGAGCCCGTTCTCCTTCGTTCGAGCTCCGATTCCAGCGATTCAAATTTCTAAATTCATCTAAATTCAAGATCTATCTTCCAGTACCATTCTTTTCAATTTTTGAATTTTATTTGAATTTGTTTTATTTATTTTCCTCGTTTCGCGTGTAGACGACGCAGTCGAAGATCAGTCGAATCAACAATCAGAGGTAGAACCAGCAAGAGGCAGCGAAGGCAAGTCTTCTTTGAACATATTGATCCCAAATTTTATGAAAATGTTATGTTGTTTTTAAATTATGCATACTTACTTTTATGCAATGTACTTTAAATATAGTTTTAGAGTATAGTTAAATACCAGAATTTGTTATACCCTTATTGGTATTGATCATGTCAAACCTTTGTCACCCTAGATAATACTAGCTATTTTATTTGGAGATATCCAGTAGTTTAGCATGGAACGGTAGAATTGCTTAGTCCAGCTTAAACGTTTCGGTATTGTGCCATTATGGGAATCATTTCAAATGCTGTTTAATCTTGTTTGTGCAATTGCGGCAATTGGTGTTGCTGCTGTGATTTAAGTAAAATAAAGTGGAAATAGTTTAGACCGGGGCGGATGGATGTTTGGCGGGTGCAGAAAGCACGAGACCTTGGTATGTGAATGTTCCGCCCTAGTCAATTAAGGACCCAAGCGTGTGTTACCATGGACCGAGCACTACCGTACAACCACAAGTCTATATGGGTACGACCTGGCTAAATAATTTGTGCGTCTCATTATTAGCTTCGCCAGTTGGAGAGTGCCAGATGTTGGCAGGCGCAAGAGGGGGCTTCTGTACTGGGCAGCTAGAACCCTAACAGCGGTGAAACCTCAGCGGGCGGAGTTAATAGTGGGGTTGTGCATTGTAAAGGCCTTGTCATGATCTCTCTGCCGACACACCAAAGGAAGTGTGTCAAGTGCATGGCAACAAGAGTCGATCATGTCTTGTGGGTAAAGTGTACACACTCTGCAGAGATAAAACTACTTAAGTAGCCATGCCCACGGTCAAGGGCAGGCGAGGTACGCTTGCACATTGTAGATTTCATGGTTTTGTTTTAAATGGAAATGATGGTTTGGGAATCCGAGAGCAGATGGAACTCTCGGGTTATGGTTTGGCGGATGGAGCCAGTCAGGTAGATGGAACCTGCTTTAATTGTTATATCAAATTCAATTACTATGCTATTACATTTTGTTCAAATGATGCCTTATGAAATTACTATTGGTATTTACAGTTAAACTTTACTTTATGCTAAAAGAGCCATATTATGCCTTCAATTGCTTAGCCTTGCATATAGTTATCATGCATTGTGTTTCCAAGACTTGCGGAGTACATTTTGTGCTCACCCTTGCAACATCCCCAACCTTCCACAGAAGAGTGTGCGGAAGCTGAAGCTGACTACGACTTCTACGCTTGTGGTTACGATGAAGGTGATCCGGAATGCTAGGACACGAATCCCAGTCGATTGCCTGTTGGGCAAATGGATGGGCTTACTTACTTTGCTTTTGTTAATTCGTTTCCGCTGTTTCTTATTGAACTCTAGCTATGATGCTTCTTATTTGTAATAATTGGCCATAAGGCTAATACTCTTTTGCTTAATTAATATTATTTGATTCGTGATATGGATGTGTTGTCATCACTGTTTCACTGTGTGTGCTAACTTTTCCTAAACTAGCACAGGTTATACACAGAGGGTTCGGATTTGAAAATCCGGTCCCGACAGAACGGCTCACTCCTGCTTTTGCACTTGGGTCCACACGCCAGCTAAAGAGTCACCATGACAAAGGAGAGCACAGAGCTGAACACAGAAAGCACATGAGCAGGCGCCATGGAGGGCTTCTCAGTGAGCTTCGGCTGGAGGTGGAGCAAACACCAAGGGTTAAATGCGATAGCCAAACATGGACTCCTGGGATTTCCCTGAGGCCACAGGAACCGACGACCGGAGCTGGGATGGCCCGGTTTCAACGTCTACGAGAGCATGCTCAAGTAGTTGCGGTTCTACGGGATTGAATCTACTTCCACCACTCTGTCGGATTGTGCTTCGCTCCGTTCGGAAGCCCACGGAGACAGAGAAGAGCGCAATGTCTTGGTCCAGCGGGGAAGAAGGGAAAACATGCAATGGGGCTCCGGTCTTTCTTTTATGGTGTGGCTTGGCGGAGAGAGCTATGCGCGGTATGGGCGAGCAGCATGGGCGCACGGGCGGAGCTGGCAGAAGCTCTGGTCGCAGCGGCCGCGTGGAGGGCGATTTTGCCGCGGCAACGTGCTGGCGGGGCTGGGGAAGAGAGAAGGAAGAGAGAAGAGGAGGGATGCTGGCAGGTGGGGCCTGGGTGGCTTGGGGCCCACTGCCAGTCACAGAAGTCAGCTTCATCGATTGCATCAGTTGAATTTGGCTGTTGGCGAATTTATGAGCAGATTCAAGGTTAAGGTATTGGGCAAGCTGATTGAATGAGTTAAACAGGTTCAAAAATTTTGAAACTTTTTGTGTTGGCAGATCAAAGAGTCTAGTTTCTATTTTATTTCATTTCACTTGATTATCTCTTGCAGTTTGAGAACAGTAATTTATCAAAGTTGACTGATTTTCATACAGTTTTTGAATTTTAAAGCTATATAGATAGTGTGAAAAAATTCTGAAAAATTTATATTTATTCATAACGTAAACTCTAGTATTTTATAAAATTATTTTATATAGTATGTTATTTTGTATTTTCATGAGTTTCTTTAATGTGCTTTGTTAGACCTTCAAAAGACTTTATTTGTTCACTTCTGTTTTTATTTTTCTTGAGGATGAAATTGATTCATAAATTTTTGGAACTTTTTTAGGGACTTTAATATGGGATATTATTTCTTTTGCAAAATTTTTAGATCAATATATTATATATTTGTTTTATATTAAATCTGACATTGTAAATTTCAGATTTTCATGGTTTCGATTTTTGAATTTTAAAAGATACTAAAAGTAATTATTAACTTTTGATATTTTTACCAGGGGTTAAAACTGTTATGATTAAGGCTTGGTGAAATTTTCCACAAGAGATAATTTTTGATTAATTTTATAAAATTCTTTCATATCCCTGTTTTGAAATTAAAACATGTCACTTCACTATTTTACCTCTTTACCTAACTCATTTAAAATCTTTTTACAGCTGAAAAGATGTGATGGGGCTTTACAAAGAATTAATACTATTTTTTCTGGATTTTACTTTCATCTTTTTACCTTTTTACTTTTACACTTTTACTAATTCCATTAACTGATTTTCTTTTAACTCCAAAAATACAAGAATAGTTTAATAAGGTTGGAAATGTTTCAGAAAATAATAGAAATTAAAATAGGACTAGACTTTCAACATATATATATATTTTTTGAAGTTTATTTATTTTGTGTGAAGGGTTTTAATGTGCCATTTGTTCTTTTCTTTTGGATTGAAATACTAGAAAATGAAGTAAAATATAATATTTAAAAATAAAAATCTCTGTTTCAGTTGAAATGTTTATTCAATTCTATTTTTGAATCTTCAAATTTTTATTTTTCCCTATGTTTGAAATTTTTGGGATGTTACACGGTTTAATCGGATTATACAGTCAACTAATTGTCCGACCGTGTTAATTACACTTTGGTTACACTATTCGTGATAGTTTAGCCACCGTCACCGATTAATCTCGGACTAATAGGTCGAGTCAACCATTTTTCGGAACAGTGCTTAATTAGATGTTAGAATTGTATTAGTAAGTAGTGATTCCTTCTGCATTGATTGAACTGCAGATGAAGATTCCAATGGGACGATCGACAATGAAGAGCTGAGGATCTGTCTGAATAAGCTCCAGGTTCAGATGTCGGAGAAGGAGATCGACAATATTCATCGCTACTGTGACATCGACAGCAGGAAGGGGATTCAGTTCCAGGAGTTCGTTGTTCTACTCTGCCTCATGTACTTGCTGCTCGGCCCAGATGTCACACGCCGTGTACAAGATTCTTTTCTTCTCCTACTCTCCTAGCAAAACATCTTCCTGAATCTTAGTAATTTGTTTATGCTGGAACATTCAGTTGATGGTGTTCGTCTTATGTCTTGTCTGTGTCAGGTTTCAGAGTTCGAATCGGCGAAGATCGACTACGTCTTCGACGAGATGATTGAGGCCTTCTTGTTTTTTGATAAGGATGGGGACGGCAAGATGAAGAGGAAAGATGTCACCCAGAGGATGAACGAGGCGTCTCACCAGGAGAGGACTCCCAGTCACATAACAACCCAGCTATTCAGTAAATATCTTGCTGCCTCTGCTCTTCTTGTCATAGCAGTAGATTAGTGCCCATCCATTGTTACAGTGTCTAAATGTAGTGTGCTTCTGTAAGTAGATTAATGCCCATGTCATTGTTACAGTGTCTAAGTGCACTGTCTTGCTGCATGTGTTGCAGAAGAGATGGACCTGAACAGGAATGGCAAGGTGAACTTGAAAGAGTTCCTCTTCTCCATGATCAGATGGGCAGGGCTTGATACTGATGACGACGATGCTAGCAATGAGACTTCTCCCTAGTGTGTATTTCGTCATTTTGTCAAATATATAACCAATGAGCAATTGCAAGTTCATCAGAGTTTTATAGAAACGAGCAATTTGTGGTGTAATTTTCTGTTTACTTCGACAGCAAGTTCGCTTGGTTTCAGACTTCCGGTAAGTAGGTTTTCTTGCAACTAAGCTCAATGTTCAGACCGGATAGCACTTCACGTATACAAAGATATAGAAAGTATGTATATGAAATTGAATTTCAAGTATGTACGTGTGCTCATTCATCATCAAAACTTTTGATTAAATATTCCAAACCCATGAAGGTCTCTCAGGACAAGCTTTCTAATTGCAAAAGCATCAATCTTCAGATATCATTCTCTAAAATCCCTGGTGGGAAAAACAACCAACCAAAAGGATTTATCTTTCATTTTCCTGGAGTTAAGGAACAAAATCTATTGATGGTGTCACATAACCGGGACTAGAGACAGAAATTGAAGGGACAAAAAAGAGGTCCAGACACAGTAAGGCACCGCCTTGAAATGCCAGACAAATTACATCAGAACTCCGGCAGCATTATCAAGCGCCTTCTTAGCAATCTTGAATTTGCAAGTCTAAGTCCTTCCCGGTGTCGTTAGCATCCACATACTGTTTGATGAACAGCACAATGCCATCTCTCAATATTTCGAGTTCTGAAAGCCCAGCAATACGGATAAAGACGTTCCACACAAGTGCATCATCTTTCTTTAGTAATGTCTCAAACAGCATTCTAAAATGCATGATCCTTTTTGAAGTCATCTCCACTGGGTTTGCCAGATTGACAACCTTCAGTTTTGCAAAGGAGAGCGTGAAATTTGCAAGCATCTCTGCAACTAGTTTTGCAAGGCTCATGGATCGATTCAAATCCATTGTATCTAGCTCCTTAAAATGATCCCAGAGGCAGTACTGCAATGGCACCAGAATAAACCAGGGGAAACATAGTTAGAAAAATAATAAATGAACTTCTGTCATCACCTACTGCACAGAGCAATGAACAAGCGGTATACATAAAAGGCCAGGTAAGGTTCTTTATAGCTTCATACTTGCACATATTAGCTACCAGAAAGGCAACCGTATTAGCACTAGTACCACTATGGAAAATTTGGTGTCACAAACATAATGAAAGCGTAGGAAAACACAACATTAATCAAAATCTAGGAACACGTCATAACAGGATATCAATTCATCTTGCTGCATACCTCGTTTCATCTAATAAGTTCCTATATTAAGAGAAAGAAATCCAATTGCACTATCAGCAAAGCAGTAATTCACTGATTTGTGAGGCAGAACAGCTTCAGCGTAGATAACAAAAATGACAAATAATACAATATTATACCTGCAAGCTGAACTTGTGGTTTTTATCATGGCTGCATAGCTTGGAAGCAAGAATTGTGTAGTACCTATTGAACACCTTTTCTTGCAGACAACAATCAACAATGACCCTTAGAATTTCCCGATCCTGCATACCGATAGAGGAAAAGACATAAGTAATATTGAGAGATACACACACAAAACAGGACTTCTTATATAACAAGGATGCATGCCTGCTTCCCAGAAAGGTCCAGCCTCAAGAGCTTCTCAAAAGCATCTACATAGCCTTCCGCACTCATTATAATGCAAAAGATTGCTCTTCGTAGGTCAGTGTTCATCCGCTGAGCAGCTGCAAGCTGAATCAGTTTTTGCGCCTCTACATCGTCCTTGCTGATAACTGTTGCAACATCTTCAATATTGCCTGCTGTGGATGATACATCCCCGGACAACAACCGTTGCCCTTCCTTTTCAGGGTCCAAAAGCTTACTCCACTTTATCCCGCGCAAGAGGACATCTTCTGCCTTCAGCTGCAGCATGTAGAAAAGGAAGTGTTAAACGAACAGAAAAGTCTGCAATTCTGAAGTCACAATTTACAATTCCAGATGTCAGGAAATAAGTTCAGGTAAAAATATGGTGTAAAGGATCCTCTTTGGGCCTTTTCCTGTTGTTCTTAATGTCACATATTTTCTCGAGCATAAATTCCATCTGCATGGTAAGTTACACAGGACACCGAACTCAAAAACTAAGCTGACATGCAATGCTTCTTGAATTGGTGCAGTAAACAAAGCAACTTACTCTTTTGCTATGTATCTCCGCTTTTCCATCTTCTTGACTAGCTGAGTGTGATTTCAACTGATTTACAGAGTACTGGATACTGAGTATAAAATCTTTCATTGTGCTTGGTTCATCTCCCCGGAGCTTCATTCCACAGCCTGTTGATCCAGATGAAAACATATCCTCAGCTTCACTCAGAAAGAGAACATGGTATGGTACTCAAATAGAGGAACAAATATCATGGTTCAATGAGTGAGTTGTGTATTATTATGGACTACGGAGTAAGACATTATTGATGTCATACACTGTAGGATGGTCAATACTGTTGATACATCTAGCTCTGTCAATCGCTTGCTCAGCACTGAGAGAAGATCATATACAAGATCGCTGCAATATTGGACCAGATTATCAGAATTTATCTTGAAGTTGTTTTAAAGAAGCATGGTATATTGTTGTATTCAACCACAGACCTTGAAACAACATCAAATATGCAGAAATAACAGAACAGTAAGGTAAGATTTCTCAGAGATAGGCCATCTTCTCTTGAGTACTCATCCTGCAACAAGGGAAAAATAAGAAAACATATCAAATTATCTTAAAAAATAGAAATTAACTGGAATTATCACTCAGAAAACATGATTTAAGTATCCTTAAGCTAAGCAGATACACAACAATGCAAAGGACATGAATAAACATACTTAAATAAACAGAGACAGATAATATTTAATCTTTATCTTAATCGGAATAGTCATACCTCAAACGACTTTGCAAGAGAAGCAAGGATCTTAGCACTGAAGTCCATACCAACCAAGCGTGCCATACCTGCAAGGCTGCAACAAAGGCTGCAAATACAGATGCATACCTGTACAAATGAAAGAATCAATTTCATTAGTTTGGTACAAATAACAAACATCCATCACTTCCTACCTGAAAGTAGAGAACGATTAAAAAATGTCTATATACACATCAGATATATGTGATCAATGGGGAAGATCCTTAACTGTTCGTTGCCACAAGGTCCTCGGGAACAACTTGCCAAAACTTCATCACCAATTATCTGACAGCCAACACTTCGAGGAACTGACTGTGAATAGGTAAATAGCAAAAAAACCAGAAGACAGTTCCTTGTGATTAATCAAGCTAAAAGAAAGCGCCTGAAGGAAAATATCAGAAGAATGAAAACTTGAAAAGGACTGATATAGGGATATACGCGGAAAAATGCAGCAATTTCCTGAGTAATAGACTCCACGTTTGATTCTGAGAGCCTGTTCAGAAGTCCTGATGCAAACCAAATATCAGGTCATACGTGATAATACACTCCCAAACAAAATGGGTAAAGAAACATGTTACATAGAAGCAAATAAAATATGGAACTTAAAGTCAGACCTCTGACTCTACGGCGCATCTGAGAGATCTCTTCTGATTCTGAATTGGAAGCAGCACGCAGACTTGGTGGTACATACTTCTCTTTTTGATTCTGTGGGTAGTTCAACCACACTAGGTTCTCCATCCTCAGATTCGTGAACTTCTCCACCATTCTCTTCAGCCATTTCCAGACCGCCACCATCCGGTTCCTCTATGGCATCATTCATAACTTTTTTTATTTTTCCTTTTCCGTTTCTTCTTGTCTAGTTTAGTGCCATCCGCCACCTTCCAATCATACTCTTTTGTTTCATCATCTAAACCTAAGTCACCACCAAATCCAAGGTCTGCAAAAAGACTGTCCATACCATCATCTAGACCTCCCAGCTTTCTCTTCTTCACCTTGAGCATTTTTGCAAGCCTCTTCTCTGCCTCCAGATCCTCCTCTCTGCTCACAGCTCCACCCATCTCCATTTGAAGCTATGCCTGGAATTTGGACTTGGGTTTGCGCCTCTCCTCTCGCTCCCTCTCTCTTCTTCACAGCAATGGGTTCTTTCTTTGGTTTCTTTTCCTGTACTGGACTTGATTCTACCGATGGCATTGCTGGTTTCTTTCTCTTTTTTTTGGTCACCCTAATTACAGAATTCCATGTATTGGAATTAAAATCCTAAAGCTATCAAAACAACTCTTTTATCTTTTTTATTTCTTTTTGATGATTTGGTCAGCTCTCCTGGTGCGGAACCCAAGAAAGAAACCGCAGTTTTTGTTTCTCCGATCTCGCCTCTTTTTCGCTTCTCCCTGTGTGACTTCTGCTCTGCTTTTCCTGGAACAAGCACCATGTGGGAAGAATAAAAGAATAGCATTGTAAATTCACCACAGAACACGCTCTACTTCACAGATTAGAGGTCTCTGAGACCGAGAAGAAGTTTACCCGTCATGACTCCTCCAATTTGATGCTACGCTCATGCCCTGGTACGTTATCAATTGGAGCTGGCAAAACAACCAGGAAAGATTACTAACATTATATATAGGATTACTCATCAATTGGAGCAAGAAATCCAGCACCCAGAAGAAGACATTATCCACGCGCGCGCGCAGAGAGATAGAGAGAGATCTTACCTCGCCGGATTCCAGTTAACGGATGCGTCGGCGCCGAAAATATTAGCCGCGGCGACCGTGGCTGTCGGGCTCCGCCGGCTGAGGGGAGGGAGAAGCACTAAGCGCAAGGGTTTCTCTCTCTGCTTGGAAGGAAGGCCCACTTTTACATCCAAGCCCCCAAAATCCCTCGAATCTTTCAACCATACCCCGCACCAAAACCACACGCTCGATCTGCCCGTCGGTTATCCATTGGACGGTCATGCGCAACCGGAGCAGTTCCATTTCGGCTGGACGCCGTTTGAAATTTTTAGTAGTGGCCCTTTTGAAAATTTTAATTGCGAGAACAGCCTCCGTTGAGCAGCATTTACAAAAATAGCCCTTTTGCACCTCCGAAGGGCTGCATACGCGAATGTCGCGGAGCTCGGGCACTGCAATGGCGAGAATCGCGCCTCCCGAGCGCTGCTTATGCTGGTACCACCACCTGCAGGGAAGCAGCGCCTCCCCGGAGCTGCAATCGGCTGGCCCCACCGCATGCAGCGCAAAGTAGCACCTCCTAGGCGTTACAATCGGCCGACCCCACCACATGCAACGCTGCCAAGGCGCTGCATCGGTGGGCCCCAGCACCAGCCAAAGGCAGAGGTGGCCACGACGCGTGTTGGACGCTGGATGACGGCCCTGGGCGAATCTTTGTGCGGCCTCGACGATCGTTGGACGCTGCTCTATCCTGTGCTGATTTACGCCGTATCGTGAAGTCTCGTTCGCGCACTGAAAGCATCGACAGAGGGCCGATTATCTTGTGCATGCTCTCCGAAGGGCGCTATAAATTACGAGGCTATCGTATGCGAACATCAGAAGTCTGGGGGAGGGAAACAAACCGTAGGAAAAGCAAAAGTGTTCGTATTTTTTGAGTGCTCTGCGAGAGCCACGAGCCAAAAGAGAGGAGATGGGAGAAAAAAAGAGGGAAATATGAGGTAGAAAAAGAAATTTGGAATCGTAGTTTTGGAAGAATTTATTCGTATTTGTCGGGACTCGAATATACAAATTCGAACCCTTTGTGTATATCGCACTAGTCTAGAATCACGCTAGTGCGCACAGGCTCAACATAGATGAATATCACAATCATACACAGCGAAAACATGATAAAAGACATATATTAAATAATACCGGTTGAATGACCTTATGGTCAACTTACATGACTATGCCTCGCAAGGCTGAATAACAAATTAAACGGCAGCGGAATGAAAATGTAAATAAACCCCTCAGTATACCATAGGCAACTGACAAGGTTCACACTCTAAACATTCGTCTCCTCCTGGTACTCCTCATGAGATGATGTAGAATCCTCAATTGATGATTTGTTGTTAGCAAGGGTGAGTACTTAAAGCACTCAACAAGTTGTGCACAGAATGTAATTATATCATAACTATATGCAAGGCTTATTCCAAAGGAATGGCTATCATGGCTATTTTGCACTAAAGCAACATATGCAAATGAATACAGTAAATAGATTAAAAGGACAGTAAAACAAAAAACAATAATTAATAACTTTCAGGATTTCTCAAGTAAACATTTGCAAATTTGGTTTTGGTGTTAATGACAAATCTAATATTGAGACTAACTCTTTTGATAATCATAATATTGATTAGTCTCAATTGTTAATTAATGAAAAAAAATTATGAGACTAACTCTTTTGTTGAGCTTAACTCTTATTAGTCTCTTTTGGATGAAAAGATGGAAATATCAAAGGTATGCATTCGAATTCATATTATCATATCTTGTTGTATTCCTTGGATATAATATTTATGATCATATTGATAAATCCAAATATGAGACTAACTCTTTTATTAAGTATATTTTTCATTAGTCTCATTTCATTCAAAAATGGAATCCCAAAGGTATGCATCAAATACAAGTCCATTATTTCTACATGCATTACTTAGATCCAAGATAAAAGATGAACTCTACCTTAGTTTCAATCTTAAAATGTGCATAATATTTTCAATTCTATATATACATGAATGCACATATTTAGAGGGAGTTCATGCTTTTCTTGATGTTTCAATAGTATTGATCCCTTTCATCTTGCTACAAATTTCAAGGATCATTACTTTGAAACAAACTATTGAGTATATATATATAAAACTTGTGTAGTTATAGTATACTCATGTTAATATGAGACAAACTCCAAAACAATCTCAAAAATTGAATATATGCATATTGATTCAAGTTCAATTATTTGTATGCACACATTTAACGGGGTTTATTATATAATTAATGGTCTTAAGAATATTGATCCCTTTCCACCACTCCATATAAATTGGATCATTATTTTTAAATTTCATCGAATTGAGTATATGAAACTTGTGTAGTTAATATATACTCATGACAATTTAAATTCAATTTAAATTGTGTTCGGTTGTCATTCAATCAATAAAAAAATAATCATGAGTTGATGGTTCACTTTGTTAATCCTAGGGCAATCGAAGGTTCTTGAGTATATGAACCATTAGTTGCATTAGTATACTCTAGACACAATTTATCTTTCAATCAATTGTCTTTTAGTTGTGGTCAATCATCAAAGGAAAAGATCAAAGGATCTTGGGAGCATCCATTATGTGTTAATGGAGTGCATTGATGATTGAGACAACCATGTGTTTTGGACTAACACTTTCAATGAGTTTGAAATAAGTTAAGTCTAAGGTTGAGATGGATAAACGAGACAAGTACGTTATCATGTGTTGATGAGCGTCAAGAGAGGATCCCGAAGCTAAGACAAGGAGAGGTCATCATGTGTTGATGAACAAGATGAAGATCCCAACTTGGAGAGAAGATGATCGGTTATCATGAAAGCTCTAAGTGGTTGCAAGAGGACAAGATATAACTAGCTAAGGTTAAGGATGTATTCCTAGTCTTTTACTGATCTCGGTGTTTGGATGGAAAACCGAGTTGCTAATATAGGTTGATGTACTATTAAGAGGGGTCGACTCTTATAGCTTGAGTCTCATCATGTGTTGATGGCTCAATCCCGCTTGCTCTAGCTCACACTTTCTTGATTTGATTTTTGCATAGAGCAAGTATTTGCAAATGTGTTTTGCAAATAGTTGTACATCATGCTTGCATTTTATTGATGTGTTCTTTGCATAAAGCTTTGATTTGCAAATGTGTTTTGCAAATAGGAGAAGCTCATGTTTGATGTTGTTTTGCAAATAAGTTGATATTTGTGCAATTCTTTGGAGCATGCGACTAGAGTTTGCAAATGTATTTTGTAAATTGGTTTGATCATGTGTTGATCATCACATGGCTCAAAGATGTGATCTTAATTGCCTGTGTTTGCAATATTTATATTTGCAAATGTGTTTTGCAAAATATTGATGTTCATGCATTTGATCTTGGAGCATGTGATTAGAATTTGCAAATATATTTTCAAAATTGTGTTGATCATGAGTTGATCATCACATGGCTCAAGATTTGATCTTATTGACTCTTGCTAGCTTGTAGTCACGGTCTTAATCAAGTTTATGTGAAGGATTTCGAGAAAATCAGATTTTAGACTTGAGTGGCTACATTGGAGTTTTTGTGATATTTTAAAATATCTATGGTTACTTACATTGTGAAAAGGGTAAAAATTGTAGCCCTCTTGATAAGCTTCGCATAGAGTCCGAGACATATAAATCGGAGTTCGGAGTAAAAAGTTTTGATATTTTTTCTGTAGAAAATGTGGTAGTGACACCCTTACATGGGCGGTAGTGCCGCCCGAGAGGCACTACCGTTGAATTGTGCGGCAGTTATTTGCCAGAGAAGGTGTTTTTGAGTTTAAAGGCCGGCACTACCGGTCCTACATGGGCAATAGTGTCAGATACTGTAACAACGGCTAGTTTCAGTGCATTTAATGCCTATTTTACCCCCCAAAGGCTAGTTTTCTTTAGAGAGGCTATAAAAGGAGCCTTGGGGGCTGACATTTTGTTTGTTGTGGTTTTGGAGAGTTCGTAGCTCTTTGTGGTTGAGTTGTGCATGTATTGCACTCTCTAATTTGGTTTTTGAGTTAAGAGCGATTCTAATTTGCATGTGTTGCAATTAGAAGTGTGTTGAGTGCTCCTTGTGCATGTGTTGCACGTAGAGGAGAGCCTTGTGCATGTGTTGCACTCGGTGAACATCTTTGTGCATGTGTTGCACTTGGTGAGAATCAAGCAAGAGGCTTGACTTGTTACTCTTGGTGTTTGCCGACACCTAGATGTTGTGTGGAGGTGTCGTGCGCGGTGAGCTTCTCAACGGAGTTATGAGAAGCCCCAGCAAGTTTGTGAAGGTCGGAGATCACCTACCCGGAGGGGGAAAGAGCTACCACTAGTGGAATCGAGATGGGTGCTCAATTCATGGAGCCGGTTCAAATTAGTTTGGGCTTGCCTCTGAAAGTGCATCTAGGCCCCTTAAGAAGTTTTGGTCATAGATGGCAACACAATTAAAATACTAATGTTTAAATGAGAATCTATGCAGAGGTAGAGGCAATATCATCTTTGAGAAAGCAATTGAAGTTTCCAGCAGAGTTCAAAATTTGTGAAGACGGCATCAAGACCCATTGTAAACTTTTTCTATTTCTTTTGAGTCTAAGGATAGCCGTACTATTAAGAGGGATACAACGGGAAATCACTTTTAGGATATACTTGTGCTCAAGGTTAAAAATTGCATTGCATAAACACTTCAAGCACTTTATTTTTTTGTTAAAATTCACACCTCTGGTCGAGTGGGCCAACCCGGAGTATCCGGACATTTGGTCCGGACTCTCCGGGTTGACACCCTCGGCAGCAGTTCTATGGATAGTCCGGACTCTCCGGGTTGACACCCTCGGTAGCAGTTCTATGGATAGTCCGGAGTATCTGGACATTTGGTCCGGACTCTCCGGGTTGACACCCTCGGTAGCAGCTCTATGGATAGTCCGGAGTATCCGGACATTTGGTCCGGACATTCCGCGTTAATTAGTCCGGAGTCTCCGGGTTTTTATTCGGAGTCTCCGGGTTAGCTGTCTCGGTATGTTCTAATTCTTCCCAATCCGGAGTCTCCGGGTTATAAGTCCGGAGTCTCGGGTTGAGCGCTGCTCACCCCCAACGGCTGGATTTTGGAGCACCTATATAAGCCATCACTCTTCACCCAACAGTAGGGTGCTCCATTATTGCAGTTGCTCATACAAAAAACACTCACTCTCACTCTCTTGTGCCCTAATCCCTTTTCTCCATTTGAAGCTTTGATAGATTTGATTCTTTTGGGAGAAAGGAGTGGATTTGAGTGACTTGAACTTGCATCTTTCATTCTTGAGCACAAGTTTCATCCTCCAAGTTGAGTTCGCAACGTATTTATTATTCTTGGAGTTTGAAGGGCTCCTAGACGGCAAGGAGTCACCGGGAGCCTCCAAATCTCGTTGTGGTGAGCCCCGGAAGTTTGTGAAGGCAAGCCTCGCCTCCAAAAGGAAAGAGGCAAGAAGTGAAGACCGGCGAGTGCATTGTGCAACACCGGGGGGATAGTGGTCAAGAGGGACCTGGGCTTTGTGCCTCCTCAACGGAGACGTAGGATTCCCTTCAAGAATCCGAACTTCGGGTAAAAATCTTTGTCTTTGTGTTCTTTGTTTTGCTTTTGCTAGGGTTTGTTGTGATAGACCTTTGAAAGGCCTGATCTACTCCATCACTGAGTTTGGCTCTAGATCTGTATCCTTTTGAGGTACCTGAAAGTATTTAGATCATTTGTGTTCATTTAGTTTGTTGAAAAATTGCAAAGATTTAAAATCTCCTCTTGAAGTCTCCAGTCTGGAGTATCCGGACTCCATTACCCGGACAGTCCGGTTTATCCGGAGTATCCGGATTGAATACCCCGGATACTCCGGGTTAGGACCCTCGGGAGATTTTATTTAGTTGCAAATTTT
Source organism: Otatea glauca (assembly GCA_036346275.1). Lineage (NCBI taxonomy): Eukaryota > Viridiplantae > Streptophyta > Magnoliopsida > Poales > Poaceae > Otatea > Otatea glauca. The sequence goes on from CM070719.1 coordinate 6,541,607, forward strand.
TAATTCGCCTATTCACCCCCCTCTAGGCAACATTTCCGGTCCTTTCAGCCTCAATGTGGATTAGGGGAGACCGGCAATTCTCCGAACACCATGGTAAAACATCGGTGTGTCTCTTTGTGTTTACATGCAATTTTCTATTTACATTATTGCAATTTACATTCCTAGAATTAAATTATCTAGTGCATTTAGTGAGCCTAGTTGATTTAGGCTTAATTTATCAAAACTTTAGTTTATCGCTTCCGCATTAATTCTAGGTTTTGGCCCAAGAGCATTTAGAGATAAATTTTTAAAACCATCTATTCACCCCTCTAGTAGGAATCTTCGATCTTACAACTGGTTGTGGTTTCGAGCAAATATCAAGCGGGCTGTCATCCAGGATAGCCCAAACGTATGCCTCATCACAGATAGGCATGCTGGGTTAATATCCACCTTCAACACCATGCAAAGAGGGACACAACCACCGTACCAATGGAATGACATCGTCAATCAATGGTTCATGAGGCATCTTGCCTCGAACTTGCATAGGCGATTCCACAACAAGGAAGTCATGAAGACATTCAAGAAGCTCTGCATGCAAAACAGAGGTGAAAGTTCAAGGCAATTTGAAGACTGCTCGATGAGGAGACCTTGAAGCATATGATGGAGTCAGGAGAGGACCATGTCAACAACTTCTCACAGTGGGTACAATTGCATGCTTTAGAACTAGAGAAGTGGTCCCAGTTCCATGACACGGACGACGCAAAGCACAACATAATGACAACTAACATGTTAGAGGTTTACAACGGTATTCTGAAGGGGGTTCGGTCCCTCCCAATCAATGCCATCATAGAGGAGACCTGGAACAGAACCTTTGGATACTTTGTAAACAGAGGAATGAATGCTAGGAGGCACCTGGATGAGGGTAAGTAGTTCTCCGAACGTATGCATGCATACATAGAGAAGAAAATAGAGAATGCTCAACCGCACGTTGCCCACACCATGGATGGAGTTAGGCAAAAGTTCAAATTACGTCTACGGGAGAAGTTCGTCGATGACCATGTAGGGGCTATCGTAAATAAGTGTACACAGTACGTGATGTAGCAACATGCATATGCAACAAGCCGAAACTGTTGCACATACCATGCTCCCATGTATATGCGATGTGCGTGGTTCTCTATCAGTCCTCTGAACCCTATATCTCTGAGTACTTCAGCGCCGACCATCTGTTCGGGATATGGAGTTCGGAGTTAAACTCTTACGGCCTAGACATGCATTACAGGGACCTGTGGTCGGGCCAAGTGACTTGGTGTCAGAATGACAGTTTGAAGAGGAGTGGGCATGGACGGTGGCAGTCACGGCGGATTCGTAACGACATGGACGCAAGTCAGTGGGGAGACGCACCAGCTGCATGGAGGTGTTGGTTATGCAGGCTAGTGGGACATACAATGAAGACGTGCCCTAATAGGGTAGGCTCATCAAACTATCCAAAGGAACCTTGTAAGTTTAAGGTCCATTGGTTTTGGTGATTAGTTTTAGATTAATGCTTAATCTTTGTTTAATGACAAATCTAATCATTATGAGACTAACATGTCTATTGAGTTTTATTCTTATTAGTCTCATAATTTGGATGGAAAATGGAAAACCTGAGGTATGCACTCTTATTCATGTTATTATCCTATTGTATACTTAGGATTCAAGTTAAAGAATGAACTCTTTCATTGCTTATACATTAAAGATGTGCATTATGTTTCCAATTCCATATATTACATAGAAGCACACATTTAGTGGGAGTTCATAATTTAACTTGATGTTTCAATAGTATTGATCCATGTCTTCTTGCCAAATAATATATAGGATCAATACTTTGAAACAATTCCTTAAGTATATTTAACTTGCATAGTTGTAAGTATACTCATGCTAATATAGGATAAACTCTAATGCAATCAAATAAAACATGTGCACATTGTTTTCAATCCAATTATATGTATGCACATATCTATGTGGAGTTTATTCTATAGTTGATGGTCTAAATAGGTATTGATCCCTTTCCATTCCACTCAAATACTTGGGATCATTACTTGAAACCATCGAAATGAGTATATGAAAACTTGTATAGTTATATATACTCATATCAATTTAAATGTTATTGAAATTGAGTTTGGTTGTGTTTCAATCATTCAAAGAACCAATCATGTGTTGATGATGTTCTTTGTTGATTAAGGACAAATGAAAATTTCTTGAGTATAATAAAGCATTAGTTGCATCAAAGTACTCAAGACACATTTAATCATTCAAATTGATTTGGGTTGTGTTCAATCCATCTTGGGGGCATCCATTATGTGTTAATGAAGTGCAATTGATGACTGAGACAACCGTGTTTGTTGGACTAATATTTTCATTGAGTCTGAAACAAGTTGAGTCCAACGGTGATAAAGAATCGGGAAAAAGAAGAAATCATCATGTGTTGATGAGCTTTAAGAGGAGAATCTCGAAGTGAAGAGAAGAGAGGAGAAGAGCTAGAGGAGAGTTTATCATGTGTTGATGAACAAGAAGAGAAGATGGATTGCGATCCCGGAAGAAAGATGATTGAAGATCTAAAAGCCCCAAAGGGGATCAAGTGCGGCGAAGGTATAACTAGATAGGCTAGAGTGTTTAGTTTAGATCGCCATACTATTAAGAGGGGTCGAGTTCTTTTGCTTGAGCTTCATCATGTGTTGATGAACTTAATCCAGTTCACTCTAACTCACTCTCTTGATCGATATTTGCATGGAGCTAACCATTTGGCATGTGTTGCGAATGGGTGAAGCTCGTGCATTGGTTTTTGAATGATGCTATGATTTGCATGTGTTGCAAATAGGAGAAGCCCATGCTTGCTTCTTATTTGAATTCTAAATTTGTTTTGGTATTGCTTGGAGCTAAGTTTTGCATGTGTTGCAAAAGGAGAGAGCTCAAGCAATTTGGTTTAAAGTGGATGCATGGAGCTAGAGATTTGCATGTGTTGCAAATAGAGAGCTCATGCACTTGAGTTTGATTTGTGGTTTGGTTGGAGCTAAGATTTGCATGAGTTTCACAAAGAGAGGTCAAATATTTGAGTTTATTTGGATGTTGCATGAAGCTATGGATTTGAATGTGTTGCAAAAAGGAGATAGCTTATGCATGGAACTAAGATATTTGTATGTGTTGCAAATAAAGAGAGTTCATGCAAGTTGCCCTTAAAACAGTTTAATTGTTATTTGCAAATGTATTTTACAAATAAACTAGAGGTTATGGGTTTCGATCCTAGAGCATGTGAATAGGGTTTGCAAATATGTTTTGAAAATTGACTTGATCGTGTGTTGATCATCACATGGCTAAGAGGATTGATCTCATAGGTTTGTTGTTTATTTGCGAACGTGTTTTGCAAATAAATTGGAGTTTAAAGCGATTCTTTGGAGTATGTGATTAACTTGTGCAAATGTGTTTTGCATATTGCTGGGATCATGTGTTGATCCTTACATAGCTCAAAGAATTAATATTTGTTGATTTGGAGAAAATGTTCGGTGAGAAATCAGGTTTTCTCCCTGAGGGGCCGGTATGACCGGACCCCCTCCGGTCATACCGACCGACGGTATGACCGGGCTCTATCCGGTGTGTTTTTTCCAGAGAAGATGTTTTCGAGGGGCAGAGAGCCCGGTATGACCAGACCCCCTCTGGTCATACCGGCCGAGGAGCGGTCATACCGGTCGGGGTGCGGTATGAACGGATTTTCTGTGTAACGACTAGTTTTTTCTAGCCATTGGACCAGAGGCCGATCATACCGATCCTAGGGTGGTATGATCGGGTCTCCTGAGCATTTTTGCCCAATTTACCCCAACGGCTAGTTTTTGCTTGGAGGTTATAAAAGGAGGCCTTAGGGGCATTAGCTGTTGTTGACATTATTGTGAGTGTGTGGGAGTTGTGTGCATGTGTTGCTCTCTCCCATTTGCTTCTTGAGCTAGTGTGAACCCCTAATTACATGTATTGCAATTAGAAAGTGGATTGATGACCTCTTGTGTATGTGTTGCACTTGTAGAGGATCCTAGTGCATGTGTTGCACTTAGGAGGTCACTGGAGTGCATGTGTTGCACTAGGTGAAGCTCAAGCGGGATCGCTTGGATTGTTACTCTTGGAGGTTGTCGCCTCCTAGACGGTGTAGAGCGTCGTGCACAGGAGCTCTCAACGGAGGTTGTGAGAAGCCTTGGCAAAGTTTGTGAAGGTTGGAGCTCGCCTACCTGGAAGGAAAAAGGAGTTACCATTAGTGGATTCGAGGTGGGTGCTCAATTTGTGGAGTCGGTCTAATGTATTTGGGCTAACCTCAATGTGAACTAGGGGAGACCGACAAGTCTCTGAACACCACGGTAAAAAGTATTGTGTCTCTTTGTGTATGCTTGTAATTCTCTATTTATATTGTTGCAATTTACATTCCTAGAATTAAATTGCTAGATTGTTTTTAGGATTGCATATTCTTGGTTAGAGACATAATTAGTTAGTACACTTAGTGAGCCTAGTTGATCTAGGCATTAATTGTCAAAATCTTAGTTTATCGCTTTCGCTCATTATTTAGTTTTTGACTTAGGCGATTGTTAATTAGAGAAGAAATTTTTAATATCGTCTATTCACCCCCTCTAGTCGGCATCCTCGATCTTACAAACCTCCCATAATGTACTTTGACGTGTGATTACAGTACCTGCATGTAATTTTATTTTTAGTTTACCAAAATAAACGCACGTCGGCCATTTGTACCAATTTCATGTTATGTGGTTTGCTGTTATGTATTGTTATGACATTTAACACTATTTGTTGATATTCGTACTCTTTGTTTCATGTCGTTTATTGTCTTCTTGCAAGGTATGGCTGGACACCCACAGACTTTGCTTGACCCATCCTATGATGGCAAGCATTATAGCATGGCCTACCTTACGGGGGACGGTCCATGATCATTCATTCTCAGGGGTTCGAGGGAGCACTGACCCTTAGACGCACGGTACGTCCCTATTCTACAGGAGTCAAGTCTGTTACCGTTGACACGGATGATGGACATCGAGCGTTCTTTCTCTTTGGATAGGGCTCTCTTGTTCGCACACGTTCCACTTCTGCTGGGGGGAAATGTCCGTCACCCTGCAGGACGTTGCCTTGATTACCGGTTTGCCTATCAGGAGTAGACCGATAGTTCCACCACCGAAGTGGTATGATTGGAGTCATTGAGAGCATCTAGGGCCCCTCAATTCTCATTATTATATTTTATTATAGTTTTGGTGTTGATGACTAAGTTAATAATACTTAAGTTTTGAAGAGCATGTGTTGAAATCAATGATGAAACAAGTTGGACTAACAAGATTAAGGTGTTCTGTTACTAGTTTATGACTTGGGAGTTGATTCAAGTCAAATAGCTAGGATCATTTTCAGTTTGGCTATCTAAAGAGGGACTTTGCACAAGCTAGCTGATTGGATCATAAGGTAAAAACAAAATTAGATTGCTTGGAGTAAAAACTCTTTGTCATTGCTCTTTGAATCAAAATTCTCCTTCATTTCAATAGTCTAAATAAGCGACGGACTAAAATTCAGCTATCCATTTCTTAAGTCCGTTGCATACATGGCCAAAATCCTTTTTCAGTCAAAAAGCTTCTTTAGTCCAGCATTGAAAATCTTCCTTGTTAAAATTCCTATCAAGGTATATACTCATCGGACCAAACTTCTTATTTTCACATACTTTAGTCCGTATCTTGCAACCATGTGTTTTTCTATGTATGACGGACCAAAGTTTTTGGTCCGGCATACATATAAAGTCATACTCCTTCAATAGACCAAAAACTTCTCAAATTTCCATCTATAGCGGACCAAATATTTTTAGTTTGGCACTCATTCAAATTATAAGCCTTTTTGCCGGACCAAACCTTGAAGTTCCATTCATTAAATCCATAGTTACATATACACTCTTATTTGAAGAATTTTCCTTTATTGACGGACCAAATCTTCTTGTTTAAAATTTTAGTCCGTTGCTGAAGCAAATCTCTTGGATAAACTTATTTTTTGTCAAAAAGGTCCTTGATTACTGATCTTTAGAAATTCCCATATATGACAGACCAAATAATTTGGTCCGGCATACATGTAACTCACTCATTCCTTTGCCAGACCAAACTCTCTAAATCTCCCATGTATAACGGACCAAACATTTTGGTCTGTCGTAAATGTACTAAATTGGTCCGTGATACACATGATCAGTATCGCTAAGTTCTGTTGTTTAGTCCGTTGTAAACGTATATTTTTGATATTTCTGACATTCTCACACGTCCAACGGCTACAGTGTAGGTGTAATGGCTATATTCATCCCAAATAGCTATATAAGTATTTCCTGAGCCATCTACCATACAAGGGAATGAACTCCTTGACCTTTTAGCATTAAAAAATAGCTCTCATTCTCAAAAGGAGTCTGTGCTTCACCTTCAAACTCAAAATCCTCAACATCTCTAAGTGTTTTAGCTCCAAGCCGAAGTCTAGCTGTGTGATTTGCGAGTGAACCGAGAGACAAAACTTGTGCAAAGTTTATTACTCTTGGATCTTAGTGATCCTAGATAGCTTGGAGGAGGTGAATAGTGTGACCTGTCCAAAGGTGATTGTGGAAGGCCACTGTAGTTGTGAAAGGTTTGGAACTCACCTCACCGGAGTAGTGAAAGAGTTACCTGAGTGATCACCATAGCTACTGCGACTAGCTTTGGAGAACTAATACTTCGGAAGAAGTGCTTCAATGTGGAGTAGGAGAAAGGCTCTGAACCACGGGATAAATCTCTATCTCATTTGTGCTCTATTTCACTTTATTGCTTTCGCTGTTATCTGTATTTGCTTTTTACTTCTGTCATATATTGTACTGAGTTATTCTCATAAAAAGAATAATAATTTGTCACTAAGAAATTAAAATTTGCAAAAGTTGCCTATTCAACCCCCCCTCTAGGCCAACTAATTCCTTCAAGTGGTATCAGAGCTTGGTTTATCTTTATTAGCTTAACTAGCTTTGGTAAATGGCCGAGTGACATGTATCCGCAACTGTTAGTATTGTTAGAGTACCAGTTTTTTATGGTACTAATTATGCTTATTGAAAAATTAGGATGAGATGTTATTTAGAAGTTGTTGGGTATGACGTGTGGAGGGTCACAGAGAAGCCTTTGCCTCCTCGTGTCATGCCTGAAGCTGTATGGTGAACCCACTCCTGGTGAGATTCAAAATATGCAGTATGATGCCCAAGCTAGAAATGCCATATTTTCGTGTCTCAGCTTAGAAGTTTTCGATAGAGTAAGTAATCTTACTTCTGCTTATGACATATAGACAACATTGCAAGAAATTCATGAAGGTACTTCTGATGTAAAAGAAGAAAGATATTATGTTGTTCGAGAAGAATTTGATCAATTCAAAATGCTTCCTCAAGAAAATGCTAATGACATGTTCTCTAGGCTAAATCCTTTTATCAATGAACTAAAAGGTCTAGGAACTAAAATATCTGATGTTGAGGTATGCAGGAAGATTATTAGAGTGCTTCCTCGAGCATATCACAGTTTGATCACATATCTGTCCAACAGTGGTGATCTCAAGAGGCTCACTCCAACGGAGCTACTAGGTAAAATATCTGCTCATGAGCTCACATTAGCCGAAGAAGATGCTCCAAAGAAGAAATCTATCGCACTCAAAGCCAAGGAAGTTATACAAGACTCATCTGACGAGGATGATGATGAGTCAAGTGAGGATGAGGATGAAGATGTGAAGAAGTTAGCTCTACTCATGAGAAGAGCTAACAAAATCATGAGAAGAGTTAATTTCAAAGACAAAGAAAGGTCAAACTCTTACTACTCAAAGAAAAATCCTTTTGCTAATGTTATATGCTTTGAATGCAATGAAAAGAGACACATAGCTGCTCGGTGCCCCAACAAAATCAAGAAGAAGAGCAAGTATAAGAACAAGGATGAAGAGGATGAGGAAAAGACTCATGAAAAACCCAAGAAGAAGTTTTTCAAGAAAGGCTACTCCAAGAAATTTGCAAAGAAAGGAAAAGGAGAGGCTCACATAGGAGAATGGATCACTGATGAAGAAAGTCCAAGTGAAGATTCATTCTCGGATGATGAAAATTCAAAGTCAAAGGGGCTAGCTGGACTTGTCTTAGATGAGTCAACTCCACCACCACCTTCATTTCCTCTATGTCTAATGGTAAGATCAGATGAGGAAAAGGTTAGTGGCTCACCCTCTTATGATGAGCTAGTAGAAATAGTTGAAGAGCTAAATAATGCTTTGCATGATAAAACAAATTCAACAAGAGCTCTTAAGAAGACTATTGCTGGCTTGTTTAATGACCAAAAGTTGATAACAGACAAGTATGATAGGCTTATGCATGAACATGAAAAGTCTGTACAAACTCATAATGATCTAGTCACAAGTCATGCTTTGCTTGTCAAGAATCATAAAAATTTGCAGACTAAATATTATGAGCTAGAAATTGAAAATGAAATGCTAGCCAACAAGTCTAATCATGTTTCTTTATGTGATGCATCAATTTCATGTGACCTACTTAAAGATGAAATCATGACCTCTAGTTCTTCTGGTGCTTGTAATGAAAATTGGAAATATGCTTCCTGTGTTAAGGAGCTTAAAACTGAAAATGAAGAACTAAAAGCCAAGGTGGCCAAATTTGATAAAGATTTAGAAAAATGCTTTCTAGGTAGTGCTACTCTTGACAAAATTCTTGTTGAACAGAAATCCAACTTGGGCAAAAAGGGCTTAGGGTATAAACCCAATAGCTTGCTCAAGAAAAATGGATCAAATAATTTCGAACAGATTTTTGTCAAGAAGAGCACTCAATGCTATTATTGTCATAAATCAAATCATGAATCTAAAAATTGCTATCTTGCAAATGTTTCTCATGCCAAAAGAGATTGTATGGTGGATGCCCATTACATGCTATTTAAGGATTTTAGGGGCAAAATGAATGTAAAATATGTAGGTCCCTCAAATCTTGATAAGAAACTTAAAGCTGTCTGGGTACCTAAGGCCATGTTGTTAAATCCTTTTAGACCTAAACTTGCTGTAACTAACACCAAAGGACCCAAAAGTATTTGGGTACCTAAAGTTAAGAAATGAATTTGTAGGTGAACTATAAAAGTGGAGGCCGGCATTGGGTAATTTACAGTGGCTGCACTCAACACATGACCGGGACCTCAAAAATGTTCACTTCAATTGAAGGAGAAAGTGATCCAAGTCACAAAATCACCTTTGGAGATAATAGCAAAAGAAAGGTAAAAGGTCTTGGTAAGATTGCTATATCAAATGATCACTCTATTGACAATGTTCTTCTTGTTGATTCCTTAAATTTCAACTCACTATCTCTTGCTCAATTGTGTGATCTTGGATTCCATTGTAATTTCTCGTCTGACGGAGTAACTGTGTTTGATAAAAATGAAAATCTTATTTTCAAAGGTTTCAGATTTCAAAATCTCTACTTGGTATATTTCAAATCTAACTCCTCATGCATCTCGACCTGCCTGTTAGCTAAAGTTTCTCTTGGATGGCTTTGGCACAGACGTCTTAGGCATGTAGGTATGTTTAATCTCAAAAAGCTTTTCAAAAATGAGCTAGTGGTGGGTTTGAAAGATGTTAAATTTGAAAAGAATAAGCTATGTAGTTCTTGTCAAGAAGGCAAACAAGTAGCTAACTCTCATCCAATCAAAAATATCATGTCCACCACTAGACCACCTGAGCTTCTGCATATGGATGTATTTGGCCTCACTTCATATGCTAGCATTGGTGGTAACTCATATTGTCTGGTAATTATTGATGATTTCTCCAGATTCACTTGGGTATTCTTTTTGCATAATAAAAGTGAAGTTGGAAAAATTTTCAAGACTTTTGCAAAAAGGGCCCAAAATGAATTTGAATATCCCATCAAGAAAATAAGAAGTGACAATGGATCTGAGTTTGTTAATAAAAATATTATTGAATACTGTGATGAATTAGGAATTAAGCATGAACTTTCTGCCACTTATACTCCTCAGCAAAATGGTGTGATTGAAAGAAAGAATGGAACTTTAATTGAAATGGCTAGGTCTATGCTAGATGAATATGATACTTGATGCTTTTGAAAATGAAGCTATCAATACTGCTTGCCATGCTGTAAATAGACTTTATCTTCATAGATTGCTTAAGATAACTCCTTATGAATTATTGGTAGGTAGAAGACCCAATATATCATATTTTCGTGTATTTGGTTGTAAAGTATATATCTAAAAAAAGAGAACTCATTTGGGTAAATTTCAAACTAGAAGTGATACAGGCTTCATGCTAGGATATTCTTCTAAGTCCAAAGCATATAGAGTATTTAATAATTCAACTGGCCTAGTAGAAGAAACTTATGATGTCAAATTTGATGAATCTAATGGCTCACAAGGTGAGCATGAGAATTTAGATGATGTAGGTGATGATGGATTGATGCAAGCAACAAGAAAGATGGAAGTGGGTGACATTAAACCCAAGGAAGATAAGGATGAATCTCCCGCACAATCAATTGTGCCACATGATGGAACCCAAGAAGGAGAGGAAGAAAAGGAACAAGATCGGCCAGTCATCATCAAAAGTCACCATGCCATTGCTAAGGATCATCCCGTAGACCAAATCATTGGTGAAATCAGTAAGGGTGTCCAAACTCATTCTAGATAAGCTTCTTTTTGTGAACATTACTTTTTGTCTCTTGATTGAACCTAAAACAGTGGAAGAAGCTCTAGAAGATGCTGATTGGATTATAGCTATGGAAGAAGAACTTAACAATTTTGAAAGAAACAAAGTTTGGAGCTTAACAAAACGCCCGAAGGATCACAATGTTATTGGTACAAAATGGGTGTTCCGAAACAAGCAAGATGAAAATAGAGTGGTAATAAGGAATAAAGCTAGACTTGTAGCTCAAGGATTTACTCAAGTGGAAGGGCTGGACTATGGAGAGACCTATGCCCTAGTGGCACGTTTTGAAGCTATTCGGTTTTCTTCTTGCCTTTGCTACTCATTTTAATATCACTCTTTTTCAAATGGATGTGAAAAGTGCATTTCTTAATGGATTCATTGATGAAACTGTTAATGTTGAGCAACCGCATGGTTTTGAAGATTCAAACTTGCCAAATCATGTGTACAAATTATCTAAGGCACTCTATGGTCTAAAACAAGCTCCTAGGGCATGGTATGAGCGTCTTAGAGATTTGCTACTTGATAAGAACTTCAAAATTAGGAAGGTTGATCCAACATTATTTTTAAAAGATATCAATGGAACATTAATGATTTGTCAAATATATGTAGATAATATCATTTCTGGGTGTACTAATGATTCTCTTTGCAAGGAATTTGGTGACATGATAGCCAAAGAATTTGAGATGTCTATGATTGGGGAGCTGTCATTCTTTCTAGGATTCCAAATCAAGCAGTTAAAAGAGGGAACCTTCATTTCACAAGAAAATTACATCAAGGACCTCCTCAAGCGCTTCAAAATGGAAGAATGCAAGACAATAAAGACTCCCATGGCAACTAATACTCATCTTGATCAAGATGTGGGAGGTAAGCCTGTTGACCAAAAGCTTTTTAAATCTATGATTGACTCATTACTGTACTTAACAGCATCTAGGCCTGACATCATGTTTAGAGTTTGTATTTGTGCCAGATTTCAGGCTGCACCTAAAGAAATTCACTTAAGTGCTGTAAAAAGAATATTTAGATATCTTAAGTTTACTTCTAGTATTGGTTTATGGTACCCTAAAGGTGCTCCATTTGAGCTTCTTGGCTATTCAGATTCTGATTATGCTGGCTGCAAGATTGATCGTAAGAGCACCTCAGGGAGATGTCATTTGCTTGGAAGATCTTTAGTTTCTTGGTGTTCTAAAAAGCAAAATTGTAGTAATCATCCGGTCTTTGAAGTCGAATATGTGGCTGCAGGCAGTTGTTGTGCTCAAATTCTATTCATCAAACAAACATTTCTAGATTTTGGGATAAAGTTTGATAATGTGCCTCTGTTGTGTGATAATGAAAGTGCAATGAAAATAGCAAACAACCCGTTCCAACATTCTAGAACTAAGCATATTGAAATTCGAAATCACTTTATTCCTGATCATGTTGCTAAAGGAAATATTATGCTTAGTTATGTAAGAACTGGGGACTAATTGGCTGATATTTTCACTAAACCACTTAATGAGGCCAAATTCTCAAAATTAAGAAATGAACTGAATATCATTGCTTATTCAAATGTTGTTCGATGATGTCACACTTAGGGGGAGCAAGTTTGCCTGCTACGCATCTCTTGATACCCAATGTGTGAATCAATAAATTCAAAAGTGCTGAATTCAGAATAAAATGCTTCTTTTCTAATTCAAATAATCTCTTAACTAAAAATGAGAAAATGCTGCTATAAGACTTACCTTACTATGCTTCTTTCTTATCCAATCAAAAATATAGTAACTAAGTCAAATCTCTGTTCTCCTCAAATTTGGTGGCAATATTTAGCTAAATATCTCTATTCAGCACTTGAGTCTTTCAGCTGAGCTTAAGTTGCAATTACTTATGCTCATTTAAAAATTAGACTCAAACATTCCCTGAGAACTTAATTCTTCTAGTTTATTTCTTTTTTGTTGGCTTGTTTGCTAATCTTAGCTATATCCCTTATTTCTAATCTTTAGAAACATAGTCATATTGGACTAAGATCAATTGAAGTAAAAATAGCAAGTACCCATTTGCGACGGACCAATCTAAAAACAAAAAAAATCAATGCACACCGACTAAAAATTTGGTCTGTCATTAAAGGAAGTTTTGGTCTCGATACTGTCTAGAGCAAAACCCTTTAATCACGGACCAAAATAAGTCTAGTCTGTATTTGAATCAACTTGGTCTGGCGCAATAGGTAAACTCTTTGATCTTTCAGTCAAATTAAGTCTGGCTTATGTTCAAATGTTTCTAATTCTAATTCTTATCCGAATTCAAATGGATTTTATCTATTTTATAAAACTTTTTCTTCTCTTCTCAAATTTCAAAATTTGTTCAAAATATTGCCTATTGCTTTAGGACTTATCTTCTGCTAACCAGACCTTGTTTTTGGGATTCCATGTATTTGCTCAAACCGTTATACCTAAAGGGGTCCCACCACCTCTTTACCAGGACGCCTGTTCCCCCTCAACCACCGTGTTTAAAGGCGTCAGTTACCAAGATACCCTTTTACTCTTTATTTTCATTCAATGTAGTTACTTCTTCCAACAGAAATGTTCCCTTTGATACATCCTTGCTTGCGCAAACCTCTCAAAGCCAGAAAAATCGTCTTAGCATCAAGCAAATCCCTAATCGGATCTTGGCAATGGTGTTCATCTGGAATTCTGCACAAGAATCTCTTTTAGGCTCAGTAAGTTTACCTTAAAATCCCTTTTCCCTTCTTGCCAAAAACCCTAGACCTAGATCTTAGACTCCAGTTTTTATTTTTGCTTAGGTCTAGTCATTGTGCTTGAAAAGGGTCTACATTTGAGTCTGTCTGAGCAAGAGTTAAACATCAGTTGGTAGTCAAAGATGAGGTCGAAGAACCCAGATAAAAGGAGACTAATTGGAAAAATTGTTGATAAAGTAAAGGGCAAGAAACAGAAGGTATCTAGTTCATCTCCTGGAATGACATTGCCTAGACAACCTCAAGGTCCTTTGCTCATTCAAGATGTTCATAATGCTGCTCGAACAAATAGAAAATTGGTCACTTCTCATCCAAGAAAAGGAAAAGATAAACAAGTAATTGAATCTGAATCATCTTCTAAAGATAGTGCCTATGAGCCTAGCAGTGAATCATCTTCAGAAAATACTGAGCTGCTTGCTGAAGTTGATACTCTGAGTAGTGAAGAATTAGCTGACCTAAGAGGCAAGAAACTGAGGGCAGTAAGATTGGTCAATGAGAAAGTTTGGTTTCCTGAGTCAAAACCAGCTTTGGGTGAAAATTTTGTGTCTCTTCTTCACAAAAACATATATAATGGTTATCTGAATAGAAAAGATGGAAAAGGAAAGATGGTATCAGCCTTGTCAAATCATCAGTATGTGGATTGGAATCAAGTGAACTCCATAATTAACTCAACAAGATTGTTTGATTGTATAAACTCAACCCCTGGATTAATTCATGTAATGTCAAACAAGACAATACCTTGGAGTACCTCAAGAACACTAGAGTTCTATGCATCTTTATTAGTGAACAAACAGAGAAAACATATTATGTTCACTATTAATGGAAAGATAAGAAAATTCATATCTACTCAGTTTGAGTCTGCAATTGGAGCCTCAAGTCCATTAGTGAATAGAACAAGAATATTTGAAAAGATGTATCCTTGTCAGAGATGGAGGTTGAGTGGTGATATGCCTAATTTACAAATATCTGCACATATATACAAAAACACCACCAGTACAGATTTCAATCCCAACAAAGTCTCTTGTTTATCTGAAGAAGCAAAGGTATTGCTGCTAGTATTAAGGCATACAATTTTTCCCAAGTCTGGATACAAGGAAGGTGTGACCCCAACACTAGCATGGTTGTTGCATCTCATTTTATCAAGACAACCTATAGACTTGGTTTATTACATCTTTGGGGAAATGGAGGAGGCGTCTACAGAAAATTTGGTAGCCTTTTACCTTTTGCTCAACAAATCACTGAAGTTCTATTGGCACAAGGTATAATTTCTCAAGATGATCTGAATAGGGAAATAATTTCCCAAAGAAATATAATATGCATAAATCCACTGGACAAAACTTGAGGGTCACTAGTTTTCTTCAAGGATTGCAAGTGAATTAACCTAATGAAGGGGAAGAACCAGAACTACCTGATCAAGAAGAAGGAGAAAATGAGTCAAGTGCAAAATCTGAAAATGAGTTTGACAACAACAGCCGAAGAGGGTATTCAAAGGCTAAAGGCAGTGACTGCTGGCATCAATCTTATGAAAGCCATATGCCCTCATATAATAGTTATCATTCACATCATTCTCAAGCTTATGAAAGTTATCATAGTAACAGCATGAACAAGTCTGGAAAAAGGAAAAAGCCAAGTGCTCACAGTGCAAGTAAGACCAAATTTGGAAATAACAGAGAGCCTAGTGCTCAAAGTGGAAATAAAAGTAAGGCCTCAAGTCATCATAAGTCTGCTTACTCTCCAAGATCTTTCACTCAACCTCTAGCCTCTACTCCAGAAGCAACAGAGGTGGTTCATGGAAGTGAATCCTGGAATGAGGATGATGCTGCAACTCAAGTTCTTTCAAGCTCAGTTGATAAGTCTTTTAATGAGGAGCAACATCTTTATCATCTTCAAGAGTCAGCGGCAGTAGCAAGATTCATGGAAGCTCAAGGTTTAAGGCCAGGAGCAAATGATTATGAGGCAGGAGGATCTAGTATGCCCCAAAGGTTTGAATCTTATTATCCTCTATCAGTTGTTCATCCTGAGCATGATCAGATGGATACTTTTCCTGGTTGGCAGTGTCTATTCGATTTTCAGCACCCTCCTTCATCTCCTCAAAGGCATGCTAAGCAAGCACAGGAAGGTACCTTTCAGGCTCAGGAAAATATCTTTGACTCTCAAACTGCATGGTTTTCCACTTTTGAACAACAATATTATGCTGACCAAAGAGGATTTCAAGAAAGATACATGGAAGATCAAGCAATAGCAGCTCAGAGACATGAAGAACACATGAATGGGTACAATGAACAAGTACAAGAGCAAATGAGACAACATTATGAAGAACAAGCAAAAGTCAAAAATGAAATCTTTTCTAGATTTGATCACCTCAACAGCAATCAAGGGGAGTTAAGATAGTACATCCAGTAGCTTGGTAACAATCAGAATCTGTTAAAGGATAGACTGTATGACATGAATCAGAAAATTGATAATCATCACAAGAGTATGGGAAATCAAGTTGAGGCTGCAAGCACATCAAATAGGAGTAATCAGATATGGATCAGACAAAATCTAGACCATGTCATAGACTTCTTTGAGGATACCCTTTTAGACCATACAAAACTGGTACAAAATTGCATTGATGATGTGGGTCAGATCCTCGCAGAAACTGATACCTTAAATGAGTCCTTGAGCAAAATGCAGTCTGATTTTCATAATCTGACCATTCAACCGGGTGAACCAGGTTATCCGAGCTGGCATGATCAAGCCATGAACCAAGTGCCAAGTACTCAAACTCAAGATGATGATCCGATTGTTTCCCCTCCTAGGAAGAGCTCGGTTCTTGGTCAGCTCAAAAGGACCTTTTCTCGGCGCAAATAGGACCCTTTTTTGCTATTGATGCCAAAGGGGGAGAATTTTACTAGGTTCTTTTCTGTAGGCTGGACAAAAGTCTGTTAAATCTGTTAAGACTATTATTGTAATTTCTAAGATAGTATCTAATGTTTCGGCTCTGATACTTATTTTGATACTTTCTTGTTGGTATTATTGGTTGTCTGGTTAAGTATTTACTCTAACTCTTTTTGATCTGACCTCTGGTTATTAATGAGAAAAATTAAAAATAATAATGTATTTTAAGGATCTAATATAGTACACGTATATCATAACTGTCAAAGTTCAGATCATGCATTCATTAAGGGGGAGCATATATATCTGCAACTTCTGCATAATATTTTGTCTAGCTAACTCTGTTTTGCAGAATGAATGAGATATTATTAATTGAAAAGGTATGTTGTCATCAATCACCAAAAAGGGGGAGATTGAGAGCATCTAGGCCCCCTCAATTCTCATTATTATATTTTATTATAGTTTTGGTGCTGATGACTAAGTTAATAATGCTTAAGTTTTGAAGAGCATGTGCTGAAATCAATGATGAAGCAAGTTGGACTAACAAGATTAAGGTATTCTGTTACTAGTTTATGACTTGAGAGTTGATTCAAGTCAAATAGCTAGGATTATTTTCAGTTTGGCTGTCTAAAGAGGGACTTTGCACAAACTAGATGATTGGATCATAAGGCAAAAACAAAATTAGATTGCTTGGAGTAAAAACTCTTAGTCATTGCTCTTTGAATCAAAATTCTCCTTCATTTCAATAGTCTAAATATGCGACGGACTAAAATTCACCTATCCATTTCTTAAGTCTGTTGCATACATGGCCAAAATCCTTTTTCTGTCAAAAAGCTTCTTTAGTCCAGCATTGAAAATCTTCCATGTCAAAATTCCTATCAAGGTATCTACTCATCGGACCAACTTCTTATTTTCACATACTTTAGTCCGTGGTGAAAATTCCTTGAAGATATTTTAGAACCAAGTGTTTTTCTATGTATGACGAACCAAAGTTTTTGGTCCGCATACATATAAAGTCATACTCCTTCAACAGACCAAAAACTTCTCAAATTTCCTTCTATAGCGGACCAAATATTTTTAGTCCGGCACTCATTCAAATTATAAGCCTTTTTGCCGAACCAAACCTTGAAGTTCCATTCATTAAATCCATAGTTAGATAACAATCTTATTTGAAGAATTTTCCTTATTGACGGACCAAATCTTCTTATTTAAAATTTTAGTCCATTGTTGAAGCAAATCTCTTGGATAAACTTATTTTTTATCAAAAAGGTCCTTGGCTAGTAATCTTTAGAAATTCCCATATATGACGGACCAAATAATTTCGTCCAGCATACATGTAACTCACTCATTCCTTTGCTGGACCAAACTCTCTGAATCTCCCATGTATAACAGACCAAACTTTTTGGTCTGTCGTAAATGTACTAAATTGGTCCGTGATACACATGATCAGTATCGCTAAGTTCTGTTGCTTAGTCCGTTGTAACTATATATTTTTGATATTTCTGACATTCTGACACGTCCAACGGCTACAGTGGCAGGTGTAACGGCTATATTCATTCCAAATGGCTATATAAGCATTTTCTGAGCTATCTACCATACAAGAGAATGAACTCCTTGACCTTTTAGCATTAAAAAATAGCTCTCATTCTCAAAAGGAGTCTATGCTTCACCTTCAAACTCAAAATCCTCAACATCTCTAAGTGTTTTAGCTCCAAACTGAAGTCTAGCTGTATGATTTGCGAGTGAACCGAGAGACAAAACTTGTGCAAAGTTTGTTACTCTTGGATCTTAGTGATCCTAGATAGCTTAGAGGAGGTGAACAGTGTGACCTGTCCAAAGGTGATTGTGGAAGGCCACTGTAGTTGTGAAAGGTTTGGAACTCACCTCACCGGAGTAGTGAAAGAGTTACCTGAGTGATCACCATAGCTACTGCGACTAGCTTTGGAGAACTAATACTTCGGAAGAAGTGCTTCAATGTGGAGTAGGAGAAAGGCTCTGAACCACGGGATAAATCTCTATCTCATTTGTGCTCTATTTCACTTTATTGCTTTCGCTGTTATCTGTATTTGCTTTTTACTTCTGTCATATATTGTATTGAGTTATTCTCATAAAAAGAATAGTAATTTGTCACTAAGGAGTTAAAATTTGCAAAAGTTGCCTATTCACCCCCCCCTCTAGGCCAACTAGTTCCTTCAGTCATCCGATCCCGAATAATATTGGGGGGTTCTGCACTCATATCTTTGCCGTTACATGCGATGTCCCACTAATGCTCCAGAGTATGTTCTAAGGAGTCACCTTGTGGAGTACCTGCTGTTCTTGTTCGACTGGGTGTTGTTTCCTTCTACACAGGGAGATTGCTTGTACCGAGCTACATCCACATTACCGAGGCATTGGGTGACGCCCAGGTGGACGACGTGCCACAGTTCAGCTTTGGATCGTTGTGAGACCCCGTTCTACTGAACATGAACCTCCATGTGATTACTGTGCTATTCCCTGGATCAGTAGCTAGCACTCACATGTTTACAACATTCATATCACAATCATACTCGCAAGCAAACACAAATACTTACATAGAAGCATTAATTATACAGAGTTCAGTACAAATTTAAAACATTTAACAGCGGAAAGCAAAAGAAAGCTGAACAAATCCAAATAGCCTTGCGGTTGCCCACTAAACGCTCAGACAACTGACTAGGCAACCTAGAAAAGACTATCGTCAAAACCCCCGAGACCTGCCTGGAAAAGAACGTCGTCTGGCAGATCGCAGTCTTCTTCCTCTGAGACAGCAGATGCAAGATTGAGTACATTGGTACTCAGCAAGACTTATATTGGTTCACAGATGCAAATAAATAATTATGCAGGATGAACAATAAACAGGCTATGGTTATTTTGCAGTTGCATGAAAGCATTTAAAGAGTATAAGCATATTAGATTGCAACATCGCATTTTAATAAAAGCAATTGAAAAGCAATATGTTAAGCAATTATTCCAGATTTTCAACCTAGTCTACCCGACTGCATATGACCCCGGTGTCGATCCTTTGACACAAAAGTTGGTTGTAAAACGGTTTCCAAAACCACAACCCATTTTAGAAAGCACCAAAAGACTCTAGCATTGGGATAACGTCACCAAGTGCCCTTGACCGCGGGCGCGGCTAATCGATTAGATTCATACTCTGCAGAGGTGTACAACTTTACCCACAAGGAATGATCAACCTCTTTTGCCAGGCCAGTTAACACACTTCCTTTGGTGTGTCGGCAAGGAGATCATACAAAGCTGTTACATTATCTAGACGTGGCTTTACACCAGCCCGGGACGTTAACCCTCTCCCTAAAGACAGAGACACTCACCCAAGTTGTGGATCCACATTTATCACACACACACCACATCTCTGTCCAGGGCAAGGCGTACACCGTTGCATTGGTATGTAGAAACCCCTACAGACAGACCTAACCGGAATGTCTGTGCAATCTCCCGCCTTCCATAGATGCAAAGCCACATCTAAACAACTTATTAAGCTAAGGCCCGCCCATACAAGCCCTCGTGGTTGCACGAAAAACATGGATTCACCGTCCCATCGCTCGGTCCTTAATCCGACACGGGCGATACTCCACCCTAGCTACGTGCACATCCTTTTGCACAACCGGCTAGTGCCAATAATCACCCGCGTCAAACCATAGTTTTGTTTGAGGGTTTTTAGCAAATTATCACCAACCAAAATCCCAAAAAGGATCATATATAAGTTGAAAAGACTGAAAATACCACGGGTAGCTTAAGCAGGAGTATTACACTAGCGGTTATACCTAACATGACATTAAGTATTGTCTAGATTAAACTAGGGTTTACAAGGTTCACATGTCCATACAGATTGAGACAAACCATAATTTACAGGATTAACTACAGTTCTAACCCAAATTAGCACTTTCATGGAGAATTATCCGGATGCACTGTACATAAGCAAAAGCAACATAATGTAGGTAAATTATTGGGTTCGATATGCTCAAGGGGTTGCTTGCCTTGCAGCTCACTGTCAGGAATATAATCTGGATCTGCAGAACGGTCGTCTTCTTCTTCTTCGAGGACGTCGGTGTCTAAACGTCGAGAAAAACAAGAAATAAAGAACATCAGTAAACTCCAAATGGGTAAAAAGAAAACAGACAGCAAAGATAATACAAAACCACACCAAGACAGGGATTGCTTGAAAAGGATTATTCACATTTATATATCGAATTTTAGATGCTAAAATTATTTGGATTAAGAAGATTGTTCATAAGCTTCTTGGAAGAAAGCAAGAAGAGCAGCACTAGCAAAATAGAGCTCTCTGCCTTCTCAAACTTCAAGAAGAGAGCACTCAAAAACAATGTCATTTAGGGTTATATATCTAACAAGATTTATGTGCAACAGCCAAAGAAATTAGGGTTTAAGTCTTGAACAAGCTAAAACATACTTTGGTTGTCAATTCTAATAACTTCTTTTAATTTTTAGGGTTTAGATAAGGCTTGAAAACTACTGTTAAAAAGGCTTAGTTGAACTCTGGACTTAAGCTACAAAACTGGCTAAGGAAACAGACTAACAATACCATTTAAGGTTATTGCACTCATGAAAACAAAGTGAATCCCAGCTCTTAAATATAATATTTTTCTGGAATCTAGTAGTACAAACTTTGGTGATCATTTCTAAACTATTCTTCCTAAAATTGTCACTTGGATGAGCTACTTTACTCATGGTTGAAAAAGCCTATTTGATTCAAACATTCAGCAAAACATAAAAAGTAGACTCATTCCACTAACTTGTTTTGCATACAAACCTTAGTAAAATGTCATTATTTTTCCAGAACCTACTAGTATATACTTTGTAGAGTGTTTCTATACTATTTTTACATTCTTTCTCATTTATATAATCTATTTCATCAAGTGTTAAAAAGGGCTATATGATTACATTCACTGCTTATAACATGTCAACTTGTACATTCATTTACTACTAAACCACTCACCATCTTTTATTCATTTTCTTCCTGACATCAGGGCATGGTCTTAAAAACATTTCAAAACTGAATTTGAACTATTTTGAATCTGTTCATAACAAATTATATCTATTCTTGCCATTACAAGTGTTGTTTTTCTTAATTGAACAACTATCACTTATACTTTCCCTAAGCATTTTCACATGAGCCAGCTCCTATTGGTCTATGCCTCACCAGGATGAACTTTTAAACACTTAAACTTTAACCCTTTCTTTTATTTACATAACTTCATTTTTATGCTTAGCATTCATTTTTGTGCAAACATGATGTACAATAAAGTATCATGCAAACATTTTTGTTTATCCGGAATACTTATAACCCAGAGGCTCCATAAAAACTCATCTTATATTAATTGGACCATCCTAAAAATATTTTATTCATATAACCTTATTTACACCTAAGCATCTCTTTGGTTTTCCTAAAATCACATATCACTCATCTTCAACAAATTTTTGCATATTCTAAAACTACAGAATTTTATACAAATTTAGAAACTAGTTTCACTAAATTTGGCTAGATGATTTGAAAGTTATTGGCATTTGAATTTCGGCCGGTTTTAGGAAATCCAACTAAAAATCGAAAATACGCTTTCGCTACTGAGAAAACGTCTCCCGCTGCGCGCGCAAAATTGCGTTCAAACTCTCGGGCTCGCTGACAGGCGGGGCCCACTGGTCGATGACTCAAAGCAGGGCACCACGGTTCCTTGCTCGCCACCGGCGAAGCAGCTGCGCTGCGGCTGAATGGGCAGCACCACGGGCACTAGCACACTCGTGCGCGCCTAGGGGTGGTACCCATTCGCCGGGTGGTGGCCGAGAAGGTGGCCGTCACCGTGGGGATGCGACGGCGCCATGGCCGAGGTGGCAAGAGCTCGCCTAGAGGCCAAGGTTCCGGCGAACTAAAGTTCAGCGAGCAACAGTGAGGCAAGGGCGTTCGGGCTTACCAGTCGGCTGGGTCGGAAATGGCTTGAGCCAAGCTATCACCGTGCGCCGGCCGGGAGGAAGAAGGACGACGGTACGGCACTGCTACAAGCAAGAAGAAGCCAAAATGGCCAGTGATCAGTAAACATGGGGTGCTAAGGATGATCGGGTTGGAATCGATTTGGAGAATTAGGGGCGGATTGACCTTGTTGAAGAATCCTCCCCTTTGGGCTCTTGCGGTGAAATGGGGAAGACGACCCCGTGCAAGGCTCTCGACTCGACGAAATGGCTAGATGAAGTGCACGAGGGCACTGCGATGTGAGGGGAAGCTCACGGCTTAAGGCTTGTGATCACACTCACGTTGGACTCGGATTTGGGCGCTGCTTCGGTCGATTCTCTCTGTGCCGAGCGCGACCAGAGCGCAGTCTCGCCTCCAAAGCGGCTCGACCACGGTCAAGCAAGAACAGGCGTGGGGAGGACTCTACGTGATGTGGAGGGCGATGAGCTCGGCCGGACGGGGCAGGTGGAGACCGGACGGCGAAGGACGGCGACGGCGACGTCGCCTCGCCTCGGTCGGGAGAAGAGAAAGGGGAGAAGAACGCTGAGAATTGAGGCTGACACGTGGGTCGGGGTCCACTGGCAGCGAGACGAGGCTTTGCCTCAGCCTTGCCAGCGCGACGAGTTCAACAGCGGCGGGCCCACCTGTCGGCGAGAGGTCACGTTAATGCGATTTGACTGCACTAAAATTCTCCATGTTTTGCATTTGTTTAAGCTTCATCCTCAGCTCAACTTTTACCAAAATTTTTGACCAAGACTTTCTGGGAGTCTTACATCTACTGTAAAAATTTTAGAGAAAAACTATCTTTAGATAATTTACTAAAATTCTGACACTATAATCTGCCCTAAACTTTGATTTCGGTTTTTGATTTAATTAAGGGTTCATATTTTATGATTTATTTTTAAGACATTTTGGAAAGTTTCTTGTCCTTACAAAGAGATTACCCTAAAATTTTAAAGTCAAAAATATGGGCAATTATTTTATAAAAATTCTGACACACATTTTCCATACTTTCTAGTCTCTCAGTATTTGAATTTTTAAGAGGCTTATTTCAGCTTATTAAATTATAAAATTTTTACCAGTGATGTTCCATACTGTCAGGGATTTATATAAATTTTATTAGCTTTATTTGACATTGGATACCTTTCATTTCCCCTTTTTTATTTACTGTTTCTAATCAAAAGTAGATACATGCTTTATTTACCCTAATCCCCAAGTATGAAAAATTTTATTTATTGGTCAAACATTATCACCAGCTTGAATAGGACCCATGGAAAATTTTATAAATTTGATCTTCATCTTTTTACCTTTTCCTTTGTTTTTCCTTTTATTTAATCTTTTCACATAACACAAAAGTCAAAGGAAATTCTAATTGGAGCAATTAATACCAACAAATCCCAGAAACATTTATATTAAAATTTAAATTGTACATATTTCACTGTTCCAAACTTTCAGGATGTTACAATCGTCTTTGCTCTGTGCGAAATACAAGGGATTGTGTGTAGCATGCATGAAGACAACGAGAGATGAGCCCGTGCTTGCAGTGTACTATTCTCTTCTTCAAATATGGTCATGGGAGCACTTTTCTGTTAGATGGCCATACTTCAAGGAACCCGTGTACCCATATCCATTGGAGGCTCCGTTCTACGGTGAGGGAGGGGCCCCGTTCGACGGGCCCACCATGGGTACGTGGTGAATGGCCACCTGGTTGGGATGGGCAAGGGAGACGCCTCGTCAAGTCTACCCAGAGTTTCATAACTATTTGGAGACCCTGCACGACGACGAAATCATATGGCAACCATGGACTACGTATTTCTTGCTCACTACGGCGCCGCATGGATTGTCAGAGCAGTGCGGGTAGGATGTTCACTACTGGTTGACGACGTGCCACCTAGTGTTCTATCATATGGTGGAGCCGCATTGCCTAGCCCAAGTGATGTGCCAGTTCGGACTTCATCAGCAAATCCCCCCTCTAGTTGGCCCACCTTTGCCACGACAAGTGCATAGGTAAGTGCAATCCGTAATATTCAATTCTACTTCCCTCTACAAGCCTACAAGATGTAATTCTAATTCGTAACTTGCAACTTTGTTTCCCACAAGCAACCTTGGAGAGGCCAACAGAGTGACGACTGGTGCTAGACATAGTTACCATGGACCACTGCATGTGAGCAGTCTGCCACAGAGCAGGTAGTGGCTGAGGATCAACCATACGACCTGGACTCTTACGTCGCGTGCTTATAGTGGTACGTGCCACATACGCGTGCTCGACTTACTGGACCTGCTCCTCCGAGGTCCAAGGAGGTCACGCACGCTGATAGGTTGGGCCTTGGCCACCGTCTACACCATGCTTCACTGTAGGACGACACGGTATGAGCCTACATTACGTTTCATTCATGTTTCCATGACTACCTAACTTCTCGTGTTGTCCATGTAGTTCGAGCATGCGAACCGTATCATCGACGAGGATTTCACTACACTATAGCATGGGAAGCGCAACACTGTAATCGACCTGCTTGGGGTACTACGTTTCGTCTTGGATGATACGAAGGGCATCATCAAGACAGTTACCTATGGCCATCATAGCGACGTCGTCGTACCGGGTGCTAAGGGAGGGGCCCATCCTCCATATCCTAGGTCATCGCGCCCGAGTGCGGCCAGAAGACAATCGAGCTATGCTCGCACGTCTTCGCACTACAAGAAAAGTGATTATCTGTGACGAAAACGTCATGACGTTCTCAACTTTTGTCATGAAAAATCTATTTTCTGTAACGACTTGTTTATGTTCGTCATTAATTGTAGCATGCACCGTCGCCCCATGTACTTTTGTGACGAAACATAAAATTTCGTCATGAAACTAAAATACAAATCGTCATAGAAAATGAGTCGCGTTTTTTTCAGGTTGTGAAGCGATCGTTGCTAGAACCTCCTGGCGGCTGGAAGGCCCTAATCTATTTTTTCCTCCCACCTAATCCCCTCCTCTCTCTCCCTTTTCCCACTCGTTTTGCTCCCCTCCCCTGCCGACCCCCTCCCTGCCTCCTCCCACCCGTGCGCCTCCCCTTGGAGCATCTCCAGCCAGCGCCGCCGCCCCTCCGGCCATCCTCTGGCCAGCTCCGGCGGTGCCTCCCTCCCCATGGTCAGCGCCCTTCCTCCCTTCCCCTTGCGGTTTCTCCCTTGAGCCAAGGTGAGGAAAAAATCTAGGGTTTGGGTGTGCTTGGGTGGCTGAGTTAGGGTTCATGCCATGGAGTTTTAATGGTGGTTTGATTGTGTATGGAATGGATTAGATATGGAACCCTAGAAGTTGTGCAGTTCTGTTTTTCGATCAGATTCCTTCCTTCTGTTCATCGCAAATCTGGGATTAATTGGTGCGTTTCTTGGATATTTGACTATGGAGGAAGTTGTAGATCATTGAATCCCCTTTAATTTTAGTATAAGAACACTAAAATCCGATCAGCCAATTGAAAGTTATGCCATTTTTGGTGTTGACTGTCCAGATTAGGTTGTGGATTGCACCCGAAATGTTCAACTGAAGATTTGATATAGCAACAGGCCGAATTAGGATTTTTGATTGCCTAGAGAAATGTAGGAAATTTCCTGTAGATTTAGAAAGTGTATTTGTATCCTTGATTTGGTGTTAGGTTTCAAAAGTTTTGGCCTGTTGAAGTTGCT